>QXEO01002084.1:0-600000 GCA_007115705.1 Dactylis glomerata
ACCTAGCTATGCATCTCCCAACCCACACACACATACATACACATTTTAGGTCCACATGCAGAGTTGGGTGGGTTCCGGACCCCCGAAGCACGGTCTACGGCGAAACCCTAGCCCGCTGCCCACGCGCGGTCTACCCCCCTAGATTTCTCCGGACGGCGTTATTCCGGGGGCTAGTGTGGTCCTTTTACTTTGGTTAGGGCATAGGAACATGGGAAGCAAAGGTTTGCCCATGCTTATCACAAGATTCCCCCCGGTTTAGCCGACGCGGGAGTTTCCACCTAAAAGTCAGCTCGAGCCGAAATATAGGTACAGGTGGAAGGTCACACATGGGACCTAGCTATTGCATCTCCCAACCCAACATCACACATACATACACATTTTAGGTCCACATGCATGAGTTGGGTGGGTTCCGGACCCCCGAAGCACGGTCTACGGCGAAACCCTAGCCCGCTGCCCACGCGCGGTCTACCCCCCTAGATTTCTCCGGACGGCGTTATTCCGGGGGGCTAGTGTGGTCCTTTGACTTGGTTAGGGCATAGGAACATGGGAAGCAAAGGTTTGCCCATGCTTATCACAAGATTCCCCCCGGTTTAGCCGACGCGGGAGTTTCCACCTAAAAGTCAGCTCGAGCCGAAATATAGGTACAGGTGGAAGGTCACACATGGGACCTAGCTATTGCATCTCCCAACCCAACATCACACATACATACACATTTTAGGTCCACATGCATGAGTTGGGTGGGTTCCGGACCCCCGAAGCACGGTCTACGGCGAAACCCTAGCCCGCTGCCCACGCGCGGTCTACCCCCCTAGATTTCTCCGGACGGCGTTATTCCGGGGGGCTAGTGTGGTCCTTTTACTTTGGTTAGGGCATAGGAACATGGGAAGCAAAGGTTTGCCCATGCTTATCACAAGATTCCCCCCGGTTTAGCCGACGCGGGAGTTTCCACCTAAAAGTCAGCTCGAGCCGAAATATAGGTACAGGTGGAAGGTCACACATGGGACCTAGCTATTGCATCTCCCAACCCAACATCACACATACATACACATTTTAGGTCCACATGCATGAGTTGGGTGGGTTCCGGACCCCGAAGCACGGTCTACGGCGAAACCCTAGCCCGCTGCCCACGCGCGGTCTACCCCCCTAGATTTCTCCGGATGGCATTATTCCGGGGGGCTAGTGTGGTCCTTTTACTTTGGTTAGGGCATAGGAACATGGGAAGCAAAGGTTTGCCCATGCTTATCACAAGATTCCCCCCGGTTTAGCCGACGCGGGAGTTTCCACCTAAAAGTCAGCTCGAGCCGAAATATAGGTACAGGTGGAAGGTCACACATGGGACCTAGCTATTGCATCTCCCAACCCAACATCACACATACATACACATTTTAGGTCCACATGCATGAGTTGGGTGGGTTCCGGACCCCCGAAGCACGGTCTACGGCGAAACCCTAGCCCGCTGCCCACGCGCGGTCTACCCCCCTAGATTTCTCCGGACGGCGTTATTCCGGGGGGCTAGTGTGGTCCTTTTACTTTGGTTAGGGCATAGGAACATGGGAAGCAAAGGTTTGCCCATGCTTATCACAAGATTCCCCCCGGTTTAGCCGACGCGGGAGTTTCCACCTAAAAGTCAGCTCAAGCCGAAATATAGGTACAGGTGGAAGGTCACACATGGGACCTAGCTATTGCATCTCCCAACCCAACATCACACATACATACACATTTTAGGTCCACATGCATGAGTTGGGTGGGTCCGGACCCCCGAAGCACGGTCTACGGCGAAACCCTAGCCCGCTGCCCACGCGCGGTCTACCCCCCTAGATTTCTCCGGACGGCGTTATTCCGGGGGGCTAGTGTGGTCCTTTTACTTTGGTTAGGGCATAGGAACATGGGAAGCAAAGGTTTGCCCATGCTTATCACAAGATTCCCCCCGGTTTAGCCGACGCGGGAGTTTCCACCTAAAAGTCAGCTTGAGCCGAAATATAGGTACAGGTGGAAGGTCACACATGGGACCTAGCTATTGCATCTCCCAACCCAACATCAGACATACATACACATTTTAGGTCCACATGCATGAGTTGGGTGGGTTCCGGACCCCCGAAGCACGGTCTACGGCGAAACCCTAGCCCGCTGCCCACGCGCGGTCTACCCCCTAGATTTCACCGGGCGGCGTTATTCCGGGGGGCTAGTGTGGTCCTTTGACTTTGGTTAGGTCATAGGAACATGGGAAGCAAAGGTTTGCCCATGCTTATCACAAGATTCCCCCCGGTTTAGCCGATGCGGGAGTTTCCACCTAAAAGTCAGCTCGAGCCGAAATATAGGTACAGGTGGAAGGTCACACATGGGACCTAGCTATTGCATCTCCCAACCCAACATCACACATACATACACATTTTAGGTCCACATGCATGAGTTGGGTGGGTTCCGGACCCCCGAAGCACGGTCTACGGCGAAACCCTAGCCCGCTGCCCACGCGCGGTCTACCCCCCTGGATTTCTCCGGACGGCGTTATTCCGGGGGGCTAGTGTGGTCCTTTTACTTTGGTTAGGGCATAGGAACATGGGAAGCAAAGGTTTGCCCATGCTTATCACAAGATTCCCCCCGGTTTAGCCGACGCGGGAGTTTCCACCTAAAAGTCAGCTCGAGCCGAAATATAGGTACAGGTGGAAGGTCACACATGGGACCTAGCTATTGCATCTCCCAACCCAACATCACACATACATACACATTTTAGGTCCACATGCATGAGTTGGGTGGGTTCCGAACCCCCGAAGCACGGTCTACGGTGAAACCCTAGACCGCTGCCCACGCGCGGTCTACCCCCCTAGATTTCTCCGGACGGCGTTATTCCGGGGGGCTAGTGTGGTCCTTTTACTTTGGTTAGGGCATAGGAACATGGGAAGCAAAGGTTTGCCCATGCTTATCACAAGATTCCCCCCGGTTTAGCCGACGCGGGAGTTTCCACCTAAAAGTCAGCTCGAGCCGAAATATAGGTACAGGTGGAAGGTCACACATGGGACCTAGCTATTGCATCTCCCAACCCAACATCACACATACATACACATTTTAGGTCCACATGCATGAGTTGGGTGGGTTCCGAACCCCCGAAGCACGGTCTACGGTGAAACCCTAGCCCGCTGCCCACGCGCGGTCTACCCCCCTAGATTTCTCCGGACGGCGTTATTCCGGGGGGCTAGTGTGGTCCTTTGACTTTGGTTAGGGCATAGGAACATGGGAAGCAAAGGTTTGCCCATGCTTATCACAAAATTCCCCCCGGTTTAGCCGACGCGGGAGTTTCCACCTAAAAGTCAGCTCGAGCCGAAATATAGGTACAGGTGGAAGGTCACACATGGGACCTAGCTATTGCATCTCCCGACCCAACATCACACATACATACACATTTTAGGTCCACATGCATGAGTTGGGTGGGTTCCGGACCCCCGAAGCACGGTCTACGGCGAAACCCTAGCCCGCTGCCCACGCGCGGTCTACGCCCCTAGATTTCTCCGGATGGCGTTTTTCCGGGGGGCTAGTGTGGTCCTTTTACTTTGGTTAGGGCATAGGAACATGGGAAGCAAAGGTTTGCCCATGCTTATCACAAGATTCCCCCCGGTTTGGCCGACGCGGGAGTTTCCACCTAAAAGTCAGCTCGAGCCGAAATATAGGTACAGGTGGAAGGTCACACATGGGACCTAGCTATTGCATCTCCCAACCCAACATCACACATACATACACATTTTAGGTCCACATGCATGAGTTGGGTGGGTTCCGGACCCCCGAAGCACGGTCTACGGCGAAACCCTAGCCCGCTGCCCACGCGCGGTCTACCCCCCTAGATTTCTCCGGACGGCGTTATTCCGGGGGGCTAGTGTGGTCCTTTTACTTTGGTTAGGGCATAGGAACATGGGAAGCAAAGGTTTGCCCATGCTTATCACAAGATTCCCCTCGGTTTAGCCGACGCGGGAGTTCCACCTAAAAGTCAGCTCGAGCCGAAATATAGGTACAGGTGGAAGGTCACACATGGGACCTAGCTATTGCATCTCCCAACCCAACATCACACATACATACACATTTTAGGTCCACATGCATGAGTTGGGTGGGTTCCGGACCCCCGAAGCACGGTCTACGGCGAAACCCTAGCCCGCTGCCCACGCGCGGTCTACCCCCCTAGATTTCTCCGGACGGCGTTATTCCGGGGGGCTAGTGTTGTCCTTTTACTTTGGTTAGGGCATAGGAACATGGGAAGCAAAGGTTTGCCCATGCTTATCACAAGATTCCCCCCAGTTTAGCCGACGCGGGAGTTTCCACCTAAAAGTCAGCTCGAGCCGAAGTATAGGTACAGGTGGAAGGTCACACATGGGACCTAGCTATTGTATCTCCCAACCCAACATCACACATACATACACATTTTAGGTCCATATGCATGAGTTGGGTGGGTTCCGGACCCCCGAAGCACGGTCTACGGCGAAACCCTAGCCCGCTGCCCACGCGCGGTCTACCCCCCTAGATTTCTTCGGACGGCGTTATTCCGGGGGGCTAGTGTGGTCCTTTTACTTTGGTTAGGGCATAGGAACATGGGAAGCAAAGGTTTGCCCATGCTTATCACAAGATTCCCCCCGGTTTAGCCGACGCGGGAGTTTCCACCTAAAAGTCAGCTCGAGCCGAAATATAGGTACAGGTGGAAGGTCACACATGGGACCTAGCTATTGCATCTCCCAACCCAACATCACACATACATACACATTTTAGGTCCACATGCATGAGTTGGGTGGGTTCTGGACCCCCGAAGCACGGTCTACGGCGAAACCCTAGCCCGCTGCCCACGCGCGGTCTACCCCCCTAGATTTCTCTGGACGGCGTTATTCTGGGGGGCTAGTGTGGTCCTTTGACTTTGGTTAGGGCATAGGAACATGGGAAGCAAAGGTTTTCCCATGCTTATCACAAGATTCCTCCCGGTTTAGCCGACGCGGGAGTTTCCACCTAAAAGCCAGCTCGAGCCGAAATATAGGTACAGGTGGAAGGTCACACATGGGACCTAGCTATTGCATCTCCCAACCCAACATCACACATACATACACATTTTAGGTCCACATGCATGAGTTGGGTGGGTTCCGGACCCCTGAAGCACGGTCTACGGCGAAACCCTAGCCCGCTGCCCACGCGCGGTCTACCCCCTAGATTTCTCCGGACGGCGTTATTCCGGGGGGCTAGTGTGGTCCTTTTACTTTGGTTAGGGCATAGGAACATGGGAAGCAAAGGTTTGCCCATGCTTATCACAAGATTCCCCCTGGTTTAGCCGACGCGGGAGTTTCCACCTAAAAGTCAGCTCGAGCCGAAATATAGGTACAGGTGGAAGGTCACACATGGGACCTAGCTATTGCATCTCCCAACCCAACATCACACATACATACACATCTTAGGTCCACATGCATGAGTTGGGTGGGTTCCGGACCCCCGAAGCACGGTCTACGGCGAAACCCTAGCCCGCTGCCCACGCGCGGTCTACCCCCCTAGATTTCTCCGGACGGCGTTATTCCGGGGGGCTAGTGTGGTCCTTTTACTGTGGTTAGGGCATAGGAACATGGGAAGCAAATGTTTGCCCATGCTTATCACAAGATTCCCCCCGGTTTAGCCGACGCAGGAGTTTCCACCTAAAAGTCAGCTCGAGCCGAAATATAGGTACAGGTGGAAGGTCACACATGGGACCTAGCTATTGCATCTCCCAACCCAACATCACACATACATACACATTTTAGGTCCACATGCATGAGTTGGGTGGGTTCTGGACCCCCGAAGCACGGTCTACGGCGAAACCCTAGCCCGCTGCCCACGCGCGGTCTACCCCCCTAGATTTCTCCGGACGGCGTTATTCCGGGGGGCTAGTGTGGTCCTTTTACTTTGGTTAGGGCATAGGAACATGGGAAGCAAAGGTTTGCCCATGCTTATCACAAGATTCCCCCTGGTTTAGCCGACGCGGTAGTTTCCACCTAAAAGTCAGCTCGAGCCGAAATATAGGTACAGGTGGAAGGTCACACATGGGACCTAGCTATTGCATCTCCCAACCCAACATCACACATACATACACATTTTAGGTCCACATGCATGAGTTGGGTGGGTTCCGGACCCCCGAAGCACGGTCTACGGCGAAACCCTAGCCCGCTGCCCACGCGCGGTCTACCCCCCTAGATTTCTCCGGACGGTGTTATTCCGGGGGGCTAGTTTGGTCCTTTTACTTTGGTTAGGGCATAGGAACATGGGAAGCAAAGGTTTGCCCATGCTTATCACAAGATTCCCCCTGGTTTAGCCGACGCGGGAGTTTCCACCTAAAAGTCAGCTCGAGCCGAAATATAGGTACAGGTGGAAGGTCACACATGGGACCTAGCTATTGCATCTCCCAACCCAACATCACACATACATACACATTTTAGGTCCACATGCATGAGTTGGGTGGGTTCCGGACCCCCGAAGCACGGTCTACGGCGAAACCCTAGCCTGCTGCCCACGCGCGGTCTACCCCCCTAGATTTCTCCGGACGGCGTTATTCCGGGGGGCTAGTATGGTCCTTTGACTTGTTGAGCTTGTTGAGCTGCTTGCCACGGCGTATCGATGCTCCTTTTATAGGCAGAGTGTCTTGTTTTCCCGCCCTTTTCCTCCCGCCCTTTTCTTCCCGCGCTTTTCCTCCCGCCCTTTTCTTTCCGCCCTCTTCTTCCCGCCCGTTTCCTCCCACGGAAAGTAATGCATGCAGTTTAGCAGGAAAAAAGTAAATTATTATATATTCAGGAATTTTCCGGGGACATATTGTTCACAAAAAGGGGTAAAATAGCATGTGATATAACACTACCGTGTTTATACACACGGCAAAGCCTTGGTCCCACGGTAGTATTTTGGCGCCAACGTTCTGGTGGGAACCAATCGTTGCGGCGCCAAAGTTCTCAAAAGTGTGCCGTGGCCTATTGTCTGCCATGTGTCTCTGTAGTCTCTGCCGTGCTCGCTTAGTTTGCCGTGTGTCTGTTTTCCCTTTCCCCGTGGCCAATGGTCTGCCGTGTGTCGGAGGTGTCTTCCCCCGTGGCCAGGTTGTCTGCCGTGTGCCACGCTGGCCCGGATCACGGCAGACATAGCCTCTGCCGTGTCCCTGTCCTTCTGGGCACACGGCAGAGCCACTGGACACGGCAGCGGCTTGTTTTCCTGTAGTGGTGTATCCAAGGTCAACAAAGTCTCAAAGCTCTCGTAAAATTTTCAAGGTCAATGATGCCTAGGCCACCCTTTTGTTTTGTCCTACAAACACACTCCTCCAATTAGCATTGCATTGGCCACCCCGTAACTTTGTCCATGTCGTCCCAAAAAAAGGATCTCTCAAGCTTGTTGAATGTTTGTAGGATGCCGGGAGGGATAACAAGAGGCGTGAGGTGGAAAATAGCTTGGGAGGTGACCACCGACTTGACAAGGGTGCCACTACCGACCGTGGGGATGTTTTTGTCCAATACGAAGGGGTAAACTTGGAAGCCGCCTTGTCAATAAGGGGTTGCACATCAATGGTTTTGAGACCTCAAGTAGAGAGTGGCAGTCCAAGATATTTTATTGGAAAGTTCGAAATTTGGATTGGGAAGCTTTGCGTAACATCTTGGAGATCAATGTTTGAGCATGTCATGGGGGCCGCGATGCTTTTGTGGGCATTAGTTACCAACCCCGTAACTTCACCAAAACCATCCAAAATATGTGCAAGAACCCTCAAAATCTTCCTTCTAGGGAGCCACAAAGATAGCCGTGGTGTCGGCATATAGGGAGACACGAATCGTGGGACCATGCCCCTGGAGATGATGGAGGTTACCATTGGACATGGCCAACTAAAGAAATTTATGCAAGGGGTAAATGGAGAGGTCAAACAATAGTGGTGAAAGTTGATCTCCTTGGCGCAACCCCCTCACGCACATGATAGGTTGCCTGACGCTCCATTGAGAAGCACACAAGAGGTGGAGGTGATGAGCAATGCGATGAACCAATTGTGTAGCCGAGGGGGAAACCACACCTTTGCATACGATCAATCAAGTAATGACATCTCACGGAGTCAAACGCCTTCTTAATATTGAGACCACACCTTTGCATACGATCAATCAAGTAATGCCATCTCAGGGAGTCAAACGCCTTCTTAATATTGAGCTTGAGAAGTATGGCATGCATTTTGGTGCAGTGTAACCTTCTAGTTTAGCTACTGTCCCGCAGCAATAAGTTGTCGTGGATGCTACGTTTCTTGATGAAAGCCCTTTAAGACTTGGATATAATCGTTTCCATGAAAGGCGCAAGCCTTAAAACATCATCTTGGTGATAGTCTGGGCCACTCCTTGAATAAGGCTAATAGGATAGGACTCTGAAAGATCCTCCACACCGTCCTTTGGCAATAGGGCAATATTTCAGAAATTTAACCAATTCAAATTCTCCGCTGGAGGTTGGATAATAGGTGAATCACCCTCATCACATCATCTTTAATAGTAGGCCAAGTGGCCAACAAGCTTTAAAGAAATCCCTAGAGTAGCCATCCGGTCCAGCGCATTGTCGATAGGCAAAGACTTGATGGCCGCCAACACTTCCTCCTCACCAAAAGGATCTCCAAGGCTCGAAAGGTCACAAACGGGTAAAACCATGCCCTCCCAATCAAAATCACTTTGAAAGGGGGGGGGGACCTTTCTCCCATGGTTGCGACATAGTGTTTTTTACCAAGTTTTCCTTTCCTACATGGTCGGTGACCCAACCATGGCCATTGGAAAGCCTATAAATAAAGTTCTTCCTTCTTCTTGAGTTCTGTTGGAAAGGAATAATTTTGTAGTGGTGTCCCCTTCTTTGACGAACTTGATGTGAGCACATTGGCGCTTTATCGCACGCTCAAGAACAGCCAAACTAATAACCCTCCTTTTTAATGGCTTGCGCAACTCTGCCTCTTTTAAAGAGATCACTCTTGACTCTTGTGCCACATCAGAGCATAAAATTATTTCAAGAGCCATATGAAGGTGAAGCTTGGCTTGGGAGGAGAAAGAATTGAACCAATTCCGCAATCGCACACCTAAAGTATTGAGCTTGTGAAAAATCATATGACATGACTCGAGGTGCGGGACACTTTCGGACAAAGCTTCATTCGCCACTTGTTGGAGACCCGACATCTTTATCCAAAAGTTTTCAAATTTGAAAGATTTTGATCTTCTATGTCCAAAATCAAAGGAAAATGGTCGGAGAGGGATGATGAAAGAGGGTTGAGGATGTGTCTGGGAAAGATGTGTCGCACTCGGCATTGCAAAAAAAACATAGTCAAGCTTGCTTATGGTGGGGTCCAGTCTCTCATTGCTCCAAGTGAAGTGTCGATTTTGCAAATGGAATGTAATGCGCGCCAGATGATGAAATGCTTGTATCAATTGTCAAGTATTAGACGGTAGACGCTCAATATATGTAGATCGTGCAAGACTTTTAGTCCAAAGCCAAGTCAGTGCCACGGTCAATAGCGCACTTGGAAGCTCAACTGTACCCTGGTAAAACCGGCTCTGAAGAATAGGACAAACATTATAGCACTAGCTAGCTCCACTGTTGCTTAGGGCATATCAGGATAAAGTCTGCACGGATCGATACAGTAGCAAGGTGTACAACTGTACATACATACATGCATCATGCATGCTTGACATTTTATGATAAATATATAACATATTTGTAGACTTGTCGAATTATCGCCTGCCCGACCTGTTCATTTGCTCGGCGTTCACACCATCTAGTTTATGCGTAAAATTTCCTATAATCTTACACTTACGGAAATCAGACTGATTCTTATGCGCCGAGGTGTGGAGTCACCCCGTTGGTGTCCTCCTTTTCTTGTCCTTCCTCAAATTGTGGACCAAAATCAAACTCTGATGTACCACGGCTTGTAAAAACTGTCCATAGATGCAGCGTTATAAATTTTCGCGCTAATGCAAGAGCATATCGTATGCATACCTTATCTACCGATTTTGTCCTTTAGTGGTGCTGAGTAGTCAGTTCCTTGCTGTGACTAGGAGTAATTAATACTGCTCACTATACGAGAAATTGTCTACACCGACGGTGAGGAGCCGTTGGCTTAGGCCACAAAAGCCGGCGGGGCAGGCTACGCCGACAGTGGCTGTCGGCATAGACCCGCCGGAGTATGCGGGCGTCGGGGGAGATTCAGGTGTCGTCAGGGTAGCTGCTGCTATTGGTGTAGGTGTGTAGGTCGATGGCCGAGCCCAGCCGTCGGGGAGTTCTAGCTGTCGGTGCAGCCAATGTGGGACCATTGCCGTCTAATAGCCGTTTTGCAGGTGCAAGGCTACGCTGACATCAATGCCATCCACCAAGCTCCAAGGTTTATGGTCTCCTTAGTCTCCACGTGGCAGGTGCAAGGCTACGCCGACGGCAATGCCATCGGCCCAGGTCTAGTGGCAGGTCCAGGTGAAGGCTTCGCCGACGGCAATACCGTTGGCCCAGCCCCAGCTTAGCGCTCTGGTCAGCCACCTATGCCGACGGTATTGCCATCGGCATAGACCCTGCCATTTGGGTCATATGGTCAAGCCGTCGACTAGTGATCTTTCTTTTTGGCAAACGTAAATTTATAATAGCAATCTTGTATTATGTAAATAATATATAGTACTCCCTCAATTCACTACTATAAGGTTTTTTTTAGCTTTTTTCATAAATTCATATGTATCTGGACATATATATATCTTAGTTTGCAGATTCACTCATTTTAATTTATATCCTGTTTACTCTAAAATTTCCAAATGGCCATAAATTAGTGAACATATAAAGTAGTATTTTCGCAAAGAAAAAAGGGTGAATACTGCAGTCACTAAGCCATAAGTAACTGATATCCGTATGTGGATAACCAATAAGCCATGGAAAACGAAACAAGTACAGCACCCAGGGAAGATGATGATCCTAGTGGAATGACCAGTCTCGGCAACAGGCTATCTTTTATGCAGCTATCGCTGCGATTCCTTGGCCACATGTCGAAACAAGAAATCTCACGCGGAGCCAGGCGATGGCATCTTGACTTTGTTAGCGTGGATAGTACTTTGGCCTGGGTGCTTCAAGTCATGGTCATGACATGCATGCACGAGCAAAAAAGGATGGCGCATACTTAAAGCTGTGTCGGGGCGATCTGACAACTCACAATTGGCCCAAGTCTTACACCATATAGTAATAATCTCTCTGTTTATAATTATCCTGCATTCTTGATTTATTTATAGTTTTTTAAAAATTTAACTCACTATGTAGGAAATAATATTGACATCTACAATATGGTAAAATTATTCAAACCGTCTTAAAAACTATTTTTGAACACTATGTTTTCACTATCAAAGATGTCAATATTTTTCTCTACATGTTTGGTTAAACTCTAAGAGGTTTGACTTTAACTAAACCTATAATGCAGGATAATTTCGGACGGAGGGAGTATAACATAAGTAACATATGACACACAAGCCCTCGTTTTTTCTTCGAGTATATGTGTTGTGCAATCTACGAACTCAAATATGGGAGATGTGGCTCCTACTTTCTTTTCAACACTCAATTGGAAATGTCCAGGTTAATGCCTCCTTTGATTCACAAGACTTTCAGAATGTATGAATAAAAAAATGCAGGATTGGAATGACATGTCCTACCGTTCAAGGTAAAATAAAATGTCATGTCCTCTTGTAGAAAGAGGTTGGAGTGAAGATTTTTTTTGGCTCCAAAACATAATGCAAATGTATCCTTTGTAGTAACTTCAAATTATTGAAATCCTATGATTCAAGCCACTCTTGTAGGATAGACCCGTAAGGATCAAAATCCTCAAAAAAAAAAAACTTTGTGTGATATGTTAGACCTAGAGAAAGCCTCCCCGGCCGAACGTGAAAAATGGAGAATAATATGGCACCATCAATGTAAAGGTTGCACAAAAGGTGGCATGCCTTAAAAGATCAGGTCCTTTTGGAGAGGTGACCTCTCCATGGGTCGCCGGAGCATCGGCTGCCCGCCGGCCGGCTGCATGTATAGTACGAGCACCCATAGTGCGGCGTGCGTCGTGCGTCGTGCGCCGCAGCGCATTGTCGTCACAGCTTTACGGTCACGTCGAGAGGCCTGCATATGAGATACGGATAAGTCTTGTTTCCCAAACAGCAAATAAAGCTACGGCTAAAATAGGCGTAGCAGCTAGCTAGCTCGGTCACCAAGGAAGATATGATAATGCGAGTTAGAACAGGACATAGACTGAGCGTACTGTGCCGGTACGTGCGTGTGCTTGTTTTCTCTGCGGAGGACACGGGTTTATGGCCTTGCGTGCGTCGTCGCCATCAGTCAATCACGGTTTTGTTGGTGGTTTCAGTGATCCATATTATGTGCAGCATACACACACACGTGTTTTCTTTAGCTAGGCATGTTATTTTCTTTGAAAAGGGGAAATGTTAAAGTTTTGAAGTGAGCCTTACAATGCGAAATGAATGAGCATTTTGTAATATAATCTTTTCCTCTATATATCCTTCATTGGTTGCTTCGGCAGGTTTTTTTTTCTTTTTTTCTTTTTTTATCTATGTGCATCTTTGATGTTCAAATTTACTCTAGATATTATTTTCTTGCAAAGGCCAGGTATGTTCGATTCTATCTTGGTATTAATATATTTTATTTATTGAACACATTTCATTGCAAAGTGAGGAAAATAGAAAGAAAATAACCATGAAAAGTGAGAAAAAAATGAAGAAAAAGTATGTTCACGAGTACTCCCTTTGTCCATGAAAGAGTGTACTTCCAAATTTGTTGGAGAATGAACCTTTTTATAAATTTGACCTTGTTTAAATAAAAGTGTATGAACATTTATGCCACCAAATTAGTATAATTAGATTCAGGACCGTCGATAAGCACGTTCGAGGTGATCGACCGAACAGGCCCCCGAAATCCTAGGGCCCCCAAATTCCCGCTGTCTATACGTATTGTATGTGTGTTTAATGTTGCAAGTAATCTGCAGTTGCCTAGTTTCAGCACTCAACGGCCCATTTCCTTAATTTGCTCCCGCAGCTATGGCTCAGCTGTAGCACCACCCGGCAAACTCCATCAGGCAAATCGCTGCACTAAACAAAAGGATACGGTTTGATCCGTCTCCCGATCGATCGATAAAATCAGGTTTAGCTCGACGCTTAAGCTCGCGTTCTGCCGCCCACGACCTAGAGCTGACAGGTGCTGTGGATGTGATCGCTAGCTAGCGTCGCGCCGCGCCGATAGATGTTCGCTTGCTGGCGTGGCCCTGGTTAGGCCTTCGCCCGACGATGATCCTGTCGATCGGCAATGACATTCACGCGTAGAGGTATGACCTGTACAACTCATCTCTAGTCGATCTAGTCAATTAGTCATGTTAAATTGGCGATAGCCATAGTCAAGGAATTTTTCTGAACTCAAGTTGCTTAAATCCTACTGTACATGCTTCCTACTATGACACAAGAAAGACTTGGTGGATTGGCGATAATAGCACTTGAGAATGATGCCTTAGAGAAGATTAATTATAAAAATGTGATTAAAGATTTTATTTCAAAAATTACTAGACCGCTGATGCTATTTGGTAGAAAATAAGGTCTGTTATTACTATAGTGCTATATTTACTCTTTTAGCATGAATAGTTGATATATTTCTGACACTGTATGGAAGAATAGAACATTTTGAAGCTATACAGTAATGTAGATGTATAGTTTCATTTTGCTTATTTAAAATTATAATTAGGCCCCAATTTGCAAGTCGCACCGAGGCCCCCAAATTTTGGAGACGGCACTGATTAGATTCATGATGAAATATATGTTCATTTTATGGCTATTTGGTTTCATAATATTGTTATATTTTTGTGAAAAGTCGAACAAGACTTGAAATCATTTGATTCTCAAAAAAACGTTGGAAGTACACTCCTTTGTGGACGGCGGGAGTAGAAGACTAATACATTTGGGCTCTGTAGTAAATGAGGAAGTCAAAACATAGGTCCTATCTTACAAATTAGTTACTGGGATAACTGTGCCGACTATATGTCACTTATTTAAAGTAACAACCTAGTGTCACCACATATAACTTTTCTCCTTGTTATGTTGTTTCCTTTTTCTTGTGTAATTTCTTCACATCATTTTTGTGTTTGTTCCTTTGTCTTTGTTTTTCATAAATTACTTGAATATTTTGTTAAATACATATTTTCTTATTTAGATGGACAAGTGTATTCCACTTATTTCTACTTCTTGTCTTTTCTGTAGTTGTTTCTTCTTACATATATGAATATTGTTACATCACTCGTGATCATTTTTTGGGAACCTGGGAACATTCTATTTATGAAACATGACCGTATTTAAATAAATATAAATATGTTTTAGGAATGCATGAATGCTTTGCAAGAATGTATGGACTTTTTTAAGATAACATGAACAATATTCAAAAGTACACAAATATTATTTTGTTATATGTATTTTTAAACCGTAATTTCCCACATATAGGTATTTAATTCTATAAAAAAATGCATTCATGTAATTTGAAATGCATGGACATTTCACATTTGATATGTTAACATTTTTATTTGAAACACATCTCAATTCTCTAATTGTTTGTACAAACTTAATAAATTAAATAAATAACTCACAAGATATATATGAAAAATAACTATACATGTTAATGAGTTTGATAAAAACGTCAACCCATATATGGTTGTTGTAGGCGTGGCCGGTTATTACGCGATACACATGGGACTTGAGACGAGCACCAAAGAGTGTGATGGGAGCTCCTATTTTCCGATTTAAGCGTGCACTAGGGAGCTAGCCCCTACTACCTCCATCCCAAGGCTTTAGGCTTATATTTTATTGGAAAAGTCAAAATAAGTAAAGTTTGCCCAAATTTTTAGAAGAATCTATCAACAAATATGATATTTTGTAGATACCACATGAAAATATATTTCACTATCTATCTAATGATATTAATTTTGTATTTTGTATGTTAATGATTTTTGATAAAAACTTAGTCAAACTTAATATAGTTTGACTTTCTAAAAAAATAGGCCTTAAGCCTTGGGATGGAGGTAGTACAATTTTTCTTCATGGGCCGCACCAATGTGGAACAAAAGCATGTAACGCTTTATTTATGCCATTAATAAATCTTGAACTTTTATCATGTTTGTGATTGTTTATAAGGTAGTTTTTGCTAGGGTAATATTTTTTGTGGCAATATGGAAACATCTCATGCATTTCAAACCTTGTCGTGAACATTTTTTGAACTCAGTCAAAAATTGAATTTGTGAACATACTCTTTTTCAAACCCAAGAATTTTTATAACCGATGAATACTTTTGAAACCTTGAATAATTTTTTTGAACCATGTGGACACTTTCTGAACCTTGTGAAAAGATGTTTTGAATAGCATGTACATTTTGGTTGAACGTTGTGAACACTGTTTGGACCATGAACATTTTTTTGCAGCATGAAAGTTACAAGAAACAAAAGAGAAATAAATTGAAAGGGAAATTGTAGCATAAAATAAAAACCAGAAAAATAAAATTAGAAAACCAAATCGAAAAAAGCTAAAGAAAAATGAGACCTAACCTATTGGGCCGTCCACCTTAGTACTTCTTCAGCCAGAGCTAGCCTTCGGAATTCCTAAATCCCGCCCATTGCGGGAGCGAAATCCATCCCGCCTGTGACGCTTCACCCGCTGGGCCAGCCCAGGTAAGCTTATTCTTATTCTTTTTTCTTTTTCTTCATTTTTTTGCTTCACTGTTTTTCTTTTTTTAAATCTAAACAACTTTAATTTTTAAATTTGTGTTCTGCTTTCGAATTTTGTTCAGTTTCAATTTTTAAAATGAAAAATTTATCAGTTCTGAATTTTTGTTAAGTTTTTGGAATTTTTTCATGTTCAAAATTTGTTCACATTATAAATTTGTAAAAATTCGAAATTTGTTTGGATTCAAATTTTTGCAAATTCGACCTTTATTCCATTTAAAAAAATTGCAATTCAAAATTTGTTCCAATTAGATTTGGAAATTGTTCCACATTTGAAACTTGTTCCAGATTCAAAATTTGTTCCAGATTCTAAAATTGTTTCCAGATTCAATTTTGTTCCAGATTCAAAATTTATTCAAATATTTCATTCAAAACATATTTTTGTGGACATCCAAAATTTAATTAAATAGAAAAAAGGAAAACAAGCGTACCTGACGTGTCGAATTGGCTTGGCCCATTCGAAGACCGCTCCCAGAAGGGAGCGAATCGCTCTCGCAATGGGCGGGGCATAGTAGCCCCCGCTAGCCTTAATGCTAGTAAAGGGCGGGAAATAGGATTTTCCCACTATCACTGGCGGATCTTCATGGGGGGCAACCTGGGCCGTGGCGCCCCCAACAAAATTTAAATTATCTTTTACCCCTTGTACTCCGTGGACTCCAGCCCATGTGGCCCAATGTTTAATCCAGATCAAGCTGAGCAGGGATCACACAAGCTTCTTCTCGACTCCTGTCTTTGTCGTTCAATATCTTCTCTCCCCTGGCTCCTAGACTGGTTGGACGACGGCTAGTTGGCGGCGGCGGGTAGGCTAGTGGTCCGATGGGGCTCTGCTGCAATCTTTTTCCCTCCGCCCGAGTTAATATAGTGTTTTGGTTTTGCTTTTCTTGCCCGATTGGTTCTAAATTTTGCATCAAATTTTGAACTAGGTCATGGAAGTTATTGTTTACATTTTGTTTTCAAATATGCAGTGAGGAGGTGATGGTTCAAGAGAAAATAATTGATTTGTTCTTAAAAAAGAAAGAGTATTAATGTGAAGGTCAAGAAATATGTATCTGAATCTGAAACAACAGCATATGGTTTCTATTGTTTCGGAGTAGCTTCTGAATTTATTGACATTATGAATGTATTATGTGGACAAGATTAATCTAAATATACAAGTTCTAGAAATGGTATAAATTCTAGTGTATTTTATTTGGGGTTCCAAAAAATATTTCTTTTCATTTTGTAGTTTCGCCCCTTCAGAGTTTTAGTTCAAGGTCAGCCACTGCCCACTATGATGGATCAGCCTATTTTTTGAATTGGTTTTTTAAGTTGAAAGGCCAAGAATGCTGCCATGGCCTGCAGGGCAATTCTACCAGTTGCCAGCGAAGGCCTATACGCTCTGAGCTATCATGGTCCAGGCCGAGGAGCAAGCGGTCCAAGACAATATGACCCAACGCGGAATTACCCCATCCTTTCTCGGCCCAAGAGCATATGACACTGAAGTGATGTTCAGAGTACCCTAAGAAAATAATGATCAGGCAAGATAGGAAAAGGCGATGTTCATATCAGACTATGAAGGGATATTACACCTTTGCAAAATCAACACGAAGTAATATATTACTCCTTTCTGCAAAAATATAATAATCTGACGAAACAAATGTTATATCCATCCATTGGTCGCAGCCTCGAATCAATTTGATGTTTTAAAAAGTGAGACAACAGGTCTAGTCTAGACACTCATCTTGTTTCGCAAAAAAAAGACCTCATCTTGTTGTGACTGCTGAGTACGACCGGGAAGACTGTTTGTAGTGCAATAGATCCATTTGCTAGGACATCCATAGGAACCATTGGTAGCTTTATGAATCAAATAACGCAAGTGAGGCTCTTAACTGAAACGTACTGGGTCTTTGTCTCTTCCTGGGGCAGAGCCACCGGCGCCAAATGCTACAGGAGTGCCTTCAGGAATAAGCACTCTCATCTGAATGGACAAGCAAGGCTTTAGTTGATACGTCTGTTACTTGGACTTATCTTTACGTTGACAAAATGCAGTCAGCATCAGCTTCGTATCGGTAGACGGCCGGTGTGGCTAACTAGGATATTACACTCACCAACATCTGTGCAGAGCGAGCCAAATGGTTAGTTCAGCGGAACCAAAGATGACCAGCGCTCTTTCTATGAGGACGATCACTGTCAATTCGAGGGGATCGAGATGGCTAGAGTTGGACCGTCAGAGTTAGCATACGATCAAAACCCTTCGCGACGCAGCGGATATAATCTAAACTGAGCCCCTAAGCTGACGTATAGAATCGCCAAAAAAACAAAGACATCAGAGAAGAAGACCGGTTTGGATTGTTCCTGTCGACCATGATACCAACTAATTAAGTAGCTCAGGATAGGATAATATAGGGTGCTCGGAAGTCGAACTGCAAGCTCCGACGCATGACATGATGCAAGCTACTACTCGTAGACATCTTGCAAGTTCCAACAAGTCATTCTAACTAACTCATTATTATAAAAACTTGAACGCTTTCCGCAATCTACAGCTAGCTAGGGAAGGCAGGTGGCTTCGCGTTAGCTGCGTCCTGCTCTTAACTAACGCTGTCCGTTCCGCGGAGTTAGCAGGAACTGGGAATTTCGGAGCCTGTATCTTCTGATCTTTTTGTCTTCCTTGACAACGATGTGTTCTTGCGGCGGTGTTTCTGCAACCAGCGCCGGCCGCCGAGGGAGCTAGCGCTAGGAAGGCTTTGTTTTTCCTTTAGATAGTGTAATCTAGTGTGTGTCCTGAAGCCAAAAGGAGATTTGGTAGCGTTTCGTCAGCCGGTTCCGGTAAGGTTCTGCCGCCGGCCGCTTGCTCTTGGGCCCTGCGCTGGCTCGCTGAGATGCAGCTGTTTAGTCGTAGCTTAAGCTAGTTAGTTTATAATGTGATTGCTCACCGGATGGCCGGTGTGTCTGCAGGTCAATCGAAGATCGCGAGTTGGTTGGATCCACTCCCGTTCGATCGGGAGCGGAACCAAACCATGTATATTAGCAGGATTGACCTTGCTTTCTAACTTTTCGTGCTCACGGCATACTTATATAAATCGAGGTCAAGGCATGGTCAACTGGCGTTGGTGCGTGTATGTTAGTCGGGGTGTTGTTAGCTTTGGCCATTTGAGCCGCACTGGTATCTCACGCATGAGTGCTGCAGAGCCATGATAGCTAGCGAGAAAGCATGACACGGCCGAAACACACAAGCATCCAGCATCTCGAAGAAAATAGCGCTCTGAGATGCACCCTAAACGTCAAGTTCCTTTTCATTCTTACCGAGTTAGGGGCTTGTCGCATATGGCCCTATGTCCACCCTTAAAAGGCATCTTCAGCGATCCGACGAAACGGTCCGCGCGCGTTTAAATCGATCTGATCGATAGCAGCGTTGGATGCGCACCCTCCAACGATGCGATGCCTTCGAACCTATCCATCCTTGGTCTAAATTTAGATCAAGTTTGTGTCAGCTCGGACAGCGCGTGTGTCCTCCCGCGTTCGCCTAATTACTTTGGCGGTCCCTCCCGCCAGTGGCACATAAGGCACTCTTCTCCCTCCAAAAACTCTTGCCCAGAATTTGAGCGGCGGCAACGGAAGCGATGAATCCCGCCGTCAGTACCCGCCGCCGGCAGCGGCCGGAAGAAACAACCCAAGGCAAGGAAAATGGCAAAGGACATAATGCCGGACGAGCGCAAGATCGAGTCGGAGAAGCGCGTAAGCCGGTGAGAAGCTGCCAAGAATCGCGTGCTCGCTGCCCGCCTCGACGAGGAGCACCGACAAGAGACTGATGGCGTGTAGATGACCGCCCAGTTGGGAAGCCCAAGAGGAAGGTATGATGAGCACAGCAGCAAGTCTTTCCTTAGTATGAAACCAAGGTTTATCGAACCAGTAGGAGAAAGAACCAACTTTCGAAGGTTGATGCTTGCTAGCTTCGCGATAGCTCCAGACAATTTATATATGGCGCATCGTCTGGGGCGTAGCTTTGCACCAACAGCAACGTGGAACCTGCACACAACACAACCAAGTACTTTGCCCCAACTTACAGTGAGGTTGTCAATCTCACCGGTTTGCTGTAAACAAAGGATTAAGCGTATCGAGTGGTAAAAGATAGTAATTTGCAAGAATGTAAATAAAGCGAGTAAATAGTAAACGGTAATGACAATATAAAAGAATGGACCGGGGTCCATAGTTCACTAGTGGTGTCTCTCCATAACATAAATAACATGCTGGGTAAACAAATTACAGTTGGGCAATTGATAGAATAAAGCAAGCATACAAATGTCATGAGGATCACTATAAGATTCACTTGGGCATTACAACATAATACATAGACTGTAATCCAACTGCATCTATGACTAATAATCCACCCGCCGGATGTCATCCGAGCAACCGTTGGGTATTAAGTTGCAAGCAACAGATTATCGCCTTAAACAAAGTGTGTAATGTAAACAATACAAATGTCCTTGAACACAAGATTGTTGTTTTCTCCCTAGTAGCAACAGCACATCTACAACCTTAGAGGTTTCTGTCGCTCCCCCTGATTACTAGACGCATCAACCCACTATCGAGCATAAATACTCCCTCTTGGAATCACTAGCATCTACTCGGCCAGGATATCTACTAGCAACGGAGAGCATGCAAGATCATAAACAACATAGAGATGGTAAATCATAAATCAACTTGACAAAGTATCAATATTCATTGGATCCCAACAAACACAACATGTAGAATTACACAACGATGATCTTGATCATGATAGACAGCTCACAAGATCTAAACATAAAGCACATGGAGGAGATGACAACCATCTAGCTACTGCTATGAACCCGTAGTCCAAGGTAGACTACTCAAACATCACTCCGGAGGCAGGCATGGTGATGAAGAAGGCCTCAGGTGATGATTCCTCTCTCCGACAGGGTGCCAGAAAGAGCTTCTAGACCCTCCTGATCTCGCGTCGACGATGGCAGCGGCTTGCAGTATGTTTCGTGGAAAATTGATCGGGTCTTTAGGTTTTCCTTGCCGAGGAGAATATATAGGCGGAAGGGCGGCGTCAGGAGGTGGGCCAGGTGGCCCCACCACCTAGTGGTGTGGGCCAGGGGTTGGCCGCACCACCCTATGGTGTGGATGGCCCCTGGTCCCCCTCCGTCTCTGCTTTGGACTCCGTTTCGTGTCAGGAAACATAGGAACTTCGGCTTTTGTTTTGTCCAATTCTGAGAATATTTCCTGTGTAGTTTTTCTGAAACACAAAAATTGCAGAAAACAGGGAACTGGCACTGTGGCATCTCGTTAGTAGGTTAGTTCTGGAAAATGCATAAAAATGCCACAAAGTGGAACAAAACACAAAGCAAATGGTGTATAAACAAGCATGGAACATCAAAAATTATAGATACGTTTGAGACGTATCAAGCATCCCCAAGCTTAACTCCTGCTCGTCCTCAAGTAGGTAAGTGATAACAAAACAATAATTTTTGAGGTGACATGCACCAACACAATCTTGATCAAACGATGTAAAGCGTTGAGTGCTGAGATCAAAGTAATTAAAACATGGGCATAAGAGACATAATCTTGACAATAAAACTTAGCAACCATGTTATAACATGAAAAGTAACACAAACAAAAGATCATAAGTAATGATGCATTGAAACTCAAGTGTGTGTTTCAAGCATATAGAAAAACATAGCAAAGTGGTTTTCAGCTTGTCCTTCATGGAGTAGCAAAACATAAATGCATAAGACACCTTCAAGTTTAAGAGGGCGACTAGATACAAATAATTTATGAACAAGCAAAACCATAATCATGAATCAATCAATAATAAATTTTGGGACTATGCACATTAAACTCAGAATGACAACTATGCTCTCTTAGACGGTGCATAAAGATAGAAGGTGGAGACTCAACATAAAAGTAAAAGAAAGGCCCTTCGCAGAGGGAAGCAGTGATCGCAAGTTTTATAAACCTCAAAAAAATTATGATACTTACTAGCTTTGAGCTCTCATTGCCCCCATCATAGGCATCTTGAGTGGTTAAGGTTAATGCGAGTATAATTAAGAAGCATATGCTTAACAAATCATAAGTTGAAAATCTCATGTCCCGTGAAGTACAAATACCCAAACCTCATGCTACTCGACTTAGGTCCCAAGCAAGTTCTTGTCATTGTAAGCATACATGTATCATCAAGAACGCCAACGGGGTACCTCTTGCCCGATGATATGGAACAAGCCCACATCAAAATGACAAGACAAACAGACAATGAACACCTCGGCATCTCTTTTATTTACCATGGGTATAGCTTTTTATTTTGAGATGCGTCGTCGAATGTCCACTATGGGCATGCTGTAAATTTCCACCATGAATGATGCATGGCTTAGATTAGCGGCCTAGGCATTTCTCTAACACATATACAAACTCCTTGAGCTCACAAGTTTTCAACTTATTTCACATTACAGGTATCCATAAACAAAAGATCACGATATCAACTAAATGAGAGAAAGTGCAATGTTGAAAGCTTGCCCCATGACGACATGGTTGGGCTAACTTTCAACTTACAACTTGCAAGCATAACGTCAACATAAGAGAGCCACAATGGTCAAAATTATTAAAAGCAGAAAAGTAAAGTGTGCCGTTAGGTTCGTGAGAGCTTTGCTGACAAATTTTCACATAACACAAAAAGTTTAATTTGAAGGATAGATAAAAGCAAGACGAATTGTGCTTGGAATAGCAAATTGCTAATAGGTAGATATGGTGGACACATTGAAAAACTTTGGTTTTTGGGAGTTGGATGCACGAGAAGTATTCCCTCTTAGTACAAAATGAAGGCTAGCAAAAGACTGGGAGCGACCAACTTAGAGAGCAATAACGACCATAATCATGCATAGCGACAAAACATCATTAACCGAAGCATAAAGTGGTATCACAAGTCAAAAACCAAACGATCATAGAGGCTTACAGCGACTTGTTAAAGTCAAACATGTTGTAAGCATGCTCCAAGTCAACCCAAATAAAGCATCAAAGGAGAAAACCACAATAATATGCTCCCATATAATAAAAACAACGCATGATTCTTTCAAAGGCACATTAAGCAATCTCAGTCATTTGAGACAAGTCATGCTACAGCAAAAACTACTAAGCATATTATCAAAATAACATCAAGCATGACATGCAAAAGTCTAAGCCATAGTCTAAACAAGGTCCCATTTGTACCACTATAGTCATGAAACTTTTTTCTCTTTTCCAACACCATTCAACCTTTTTATAACCACTCTTTTGAGATGAAAACCAACATAGACCAGTGGTCTAAATACACCTTGATACAAATAAATAACAAGATCTGAACAAAAATCAAGGCGAAAAATGAAAGCTAAACGCGGTACTAGAAAAAGAGAACACTCGTTGAATGATAAGAGTGAAAACTAGAGTGTTCTTGGCAATGAAAAACGGAGTATGTCTTCTCCAAAAGAAATTTGTTGGGGTCCAACCATTTATTGCAGCAAACAAAATAAAAGAAAACTGAAAGCAAAAGTAAAGACACTCCAAGAAAAACCCTAAGTATACGAAGCAATAAAAATATAGTGTCTCGAAAGGTGACCTGATTTTTGCCGATGAAGAAGGGGTGCCTCGGGGCATCCCCAAGCTTTGACGATTGTACCTCTTGGATATTTCTTGGGGTGACATGGGCATCCCCAAGCTTGAGATTTTGTCCATACTTCATCTCATCTCATCACTCTCGTTTCCCTACACTTGAAAACTTCCTTTATACAAAACTTCACACAATTCTATTAGCAATATTAGTATAAGCATGATAGTAAATCTACCCTTTTGGTTCAGTTTCAAACTCAAATATACCATCCATTAAAGCATAAGCTACTGTAGCAACTTCCTCAAAAGTTCCGTGATCAAAAGAACTCAAAAAGAAAGCGATTAAGAGGCAAACACAAATAGTGGCAGAAATCTGTCAAAACAGAACAGCTGATAAAGATCGATTTTTCGGAGGACCTTCTGTTGCTCAAATCAAAAAGTGCAAAACTAATAAAAGTTTGGAAATAACCTGGGGCATGTGCACAAGAAATCGCAGATCAAAAAGATATTCTGAGAATTTTCACAAATTTTTACGGTGCAGCGCAGAAATCTCTTTCAGGACAGCAACTTCCCCAAATCTTACCTTCCTCCAATTAGAGGTTCTTCTTAGCACAAAAACTAAATAAAAATGATTAGAAGAGGTCATTATAGTAGTAATAACTTCCAAGACTCAAATAAAAGAAGAAGTACTGAAAAGAAACATTGGGTTATCTCCCGAGAGTGTTTTTCTTTAACGCCTTTGAGCTACGCGCAGAAAGTGGAAATCAAGTAATATCATGCGATGAAGCATCAAGTTCATAATTTGCTCTAAGAATAGAGTCAAAAATTAATTTCTTTCTCTTCCTATAGGGAAGTGTTCCATACCTTTCTTGAGTGGGAATTGATATTTAATGGTGCCTTCCTTCATATCAATGATGGCACCAACTGTTCGAAGAAAAGGTCTTCCCAAAATAATAGGACATGAAGCATTGCATTCAACATCCAAAACAAGGAAATCAATAGGAACAAGGTTATTATTAACCATAATAAGAACATCATTAATCCTTCCCAAAGGTTTCTTCTTAGCAACATCAGCAAGGGGAACATCAAAATAACAATTTTCAAGCGGTGGTAAACTAAGCATATCATAAATCTTTCTAGGCATAATAGAAATACTTGCACCAAGATCACATAAAGCATGACAATCAAAATCATTCACATTCATATCAATGACGGGCTACCAACCATCTTCTAACTTCTTGGGAATAGAAACCTTTTGTTTCAACTTTTCTTCCCTAATTTTCATGAGAGTATTTGTAATATGCTTTGTAAAAGCAAAATTCTTAGAACTAGCATTAGGATTTAAAGCAAGCTTTTGCAAGAACAAAATAACTTTAGAGATATTGCAACCATCAACATCAAAATCATTAAAATAAATAGACATATTGTCTTCCATACTCCGAAAAATTTCAGCACTTTTTGTAGAAAAAGTTTTTGCAGTTTTAGGATTTTTAGCACAAGGAGTAGGAGTTTTCTCTACACCAATCAAAGTAGGAGGTGTGCTAGCATTTTAAACAACATTACTAGAGGTGGCAATAGTACATACCTTCATATTTCTAGCCATCTCGTCTTCTCTTTCCCACCTAGCATGCAATTCTGCTAACATCCTAACATTTTCATCAATTCTAACTTGGATGGCATTCAAAGTCTTGCTTTCTTTCAAATAATGAGGCAAAACTTTTAGTTTCAGAAGTTCAACATCAAGAGCAAGGCTATCAACTTTAGAAGCAAGAACATCAATTTTACCCAACTTTTGCTCAACAGACTTATTAAAAGCAGTTTGCTTACCAATGAAGTCCTTGAGCATGACTTCAAGCTCATATCGCGCGCCACTAGTGTTGTTGGAGGAATTACCATAAGAGTTGTCATAACCATTACCATTGGTAGAAGGATACGGCCTATAATTGTTGCTAGCAAAATTGTTCCTATAAGCACTATTGTTGAAATTATTATTTCTAATGAAGTTCACATCAACATGCTATTCTTGAGCAACCAGAGAGGCTAAAGAACATTATTAGGATCAACATGAGCTCTATCATTAGCAAGCATAAGCATAATAGTATCAATCTTATCACTCAAGGAAGAGGTTTCCTCAATAGAATTTACCTTCTTACCTTGTAGAGCTCTCTCGGTGTGCCACTCAAAATAATTTACCATCATATTATCAAGAAACTTTGTTGCGACCCCCAAAGTGATGGACATAAAAGTGCCTCCAGCAGCTAAATCCAAGAGATTTCTTGAAGAAAAATTTAGTCTTGCATAAAAGGTTTGGATAATCATCCAAGTAGTCAGTCCATGAGTGGGACAATTCTTTATCATAGATTTCATTCTTTCCCAAGCTTGAGCAACATGTTCATTATCAAACTGTCTAAACTTCATAATATCACTTCGCAAAGCTATAATCTTAGTAGGAAGATAATATTTTCCAATAAAATCATCCTTACACTTAAGCCAAGAATCAATACTATTTCTAGGCAAAGATAGCAACCAATCTTTAGCTCTTCCTCTTAAAGAGAAAGGAAACAACTTAAGCTTAATAATATCACCATCTACATCCTTGTACTTTTGCATCTCACATAGCTCAACCAAATTTTTAAGATGAGCTGCAGCATCATCAGTACTAGCACCAGAAAATTGCTCTTTCATAACAAGATTCAACAAAGCAGGTTTAATCTCATAAAAATTTGCCTTAGGAGGAGGTGGCGCAATAGGAGTGCAGATAAAATCATTGTTATTGGTGCTAGTAAAATCACACAACTTTGTGTTCTCAGGAGTACCCATTCTAGCAAAACGAAAAGCAGACAAGTAAAATAGCAATTATAAAGGAACTAATTTTTTTGAATTTTTTTGATAAAAAGATGCAAGCAAAAATAAAATAAAGCAAAACAATAACAAAGTAAAACATTGGAAGCAAGCGACTCCCCTTGCAGAAATCCTCTTTTTCCCCGGCAATGGCGCCAGAAAATTTTGCTTGATGGCATGTAGATGACTACCCTGTTGGGAACCCCAAGAGGAAGGTATGATGAGCACAGCAGCAAGTCTTCCCTCAGTATAAAACCAAGGTTTATCAAACCAGTAGGAGAAAGAACCAACTTCCGAAGGTTGATGCTTGCTAGCTTCGCGACAGCTCCAGACAATTTATTTATGGCGCCTCATCTGGGGCGTAGCTTTGCACCAGCAGCAACATAGAACCTGCACACAACACAACCAAGTACTTTGCCCCAACTTACAGTGAGGTTGTCAATCTCACCGGTTTGCTGTAAACAAAGGATTAAGCGTATCGAGTGGTAAAAGATAGTAGTTTGCAAGAATGTAAATAAAGCGAGTAAATGGTAAATGGTAATAACAATGTAAAAGAATGGACCGGGGTCCATAATTCACTAGTGGTGTCTCTCCATAAGATAAATAACATGGTGGGTAAACAAATTACAGTTGGGTAATTGACAGAATTAAGCAAGCATACAAATGTCATGAGGATCACTAAGATGGACTTGGGCATTACAACATAATACATAGACCGTAATCCAACTGCATCTATGACTAATAATCCACCCGCCGAATGTCATCCGAGCAACCGTTGGGTATTAAGTTGCAAGCAACAGATTATCGCCTCAAGCAAAGTGTGTAATGTAAACAATACAAATATCCTTGAACACAAGATTGTTGTTTTCTCCCTAGTAGCAACAACACATCTACAACCTTAGAGGTTTCTGTCATTCCCCAGATTACTAGAGGCATGAACCCACTATCGAGCATAAATGCTCCCTCTTGGAGTCACTAGCATCTACTCGACCAAGATATCTACTAGCAACGGAGAGCATGCAAGATCATAAACAATATAGAGATGATAAATCATAAATCAACTTGACAAAGTATCAATATTCATCGGATCCCAACAAACACAACATGTAGAATTACACAACGATGATCTTGATCATGATAGGCAGCTCACATGATCTAAACATGAAGCACATGGAGGAGATGACAGCCATCTAGCTACTGCTATGGACCCGTAGTCTAAGGTAGACTACTCACACATCACTCCGGAGGCAGGCATAGTGATGAAGAAGGCCTCAGGTGTGGTGATTCCCCTCTCCGGCAGGGTGCCGGGAAGAGCTTCTAGACCCTCCTGATCTCACATCGATGACGGCGGCGGCTTGAAGTATGTTTCATGGAAAATTGATCGGGTCTTTAGGTTTTCCTCGCCGAGGAGAATATATAGGCGGAATGGCGGCGTCAGGAGGTGGGCCAAGTGGCCCCACCACCTGGTGGCGCGGGCCAGGGGCTGGCCGCGCCATCCTATGGTGTGGCCGGCCCCTTGTCCCCCTCCGTCTCCACTTTGGACTCCCTCTCGTGTCAGGAAAAATAGGAACTTCGGCTTTTGTTTCTTCTAATTCCAAGAATATTTTCTTGTGTAGCTTTTCTGAAACACAAAAACAGCAGAAAATAGGGAACTAACACTGTGGCATCTCGTTAGTAGGTTAGTTCTGGAAAATGCATAAAAATGCCATGAACTATAACAAAACACAAAGCAAATGGTGTATAAACAAGCATGGAGCATCAAAAATTATAGATACGTTTGAGACGTATCAAAGACCGAGTGCTATCTTGCCGCGCAAGCCTTGGCCAACAGCGAAGAGCTGACAGGCAAAGCTGCCATGCGGGCCGTCATGATGATGAAGAAGGAGGCGCTCAACGTCACGTTCGGCGACACCGTCTTTGTGCCTCCTTCCCAACCCTGTGGCCGGCGCTTTGTCGACTAGCTGCACCATGTCGACACCGAGCGGGCGCCCTCCCCTTGAGCCCAGAACGCCTGGCACGCATACACCTTCGCTAAGCGCCCACGCGAGGACTGGCGGCCCACTCTTCCGGTTGGGCATGCTCTAGCAGACGTCATCAGTGTCGGTAGGGCCTGCCAGCAACCTCAACCGAACATCATCGACATGCGACACCATCCCGACATGCGCGAAGAAGCCACGCTGCATCTCTCCCACGAACATGCCAAGGGCAGTAAACCTATATGACAAAATGCCAAGGTAGGCTCTAGTGCCCACCGATGTGGTAATGTCAACAGCTAGTCATGGCCAATGCATGCATGTGCATGATTTCATGGAGAACAATGGCGAGACAATCATGCATGTGATCAAAACGGGCAGAGAAGATGGCGAGGGCGACTACACGCAAGCCGAGCTTGATGAAGACCCCTACGACATTGGCGTTGTGGTGGCGCGGTGTTGATGATGTAAATGACCGGCCAGTTGGGAACCCCAAGAGAAGGTGTGATCAGCATAGCAGCAAGTTTTCCCTCAGTTATGAAACCAAGGTATGTCAATCCAGTAGGAAAAATACAAACTCTAGAAGGTGATGCTTTCTAGCTTAGTGACACTCCAACAAGGGCGCCGTTAATAATACTTGTTAGCGCGTCTTCCACTAGTAGCAACGCGGAACCTGCACACAACACAACCAAGTACTTTGCTCCCAACTTATGATGAGGTTGTCAATCTCACCGGTTTGCTGTAAACAAAGGAATGAGCATATCGAGTGGAAAGCAATAGTAGTATGCAAGAAAGTAAACAGTGCGAGTAAAGTAAACAGGTAATAGCAATATAAAGGAAATTGGACCGGGGTCTACAGTTCACTAGTGGTGTCTCTCCATAAGATAAATAACAACATGCTGGGTAAACAAATTATAGTTGGGCAATTGATAGAATAAAGATAATGTGCATATGTCAAGAGGATCACTATGACATTTACTCTGGGCATTACAACAAGATACATAGAACGCCATCCAACTGCATCTATGACTAATAATCCACCCACGGGGAATCATCCGAGGACCCCGTGAATATTAAGTTGCGAACAACAGATAACTGCATTAGCATTAAGCAAAGTGTGTAATGTAAACAAAGCATATGTCCTTGGACATAAGAATGTTGTTTTCTCCCTAGTGGCAACAGCACATCTACAACCTTAGAGGTTTATGTCACTCCCCCAGATTAAATAGAGGCATGAACCCAACTATCGAGCATAAATACCCCCTCTTGGAGTCACTAGTATCTACTTGGCCAAGTTAGCTACTAACAATGGAGAGCATGCAAGATCATAAACAACATAGAGATAACATAAGATAATATTCAGCACATCAACTCAATCATAACACCAATATTCATCGGATCCCAACAAACACGACATGTAGATTTACATAACGGTGATCTCGATCATGTAAGGCAGCTCACGAGATCTAAACATGGAGCACATGGTGGAGAAGACAACCATCTAGCTACTGCTATGGACCCATAATCCAAGGTAGACTACTCACTCATCGCGCTGGAGGCAAGCATGGCGATGAAGAAGACCTCCGATGGCGATTCCCCTCTCCGGCAGGGTGTCGGGAAGAGCTTCTGGACCCTCCCGATCTCGGATTGAAGACGACGGCAGATCGCGATGTGTTTCTGGAAAATTGATTGGGTATTTAGGTTTTTCCCATCGGGGGGTCTTTATAGGCGAAGGGGCAGCGTCAGAAGTGGACCAGGGCGGTCACACACATAGGGGGCGTGGCCAGGGCCTGGGCCATGCTGCCCTGTTGTGTGGCCGGCCCGTGGCCCTTCTCTGTCTCCTCTTCAGACTTCTGGAAGCTTCGATAAATTTCTGAATGTTCGGCTTTTGTTTCGGCTAATTCTGAGAATATTTCCTGTGTAACTTTTCTGAAATACAAAAATAGAAGAAAAACAGGGAACTAACACCGTGGCATCTTGTTAATAGGTTAGTTCCGGAAAATGCATAAAAACGCCACGAAGTGTAATAAAACACTAAGCAAATGGTGTAATAACAAGTATGGAGCATAAAAAATTATAGATACGTTTGAGACGTATCAGCATCCCCAAGCTTAACTCCTGCTCGTCCTCGAGTAGGTAAGTGATATCAAAGAAATAATTTTTGAGGTGACATGCACCTACACAATCTTGATCATCTATGTAAAGCATTGAGTGCTGGGATCAAAAGAACTTAAAACATGGGCATGAAAGATATAATCTTGATAGAAGAAACTTAGCAACCATGTTATAAGATGAAAAAGAACACAAATGAAAGATCATGAAAATGAAGCAATGAAAGTCAAACGTGTGTTCAAATCATATGGAAAAACATAGCAAATGGTTTTCAGCTTGTCCTTCATGAGAGAGCAAAACATAAATGCATAAGACAACTTCAAGTTTAAGAGGGCGACTAGATACAAATAATTTAAGAACAAGTGAAACCAAAATCATGAATCAATCAATGAAAACTTTGGGACAATGCACATTATACTCAGAATGACAACTATGCTCTCTTAGACGGTGCATAAAGATAGAAGGTGGTGACTCAACATAAAAGTAATTGCAAGTTCTATAAACCTTCAAAAATTATGGTACTTACTAGCTTTGAGCTCTCATTGCCCCCATCATAGGCATCTTGAATGGTTAAAGTTAGGGATTTCTATTTTCGTGCCCTCGGGTGTTGGAATTATGCCCTAGAGGCAATAATAAAGATGTTATTATTATAATTCTTATTCATGATAATGTTTATATTCCATGCTAGAATTGTATTAAGCGGAAACTTTAATACTTGTGTGGTTTATGAACAACACCGTGTCCCTAGTACGCCTCTTTGGACTAGCTCATTGATTAATGATGGTTAAGGTTTCCTAACCATAGACATAAGTTGTCAATTAATAATGAGATCATATCATTAGGAGAATGATATGATGGACAGACCCAAATAAAGCAGAGCAATTAGATCGTGTCATCGTGTTCATCTTTGCGAAGCTTTTCCTATGTCATGTATTGTATTCCTTAGACCATGAGATAATACAACTCCCTAGTATCGGAAGAAAGCTTTGAAGTCATCAAACGTCATCCTATGTGAGGGTGATAATAAAGGTGTCTCTCAGGTGATCGGAAAGTACTTGTTGGGTTGTATGTATCGAGATGGAATTTGTCCCTCCCAAGTCGGAGAGATATACTTCGGGCCCACTCGGTAATCGATATCAACACCGCTTGCAAGCATGTGGTTAATGAGTTAATCACAAAGTGATATCGGATTACGGAACGAGTAAAGTACTTGCTGTAAACGAGATTGAACTAGGTATGGCGATACCGACGATCAAATCTCGGGCGAGTAAAATATCGTGTGACGAAGGGAATACATATACGGGATTAATTGAATCCTGACATCGTGGTTCATTCGATATGATCATCGATGAATATGTGGGAGTCAATATGGGTTTCCAGATCCCGCTGTTGATTATTGATAGAAGATCATGTCTACATATTCTCGAACCCGTAGGGTCACACACTTAACGTGTATCGATGCTAGGATAGAATGGATAATTGGTTTATGAGTTTTAGTTCGGAGTCTCGGATGAGATCCAGGACGTCACGAGAGGTTCCGGAATGGTCCGGAGAATAAGATTCATATAAAGGAAAGCAGTTTTTTTTGGATTCCGGAAAGGTTTCGGAGTTTATCGGTATTGTACCGGAAGGTTCTAGAAGGTTCCGGAGTGGGACCAACGTGGGCCCACTTGACGGAGGCCTGCGTGGGCCTAAGGGGAAGTGCCCTGGCCGCCCTGGGCCAGGTGCACAAGGCCCCTAAGGCCCAGCCGGCCAGCCCAAGGGGAAACCCTAAGGGAGTCTTCAAAGAAGAAAGGGGGGGAAACTTGCCCCCCACTCTTCCTACTCCAAGTCGGCGCCCTAGGGTTTGGGGAGAGGCCAAGCTGGCCGGCCACCCCTCTATATATAGGGGGGCAAGGGCGCAGCCCTCTCTACCCCTAACCTAAACCCTAGCCGCCAACTGCTGCCCTCCCTCTCTCTCTCGCGACTGCGCGTAGGCGAAGCCCTGCTGCAGAAACTCTCCACCATAAGCACCACGCCGTCGTGCTGTTGATCCAATCTATCTCTCCACCATACTTGCTGGACCAAGGAAGGAGGAGACGTCGCTGCACCGCACGTGTGCAACTCTCGGAGGCGCCGCCACTTGCGGCGTAGGATCGGATCGGATCGCGAGGAGGAGACGGCGAGTACGACTACGTCAACCACGTTCTATTGAACGTTTCCGCTGTGCGAATCTTCAAGGGTATGAAGATCTCATCTACCTCTCTCGTTGATTACATCTCCTAGATTAGATCTTGGCTTTCTTGTTCGCATCCGTAGGAAATTTTTTGTTTTACTATGCTGCGAAACCCATCAGTGGTATCAGAGCTAGATCTATGCGTAGATGTGTTTCACGAGTAGAACGCAACATGCTTGTTGCGGGCGTTGATGTTTTCTGTTGCAAACCTCTTGTTGTGTATTTCTTATGGGCGTTAAGGTTTCTTACGCGACCACGTTCGCGAGACCGGCTCCGCACTTGACGTGTGGCTTGTTCCACACATGCGGCTGGTGGATGCCAGTTTCTCTCACTATAGTAGTCATGGGACTTATATCGGATGTTAGCAACCATAATATCACCGTTGTGGCTTTTCGTAGGTAAGAATCGTTCTTAGCTTGCTACTCCCATAAGCCACGTAAAAAAATGCAACAACAAAGTAGAGGCATCTAACTTGTTTTTGCAGGGAGTGTTTTGTGATATGGTATGGCCCAAGACATGATGAGTATGAATTGAGTTGTATGCAATGATCATGTTTTGTAATCTTTCACGACTTGCATGTCGATGAGTTCACAACCGGCAGGAGCCATATGGTTGTCTTTATAATTATGTATGACCTGCGTGTCAACTTCTTATACGCCATGTAATAGCTTTACTTTATCGCTAAGTAGTTAGCAATAGTTGTAGTTGCTATTCGTGGTGGAGGCAATCATGGTGGAGTGATGGAGATCATGCCGGCGCGCACAAGATGGAGATCATGGCGCGGAGATTGGCTATACCATGTCACATAAAATTATATGCATGTGATGTTTATCCTTTTATGTATCTTATTTTGCTTAGATCGCGACGGTAGCATTATAAGATGATTCCTCACTTAAAGATCAAGATAAAATTGTGTTCTCCCCTCGTATGCGCCGTTGCGAAAGATCGTCGTTTTCAAGCACCTCGTGATGATCGGGTGCTATAAACTCTACGTTCACATACAACGGGTGCAAGCCAGTTTTGCACACGCGGAAATTACTTGGGTTTGACTTGACGAGCCTAGCATGTACAGACATGGCCTCGGAACACATGAACCGAAAGGTTAATCATGAGTCATATGAATGATATGATCGACACTGAGTTGTCCACCATTGAAACCACATCTCTTCTCGTGAAGATCGGATTAGGTGTGGTGAATTTGGATCGTGTTCACTAAACAACTTGAGGGATGTTGAATTTAGTGGGAGTTCATCTAGTAATTTGATTAAGTTGAACTAGTTATCATGAACATAGTCTAAATTGTACTTGCAATGTTGTAGATCAAATGGCTAAGTCCAACTTCAACTTCAACGTGTTTGCTGAGAAAGAAAAGCTTAAGAACAATGGGTCTAACTTCACCAACTGGTTCCACAATCTGAGAATCATACTCGCTGGCGGACAAAAAGCCTATGTACTTGACAAAGCGCTAGGTGACACCCCTGCTGCAACTGCGAAAACTGAAGAACTTGCTGACTTCAATGCTCGTAGAGATGATTGTGATGTGATTATGAGTACCATGCTGTTTTCTATGGAACCGGAACTTCAAAATCATTTTGAGAAGTACCGCGGGCCTTATGAGATACTTGAGGAACTGAAAACCATGTTTCAGACTCAAGCCCGTTCTGAGAGATATGAGATCTCTGAGAAGTTCTTTAACTGCAAGATGGAGGAAAGGAGTTCCGTTAGTGAGCACGCCATTAAGATGTCGGGCTACACTCAACGCCTTGAGCAACTGGACTGCAAGATTCCAGAGGAGCTCAAGATTGACAGAGTTCTGCAATCACTCCCTCCTAGCTACAAAGGTTTTGTAGTTACTCATAATCAAATTGGTTCCACTGATACGATCACTGAGCTCTTCGCAAAGCTGAAAGCTGCGGAGGTGGATATCAAGAAAGACAATCATGTGTTGATGGTCAACAAGACCACTAGCTTTAAGAAAGCTAAGGGTGCAAAGAAATCCTTCAAGAAAGGCAGCAGCAAGCGCGTTGCTCCTGTTGAGAAGAAGCTCAAGTCTGGACCTAAGCCGGACACTGAGTGCTTCTATTGCAAGGTCAAGGGTCACTGGAAGCGAAACTGTCCGAAGTACTTAGCGGACAAGAAGGCTGGCACCATCAAAGGTATATTTGATATACATGTTATTGATGTCTACCTTACTAGCGCTCGTTGTAGTGCCTGGGTATATGATACTGGTTCAGTTGCTAATATTTGTAACTCGAAACAGGAGCTACGGAATAGACGGCGGCTAGCAAGGGATGAGGTGACGATGCGCGTTGGCAATGGATCAAAAGTTGATGTGATGTCCGTCGGCACGCTCTCCTTAGTTTTACCTTCGGGATTAGTTTTAAACCTTAATAAGTGTTATTATGTGCCTGCGTTGAGCATGAACATTATATCTGGATCGTGTTTATTGCAAGACGGTTATTCATTTAAATCTGAGAATAATGGTTGTTCTATTTATATGAATAACATCTTTTATGGTCATGCACCTATTGTGAATGGTTTATTTCTTCTGAATCTCGAAAGCAATGAAACACACATCCATAACATTGAGGCTAAAAGATGCAAAGTAGATAGTGATAATCCAACTTATTTGTGGCACTGTCGTCTAGGTCATATTGGTGTAAAACGCATGAAGAAACTCCATTCTGATGGACTTTTAGAGTCTCTTGATTTTGAATCATTTGACACGTGCGAACCATGCCTCATGGGCAAGATGATCAAAACCCCGTTCTCCGGAATAATGGAGCGAGCAACGGACTTATTGGAAATCATACATACCGATGTGTGCGGACCAATGAGTATTTCGACGCGCGGTGGATATCGCTATTTTCTCACTTTTACTGATGACTTAAGTAGATATGGGTATATCTATTTAATGAAACATAAATCTGAAACATTTGAAAAGTTCAAAGAATTTCAGAACGAAGTGGAAAACCATCGTAACAGGAAAATTAAATTTCTGCGATGCGATCGTGGAGGTGAGTATTTGAGTTATGATTTTCTCACGCATCTTAAAGCAAGCGGAATTGTTTCGCAACTCACGCCACCCGGAACACCACAGCGCAATGGTGTGTCTGAACGCCGGAATCGAACTCTATTAGATATGGTGCGATCAATGATGTCTCTTACAGATTTGCCGTTATCATTTTGGGGTTATGCATTAGAAACCACTGCATTCACTTTAAATAGGGCACCATCTAAATCCGTTGAGACGACACCGTATGAACTATGGTTTGGTGCTAAACCTAAGTTGTCGTTTCTTAAAGTTTGGGGATGCGAAGCTTATGTCAAGAAGTTGATGCCGGACAAGCTCGAACCCAAAGCGGAGAAATGCGTCTTCATAGGATACCCTAAGGAAACGATTGGGTATACCTTCTACCACAGATCCGAAGGCAAAGTGTTTGTTGCTAAGAACGGATCATTTCTTGAGAAGGAGTTTCTCTCGAAAGAAGTGAGTGGGAGGAAGGTAGAGCTAGACGAGGTTATTGAACCTTCTCTCGAGTTGGAGAGTAGCGCAACACCAGAAATTGTTCCGGCGCCGCCTGCATCAACAAGAGAGGAAGCTAATGATAAAGACCATGAAACTTCGAACGATGCTACTACTGAACTTCGCAGGTCAACAAGGTCACGTACCACTCCTGAATGGTATGGCAACCCTGTCTTAACCGTCTTGTTGTTAGACAACAGCGAACCTGCGAACTATGAGGAAGCAATGATGAGCCCAGACTCTGAGAAATGGCTAGAAGCCATGAAATCCGAATTGGGATCCATGAGTGAAAACCAAGTGTGGACTTTGGTAGACCCTCCTAGCGACCGTAAGGCCGTTGAATGCAAATGGATTTTCAAGAAGAAAACGGACGCGGATGGTAATGTTACTGTCTATAAAGCTCGGCTTGTCGCAAAAGGTTTTCGGCAAGTTCAAGGTGTTGACTACGATGAGACTTTCTCTCCCGTAGCGATGTTTAAGTCCATTCGGATTTTATTAGCAATTGCTGCATTTCATGATTATGAAATATGGCAGATGGATGTCAAGACTGCGTTCCTCAATGGCAACATTGATGAAGAGTTGTATATGATGCAGCCCGAAGGTTTTGTCGATCCTAAGGATGCTAATAAGGTGTGCAAACTTCAGCGTTCCATTTATGGACTGAAGCAAGCATCTCGGAGTTGGAACCTTCGTTTTGATCAAGTGATCAAGAGTTTTGGATTTGTTCCAAATTGCTACGAAGCTTGTATTTACAAGAAAGTGAGTGGGAGCTCGGTGACATTTTTAGTACTATATGTGGATGACATATTGATTATTGGAAATGACATCGGTATGCTTAACGATGTGAAGAGTTATTTGAATAAATGTTTTTCAATGAAAGACCTAGGGGAAGCTGCTTATATATTAGGCATCAAAATCTATAGAGATAGAGAAAGACGCCTAATAGCTTTAAGCCAAAGTACATACCTGGACAAGGTTCTGAAGAGGTTCAGAATGGATAAAGCAAAGAAAGGTTCATTGCCCATGTTGTCAGGTAAGATATTGAGCAAGGCTCAGTGTCCAGCTACGGTAAAAGATAGAGAAACTATGAGCAAAGTGCCATATGCCTCGGCCATAGGTTCTATCATGTATGCCATGCTGTGTACTAGACCGGATGTGTCCAATGCTCGTAGTTTGACGAGCAGATACCAAAGTGATCCAGGAGTGGAACACTGGACAGCCGTAAAGAACATCCTAAAGTATTTAAATAGGACCAAAGAAATGTTCTTGGTCTATGGAGGTGATGAGGAGCTCGTCGTAAAAGGTTACGTCGACGCTAGCTTCGACACCGACCCGGATGATTCTAAGTCTCAGACAGGATACGTTTATATTTTGAATGGTGGAGTTGTGAGCTGGAGAAGCTGCAAGCAAAGCGTGATCGCGGGATCTACAACAGAAGCGGAATACATGGCTGCTTCAGAAGCATCAAGTGAAGGAGTTTGGATCAGAAACTTCATCACTGAGCTTGGTGTGGTTCCAAATGCCTTGGACCCACTGGAGATATTGTGCGACAACACTGGCGCCATAGCACTGGCTAAGGAACCAAGATATCATCCAAAAACCTAGCACATCAACCGCCGTTTCCATATAATTCGAGATTATATAGCAGATGGAGATCTGAAGATTAGCAAAGTACATACAGATCTGAATGTCGCAGATCCATTGACTAAACCTCTTCCACGAGCAAAACATGATCAGCACCTTAATGCCATGGGTGTTAGATTGTTGCCAGATGTAAACTAGATTATTGACTCTAGTGCAAGTGGGAGACTGTTGGAATTATGCCCTAGAGGCAATAATAAAGATGTTATTATTATAATTCTTGTTCATGATAATGTTTATATTCCATGCTAGAATTGTATTAAGCGGAAACTTTAATACTTGTGTGGTTTATGAACAACACCGTGTCCCTAGTACGCCTCTTTGGACTAGCTCATTGATTAATGATGGTTAAGGTTTCCTAACCATAGACATAAGTTGTCAATTAATCATGAGATCATATCATTAGGAGAATGATATGATGGACAGACCCAAATAAAGCAGAGCAATTAGATCGTGTCATCGTGTTCATCTTTGCGAAGCTTTTCCTATGTCATGTATTGTATTCCTTAGACCATGAGATAATACAACTCCCTAGTATCGGAAGAAAGCTTTGAAGTCATCAAACGTCATCCTATGTGAGGGTGATAATAAAGGTGTCTCTCAGGTGATCGGAAAGTACTTGTTGGGTTGTATGTATCAAGATGGAATTTGTCCCTCCCAAGTCGGAGAGATATACTTTGGGCCCACTCGGTAATCGATATCAACACCGCTTGCAAGCATGTGGTTAATGAGTTAATCACAAAGTGATATCGGATTACGGAACGAGTAAAGTACTTGCTGTAAACGAGATTGAACTAGGTATGGCGATACCGACGATCAAATCTCGGGCGAGTAAAATATCGTGTGACGAAGGGAATACATATACGGGATTAATTGAATCCTGACATCGTGGTTCATTCGATATGATCATCGATGAATATGTGGGAGTCAATATGGGTTTCCAGATCCCGCTGTTGATTATTGATAGAAGATCATGTCTACATATTCTCGAACCCGTAGGGTCACACACTTAACGTGTATCGATGCTAGGATAGAATGGATAATTGGTTTATGAGTTTTAGTTCGGAGTCTCGGATGAGATCCAGGACGTCACGAGAGGTTCCGGAATGGTCCGGAGAATAAGATTCATATAAAGGAAAGCAGTTTTTTTGGATTCCGGAAAGGTTTCGGAGTTTATCGGTATTGTACCGGAAGGTTCTAGAAGGTTCCGGAGTGGGACCAACGTGGGCCCACTTGACAGAGGCCTGCGTGGGCCTAAGGGGAAGTGCCCTGGCCGCCCTGGGCCAGGTGCACAAGGCCCCTAAGGCCCAGCCGGCCAGCCCAAGGGGAAACCCTAAGGGAGTCTTCAAAGAAGGAAGGGGGGGAAACTTGCCCCCCACTCTTCCTACTCCAAGTCGGCGCCCTAGGGTTTGGGGAGAGGCCAAGCTGGCCGGCCACCCCTCTATATATAGGGGGGCAAGGGCGCAGCCCTCTCTACCCCTAACCTAAACCCTAGCCGCCAACTGCTGCCCTCCCTCTCTCTCTCTCGCGACTGCGCGTAGGCGAAGCCCTGCTGCAGAAACTCTCCACCATAAGCACCACGCCGTCGTGCTGTTGATCCAATCTATCTCTCCACCATACTTGCTGGACCAAGGAAGGAGGAGACGTCGCTGCACCGCACGTGTGCAACTCTCGGAGGCGCCGCCACTTGCGGCGTAGGATCGGATCGGATCGCGAGGAGGAGACGGCGAGTACGACTACGTCAACCACGTTCTATTGAACGTTTCCGCTGTGCGAATCTTCAAGGGTATGAAGATCTCATCTACCTCTCTCGTTGATTACATCTCCTAGATTAGATCTTGGCTTTCTTGTTCGCATCCGTAGGAATTTTTTTGTTTTACTATGCTGCGAAACCCATCATTAGGTCCTTAGTTGTACTCAGTTTTCCCCAGCCACTTAGTTTTTCCTCAGTTTTCCCCAAGCCCTTGTCTGAAACCCTCAGAAGGAGCTCGGACGGGAGGATTCTCGTTTAGTTGACCGTTTCCGTGCTGACGTGTAGGGCCGCGTCGTGTGGGGCCGTGTCGCGTGGGGCTGGTAGAAAGGGACCGCGTCGGACAGGACGAGACCGCGTTTGGTTGTACGTGAGAGCTCGGTTCTGTCTCTCTCGAGCGAAATTGGCATTGCCTTTTCAGAGCGCCTTTTCATACGAGCGGAGCTGGGGCCGTAGCGTGTGGGGCCGTAGCGTGTGGAGCTGTGTGGGTCTGGGACGTGGGCACGAGTGGTTTCGGTCTCTTTCACCCGGATTAGCAGTTTAATGCACCTTTTTCCTCTCTCTCGCTCGATCTCATTCATTCTTGATTGCCCAAATTGGTATCAAATCTAGAGCAGCTTCTCCTTCTGTTTTTTAACGCCATTCATTTCTTTATGCCTTCGTTTTTACCCAATCAGGTACTCCCTCCGATCCATATTACTCTTCACTAATACGGATGTATCTACCACTAAAATGTGTTTAGATACAACCACATTAGCAAAGAGTAATATGGATCAGAGGGAGTAGGAAATCTAGGGCACAAATCCAGAGAAAATATACGATAAGCTGCATACAGCAGCCAACATAGCATAGATATATGGGATCACGACAGATCCAACAGTACTACCGAGATCCAACATAAGCTACTCCTACATTTTACATGGGATTAAGCTTGGAGGCTGCGCAGGTGAATCCCAAGTGCTTTGTGTTTGGCCATGAACGCATACACGTTCACGGTCGTTCCAACTCTAGCGCCGCCTCTGCCAATAGATTCAGCATGGTTCACCATGCAGTTGAAGTCGGTGGCGCGGAGCCTCCTATTGCAGAAGAGGCACCTGTAAAACCTCCAGGAAAGTGGCGATCGTAATGGCCGGACTGCAGCCTCCTGAGGACGTGACGAGTCTTGGTGTGGAAGGACTCGTCGTCGCTATCGACGTCGCTGCTCTGCACCTATCACGTAGCACCAAAGATCGAAAAACACGGAGTCAATTGCAGCAATGATGGAACAGAGAGTGAACAAAAGATCATGCATGATAATATGGGCACGAAAAAAAGAGGTAGCCTCAGTTACATTGTACACACCAATTGTTCACAGACCAAACCCTGAATCAATTTGTGCCCAAATATTCATCATCATCGGCACAAATTAACCGGATGGGATTGATTACTCACATAAGTTAACCGAATCTTAAACAAAAGCAAATCACAAACACTAATAACGCAAGATCTAGAACTAGGAACAGACGAACCCTAATAACGCAAGATCTAACACGCAAGATCTAGAACTAGGAACAGACGAACCCTATTAACGCAAGATCCAACACAAAAGGATTGAACTAGGAACAGACGAACCCTATTAACGCAAGATCTAACACAAAATGATAGAACTAGGAACAGACGAACCCTAATAACGCAAGATCTAACACAAAAAGGATTGAAATGGAATAAGAACAAGGGAACAAAGGGTTACCTCCTCGTCATCGACGATGCTGGTGTCGTAGGGGTTCTCCGGGGCGACGTACGGCTCTTGTTCGTACGGGTCCCAATCGACGGGGAACTGGACGGGGGCCTGCACGGCGGCGGCGGCCGATGCGCTGGCGGCTGATGCGCCGGCGGCTACGTCGGAAGCAGCGACGGGGGCCTGGACGGGGGCGGCGGCCGATACGCCGGCGGCCGATGCGCCGGCGGCCGATGTGCCGGCGGCTACGTCGGAAGCAGCGACGGGGTCCTGGACGGGGACGGCGGCCGATGTGCCGGCGCCTGATGCGCCGGCGGCTATGTCGGAAGTGCCGACAATGGGCATGTCATTCTTCTCCATCACCAGGGTTTTTTCTTCGGGGTTTTTTCGACATGAAGTGGAGAAGATGAAGGGACAGGAGAGGCGGTTGCAGTGAGAATGAGAGAGTGGGTGAGCATTGAGGGAGAGAAAGAGGGGCTCTATAAAGACGAAGGTGCCGTTTGGTGTACCGCAACACGCGTCCGCTATAAAGATGGCTGCAGCGTGCACCGCGACACGAGGCTAACCCTTCGACATTTGGTGTACTCAGTTCTAACCTCGGGCTTTATACAGAAATTTTATCTGTACTCAGTTTTCCCCTCGAGTACTTAGACTGGCAAGTGCAATATACTCAGTTGTACCCTCAAGTAGCTGGTCAACAGAGAGTCAACAAATGAGATTAACATAGCTAATTGAGTCATTTCATGCGCAAAAAAATCCAAAAAAATAAAAACATAGTGGCACCTACTCATGGAGTCTTCCTACGCAACCTGCCACCTTGAACAAACATAGATAAATCATGTTTTACCACAAATTGCCACTTCTCAGAATCACTAGTAGCTATGAAGATGCATGGTTTTCCACTCAAACCCCTTTGCAAAGCATCTTCCCCAAAACATAGTTTGTCTAAATGAGGCCATAATTGTCACACTCATGTATATTTGAATTGCAAATAATTTGATGTAGCCCAATATGAATTATACTGTACAAAACACGCATTTTTCATTTTTTAATTCTTTTGTTTGAATTCCTTAGTCTATTTACTATTTATGTGCCATTGGTTTCTTAGTACTACTCAGTTTTGCCCTCAAGTACTGTCACAAATGCTCACAGAAGCCCAAACTTATCCTGATTGGTTGAGCCGTTGTCACACAGATCGACTCCACCAACCGTTGATCCACTGATCTAACGGGTAGTATACCCCTATCCGTCTCTTCGTGGCCACCCCTCTCTCTCCCTCTCTCTCTTCGTGGCCACCCCTCTCTCTCTGTCGGTGGATCAACGGTTGGTGGAGTCGATCCGTGTGACAAGAGACATGCATTTATGGATTATTTTGCCACGTAACTATATTCCTTCTATTTATGCATTATTTTCCATGATTTAAAAATGTTCAACTAAAAAGTGGTATAATTTTAGTGTAAACAAGAGACATACATATTTGCTGATTTTGGTGAATGGATTATTTATCACCCCTCTAACAATTATCAACTATCTTTAGCATTCCTTTTCTTTTAGGGAATATAGTTATTGTAATTTGAAACGGCCCAAAAGTGGTATAATTTTGGTAGAAACATGAGACATACATATTTGGGGGATTTCGGTGAATGGATTATTTATCACCCCTCTAACAATTATCAATTATCTTTAGCATTCCTTTTCTTTTAGGGAATATAGTTTTGGTAATTTGAAACGGCCCAAAAGAGGTATAATTTTGGTAGAAACAAGAGACATACATATTTGGGGGATTTCGGTGAATGGATTATTTATCACCCCTCTAACAATTATCAACTATCTTTAGCATTCCTTTTCTTTTAGGGAATATAGTTTTGGCAATTTGAAACGGCCCAAAAGTGGTATAATTTTTGGTAGAAACATGAGACATATATATTTGGGGGATTTCGGTGAATGGATTATTTATCACCCCTCTAACAATTATCAACTATCTTTAGCATTCCTTTTTTTTAGGGAATATAGTTTTGGCAATTTGAAACGGCCCAAAAGTGGAATAATTTTGGTAGAAACATGAGACATACATATTTGGCATATTTTGGGGATTTCGGTGAATGGATTATTTATCACCCCTCTAACAATTATCATCTTTCTTTAGTATTCCTTTTCTTTTAGGGAATATAGTTTGGGATAAAGTTTTGGTTATTTGAAATGTCCCAAAAGTGGTATAATTTTGGTATAAACATGAGACATACATATTTTTGGGATTTCGGTGAATGCATTATTTGTCACCCCTCTAACAATTATCAACTATCTTATTCTCTAAGACTTTTTTTTGTAATTTCGGTGAATGCACACACTAACTTTGAAAACAACTACAAGTACATGTAACTGACTAATGGATTTGTAACAAGGGATCCCTTGTAACAACTTCTAGTGCTTGATGAGCAATGATAAGAATCCGATCGCAATTATACAACAAAAAAAACAACCAACCATCAGATTAGCTTGCTTCTTCAACTCGATCAGCTGCTTTAACTGCTTGTTCATTTTCTTCAGTTCTCCTTTCACTTCCACCAGTTCTGCATTGGGAGCATTAGGCATAATCGGAACGGCTCCTCTCTCTGCCGCATTCTCTACAGCAAGTCCCCCCCTCCCAAATTGTGCTCCCCAATAGCGCCAATTGATTCCTGCAATTTAAGCCTCTGAACGTACACATCGATTCACTCGAAATACCTGCATTTCTTCAGGATCTGAAAACAACAACATGAACCCTAAATCCCAAATTCGAGGGAATAACAAGAAAATCGAGAGAAAACAGAGCAATTGGAGCGAGATCTAACCTTATTCCCCTCTCTATATGGCAAGCTCTCGCATGCAAGGAACTCACGTCCACGGTTGCCGTTGTCGTCCGTCTTACTGATCGACCGCTTCAGAGGCTCCTGGCGTGGGCAGTCAGGGCATCTTGTCAAAGGCACGGGTCCATACTGCGGCCATGAAGAACGGGAGGTCGAAGAGAAACTAGACATCACCCGCCTACCGGAGAAGGGCTGCCGCTGGCAGAGAAGAAGAACAATGGGGCACGGGGAAAGAAAGGGGAAGCAATGGCACGGGCATGGGCGCGGGGCTGGCTCGGGCTCCCATTTTGCAACAGTCACCTGGATAAGCTGTGGGTCCGGCGCGCTAACATGGACAAGTTGTGGGTCCCACGATGATCTGGATAAGTGGAGACATGTCCACTGCGGGGCACCAACAGCGGCCCCACTTGCCAGCACCAACAAACGGTCAACTAAACGGGATTCCTCCCGTCCGAGCTCCTTGTGAGGGTTTCAGACAAGCGCTTGGGCAAAACTGAGAAAAAACTAAGCGGCTGGGGAAAACTGAGCACAACTAAGGACCCGAGGGCACGAAAATAGAAATCCCTTAAAGTTAATGCGAATACAATTATGAAGCATATGCTTGACAAATCATAAGTTGAAAACCTCATGTCCCGTGAAGTACGAATACCCAAACCTCATGCTACTCGACTTAGAGTCCCAAGCAAGCTCTTGTCATTGTAAATATATGTGTATCATCGAGAACCGCCAACGGGGTACCTCCTGCCCGATGACATGGAACAAGCCCACATCAAAATGACAAGACAAACAGACAATGAACACCTTGACATCTCTTTTATTTACCATTGGTATAGCATTTTATTTTGAGATGCATCGTCGAATGTCCACTATGGGCATGCTGTAAATTTCCACCATGAATTATGCATGGCTTAGATTAGCGGCCCAGGCGTTTCCCTAACACATATAAGAACTCCATGATCCCGCAAGATTCCCAACTTGTTTCACATCGCGAGTATCCATAAACAAAAGATCACGATATTAACTCAAAATAAGAAGTGCAATGTTGAAAGCTTACCCCATGATGGCATGGTTTGGCTAATTTCCAACTAACAACTTGCAAGCATAACAACTCAACATAAGAGAGCCACAATGTCAAAATTTTAAGAACGAGAAAAATAAAGTGTGCCATCAGGTTTGTGTGAGCTTTACTGACCAATTTTCGCATAACACCAAAAAGAGTTTAATTTGAAGGATAGATAAAAGCAAGTCAAATGTACTTTGGAATAGCAAATTGCTAATAGGTATGTATGGTGGACACATTGGAACAACTTGGTTTTTAGGAGTTGGATGCACGAGTAGAGCTCATACTCAGTACAAAACGAGGGCTAGCAAAAGATTGGGGGCGACCAACTAAGAGAGCAATAACGGCTATAATCATGCAAAGCGACAAAGCAACATTAAAAGAAGCATAAGATGGCATCAAAAGTCCAAAACTAAATTATCATAGAGGCTTATGGGGACTTTGTACGAGTCAAACATGTGTGAGCATGCGCCAAGTCAACCCAAATAAAGCATCAAGGAGAAAACCAAATTAATGCTTCCAAATAATAAAAACAACGCATAATTTTTTCAAAGGCTCGTTAAGCAATCTCAGTCATTTGAGACAAGTCATGCTACAGCAAAAATCACTAAGCATACTATCAAAACAACATCAAGCATGACATGCAAAAGTCTAACCGGCAGTCTAAACAAGCTCCTTTTTGTACCACTTTTTTGCATAGAATTTTTTTCTCTTTTCCAACACCATTTAAACCTTTTTGAAATAACTATTTTGATGGAAATCAACATGGAACAGAGGTAAAAATACACCTTGATGCAAAGATATAACAAGATCTGAACACAAATCAAGGCGAAAATGAAAGCTAAACGCAGTTCTAGAAAAAGAAAACACTCGTTGAATGATAAGAGTGAAAAACGGAGTGTTCTTCGCAAATGAAAAGCAAGGCAACTTCTCCAAAAGAAATTTGTTGGGGTACAACCATTTATTGCAGCAAATAAAACAAAACAAAACTGAAAAATAAAGACAAGACGCTCCAAGAAAAACGCATAGTGCATGAAGCAATAAAAATATAGTGTGTTGAAAGGTGACCTGATTTTTTCCGATGAAGAAGGGGTGCCTCAGGGGCATCCCCAAGCTTTGACGCTTTACCTCTTGGATATTTCTTGGGGTGCGTGGTCATCCCCAAGCTTGAGCTTTTGTCCATTCTTTAACTCATCTCATCATTCTTCAATCCCTACACTTGAAAACTTCCTTCATACAAAACTAAACACAATTCTATTAGCAACATTAGTGTAAGCATAATAATGAATCAACCCCTTTTTTGCTTCAGATTTTAACTCAAAACCACCACATATAAAGCATATACTACTGTAGCAACTTCCCCAAAAGTTCCGTGATCAAAAGAACTAAAAAAGAAAGCGATAAAGAGGCAAACACAAATAGTGGCAGAAATCTGTGAAAACAGAACAGCTAACAAAGGTCGATTTTTTTGAGGGTTTTCTGTTGCTCAAATCAAAAAGTGTATAACTAATGAAAGTTTGGATATAACCAGGGGCATATGCACAAGAAATCTCAGGTCAAAAGGATATCCTGAGAATTTTCACGAATTTTTACGGTGCAGCACCGAAATCTATTTTAGGACAGCAACTTCCCCAAATCTTACCTCACTCAAATTAGAGGCTTCTCTTGGCACAAAAACGAAATAAAAATGATAAGGAGAGGTTATTACAGTAGTAATAACTTCCAAGACTCAAATAAAAGAAAAAGAACTGAAAGTAAAACAATGGGTTATCTCCCAAGAGTGGTTTTCTTTAACACCTTTGAGCTAGGCGCAGAAAGTGCGAATCAAGTAATATCAAGTGATGAAGCATCAAGCTCATAATTTGCTCTAAGAATAGAGTCAAAAAGTAATTTCTTCCTCTTTCTAGGAAAGTGTTCCATACCTTTCTTGAGTAGGAATTGATATTTGATGGTGCCTTCCCTCATATCAATGATGGCACCTACAGTTCGAAAAAATGTCTTCCCAAAATAATAGGACATGAAGCATTGCATTCAACATCCATAACAAGAAAATCAACGGGAACAAGGTTATTGTTAACCATAATAAGAACATCATTAATCCTTCCCAAAGGTTTCTTCTTAGCAACATCAGCAATAGGAACATCATAATAACACTTTTCAAGAGGTGGTAAATCAAGCATGTCATAAATTTTTTTAGGCATAATAGAAATACTAGCACCTAGATCACATAAAGCATGGCAATCAAAACCATTAACATGCATATCAATGATGGGTTCCCAACCATCTTCTAACTTCTTGGGAATAGAAGCTTTTTGCTTCAACTTTTCATTCCTAATTTTCATGAGAGCATTGGTAATATGCTTAGTAAAAGCAACATTTATAGGACTAGCATTAGGAGTCAAAGCAAGCTTTTGTAAGAACAAAATAACTTCAGATATATTGCAGCCATCAACATCAAAATCATTAAAAGAAATAGAGCTATCATCTCCTAAACTTCGAAAAATTTCAGCACTCTTTTGAGAAAAAGTTTTTGCTGTTTTGGGCTTTTTAGCACAAGGAGTAGGAGTTTTCTATACACCAATCAAAGTAAGAGGATTGCTAGCATTAGGAACAACATCACTAGAGGTAGTAATGTTACATACCTTCATCTTTCTAGCCATCTCATCTTCTCTTTCCTACCTGGCATGCAATTCTGCTAACATCCTAACATTTTCATCAATTCTAACTTGGATAGCATTAGCAGTAGCAAAAGTATTGTTCTCTTTCACCTCATTAGGCAACACTTTTAGTTTCAGAAGTTCAACATCATGAGCAAGGCTATCAATTTAGAAGCAAGAATATCAATTTTGCCTAATTTTTCCTCAACAGACTTGTTAAAAGCAGTTTGCTTACCGATGAAGTCCTTGAGCATGACTTCAAGCTCAGAGGGCGCGTCCCTAGTGTTGTTGGAGGAATTACCATAAGAGTTATGATACGTCTCTAACGTATCTATAATTTTTGATGCTCCATGCTTGTTTTTACACCATTTGCTTAGTGTTTCGTTACACTTCATGGCATTTTTATGCATTTTCTGGAACTAACCTATTAACGAGATGCCACAGTGCCAGTTCCCTGTTTTCTGCTGTTTTTGTGTTTCAGAAAAGTTACACAGGAAATATTCTCGGAATTGGACGAAACAAAAGCCGAACATCCAAAAATTTACCGAAGCTTCCAGAGAACCGAAGAGGAGACGGAGAGGGGCCACAGGGTAGCCACACCACAGGGCAGCGTGGCCTGCCCCTGGCTCGCGCCCCCTGGTGGTGAGGCCACCCTGGCCCACTTCTGATGCCACCCCTTCGCCTCTAAAGACCCCCCGATGGGAAAAACCAAAAGCCCTGATCACTTTTCCAGAATACATCGCGATCTGCCGCCACCGTCGACCCGAGAACGGGAGGGTCCAGAAGCTCTTCCCGGCACCCTGCCGGAGAGGGGAATCACCACCGGAGGTCTTCTTCTTCGCAATGTGTCGTGGGAATTTAGAGACAGTAGCCATGGGGATGGCTTAACGGAGGGGCTCGACGGTGGTGACGATGGGTCCAGCTCAGGATTGTGCCAATGGAGACACCTCGGTTACCCAGGTTCAGGGCCATCCACGCCAGAGGTAAAACCCCTACTTCCTGCCTGCTTTCTATTATCTTCACAGTGGTTACAACGCTCCTCGAGCTGTTCGTCTAGAGGAGGAAGAAGAAGATGGATCGGATCCCCTAGGCTAAGGGCCCAGACCCCCTTATATAGGCAGGGGTCTGGTTACAGATTAGGTGGCCGGCTGCCCGGCTGTCGGCTCCCCGTGGCTGTGTCTTCGGCGTTATCTTCTGGCCCTCCTCTGTCCTCTTCTGACGATTGCACTTTATAAAGCGCCTTTTCCCCCTTGGACCAGCATCTGGGAGGCATATGCCCTCCCTTTTGCCTTGGATCCTTTTGTGGGGAGAACTCTTGCTCGCTGATTGGTCGAACCCGGGCGTGGCCTGCATCACGCCCGTCCTTTGCCTCTGTCGACCTTGTCGGGTCCAGACCACTTTCGGCGAAACAGCCGTTGGAGGAATCTTGTCTTCATCGCCCGGCTCTGGCTCTCCCCAGCGGAGTCGCCAGCCGGCTGCTGGCGCAGCTGGCCCTTTAGCTAGAGCCGGTCTTCCTTACTTGACGCCGTGGAGACTCCTGGGACGATAGCCGGCAAGGAGCGCCGCCCTTGGCATACCCCCAAAGTCATCCCCACGACACTAGCCCCCAAAACTGGCGAAGTCTCATGGGCTTGCATGGGGCTTCGGCGGGTTCCCTTCCTCGCCGAAGTCTGGTTTGTTTCTGTCGAAGTCCCAGGAGTCCGTCGTCCGGCCTAGAAGTTATTGATCTCGAGGTCAAGTCTCACGGAGCTTCACCAGTTGCCTCGGGATGTGCCGGCTCTAAGACCGATCCGGCTGGAGACCGTCGTGCGGCCACGAGCCGGTGCGTGGCCCCTTGGAACTTGTGCCGCTTTAGGCCCTGACCCCACGCTACGGTCGGTGTAGTGCTGCAGTGTCAGGTCTTGTCACTTGGACTCTTCGGTCTTTGTAATGATTCCAGAGAACGTCATGTGGCGAGACGAGGCCTACGTCAGTGATGCGTCCCATCGAAACGCCACGCATTTGATTTACTCGCATTAAACCGACTCGGCTTTCCATGCCTCGCCGTCCTTTAAGTCTCGGCGCTCTCGAGGGTTTTCCCCACTCCCGAGCGTCTTCACTCCTCCTCTTCGCCGAGCGGTTCCCTCGGCATCTCCCGCTCAGCTCCTTCGCCTCCAATGTCGTCTTCCGGAGCTCTTAGCGGAGCCGGGGCCGGAGCCCCCGGCGGATCAGGCGGGCGTAAGCACGGTCGCCCGTTCGGGAGCCAGAACAGGGCGAAGGGCCCGGCGGCGACGCCGCCGGTTCCTCGGAGATGCGGCCGCCCTCTGGGCAGACGCAACAAGAAGACCTTGGCGGCGCTTGTAGCTACGGCCGCCGCGGAGTCTTCCAGGGCTGCTCCCACGACCGCCATCGCTACGGCCCCCGCAGGGGCGGTTGCCTTGGCCGCCGCCAACCCCGCGGTCCCCGCGGGCGCAACCTCCATTGTCGGCCTTGCTGCGACTCCCCTAGAGGCGGTGGCCGCCCTCATCGGCGCCGCGATGGCGGTCGGAGCGGCCCCTCCGGGCCTCGCCGGCGGAGGCGTCGGCTGCTCATCTGGTGTGGCTGCCGCCAAGGCGCGCAAGCCCCGGCGCTCGCCGCCGCGGCAGCGGCTTTCCTACACCCCGAAGCATGGGTTCACCACCTCCGTGGTGCATCTGCGGGCCGGGTGTGAGGAACGCCTGCCGCTCCCTGCCAGCTTCATCGGCACCATGGGGAGGAACCCTCCGATGAGCATCATGGTGGAGGAGGGCAGCGGTGGCCAGCCCCTGTACCTCGTCGAGGTCCTCCACGACAAGGAGGGGAAAAGCTACCTCACTGACGGCTGGACGAGGTTCCTTGATGACTACGACCTGAAGTGCGGCTGGACCCTCATCTTGACCCACCGCGCCGGGTCGCCCATCCTCTGCGTCCGCGTCGTCGACACCTCCGGCTGCGCTCGCGCCTACTCCCCCTGGCCGTGATCGGCGAGCGGCCCCAAAGCCCCTTCCTTGACGACGGCTTCATCAATGGAGGTCCGGAAACTTAGGGGGGGAGTATCTTTTGCTGTCTCGGCCCTTAGCGTGGCCTATATTATGTAACCGCCCGTCGGATGTTAAGAACTCCTTTAATTTTCTGCAAGTCCTTGTTTGTCTTTCTTCATTTGTTGTGTGCTTGGTCCTGTGTGAATGTCTTTTGTTTGCATCGGGGTGCGGTGACGATTTCACAGCTAGGATTCTTCCTTCGCTAGAACCGTCGCTGCGCAAGCTCGTAGGTAGGGGCTAAGATAGCCACCAACTTACGCAGACATTCCTGGCGAGGTCTTCCGGTTTCAGCATGGAGGGAGAAGTGCCTCTGCTGGCCAGCTTCAGGAGACACAAGTTAACACTGGCTCGAGGGGACTGGAGTGGAAGCTAAGTCCTGTGCCGGCTCGGGCGAGGCTGGAGCCGGCACGCCTCCCTTTCCTGAGCCTTCGCATAACCCTTGCCGCGGCTGGAGTAAACCTCCAGGTCTTCTGGCTTTAGCCATTTCTTTGCAAATGCTAGATTTCAATTTCGTCGCTCGTTTGCTAGTCATGCCGCAGCGCCAACTGATCGGACAGCCGGCGAGGGATTGGAGTCAGCCCACTTTTAAGGGCCAATTCCCCTTCCCCCTAGCCCCCGAGTTTTGGGACAGCTGGAATGACAGCTGGCTTGAAACTAGCTTGTTTCGCATATGGTGCCAACACCGAGTGAGGCAGCTCTAGCTTCGAACCTCTTTGACGTGGCTACTTAGCCTAAACATCGAGAAACTGTGACCATCGACCATTCGCTGGCCTGCCTTAGCCCGGTTCCCTCAACTTTTTCCTTAATCTCCCCACCCTTCGGCCCTTCTAACCCCAACCGGCAGCCTGGTGCCGGTTGGTCTACCTTGGGCTGGCAGCCGAATGCCGGCCTAGGGTGGGAGCGTGCCGCGGAGTGAGAAGTAGTACTTCGGTTTATCGGGTACCCGGCTCGAGCTAGCCAACTCATGGTTAACGAGCACTGTCTTCAACGCTTAGTTGAGCGACTTTCTATCATTTACGGTTTTCCTCTACGGCTTTCCTTCGTATGTGGCCTGCCGGCTGCTATCCGTCCGGCTGCGCGGAGCCGGAAGATGGAGGTTGGGCTCGAGACCTACTTCATATGTAGTACTCATCCGGCTGACGAGGAATCGATCATTTTTAGGGCAGCCAGCTGTGGCTCGGTGCCTGGAGCCGGCTGCCGGTCCAGTGAATAACGCAGGAAGCAAAACATACACGAAGTGTTTTCCTCGGAGCCGGCCGTAACTAGCCGCTCCATCATCCTTTATTCATTGACAAGTTTTTCGGGGTACAACTTTTGCCTTAGCAGAAGAAAGATCTTAGGAGACTGACATTCCAGGGACACTCTGTCTCCTTGTCAGAGTTATCTGCCTTGTTCTTCCTGGGCTCTTGTGCGTCGATGAGGTAATATGCCCCATTGCCTAGCACCCGGCTGACAATGAACGGTCCCTCCCAGGGAGAGGACAGCTTGTGCATGCCTTTAGTGTTTTGGACCAGCCGGAGTACGAGATCTCCTTCGCGAAACGCGAGTGGACGGATTTTCCGGCTGTGGTATCGTCGCAGCTGCTGCTGATAGAGCGCTGATCTGGCCAAGGCCTGCTCTCGTGCCTCCTCGAGGAGGTCGACGCCATCTTCACGAGCTTCTTTTGCTTGCTTCTCCGTGTACTGGATAATTCTGGGCGCATCAAATTCGATATCAGTGAGCAGCAGCGCTTCGGCTCCATAGACCAGGAAGAAAGGTGTGAAGCCGATAGAATGATTTGGGGTAGTGCGCAGGCTCCAGAGCACTGAGGGTAGCTCTTCGACCCAGCAGCCAGCTGAACGCTCAAGAGGCTCGACCAGTCTTGGTCTGATGCCAGCCAGGACCAGCCCATTTGCTTTCTCCACTTGCCCATTGGTCTGAGGATGCGCCACTGATGCTAAGTCCAGCCAGATGCCCTTTTGGCCACAGTACTCTGCGAAGACTCCCTTTGCAAAGTTTGTCCCGTTGTTAGTAATGATGCAGTGGGGAACTCCATATCACGTGATGATCTCGTTGAAGAACTTGATGGTGGACGAGCCGTCAAGTTTTTTGATTGGCTTTGCTTCGATCCACTTGGTGAACTTGTCCACTGTGACCAACAGATGCGTCAAGCCCCCGGGTGCTGTTTTGAATGGCCCTACCATGTCCAAGCCCCAGACAACAAATGGCCAAGTGAGCGGGATGGTCTTGAGGGCTGCCGCTGGAGTATGCCGATGCTTGGAGAAACGCTGGCAGCCATTGCAGTGCTTCACCAGCTACTCTGCGTCCTTCTGGGCCGTCGGCCAATAGAAACCATGGCGGAAGGCCTTAGCCACCAATGCTTTAGAAGATGCGTGATTCCCACACTCCCCTTGATGTATCTCTCTCAGCAGCTCTATCCCTTCTTCCGGCTCGATGCACTTCTAGAAGATTCCTGACACGCTGCGCTTGTACAGTTCGCTGTTGATGATGGTGTATGCCAGCGCGCGACGTTGGAGTCGCCTAGCTTCTGCTTCGTCCTGAGGCAGATCCCCAGTGATGAGGTAGTTGGAGAAAGGCTCTGCCTAGGATGGTATCTCCCGTATGTGGAAAACACTGGCGACCAGGGGATCAGCAGCCCCTGGGTCCATCGTTGTGCCAGCTTCGCATGGTTGGCTGGCTGTGGGGGCCGGTCCGGAGACAGCAGCCCCCGTGTCCTTCATCGAGCCGGCCGCGCTGGGCTGTCCGGCTGCATCCTTAAGCCCCGAGGCGGCAGCCCCCGAGTCCAGTGGTGGCGCCTGAGCCGGAGCAAGGTCTCCAGGCACAAAGATGGAGGTGGACTCCGGCGAAGGCTTGATGGATGGCTTGCGGATGATCTCCAATGACATCCTGGCCGGGATGTCTTGCTTGGTGGAACCGATCTTGGACAGCCGGTCCGCTTCATCGTTGTTTGCCCTAGGGACGTGATGGAACTCGCAGCCTTCAAATAATCCGTAGAGCCGCTGCACGTAGAAGCGATAGGAGGCCATGTTGGCGTCCTTGGCGTCCCATTCCCTGGAGACCTGGTGCACCACCAGGTCGGAGTCTCCAAAACAGAGGATTCTCCGGATGCCAATCTCCTTGGCCAGCTTCAGCCCATGCACCAGGGCCTCGTATTCCGCGACATTGTTCAACGCACGGAAGTGCATCTGCAGCACGTACTGTAGCTTGTCTCCCTTAGGAGAGGTGAGGACGACGCCGGCTCCCAAGCCCCCGAGCATCTTGGAGCCATCGAAGTTCATGCGCTAGTAGGTGGAGTTTGGAGCCGGCGGCAGGTACTGGTGCTCTCCCCAATCAGCGAAGAAGTCTGCTATGATCTGGGACTTGATCGTCGTTCTGGGCTTATATTGAATGGTATGAGCTGCAAGCTCAATCGCCCATTTGGCTACCCTGCCAATTGCATCCTTGCACCCTATGATCTCTGAAAGTGGAGTGGTGCTCACCACCGTGATAGGGTGTTCCTCGAAGTAGTGCTTCAGCTTCGTGGCCGCCATGTACACACCGTACGCGACCTTCTGGTAGTGCGGGTAGTTTTGCTTGGAGAGAGTGAGCACCTCACTCAAGTAGTACACCGGGCACTGAACCGGTAGCTCCTTGCCTTCCTCAGTGCGCTCCACCACGATCACAACGCTGATGACCCGTGGAGTAGCTGCGATGTAGAGCGGCATTGGCTCTCACAGAGCTGGCGCTGCCAAGATTGGCACGGTAGACAAGGCTCGCTTGAGGTCGTTGAAGGCATCATCAGCGCGCTGGGACCAAACGAAATGGTCCGTCTTCTTCATCAGCTGGTATAGCAGCATGGCTTTCTCCCCGAGCCGGCTGACGAACCGGCTGAGCGATGCCAAGGATCCGGCAAACTTCTGCACATCTCTGAGCTGGGTGGGCGGCTCTAGGGCCTTGATGGCTTTTATCTTTGAGGGATTAGCCTCGATCCCTCGCTGGGAAACGATATAACCTAGGAGCTGTCCAGCCGGCACGCCAAAGGTGCACTTCTCAGGATTGGGCTTCATGCGATAGCGCCGCAGGTTGGCAAAGGTCTCCTTGAGATCATCCAGGAATGTGCCGCTCTGCTTAGTCTTCACCGCCACGTCATCCACATAAGCGTGTACGTTCCGCCCAATCTGCCCTTGCAGACATCGCTGCATGGTACGCTGGTAAGTAGCTCCAGCGTTCTTCAAGCCGAATGGCATGGTGACATAGCAATAGGCTCCATATGGGGTGATGAAGGATGTCTTGATCTGATCCGGCTGGTAGAGCGGGATCTGGTGATAGCCTGAATAGGCATCCAGAAAGGATAGCAGGTCGCAACCGGCTGTGGAATCGATCACCTGGTCGACGCGCGGTAGCGCGAAGGGGTCCTTGGGGCAAGCCTTGTTGAGGCTGGTGTAGTCGATACACATGCGCCAAGTGTTGTTCTTCTTCAGGACCAAGACTGGGTTCGCTATCCAGTCAGGGTAGAACACTTCCATGATGAAGCCGGCTGTAAGGAGCCGGGCAATCTCCTCACCAATGGCTTTCCTTTTCTCTTCTGCAAAGCACCGCAGCGGTTGCTTGACCGGCTTGGCATCCGGCCGGACATTGAGTGAGTGCTCAGCCAGCTCCCTCGGCACACCTGGCATGTCTTTTGGAGACCACGCGAAGATGTCCCGATTCTCACGGAGGAAGCTGGTGAGCTCGCTTTCCTATTTAGCAGAAAGGCCGGTGCCGATGATGACGTACTTGGAGGGATCGTTCTCATCCAGCAGGATCTTCTTGGTGTCATTGGCGGGCTTGAACTGCTCCACCAGCGACTGGCGAGCCGGCACATCTTGCTGGGTTAGCTCCACGCGATGGAGGAGTTGTCGCTTCTCCTCGGCGATGACCAATGCTTCCGCCAGTTGCGAGCTCTCCTTGGTGCACGCCAGAGACTTCTTGAAGCTTCCCGAAACGGTGATCACGCCCCTGGGCCCTGGGAGCTTCATCTTCAGATAGGCGTAGTGCGGCACCGCCATAAACTTGGCCAGACCTGGGCGGCCAAGCAATGCATGGTAAGGACTGCTGATGTCCACCACCTCGAACCAGATGGGCTCGTGGCGGCTATTTCCCTTCTCCCCGAAGAGAACCTCCAGCTGCACCTTGCCCAAAGGGGTGCACGATTGCCCAGGCACGATGCCATGGAAGGTGAGCCGGCTCGGTTTTAGCTCAGCAAGTAGGATGCCCAACTTCTCCAATGAGCTTCGGTAGAGAAGGTTGATACTGCTGCCACCGTCGATGAGCACACGGGAGAACTGGCATGTGTGCGTACCGGAGCATATGACGGGATCCAAGACTAGAGCATATTCTCCAGGGCTGGGCATCAGTCGCGGATGATCTTCACGTCCCTAGGTGATGGCCGCCTCAGACGAGTGCATGAACTGGGGCTCCGCAGGCATGACAGCGTTCACCTCCGCCTCGTGCCAAAGGTCGTTCCTTTTGTCTTTGCCCGGGGTAGTAAAGATGTGATATTGCTCAACATCCGCCGGAAAGTCCTCCTCGCCTTGATCCGGATCATCGGCAGCTGGCTCATGCTGCTGGTCCTCCTGACCTTCAGCCGGCTGCGCCTGCGAGACTCCAGGGAGCTGCTGAGCGCGCTGCTCCAGCTCTCTCGTGAAGCGGTACTGACGCGTGGAATGGGTCGCTTCCCTGCCAGGGGTGTTGTGGAACTTGCATGGCTGGTCAAGTGCAGCATCGAGGGTGTACTTGCCCTCCTTGCGCCCTTGACCACCGCCCGCAGCCCCCGAGCCTCCTTGGTCGGTAGCCTCTCGCTTTGAGCTAGCAGATCCCTTGGGAGGCGTCTTCATGTGGTCAAACCACAGATGGATGTGCAGGGCCGGTCGGCGAACTTGAGGCTCCAGCCCTGGCATCGGCGCCGGGACTGGGCGCGGCCTGCCAGCTCCACCAGCCTGCTAGGCATGGCGACCTCGGGCGTTGCCGTTTGGGGCGCGACCGCCCTGTCCGCGCCCCCATAGCCTGGGCTTGTCGATGGCGACCGCTAGACCTGGCTAGGGCCCGCGGCAACGAGTCCATGGCCGCGCTGCTGGCCGCGGACAAGCTCGTCCGGCGGGTCTCCATGCGCGTCGTAGAACTCGTGGAGCGTGGTGCTCATGCAACGCCAGACAGCCTCCTCCTCGGCCGCCCTGCTGAGGAGGATGAGGCGCGTCCGATCCAGGGCATCTGCTACCCGGGCGGAGTCGATGATGTGGTCAAGCGGTGCGCGCAGGTCCACGATGGCGATGTCCGAGGTGTCCTGCTCTGGGAGTGGAGCGTCCTGCTCCTACAGAGGAAGGCGTTCGAGCGGCGGGTGCGCGGAGCGCGGTGGGTCGCCGCCCTCCTCGTCTCCCAGGGCCATCACTTCGACCATGCTGCCAAAGTCGCTGCTTTTGCCGCAGCTCGAGCCTCCATCACTGAGAGGGTCAAGGATGTCGGTTACCTCCTCCGAGAAGGGCTTGGCGACGTAGAAGTGGTGGCCGCCGATGTCGAGGAAGGAGCCGCTATCGTCGAAGCCATCCTTGAAGCAGGCCAAGTTGTCGCTGACGCAGTCGAGGGTGCCAAACCTCCAGACAAGGCCGGAGGCGACCCTCTCGCTGGGGATCGATGGGGATCCCGGCCAGAACTTGACTCCGGTCGTCGCCGCCGAAGCCCCATGGTGGGCGCCAACTGTCGTGGGAATTTAGAGACAGTAGCCATGGGGATAGCTTAACGGAGGGGCTCGACGGTGGTGACGATGGGTCTGGCTCGGGATTGTGCCAACGGAGACACCTCGGTTACCCAGGTTCAGGGCCATCCACGCCAGAGGTAAAACCCCTACTTCCTGCCTGCTTTCTATTATCTTCACAGTGGTTACAACGCTCCTCGAGCTGTTCATCTAGAGGAGGAAGAAGAAGATGGATCGGATCCCCTAGGCTAAGGGCCTAGACCCCCTTATATAGGCAGGGGTCTGGTTACAGATTAGGTGGCCGGCTGCCGGCTCCCCGTGGCTGCGTCTTCGACGTGATCTTCTGGCCCTCCTTTGTCCTCTTCTGACGATTGCACTTTATAAAGCACCTTTTCCCCCTTGGACCGGCTTCTAGGAGGCATATGCCCTCCCTTTTGCCTCGGATCCTTTCGTGGGGAGAACTCTTGCTCGCTGATTGGTCGAACCCGGGCGTGGCCTACGTCACGCCTGTCCTTTGCCTCTATCGACCTTGTCGGGGCCAGACCACTTTTGGCAAAACAGTCGTTGGAGGAATCTTGTCTTCATCGCCCGGCTCTGGCTCTCCCCAGCGGAGACGCCAGCCGGCTGCTGGCGCAGCTAGCCCTTTAGCTAGAGCCGGTCTTCCTTACTTAACGCGGTGGAGACTCCTAGGACGCCAACTGGCAGGGAGCGCCGCCCTTGGCATACCCCCGAAGTCATCCCCACGACACCATGCTTGCCTCCGGCGCGATAAGTGAGTAGTCTACCTTGGACTATGGGTCCATAGCAGTAGCTACTTGGTTGTCTTCTCCACCATGTGCTTCATGTTTAGATCTCGTGAGCTACTTTATATGATCGAGATCACCGTTATGTAATTCTACATGTTGTGTTTGTTGGGATCCGATGAATATTGGTGTTATGATTGAGTTGATGTGCTGAATATTATCTTATGTTATCTCTATGTTGTTTATGATCTTGCATGCTCTCCGTTGTTAGTAGCTATCTTGGCCGAGTAGTTGCTAGTGACTCCAAGAGGGGGTATTTATGCTCGACAGTGGGTTCATGCCTCTATTTAATCTGGGAGAGTGACAGAAACCTCTAAGGTTGTAGATGTGTTGTTGCCACTAGGGAGAAAACAACATTCATATGCTCAAGGGCATATGCTTTGTTTACATTACACACTTTGCTTAATGCAATTATCTGTTGTTCGCAACTTAATACTTGTGGAGTTCTCGGATTGATTCGCCACAAGTGGATTATTAGTCATAGATGCAGTTGGATGACGGTTGCTGGCGTGTGATTAACGTGGGAGCAGACGGTCCTTGTGCGTGGTGGATAACCAGCCCGTTGGGAACCCCAAGAGGAAGGTATGATGAGTATAGCAGCTAGTTTTCCCTCAGTTAAGAAACCAAGGTTTAATATCGATCTTAGAGAGGAGAGACAAACGACTGAAGGTGATGCGGAACCTGCACACACACAACCAAGTACTTTGTTCCCAACTTACGATGAGGTTGTCAATCTCACTGGTTTGCTTGAAACAAAGATTATGAGCGTATCGAGTGGAAAACAATATAGTATGCGAGTAAAGTAAACAGTGCGAGTAAAGTAAACAGGTGATAGCAATATGATGTAAATAGGACCGGGGTCCACAGTGCACTAGTGGTGTCTCTCCATAGATAAAATAACACATGCTGGGTAAACAAATTACAGTTGGGCAATTGATAGAATAAAGATAAACGTGATATGTCAAGAAGATCACTATGAGATTTACTCTGGGCATTACAACAAAATACATAGACCGCCATCCAACTGCATCTATGACTAATAATCCACTCCCGGGGATATCAATCCGAACACCCCAAAAGTATTAAGTTGCGAACAACGGATAATTGCATTAAGCAAAGTGTGTAATGTAAACAAAGCATATGCCCTTGAGCATATGAATGTTGTTTTCTCCCTAGTAGCAACAACACATCTACAACCTTAGAGGTTTCTGTCACTCCCCCAGGTTAAATAGAGGCATGAACCCACTATCGAGCATAAATACCCCCTCTTGGAGTCACTAGCAACTACTCGGCCAAGATAGCTACTAACAACGGAGAGCATGCAAGATCATAAACAACATAGAGATAACAAAAGATAATATTCAGTACAACAACTTAATCATAAACACCAATATTCATCGGATCCCAACAAACCAAACATGTAGAATTACATAACGGTGATCTCAATCATGTAGGGCAGCTCATGAGATCTAAACATGAAGCACATGGTGGAGAAGACAACCATCTAGCTACTGCTATGGACCCATAGTCCAAGGTAGACTACTCACTCATCGCTTCGGAGGCAAGCATGGCGATGAAGAAGACCTCCGGTGGCGATTCCCCTCTCCGGCAGGGTGCCGGGAAGAGCTTCTGGACCCTCCCGATCTTCGGGTCGACGGCGGCGGTGGATCGTGATGTGTTCTGGAAAAGTGATTGGGTACTTAGGTTTTTTTCCGTCGGGGGGTCTTTATAGGCGAAGGGGCGATGTCAGAGGAGGAGCCAGGCGCCCTCACGCGGGGCCCACGCGGCCAGGGGCCTAGCCGCGCCACCCCTCCGTGTGGGGCCCTGGTGGCCCCCCTCCTACTCTCCTTCGGATCTCTAGAAGCATCCGGGTAAAATAAGACTTCAGGAACTTGTTTTGTCCAATTCCGAGAATATTTCCTGTGTATCACTTCTGAAACACAAAAACAGCAAAAAACAGGGAACTGGCACTGTGGCAACTCGTTAATAGGTTAGTTCCGGAAAATGCATAAAAGTGCCATGAAGTGTAACGAAACAATAGGCAAATGGTGTAAAAACAAGCATGGAGCATCAAAAATTATAGATACGTTGGAGACGTATCAAGCATCCCCAAGCTTAACTCCTGCTCGTCCTCGAGTAGGTAAGTGATAACAAAAGCATAATTTTTGAGGTGACATGCACCTACACAATCTTGATCATATATGTAAGCGTTTGTGAGCTGGGATCATAAGAACTTAAAACATGGGCATGAAGATATAATCATGACAATAAGAAATTTAGCAACCATGTTGTAAACATGCAAATGAACACAAACAAAAGATCATGAAAATGAAACAATGAAAGTAAAACGTATGTTCAAATCATAAGGAAAAACATACAAATGGTTTTCAGCTTGTCCTTCAAAGAGAGCAAAACATAAATGCATAGGACACCTTCAAGTTTAAGAGGGCGACTAGATACAAATAATTTGAGAACAAGTGAAACCAACAATATGAATCAATCAATGAACTTTGGGACAATGCATATCACACTAAGAATGACAACTATGCTCTCTTAATGGTGCATAAAGAAAGAAGGTGGTGACTCAACATAAAAGTAAAAGAAAGGCCCTTCGCAGAGGGAAGCAGTGATTGCAAGTTTTATAACCTTAAAAAATTATGGTACTTACCGGCTTTGAGCTCTCATTGCCCCCATCATAAGCATCTTGAATGGTTAAAGTTAATGCGAGAACAATTATGATGCATATGCTTGACAAATCATAAGTTGAAGACCTCGTGCCCCGAGAATACGAGTACCCAAACCTCATGCTACTTTACTTAGAGTCCCAAGCAAGGCTCTTGTCATTGTAAGTATATGCATATCATTGAGAACCGCCAATGGGGTACCTCCGTGCCCGATGACATGGAACAAGCCCACACCAAAATGACAGGACAAGCAGACAATGAACACCTCGACATCTCTTTTATTTGCCTTTTGTTTAGCTTTTTATTGTGAGATGCGTCGTCGAATGTTCACCATGGGTATGCTGCAAATTTCCACCATGAATTATGCATGGCTTAGATTGGCGGCCCGGCGTTTCCCTAACACATATACAAACTCCATGATCCCCACAAGATTCCCAATTCATTTCACACCGCGGGCATCCATAAACAAAAGATCACGATATCAACTCAAATAAGAAGTGCAATGTTGAAAGCTTGCCCCATGACAGCATGGATGGGCTAGAATCCAACTTACAACTTGCAAGCATAACAACTCAACATAAGAGACCACAATGTCAATTTTTTAAGAACAGGAAAAAGTAAAGTGTGCCTTCCGGTTCGTGAGAGCTTTACTGACCGAATTTCGCATAACACTGGTAAGAGTTTAATTTGAAGAGAAAATAAAAGCAAGTCAAATTTACTTGGAATAGCAAATTGCTAGTAGGTATGTATGGTGGACACTTTGGAAAACTTTGGCTTTTAGGAGTTGGATGCATGAGTAGAGCTCATACTCAGTACAAGGCGAGGGCTAGCAAAAGACTGGGAGCGACCAACTAAGAGAGCAGTAATGGCCATAATCATGCAAAGCAACAAAGCGACATTAAAAGAAGCATAAGATGGCATCAAAAGTCAAAAACTAAATGATCATGAAGGCTATTGGCGACTTTGTAAGAGTCTAACATGTGCGAGCATGCGCCAAGTCAACCCAAATAAAGCATCAAGGAGAAAACCAAAATAATGCTTCCATACATTAAAAACAACGCATGATTTTTTCAAAGGCTCATTAAGCAATCTCAATTATTTGAGACAAGTCATGCTACAGCAAAACCACTAAGCATACTATCAAAAAGACATCAAGCATGACATGAAAAAGCCTAAGCCGTAGTCTACACAAGCTCCTTCTTGTACCACTATTTTGCACAAAGCTTTTTCTCTTTTCCAACACCATTTGAAATTTTTAAAGACACCTCTTTTGATGAAAACCAATAAAGATCAGAGGCAAAAATACACCTTGATGAAAATATATGACAAGGTCTGAACGCAAATCAAGGCGAAAACGAAAACCAAAAGCAGTAGCAGAAAAAGAAGAACGCTCGATTTTTAATAAGAGTGAAAACTAGAGCGTTCTTTGCAAATGAAAACGAGTACATCTCCTCCAAAAGAAATTTGTTGGGGTCCAACCATTTATTGCAGCAAACAAACAAACTAAACCAACTAAGAAAACTAAAACAACTGACGCTCCAAGAAAAACACATAGTGCATGAAGCAATAAAAATATAGTGTTTTGAAAGGTGACCTGATTTTTGCCGATGAAGAAGGGGTGCCTCGGGGGCATCCCCAAGCTTTGACGCTTATACTTCTTGGATATTTCTTGGGGTGATGCATGGGCATCCCCAAGCTTGAGATTTTTTCCATTCTTCAACTCATCTCATCATTCTCCAATCCCTACACTTGAAAACTTCCTTCATACAAAACTAAACACAATTCTATTAGCAACATTAGTGTAAGCATAACATATAATCAACCTCTTTTTGCTTCAGGTTTCAACTCAAAACCACCACATATATAGCAAATACTACTGTAGCAACATCCTAAAAAGTTCCGTGATCAAAAGAACTCAAAAGAAAGCGATAAAGTGGCAAACACAAATATTGGCAGAAATCTGTCAAAAACTGAACAGCTGACAAAGGTCGAATTTTTGAGGGATTTTCTGTTTCTCAAATCAAAAAGTGTTCAACTAACAAAAGTTTGGATATAACCTGGGGCATATGCACAAGAAATCGCAGGTACAAAAGATAAACAGAGAATTTATACAATTTTTTACGGTGCAGCACCGAAAACAGTTTCAGGACAGCAACATCCCCAAATCTTTACCTCGCTCAAATTAGAGGCTTCTCTTGGCACAAAAACGAAATAAACAATATAAGGAGCGGTCATTACAGTAGTAATGACTTCCAAGACTCAAATAAAAGAAAAAGTACTGAAAAGAAAACATTGGGTTATCTCCCAAGAGTGCTTTTCTTTAACGCCTTTGAGCTAGGCGCAGAAAATTGCGAATCAAGTAATAATGAAAGGGGGATCAGGATCCACTATAGGAATAAAGAAATGAATACTATCCAATTGAGGTTTTGCATATCCCTTGTAGTCACGCTTTGGTGCACTATTTTCATCAAAAAGATTTTCAGGACAAATCCAACTAGTATTAGCTACCAAGGCATTATGAATTCCTACAAGCTTACAAAGTATTGGCAATTTAGATTCTTCATTGGGTGTACCAACAATTTCAACAGGCGAACCAAGCTTATTAAACTTCTTAAAAACTTTCCTAGCCTCAATTGCAACATCTCTAAATTCTATGCGCAAAGCTTCCAAGATAAAAGCTTTCTTTTCGGGATCCTCAATTTCATGAAGCTTAAGGAACATGTATTGCATAAAAGGATTAAGACTAGCAAACCTAGCTTCTAACATGTGAACTAAATGAGCAGAAGCAACTTCATAGCTAGGAGCTAACTCAACCAAAGACTTTTCCTCCACCTCCTTATGCATACTAATGTGATTAAAGAACTCCTCAATGTTACTTTTGCCAATAATCGAACCACTACCTACTGAGAGGTCCTCCAGAACGTACTTAGGGATCAACATGATAAACTAAAGTAAAGAAATAACAACTACCAAAGATTCTAATTTTTTTGGGTTTTTTATAAAAAGCAATGCAAGTAAAATAAATAAAGTAAAGCAAAGCAATAACAAAGTAAAGGATGTGTGTGCGAAAAACTCCCCTCGCAGAAGTCTTCTACTTCCTCCCCGGCAACGGCGCCAGAAAAGAAGCTGCTGGCGTGTGATTAACGTGGGAGCAGACGGTCCTTGTGCGTGGTGGATAACCAGCCCGTTGGGAACCCCAAGAGGAAGGTATGATGAGTATAGCAGCTAGTTTTCCCTCAGTTAAGAAACCAAGGTTTAATATCGATCTTAGAGAGGAGAGACAAATGACTGAAGGTGATGCGGAACCTGCACACACACAACCAAGTACTTTGTTCCCAGCTTACGATGAGGTTGTCAATCTCACCGGTTTGCTTGAAACAAAGATTATGAGCGTATCGAGTGGAAAACAATATAGTATGTGAGTAAAGTAAACGATGCGAGTAAAGTAAACAGGTGATAGCAATATGATGTAAATAGGACCGGGGTCCACATTTCACTAGTGGTGTCTCTCCATAGATAAAATAACACATGCTGGGTAAACAAATTACAGTTGGGCAATTGATAGAATAAAGATAAACGTGATATGTCAAGAAGATCACTATGAGATTTACTCTGGGCATTACAACAAAATACATGGACCGCCATCCAACTGCATCTATGACTAATAATCCACTCCCGGGGATATCAATCCGAACACCCCAAAAGTATTAAGTTGCGAACAACGGATAATTGCATTAAGCAAAGTGTGTAATGTAAACAAAGCATATGCCCTTGAGCATATGAATGTTGTTTTCTCCCTAGTAGCAACAGCACATCTACAACCTTAGAGCTTTCTGTCACTCCCCCAGGTTAAATAGAGGCATGAACCCACTATCGAGCATAAATACCCCCTCTTGGAGTCACTAGCAACTACTCGGCCAAGATAGCTACTAACAACGGAGAGCATGCAAGATCATAAACAACATAGAGATAACAAAAGATAATATTCAGTACAGCAACTTAATCATAAACACCAATATTCATCGGATCCCAACAAACCAAACATGTAGAATTACATAATGGTGATCTCAATCATGTAGGGCAGCTCATGAGATATAAACATGAAGCACATGGTGGAGAAGACAACCATCTAGCTACTGCTATGGACCCATAGTCCAAGGTAGACTACTCACTCATCGCTCCGGAGGCAAGCATGGCGATGAAGAAGACCTCCGGTGGCGATTCCCCTCTCCGGCAGGGTGCCGGGAAGAGCTTCTGGACCCTCCCGATCTTCGCGTCGACGGCGGCGGCGGATCACGATGTGTTCTGGAAAAGTGATCAGGTACTTAGGTTTTTTCCGTCGGGGGGTCTTTATAGGCGAAGGGGCGATGTCAGAGGAGGAGCCAGGCGCCCTCACGCGGGGCCCGCGCGGCCAGGGGCCTGGCCGCGCCACCCCTGCGTGTGGGGCCCTGGTGGCCCCCCTCCTACTCTCCTTCGGATCTCTGGAAGCATCCGGGTAAAATAAGACTTCAGGAACTTGTTTCGTCCAATTCCGAGAATATTTCCTGTGTATCACTTCTGAAACACAAAAACAGCAGAAAATAGGGAACTGGCACTGTGGCAACTCGTTAATAGGTTAGTTCCGGAAAATGCATAAAAGTGCCACGAAGTGTAACGAAACAATAGGCAAATGGGGTAAAAACAAGCATGGAGCATCAAAAATTATAGATACGTTGGAGACGTATCAACGGTATATGTATCTTGTTGTAATGCCCAGAGTAAATCTCATAGTGATCCTCTCGACATATGCACATTGTCTTTATTCTATCAATTGCCCAACTGTAATTTGTTTACCCAGCATGTGTTATTTTATCTTATGGAGAGACACCACTAGTGAACTATGGACCCCGGTCCTATTTCCATTATATTGCTATCACCTGTTTACTTTACTCACACTGTTTACTTTACTTGCATACTACCATCACTTTCCACTCGATACGCTCATACCCTTTGTTTCAAGCAAACCGGTGAGATTGACAACCTCATCGTAAGTTGGGAACAAAGTATTTGGTTGTGTTGTGTACAGATTCCATGTTGCAGCTGGCAAAGCAAAGCTTGGACGAGGCGCCCTATAAATTGTTCGGAGCTGTCGCGAAGCTAGCAAGCATCACCTTCTGGAGTATTGGATTTTTCCTACTGGATCGATTAAACCTTGGTTTCTTACTGAGGGAAAAACTTGCTGCTATATTCATCATACCTTCCTCTTGGGGTTTCCCAACTGGCCGGTTATTTAGTTCATCACCACCGCGCCATCTATAGCAATCAAGACTTTTTCTGGCGCCGTTGCCGGGGAAAAAGAAGACTTCTGCAAGGGGAGTTTCGCACGCACTTTGTTTTAGTTTTGCTTTATTTTTACTTGCATCGTTTTATCAAAAATACAAAAAAATTAGTATGCTTTATAGTTGTTTTTACTTGTCTGCTTTTAGTATTGCTAGAATGGCTACTCCTGAAAACACCAAGTTGTGTGACTTTACTAGCACGAATAATAGTGATTTTATCTGCACTCCTATTGCGCCACCTGCTCCTGCTGCAAATTTTTATGAGATTAAGCCTGTTTTATTGAACATTGTTATGAAAGAGCAATTTTCTGGTGCTAGTACTGATGATGCTGCAGCTCATCTCAACAATTTTGTTGAGCTATGTGAGATGCAGAAATATAAGGATGTAGAAAGTGATATTATTAAGCTTGAGTTGTTTCCTTTTTCTTTGAGAGGAAAAGCTAAGGATTGGTTGCTGTCTTTGCCTAAAAATAGTATTGATTCATGGGCAAAGTGTAAGGATGCTTTTATTGGTAGATACTATCCTCCTGCTAAGATTATAGCTTTGCGTAGCAATATTATGAAGTTTAGTCAGTTTGATAATGAACATGTTGCTCAAGCTTGGGAAAGAATGAAATCTATGATAAAGAATTGCCCCACTCATGGACTGACTACTTGGATGATTGTTCAAACTTTTTATGCAGGACTGAATTTTTCTTCAAGGAACCTATTGGATTCAGCTGCTGGAGGCACTTTCATGTCCTTTACCTTGGGTGCCGCAACGAAGCTTCTCGACAATATGATGGTAAATTATTCTGAATGGTACACCGAGAGAGCTCCACAAGGTAAGAAGGTAAATTCTGTTGAGGAAACCTCTTCCTTGAGTGATAAGATTGATGCTATTATGCTTATGCGTTCTAATGATAGGACTCATGTAGATCCTAATAATGTTCATTTGGCCTCTTTGGTTGCTCAAGAAGAGCATGTTGATGTAAACTTCATTAGAAATAATAATTTCAAGAACAATGCTTATAGGAACAATTTTGCTAGTAACAATTATAGGCCGTATCCTTCTACCAATGGAAATGGTTATGGTAATTCTTATGGTAATTCCTCCAACAACACTAGGGCCGCGCCCTCCGAGCTTGAGGTAATGCTCAAGGACTTCATCAGTAAGCAAAATGCTTTCAACAAGTCCGTTGAGGAAAAGTTAGGCAAAATTGATATTCTTGCTTCTAAAATTGATAGCCTTGCTCATGATGTTGAACTTCTGAAATTAAAAGTGTTGCCTAATGATGTGAAGGAGAACAATCCTTTTGCCACTGCTAATGCTATCCAAGTTAGAATTGATGAAAATGTTAGGATGCTAGCAGAATTGCATGCCAGGTGGGAAAGAGAAGATGAGATGGCTAGAAAGATGAAGGTATGTACCATTACTACTTCTAATGATGTTATTCCTAATGCTAGCAATCCTCTTACTTTGATCGGTGAAGAGAAAACTCCTACTCCTAGTGTTAAAAAGCCTAAAATAGCAAAAACTTTTTCTCAAAAGAGTGCTGAAATTTTTCAGAATGTAGGAGATGATAGCTCTATTTCCTTTAATGATTTTGATGTTGATGGCTGCAATATATCTGAAGTTATTTTGTTCTTGCAAAATCTTGCTTTGACTCCCAATGCTAGTTCTTTAAATGTTGCTTTTACTAAGCATATTACCAATGCTCTCATGAAAATTAGGGATGAAAAGTTGAAGCAGAAAGCTTCTATTCCCAAGAAGTTAGAAGATGGTTGGGAACCCATCATTGATATGCATGTTAATGGTTTTGATTGCCATGCTTTATGTGATCTAGGTGCTAGTATTTCTATTATGCCTAGAAAGATTTATGATATGCTTGATTTACCACCGCTTGAAAAGTGTTATTATGATGTTCCTATTGCTGATGTTGCTAAGAAGAAACCTTTGGGAAGGATTAATGATGCTCTTATTATGGTTAACAATAACCTTGTTCCCGTTGATTTCTTATCATGGATGTTGAATGCAATGCTTCATGTCCTATTATCTTGGGAAGACCCTTTCTTCAAACTGTAGGTGCCATCATTGATATGAGAGAAGGCACCATCAAATATCAATTCCCACTCAAGAAAGGTATGGAACACTTCCCTAGAAAGAGAAAGAAATTACTTTTTGACTCTATGCTTAGAGGAAATTATGAGCTTGATGCTTCATCTTTGGATATTACTTGATTCGCACTTTCTGCGCCTAGCTCAAAGGTGTTAAAGAAAAGCACTCTTGGGAGATAACCTAATGTTTTTACTTTTAGTACTTTTTATTTTATTTGAGTCTTGGAAGTTATTACTACTGTAATAACCTCTCCTTATCCTTTTTATTTCATTTGTGTGCCAAGAGAAGCCTCTAATTTGAGTGAGGTAAGATTTGGGGATGTTGCTGTCCTGAAACAGTTTTCGGTGCTGCACCGTAAAAATTCGTGAAAATTCTCTGTATATCTTTTGGACCTGCGATTTCTTGTGCATATGCCCCAGGTTATATCCAAACTTTAATTAGTTGAACACTTTTTGATTTGAGCAACAGAAAACCCTCTAAAAATTCGACCTTTGTCAGCTGTTCTGTTTTGACAGATTTTTGCCAATATTTGTGTTTGCCGCTTTATCGCTTTCTTTTTTAGTTCTTTTGATCACGAAACTTTTGGGGAAGTTGCTACAGTAATATATGCTTTATATGTGGTGGATTTGAGTTGAAACCTGAAGCAAAAAGGGTTAATTCAATGTTATGCTTACACTAATGTTGCTAATAGAATTGTGTTTAGTTTTGTATGAAGAAAGTTTTCAAGTGTAGGGATTGGAGAATGATGAGATGAGTTGAAGAATGGACAAAAGATCAAGCTTGGGGATGCCCATGTCACCCCAAGAAATATCCAAGAGGTACAAGCGTCAAAGCTTAGGGATGCCCCCGAGGCACCCCTTCTTCATCGGCAAAAATCAGGTCACCTTTCAACACACTATATTTTTATTGCTTCATGCACTATGCATTTTTCTTGGAGCGTCTTTACTTTTTTATGTCAGTTTTGTTTTTTTTATTTGCTGCAATAAATGGTTGGATGACAACAAATTTCTTTTGGAGGAGATGTACTCGTTTTTCATTTGCCAAGAACACTCTAGTTTTCACTCTTATCGTTCAACGAGTGTTCTCTTTTTCTAGAACTGCGTTTAAGTTTCGTTTTTCTCCTTGATTTGTGTTCAGATCTTGTTATATCTTTGCATCAAGGTGTATTTTGACCTCTGGTCCATGTTGGTTTTCCTCAAAAGAGTTGTTTATAAAAAGTTCGAATGGTGTTGGAAAAGAGAAAAAGCTTTATGCAAAAAAGTGGTACAAAAAGGAGCTTGTGTAGACTGCGGCCTAGGCTTTTGCATGTCATGCTTGATGTCTTTTTGATAGTATGCTTAGTGGTTTTGCTGTAGCATGACTTGTCTCAAATGACTGAGGTTGCTTGATGAGCCTTTGAAAAAATCATGCGTTGTTTTAATTATTTGGAAGCATTATTTTGGTTTTCTCCTTTGATGCTTTATTTGGCTTGACTTGGTGCATGCTCACACATGTTAGACTCATACAAGTCGCCATTGCCTCTATGATCATTTAGTTTTTGACTTTTGATGCCATCTTATGCTTCTTTTAATGTCGCTTTGCATGATTATGGCCGTTATTGCTCTCTTAGTTGGTCGCGCCCAGTCTTTTGCTAGCCCTCATTTTGTACTGAGTATGAGCTCTACTGGTGCATCCAACTCCTAAAAACCAAGTTTGCCATTGTGTCCACTATAAACTCCTATGCATGGTATTTGTAAGCCATTCCAAGTAAATTTTCATGTGCTACCTTTCAAAACTTTCAACTACTTCTCGTTTTGTGCCACTGTTTTTAGCTCATGGGGACGTAGTGGTTGGAATTGCTATCTTCCATATTAAATTAAGTACCCCTCGACTAGGCAGCTTCATCTGCTCGTCATTAATTTTGCATGAGAGCTGGTCAGACCATTGCAATCTAATTCTAAAAAATAAAAAAGGCACTCCTCCATGGTATGTGAATGTTGGTGGGCACCCGATGGAATCGGTTAGCCATGGTTTGAGAAAGAAAAAAGGTGGGGAGGAGTGCCAAAGCTTTATAAAAGAGCACCAATGTGCCAAAATTTTCAAAGAACTCGGAACCGCTCTCACTTGTTTATTATGGAAGATAGTAAGACCCCATTGCCAGTCGTTGACATGAAACAACCACCTCTCAAAACCCAATTTTTACCTCTGTTTTACAAATGAAAAGCTCTAGCACATGTTTAATCACTGCTTCCCTCCGTGAAGGGCCTTTCTTTTACTTTTGGGATTTCTATTTTCGTGCCCTCGGGTCCTTAGTTGTACTCAGTTTTCCCCAGCTCCTTAGTTTTTCCTCAGTTTTGTCCAAGCCCTTGTCTGAAACCGTCACAAGTGCTGGAACGGCCGGTTGCCCGATGGGTCAACACCTTTGACCGTTAACTACTGACTAGTGGGGCCACGTAGAGCCCGCAAAGACACGTCAGAGCATCCATCTTTGTTTGACTGTAAGCATCGCTGTATCCCTGACCAAAACGCGGACGAGTGGGGCTTCGGTATATCGAATGACAAGTGGGGCCATGATGCTAATACAAGGGGCAATACACGGGTAGGATTAGATTTTTAAACGGAGCTCTACAGCGATGGCACGAAGGAGGTGGCCTGCGGGGTGCCGAGATGAGATCGACGTCCACAAAGAACTGCATGAGGCGAGACCAGACGCATTAGATAGATATGAACTAGACGCGTTTAACCATGCAAAGAAGAGAAGAAATGGTCGAGGACATCGACGACGACCTCAACACTTTGACTGACGGTGTCGGACACGAACGCGAGCAATGTAGAGAAAACTAGTGTCCCTCCTTTCTGGCGTGTATAGATGGCTGCTAGGGGAGTGTGGTGGCGAAGGGAAAGACCTCGCGGTGGTGTGTGACGTCCAGCATAGCGGGGCGGCGTGGCCGTGCCCATAGCGGCGTGCATGTTCGGCATTGGCATCAGCATGTACGTTCGTCATTGGCCTCGGCGGTATCTCTGGTGTGTCAGTGATCGAATGAGGGGACGGGATTGAGGGTGCATCCCGACGGTGACCTAGCAGTGGTGGCGAGCATGCATAGCCATTATGACCATGCCGATATCGGCATCGGCATCGTTTGGAGGCTGTGGTGCTCGAATCATGGTGGAAATTGTGATTCCCTATTATTTTTACATGCATAATATATAGAAAATAGCTAGATCTCTAAATCGATGCATATGAAGCTACATATATATTCTTGGTCATAATCCCCTTAGATGCATGGCTTCACGTCGTCGTCGCTTTCATCGTCAGTATCTTCGTCGTCCGTGTAGTAGTACTTCCTACACGTTGTTCCGTCGAACACCTTCACTGTGAGCACATAATCGCCATCATATTTGAAGTGTAGGAAGCAGCCGAAATCCACACCGTGCGCGATGGCGAAATTCTCCCAACCCTTGTCGAGGTACATCCGGCCTTGTCCGTCAAATAGGACCTCCACGGTCCAGAGACGAGGACCGCAGTCAGCTGCTCGCAGATACACCTTTGCGGGCTCCTGGCCGTCAAGATAGTCTGCAAACTTTTGTGGGAGTGCCTGCAAAGAGATCGAGCGCCGATTGTTTGAAATTAAAGGTTTTTTAGAACATGCACATAATTAATCACATGCATCATATATGTGGGAACGCGTACGTACCTTCTTGGCCAAAGGGTCTTCATAGATGGTGATGAAGAACTCCTCTATGATCATTGGCAGTGTTGACGGTGGTGGTGGCAATGATGATGATCCACCACCCCGGCCGCCCCTTCCCCTTCCCCTTCCCCTTGCCCTTCCCCTTCCCCTTCCGGTTGGCGTCCGAGATGTGGAAGCCATGGCAATGGATCAAGTGTATGTGAACGAAGAAGAGAGAGGCAGAAACAAAGAATAGAGAGGCAGAACCTATTGACATGAGGGATGGCCGTTGTGGGGGTTTATAAGGGAGAGATGACCGTTGTGGGGTTTACACCATAAATTAAGGTAGAGATGACCGTTGTGGGGTTTACACAATAAATTAAGGAGGAGATGACCGTTGTGGGGGTGGTTTATATCTCAACAAAAAAGTAATGCCTAAAAGAAATGGAAATTTCTTGATAGTTTATCATTTTACCGTGAAAAGTAATGCCTACAAGAAATGGAAATTCGTGATAGTTTATCATTTCAACGTGAAAAGTAATGCCTACAAGAAATAGAAATTTGTGATAGTTTATCATTTTACCGTGAAAAGTAATGCCTAAAAGAAATGGAAATTCGTGATAGTTCATCATTTTACCGTGAAAAGTAAAGCCTACAAGAAATGGAAATTCGTGATAGTTTATCATTTTACCGTGAAAAGTAATGCCTACAAGAAATTCGTGATTACCAAACTTGTTGAATCCGGTGGCAAACTCGTGATTTAGCATACATAGAGGGGTAGTAGTTTGCCACCGACAGATAGAGAGAGGGTGGCACGATCCTGCCCGTTAGATCATAGGATCGACGGTAGGTGGGCACGATCCGTGTGACAACAGCTCGACCAATCAGGCCAAGTTTGGGCTTCTGTGAGAAGGGAGAGGGTAAAACTGAGTAGTATCAAGGATACAAGGGCAAGTAAATAGTAAACAGGCTAAGGAATTTAAATAAGAGATTTAGAAAAAGAAAAACACATGTTTTGTACAATGAAACCCAAGTTGGCCTACCTCAAAGTATTAGCAATTCAAATATACATGAGTGTAAAAATTATGGCCTCATTCAGACAAACTATGTTTTGGGTATAGATGTTTTGAGAAGGGGTTTAAGTGGAAAGCCATGAACCTTCATAGCGACTAGTGATTTGAGAAGTGGCCATTTGTGTTAAAATTTGATTTATATATGATTGTCTACGTGGCAGGTCGCGTAACAAGACTCCATGAGTAGGAGGCACTATGATTTTATTTTTTTGAATTTTTTTGCGCATGAAATGACTCAATTAGATAGCTTAATCCCATTTGTTGACTCTCTGTTGACTAGCCACTTGAGGGTAAAACTGAGTATATTGCACTAGCCAGTATTAGTACTCGAGGGGAAAACTGAGTACAGATATTTTTCCAGTGTAAGACTCGAGGGTAGAACTGAGTACACGTAACGGTGCTGACGTGCAGTACCACGGACGCGTGTCGCGGTGCGCAGCGGTTAGGCGCGCGGTGCGCGTGTTGAGACCAAACATCAACTGCTGAGACGAACCGTCACATTGCCAGTACAGAGCCCCTCTCTCCCTCCCTCTGCACACAGTCTCATTATTACTCACGCACGCAACCACGCCTCTCACGTCCCATCACCTTCTCCAAAAAAACCCCAGCCGCCCTACGCGCGCTCCCCTGCCGGCGATGGAGAAGAAGAATGCGCCGGCGGCCGTTGCCCCCGAGCCCGTCGCCTTCGAGCCCATCGCCTCGGAGCCCGTCGCATCCGAGCCCATCGCCGCCGAGGCCATCGCATCCGAGGCCATCGCCGCCGAGCCCATCGCCTTCGAGGGCGGCGCATCCAAGCGCGGCGCCTCCGTGAACTGGGCCTCTCTCAGGGCTGACGGACCACTTCACAAGATTGGCGTCTGCTTACTGGCGAACGAGGAGTACATGGACACCTACTCTGCTTTGAGGCAAGTTTGTACAAATTGGCGCTCAGATTTACCTGAGCCCGACGTGCACCTGCATGAATGGATCATGGTAGAGCACGCCTTTCCACGCGTCGCTGAGTTCTCCTTCCTCCACCTCCGCACATCCTGCTACGTCACCATCGATCTAACGGAAGTTCATGCAAGGTTCAAATTCCTCCATATCTATAGAGTTAATCCTTTTATTTTCAATCGTAAACATCTTAGTGCTAAATGTTATCTTCATCAATATATTTTAGATACTACTTCATCAGCTTTTGCCGTGGCGTCATCGTGCTTGCCCAGAAGAACCAGCCGCACGAGATACGGCTTCTGAACCCACTCACAAAGACATCGAACACTATATTTGAGGCGCAGATGCCATCTGTTATTCTGGAGTCAGTCACTATAATGAAGTCCCCGACTATGCTCTTCGTTTCCACATATTACCCGGCGGAAATTGCTTGGGTCGATGAGAGCACTCCAACTAAGGGTATAGATGAAGATTGGGGAGAAGGAAGATTTACGATCGAGCACCATTCTATGCGTTGCATTACCACGTTCAATGGTGAATTCTATGCACTAGATGTGAACAATTTGGAGTTCGGAACATTAGTGTGTACCAACAATGTCCAGTTGGAGCAGGGCGCGAGCACTGTCAACATGGAGACACTTTTTTCATTTCCAGAACTTGGAAATGACAAGTTCTACCTTGTGAAGTCGGATGGTGATCTGCTGCTTGTGTTGTTGGGCGGTCATTTGGATGAAGGTCAAACATTGGTGTACCGTGTGGACACTGAGAGCCGCTCTCTCCATGCCGTCAGTAACATTGGCAGTCGTGCCTTCTTCGTCCATCATGTCCGGTGTATCTCCGTCGACACCACAGTGCACCCGACACTTCGACCTGGCTGCATCTACTACGCGGATTTGGGTTATATCAGAGAGTACTTTGATGATATGAACGCCTGGGATGAGTGGCCACTACGTGTGGATAGATTAGAAAAGTACGGTCTGAAAAATGAATAAAGGCCATACCGTTTGGAGGATGTATTGGCTGCACACTGCAGACGGAAGGAGTTCAATGAATATTTCTTTCAGACCAAAAAATGGAGCAATGAAGATATATATGATGAATAAAGAACAGATTCATTCATCCTGGGTATCCTAATCTTTATGTTGGGCATACATTGCGTCTTGTATTATTTTCAGCTTAGTTTGTCATGAACATTAATATCGTTATTGGCTGCTTTTGGCTGCTGTATGCAGTTTATGTATTATACTTAGTTTTCTAGATTTATTATGCTGCTGTAAATTTATCCTATACTAGCTTCTAGATTTGCTACTAGATTTGTTACCATATTGGGCAAAAAACGAGGGCTAAAAGGCAACAATCATTGAAGAAAGACAGAAATAGAAGCTTCTCTAGATTTGATACTAATTTGGTGAAAAGAGAGAGAACTGTTACAGAGAGAGAAGGGAAAAAGGCGCTCTGAAAAGGCAATGCCAATTTGGCCTGAGAGAGACAGAACCGAGCTCTCACATACAACCAAACGCGGTCTCGTCCTGTCCCACGCAGTCCCTTTTTACCAGCCCCACGCGACGCGGCCCCATACGATGCGGCCCCACACGTCAGCACGGAAACGGTCAACTAAACGGGAATCCTCCCGTCCGAGCTCCTTCTGAGGGTTTCAGACAACGGCTTGGGGAAAACTGAGGAAAAACTAACGAGCTGGGAAAAACTGAGTACAACTAAGGACCTGAGGGCACAAAAATAGAAATCCCTTTACTTTTATGTTGAGTCACCACCTTCTACCTTTATGCACCGTCTAAGAGAGCATAGTTGTCATTCTGAGTATAATGTGCATTATCCCAAAGTTTTCATTGATTGATTCATATTATTGGTTTCACTTGTTCTCAAATTACTTGTATCTAGTCGCCCTCTTAAACTTGAAGGTGTCCTATGCATTTATGTTTTGCTCTCTCATGAAGGACAAGCTGAAAACCATTTGCTATGTTTTTCCATATGATTTGAACACACGTTTGACTTTCATTGTTTCATTTTCATGATCTTTTGTTTGTGTTCTTTTTCATGTTATAACATGGTTGCTAAGTTTCTTCTATCAAGATTATATCTTTCATTCCCATGTTTTAAGATCTTTTGATCCCAGCGCATAATGCTTACATATATGATCAAGATTGTGTAGGTGCATGTCACCTCAAAAATTATTTCTTTTGTTATCACTTACCTACTCGAGGACGAGCAGGAGTTAAGCTTGGGGATGCTGATACGTCTCTAACGTATCTATAAATTTTGATGCTTGATGACCCACAAGTATAGGGGGTGTATCGTAGTACTTTTGATAAATAAGAGTGTCAAACCCAACGAGGAGCAGAAGGTATTGACAAGTGGTTTTGATCAAGGATTCACTGTAAATACTAGCAAACGGGTTTTCAGGGGTATTTGGTAACGCAAATAAATAAAGTACGAGTAAATAAAAGACAATAGTAGTAATTGCTGCAAGTGGCCCAATCCTTTCTAGAGCAAAGGACAAGCCGGTTGTGTAACTTAGGATGACCAAACGTTCTCGAGGACACGCGGGAGTTTCTGTCAAGTGCTTTCGCTTCATACCGCTAAATAATCTTTATTGGTTTGATAAGTGTTATGGGGGTGAACCTATGCTAGCGCACTACCCTTACTAGGATAAATACACACTTGTGATTATACCCCTTGCAAGCATCTGCAAATACAAGAAAGTAATTAAGATAAATCTAACCACAGCCTTAAACTCTAAGATCCTACGCTCCCTGGTGCAATGGTTTCCCAATGGAGGTTTAGGTTTCTGTCACTCCAGCAACCCCACAATTGGTAGCCAAATACACAATGCATCTCACTAGGCCCATAAATGGTGAAGTATCATGTAGTCGACGTTCACATGACACCACTAGTGAAATAACACCACAACAAATAAATATTAAACCATTAAATATTACTCAACATAATTCCACTACTAACGACTTGACTTCTCCCATGTCCTCAAGAACTAAATGAACTACTCACAAGATATCATATGGATCATGATCAGAGGTGAAATAATGATAAATAACAATCTAAACATAAACCTTAATTCAACGGTTCCACTCAATAGCATCAACCACAAGAGTAATCAACACCGGGAAAGTTTCCCCTAAGAATTTAACAAGATTCAACTCAAGATGTTACAGCGGGATGGCGTGGTGATGGTGTAGATGAAGGTGCTAGCGATGGGGATGATGATGATGATGATCCCGATGAAGTCCGGTGCGATGGTGATGACGATGGCGACGATCTCCCCTCTCCGGGAAGGAATTTCCCCGACAGATTTCTGCCAGCCGGAGAGCTTTTCTCTCTCTGGTGTTTTCCGCCCCGCAGAGGCGGCGGTGTCTATCTGTGAGCCCTCCCTTGACTTAGGTTTTCGGGGACGATGAAATACACGAAGGGGGGATGGCAGAAGTGGGCCAGGGTGGCCTCACCATAGGGCGGCGCGGCCAGGGGCTGGGCCGCGCCCCCTGGTGGTGAGGCTGCCCTGTGGCCCCTCTCGCCTCCTCCTTCTGGCTACTTCAGTCTTCTGGCAAAATATAATTTCCTGGTATTTTTCTTGAATTTCTTGATCTTCCGAAATATGGTGTCTTGACGGTCCTTTTTCCAGTAGAATCCTGACTCTGGCAGCAAATCATCCAATGATCATCAAACATGTAAAAACAGAGGAAACAACATAAGTATCGTCTCTAAATGTGAAATATATCAATGAATAACAGTAAATTATGATACAAAATAGTGATGCAAAATGGATGTATCAAGCCCCCCAAGCTTAGACATCGCTTGTCCCCAAGCGAAAACTAAACTCAGTAAATATGACCACAGGTTTATGGAGTGAAGTGTCGATAATCAAAATACGAACAAGAAGCATCACATTCACTAAGGCACAATTTATAATAGACAGCAACTTCCCTTTATATGATATAGACTTGCAATAAGTAAAAGGGAATCACAAATAAGGATGCACAAGGTAAACTATAATTGGTGATGGCAAACCTTAGTTCTTGGTCAGAGAACAATAAACAAACTATACTTATTTTTGAACGGAGCCTTTTTAAAACGGAGCTAATATAGCAAAAACTATATGTTCAATGAAACAAACTTTTGCATTCATAGAAAGCTTTCAAAGATATATTCCTTCAGACAAAAGCATTGTACTAACAGAAGAAGTTAGTAAACATGATTAAACGGATCAACATATGGATGAGTGAAACATACCAACTCAAATGCTTGCTTGAGATAGAAGGGAATTGGTTGACTCAACATAAAAGTAAAAGACAGGCCCTTCGCAGAGGGAAGCAGGGATTAAACATGTGTTAGAGCTTTTCATTTGTAAAACAGAGATAAAAGTTGTTTTGAGAGGTGGTTGCTTTTGTCAACGACTAGCAACGGAGTTCTTGATATCTTCCATACTAAACAAGTGAGAGCAGTTCCGAGATGTTAATTAATTGGCACATTGGTGCTCTTTATAGCTTGGCACTCCTCCCCACCTTTCCTTTCTCAAACCATGGCTAACCGATTCCATCGGGTGCCAACCAACTTTCACATACCATGGAGGAGTGCCTTTTTCTTTTCTTTTTGAGATTACAATGGTCTGACCAGCTCCCTTGCAAAATTAATGACGAGCAGATGAAGCTGCCTAGTCGAGGGGTACTTAATTTAGTATGGAAGATAACAAACCCATCCACTACGTCCTCATGAGCTAAAAACAGTGGCACAAAATGAGAAGTATTTGAAGGTTTTTGAAAGGTAGCACATGAAAATTTACTTGGAATGGCTTGAAATACCATGCATAGGAATTTAAAGTGGACTCTTTGGAAGTAACTTGGTTTTTGGGAGTTGGATGCACGAGAAGTATTCCCTCTCAGTACAAGTTTTTGGCTAGCAAGGCTGAGTAGCAAGCATAAGAGTTGCATGAAACAAACAAACATACATATAATAAGAACAATCATGCAAACTTCCTTGAAGGTACAATGATTTTAACTTTGAGAATAATAATGCTTATAAGCCAAACATGAAGGAAAATTGAAGTGACGTAACTACAAACACTTCTTTCTTCTTTTCTACTCAAATCTCAAGGTAATGTTGCTACTGACCAAGCTAAGTTTGCCAAAACCAACTAAATTTACTCATGCTCCCAAAGTGATACCAATACTAATCAACAAGACTAGTCATATAAGAAACATTGCAAACTAAATGCAGTGTGCGGAAAGTAAACGATAAAACTTCTCATTAATATTTCATTACCGCAACTCACACCAAGGGATACATAGATAACCAACTAAGGAGGATACTTCCACGCTGCAAACTATTCTATAAGATAACTTTTTTATTCATGATATGACTCTACTTAAAAAGTAAATGAGTAAAAGGTAATGATGTGATACCGCGGCACTCCCCCAAGCTTGGAGCAAGCCAAGGGGATGCCTATACCGATGACGAATTACTCCTTCGGCGGTGGTGGTGAGTCTTTATCATTATCGTACTTCCAAGGCAGAGGTCCCCCGTCAAGGAAGGATGTCTTGGTCTCCAATATCCTGAAACTTGCAGCAGCACTCATTTGTTGAAATCTAGCTTCATACTCACAGTTTTGGTTCTGCAAGTCATAGATTTGTGCTTGTAATTGGTTAGTGGTCTCATGGAGTGAAAAGATGTCCTTCCAGAGTTCTGTAGTCTCCTTCTTGTACTTGGTAACAAGCTCTTGATTAATCCTATGGATGATGTCCACCTCACGTTCCGCCATCTTCTTATACTTAAAAACTTCTTGTTCCAGTGCTTCCATCCTGGCTTCGAGACTCCCTTCTCCCTTAGGGACTTGGACATCTTTGATCTGTAACTCCCTATCTTTGAGCAACAACTCCTTTGGATGCATCTTCAGCTCCCTCATATACGGATTAATGGTATCCACAAGAGGGTTCTCCTCGGATGGACCGGATGAAGACATTGCAACTCAAAGCTGAGAACAATCCCCTGACAGAAATAGCTCGAAACAAAAACATGATGAGAAATGATATACAGACCTCGAGTACTCCGGGGGGTTATATAGGCGAAAATTATACATCGAGACGAAATCACAGGAGGAAACCAGGACGGAAACAAGCTCCGGGGTGGTCTCACCATAGGGCGGCGCGGCCTGGAGTGGGCCTGCGCCCCCTCGTGGTGAGGAGCCACCAGACTCCGTCTCCTGCCCGTTTTCATCTCGTGATTTTTCATATTTAGCAAAAACAATAAAAATATTAATAGAAAAGTTTTTCGCGAACCTTTTCTGACTAGAACTATTACCTATTCGAAAACAAATTCTGCAGGTTCCTGCATATTGTCTTGGATGAATTCTTCCAGAGAAACCGTTTGAATAACATCAACATCTTCATTATAAGAATTTCCAGCAATATAATGTTTGAGTCTTTGCCCATTCACCACTTGTGTAGTGTCATCTTTTAACGAAGCAATCTTTATCGCACCTGAATGATACACTTCCACAATAACATATGGTCCTTCCCATTTCGAGAGTAATTTTCCTGCAAAAAATCTGAGGCGAGACCTATACAATAGAACTTTCTCACCAACATGAAACTCTCTTTTAAGAATTCTCTTATCATGCCATTGCTTGACTTTCTCTTTGAAAAGTCTGGCATTCTCATAAGCTTCGTTTCTCCACTCATCTAGAGAACTCAAATCTAACAACCTTTTCTTACCGGCAAGTTTAAAATCCCTATTAAGCTCTTTCACTGCCTAAAAAGCTTTGTGCTCTAATTCTAAAGGCAAGTGACACGCTTTTTCGTAAACCATTTTGTAAGGAGACATGCCCATGGGGTTCTTATAAGCAGTTCTATAAGCCCATAAAGCATCGTTTAACTTGCTAGCCCAGTTTTTCCTAGATCTATTGATAGTCTTCTGCAAGATAGACTTGATCTCTCTATTTGAAAGCTCAACCTGTCCACTAGTTTGGGGATGATAAGCAGAAGCAATTCTATGATTAACGTCATACCTAGCAAGAGTTTTTCTAAAACCGCCATGAATAAAATGAGAACCTCCGTTAGTCATAAGATATCTAGGCACACCAAACCTAGGAAAAATAACATCCTTAAGCATTTTTAATGAGGTCTCACCATCGGCACTTTTTGTAGGTATGGCTTCTACCCACTTGGTAACATAATCAACAGCAACAAGTATGTGAGTATAGCCTTTTGAAGGAGGAAAAGGACCCATAAAGTCAAATTCCCAACAATCAAATGGTTCAATAACAAGAGTGTAACTCATAGGCATTTCATTACGTCTAGAAATATTATCAACTCTTTGACATTCATCGCAAGATAAAACGTACCTTCTAGCATCTTTAAAGAGGGTTGGCCAATAAAAACCTGATTGTAGAACCTTTTGTGCGGTTCTATCTCCAGCATGATGTCCTCCATAAGCGCTTCCATGGCATTTTCTCAATATTTCTTGTTGCTCATATTCTGGTACACATCTTCGCATAATACCATCAACTCCTTCTTTATATAAGTGTGGGTCATCCCAAAAGTAATGCCTCAAATCATAAAAGAATTTTCTTCTTTGCTGAGCTGTAAAGGTTGGAGCCAAATACTTGGAAACAATAAAGTTAGCATAATCAGCATACCAAGGAAGGTCTCGTGAAGTTACATTTATTGAAGCCAACTGTTCATTTGGAAAACTATCATTAACAGGAATAGGATCAAAAGAAATGTTTTCCAATCTAGACAAGTTGTCAGCCACAGGATTTTCAGCACCTTTCCTATCTACAATATGCAAATCAAACTCTTGTAAAAGCAACACCCATCTAATAAGCCTAGGATTAGCATCCTTCTTAGTCATAAGATATCTAATAGCAGCGTGATCAGTATGAATAATAACTTTAGAATCAACAATATAAGGTCTAAACTTATCACATGCAAAAACAACAACAAGAAACTCTTTCTCAGTGGTAGCATAATTCTTCTGAGCATCATCAAGAGTCTTACTAGCATAGTGAATAACATTCAACTAATTATCTACGTGCTGTCCAAGAACAGCACCAACAGCAAAATCACTAGCATCACACATAATTTCAAAGGGTAAATTCCAATCAGGTGGTTGAACAATCGGAGCAGTAGTTAAAGCCTTCTTAAGAGTTTCAAAAGCTTCCTTACAATCATCATCAAAGACAAATGGTAAATCTTTTTGAAGAAGATTAGTAAGAGGCTTCGAAATCTTAGAGAAATCTTTAATAAACCTGCTATAGAAACCAGCATGACCAAGAATACTACGAATACCTTTAACATCTCGGGGATAGGGCATTTTCTCAATTGCCTCAACTTTTGCTCTGTCAACTTCAATACCTCTTTCAGAAATTTTATGTCCAAGAATAATTCCTTCATTCACCATAAAGTGGCATTTCTCCCAATTAAGAACAAGATTAGTTTCTTCACACCTCTACAAAACTTTATCAAGATTGTGCAAACAATTATCAAAAGAAGTTCCATAGACGGAGAAATCATCCATGAAAACCTCCACAATTTCTTCACAAAAACCATGAAAAATAGCAGACATGCATCTTTGAAAAGTAGCAGGAGCATTGCATAAACCAAACGGCATACGTCTATAAGCATAAGTTCCATAAGGACAAGTAAAAGTGGTTTTCTCTTGATCTTCCGGTTTAACAGCAATCTGAGAGAAACCGGAATAACCATAAAGAAAACAAAAATGAGTCTTCTTAGATAACCTCTCTAGCATTTGATCTATAAATGGTAAAGGATAATGATCTTTCTTAGTAACTTTGTTTACCATCCTAAAATCAATGCACATTCTTTAACCAACTACTACTCTTTGAGGAATAAGCTCGTTATTCTCATTAGGCACAACAGTCATACCTCCTTTTTTAGGAACACAATGAACATGACTAACCCATCTACTATCAGCAATAGGATAAATAATACCAGCATCAAGGAGCTTCAATACCTCATTTCTTACCACTTCCTTCATCTTGGGAATTAAGCGGCGTTGATGTTCAACAACTGGCTTTGCGTCTTCCACCATGTTAATAGCATGCTGACACAAAGTTGGAGATATCCCTTTTAAATCATCAAGAGTATATCCCATGGCTCCTCAATGTTTCCTCAATATATCCAATAACCTTTCTTCTTCCTTTCCTGAAAGCTTAGAACTAATAATAACAGGATATATTTTTTTATCATCTATATAAGCATATTTAAGATCATCAGGTAAAGGTTTTAATTCAAAAACAGGATCTTCCTTAGGTGGTAAAGTGGTACCAAGATCCTCCACAGGTAAATTATGCTTGATCAACGGTGGTTGATGAAAGAAAATATCGTCAATCTCTTGTATTTCCTTCTTGTAGACATCACTTTCATGGTCCTCCATGAATTGCTGTAAAGCATTATTAGGAGCAAGAGCAATAGAAGCAAGCTGTTCAACTCGGAAATTTTCATCAGGCATGTCATTTTCATAAGAAGTCTTAGCAAACTTGGAAAAATTGAACTCATAAGATTCTCCATTAAACTTAGTGAAAATTTTCTCCTTCGTACAGTCTATCATAGCACCACAAGTATTCAAAAAGGGTCTACCAAAAATAATAGGACAAGTTTTACTAGCTTCCGTACCAAGTACTAGGAAATCAGTGGGATATTTAGTCTTACCGCGAAGAACTTCCACATATCGAACAATACCCAGAGGCCAAACAATCTCTCTGTTAGCAAGCTGAACAACCACATCAATATCCTCAAGTTGACAAGGGCCAATCTCATGCATGATTTCTCTATAAAGCTCTAAAGGAATGGCGCTTGAACTAGCACCAATGTCGCATAAACCATAATAGCAATGATCGCCAATCCTGACAGAAATAACAGAACACTTGTTTTCCTACGCCTTTTAGGATGTGAAATAATGTTAGTAGCATCTTCACAAAAGATAATATATTCATCCCCTACATCTTTAGTAACAAGGTCCTTCAATATAGCCACAGGAGACTTAATAGTAATTTGCTCATCAGGTTCTACAGCCTTCTTAGTATTTTTATTAGACACACTTACCAAAGTAGAATGCTCTTTTACCTTAGCAGGGAAAGGTGTCTTCTCAAAATAAGGTTCAGGCAAAATGCTATCAACAGTACAAACTTCAGTAGCTGCAGCAGGAATATGACTAATAGAATCTTTATAAGGCGCATGATATTTGTTCCAATCTTTCTTTGGAACATCAAGATAAGAGGCAAAAGCCTTAAAACAGTTAGCAAGTATTTGAGAATCAATACCATAAGCAGTGCTAACATTATGAAAGTCATCGGTTCCCATAAAAGTTTTAATTCATTCATAATCATAATTTATACCTGACCTCCTACCTTTGTCATTTTCCCATCCTTCAGCATTTTCTTGAATACGGTCAAGGAGATTCCACTTAGCATCTTCTTTCACATGACTAAATGATGCAAAATAGGAAGCATCCAAATAATCCTTGTCATGAAGAGCAAGACTTGCATAAAAATTATCAATAACAATATTACTGGGGAGCTCATGAATGGGACATTTGAGCATTAGTAACTTCAATCTCCCCCACGCTTGGGCAATACTCTCTCCATCATGAGGCCAAAAGTTATATATGCGATTATGATCTTTATGAATTTCACTTGGAGGATAAAACTTGGAATAAAAGAGAGGCACAATTTCCTCCCATGCAATAGATGGGCCATCTTTAAGCAGCCGATACCACTCCTCAGCTCTGCCTTTCAGTGATAAAGAGAATAGCTTCCTCTTGACCTGGCTCAGTGAAATACCTGCACACTTGAACAACTCGCATAATTCATGTATAAATAGTAAGTGATCACCCGGATGGACAGTTCCATCTCCTGAATAGCAGTTATCCATAACACGTTCAACAATTTTCATAGGTATTTTAAAAGGATCTAATTGAGCAGGTGGTGGTGGTGGTTCATCCACACGTGCAGCAGTGGTAGTAGTGTTCCCAAATAGGAAACCAAATGGAGAACTCTCCATAGCAAAATAAAATAAAAATAAAAGATAGAAATAAAAGCAATACTCATAGCGATGGTTACCTTTACCAATTCCACTCTTCAATAGTGCTTCACTCCCCGGCAACGGCGCCAGAAAATAGTCTTGATGACCCACAAGTATAGGGGGTGTATCGTAGTACTTTCGATAAATAAGAGTGTCGAACCCAACGAGGAGCAGAAGGTGTTGACAAGTGGTTTTGATCAAGGATTCACTGTAAATACTAGCAAACGGGTTTTCAGGGGTATTTGGTAACACAAATAAATAAAGTACGAGTAAATAAAAGACAATAGTAGTAATTGCTGCAAGTGGCCCAATCCTTTCTAGAGCAAAGGACAAGCCAGTTGTGTAACTTATGATGACCAAACGTTCTCGAGGACACACGGGAGTTTCTGTCAAGTGCTTTCGCTTCATACCGCTAAATAATCTTTATTGGTTTGATAAGTGTTATGGGGGTGAACCTGTGCTAGCGCACTACCCTTACTAGGATAAATACACACTTGTTATTATACCCCTTGCAAGCATCCGCAAATACAAGAAAGTAATTAAGATAAATCTAACCATAGCCTTAAACTCTAAGATCCTACGCTCCCTAGTGCAATGGTTTCCCAACGGAGATTTGGGTTTCTGTCACTCCAGCAACCCCACAATTGGTAGCCAAATACACAATGCATCTCACTAGGCCCATAAATGGTGAAGTATCATATAGTCGACGTTCACATGACACCACTAGTGAAATAACACCACAATAAATAAATATCAAACCATTAAATATTACTCAACATAATTCCACTACTAACGACTTGACTTCTCCCATGTCCTCAAGAACTAAACGAACTACTCATAAGACATCATATGGATCATGATCAGAGGTGAAATAATGATAAATAACAATCTGAACATAAACCTTAATTCAACGGTTCCACTCAATAGCATCAACCACAAGAGTAATCAACACTGGGAAAGTTTCCCCTAAGAATTTAACAAGATTCAACTCAAGATGTTACAGCGGGATGGCATGGTGATGGTGGAGATGAAGGTGCTGGTGATGGGGATGATGATGATCCCGATGAAGTTCGGTGCGATGGTGATGATGATGGCGACGATCTCCCCTCTCCGGGAAGGAATTTCCCCGGTAGATTTCTGCCTGCCAGAGAGCTTTTCTCTCTCTGGTGTTTTCTGCCCCGCAGAGGCGGCGGTGTCTATCTCTGAGCCCCCCCTTGACTTAGGTTTTTGGGGACGATGAAATACGCGAAGGGGCGATGGCAGAAGTGGGCCAGGGTGGCCTCACCATAGGGCGGTGCGGCCAGGGGCTGGGCCGCGCCCCCTGGTGGTGAGGCTGCCCTGTAGCCCCTCTCGCCTCCTCCTTCTGGCTACTTCAGTCTTCTGGTAAAATATAATTTCCTGGTATTTTTCTGGAATTTCCCGATCTTCTGAAATATGGTGTCTTGACGGTCCTTTTTCCAGCAGAATCCTGATTCTGGCAGCGAATCCTCCAATGATCATCAAACAAGTAAAAACAGAGGAAACAACATAAGTATCATCTCTAAATGTGAAATATATCAATGAATAATAGTAAATTATGATACAAAATAGTGATGCAAAATGGACGTATCAATACTCCATGCTTGTTTTTACACCATTTGCTTAGTGTTTCGTTACACTTCGTGGCATTTTTATGCATTTTCCGGAACTAACCTATTAACGAGATGCCACAATGACAGTTCCCTGTTTTCTGCTGTTTTTGTGTTTCAGAAAAGTTACACAGGAAATATTCTCGAAATTGGACGAAACAAAATTCGAACATCCAGAAATTTATCGACGCTTCCAGAGAACCGAAGATGAGACAGAGAGGGGCCACAGGGCAGCCACACCACAGGGCGGCGCGGCCTGCCCCTGGCCCGCGCCCCCTGGTGGTGAGGCCACCCTGGCCCACTTCTGACGCCGCTCCTTCGCCTATAAAGACCCCCCGACAGGAAAAACCTAAAGACCTGATCACTTTTCCAGAATACATCGTGATCCGCCGCCGCCATCAACCCGAGATCGGGAGGGTCCAGAAGCTCTTCTCGGCACCCTGCCGGAGAGGGGAATCGCCACCGGAGGTCTTCTTCATCGCCATGCTTGCCTCCGGCGCGATGAGTGAGTAGTCTACCTTGGACTATGGGTCCATAGCAGTATCTAGTTGGTTGTCTTCTCCACCATGTGCTTCATGTTTAGATCTCGTGAGCTGCTTTACATGATCGAGATCACCGTTATGTAATTCTACATGTTGTGTTTGTTGGGATCCGATGAATATTGGTGTTATGATTGAGTTGATGTGCTAAATATTATCTTATGTTATCTCTATGTTATTTATGATCTTGCATGCTCTCCGTTGTTAGTAGCTATCTTGGCCGAGTAGTTGCTAGTGACTCCAAGAGGGGGTATTTATGCTCGATAGTGGGTTCATGCCTCTATTTAATCTAGGGGAGTGACAGAAACCTCTAAGGTTGTAGATGTGCTGTTGCCACTAGGGAGAAAACAACATTCATATGCTCAAGGGCATATGCTTTGTTTACATTACACACTTTGCTTAATGCAGTTATCTGTTATTCACAACTTAATACTTGTGGAGTTCTTGGATTGATTCGCCACAAGTGGATTATTAGTCATAGATGCAGTTGGATGACGATCTATGTATCTTGTTGTAATGCCGAGAGTAAATCTCATAGTGATCCTTTCGACATATGCGTGTTGTCTTTATTCTATCGATTGCCCAACTGTAATTTGTTTACCCAGCATGTGTTATTTTATCTTATGGAGAGACACCACTAGTGAACTGTGGACCCCGGTCCTATTTACATTATATTTCTATCACCTGTTTACTTTACTCGCACTGTTTACTTTACTTGCATACTACTATCACTTTCCACTCGATACGCTCATACCCTTTGTTTCAAGCAAACCGGTGAGATTGACAACCTCATCGTAAGTTGGGAACAAAGTATTTGGTTGTGTTGTGTGCAGGTTCCACGTTGCAGCTGGCAAAGCAAAGCTTGGACGAGGCACCCTATAAATTGTCTGGAGCTGTCGCGAAGCTAGCAAGCATCACCTTCTGGAGTATTGGCTTTTTCCTACTGGATCGATTAAACCTTGGTTTCTTACTGAGGGAAAAACTTGCTACTATATTCATCATACCTTCCTCTTGGGCTTTCCCAACTGGCTGGTTATTTACTTTATCACCACCGCGCCATCTATAGCAATCAAGTTACCATAACCATTACTATTGGTAGAAGGATACGGCCTATAATTGTTACTAGCAAAATTGTTCCTATAAGCATTGCTGTCAAAATTATTATTTCTAATGAAGTTTACATCAACATGCTCTTCTTGAGCAACCAAAGAGGCCAAAGGAACATTATTAGGATCAACATGAGTCCTATCATTAGAAAGCATAAGCATTATAGCATCAATCTTATCACTCAAGGAAGAGGTTTCCTCAACAGAATTTACCTTCTTACCTTGTGGAGCTCTCTCGGTGTGCCATTCAAAATAAATTACCATCATATTGTCGAGAAACTTGGTTGCGGCGCCCAAGGTAAGGGACATAAAAGTGCCTCCAGCAGCTGAATCCAATAGGTTCCTTGAAGAAAAATTCAGTCCTGCATAAAAAGTTTGGGCAATCATCCAAGTAGTCAGTCCATGAGTAGGGCAATTCTTTATCATAGATTTCATTCTTTCCCAAGCCTGAGCAACATGTTCATTATCAAACTGGCTAAACTTCATAATATTGCTACACAAAGCTATAATCTTAGCAGGAGGATAGTATCTTCCAATAAAAGCATCCTTACACTTAGCCCATGAATCAATACTATTTTTAGGCAAATACAGCAACCAATCCTTAGCTTTTCCTCTCAAAGAAAAAGGAAACAACTTAAGCTTAATAATATCACTCTCTACATCCTTATATTACTGCATCTCACATAGCTCAACAAAATTGTTGAGATGAGCTGCATCATCATCAGTACTAGCACCGGAAAATTGCTCTTTCATAACAAGGTTCAACAAAGCAGGCTTAATCTCATAAAAATCAGCAGCAGGAGAAGGTGGCGCAATAGGAGTGCAGATAAAATCACTATTATTAGTGCTAGTAAAATCACACAACTTGGTGTTCTCATGAGTACCCATTCTAGCAAAGCTAAAAGCAGACAAGTAAAAACAACTATAAAGGAAACTAAATTTTTTGTATTTTTGATAAAAACGATGCAAGTAAAAATAAAGTAAAGCAAAACAATAAACAAAGTAAAGGATGTGCTTGCGAAACTCCCCTTGCAGAAGTCTTCTTTTTCCCCGGCAACAGTGCTAGAAAAACTTGTTGGTGGCGCGGTGTTGATGATGTAAATGACCGGCCAGTTGGGAACCCCAAGAGAAGGTGTGATAAGCACAACAGCAAGTTTTCCCTCAGTTATGAAACCAAGGAATGTCAATCCAGTAGGAAGAAGCCAAACTCCAGAAGGTGATGCTTTCTAGCTTAGTGACACTCCAACAAGGGCGCCGTTAACGATACTTGTTAGCGCGTCTTCCACTAGTAGCAACGCGGAACCTGCACACAACACAACCAAGTACTTTGCTCCCAACTTACGATGAGGTTGTCAATCTCACCGGTTTGCTGTAAACAAAGGAATGAGCGTATCGAGTGGAAAGCAATAGTAGTATGCAAGAAAGTAAACAGTGTGAGTAAAGTAAACAGGTAATAGCAATATAAAGGAAATTGGACCGGGGTCCACAGTTCACTAGTGGTGTCTCTCCATAAGATAAATAACAACATGCTAGGTAAACAAATTACAGTTGGGCAATTGATAGAATAAAGATAACATGCATATGTCAAGAGGATCACTATGAGATTTACTCTGGGCATTACAACAAGATACATAGACCGCCATCCAACTGCATCTATGACTAATAATCCACCCACGGGGAATCATCCGAGGATCCCATGAATATTAAGTTGCGAACAACAGATAACTGCATTAAGCAAAGTGTGTAATGTAAACAAAGCATATTTCCTTGGACATAAGAATGTTGTTTTCTCCCTAGTGGCAACAGCACATCTACAACCTTAGAGGTTTCTGTCACTCCCCCAGATTAAATAGAGGCATGAACCCAACTATCGAGCATAAATACCCCCTCTTGGAGTCACTAGTATCTACTTGGCCAAGATAGCTACTAACAACGGAGAGAATGCAAGATCATAAACAACATAGAGATAACATAAAATAATATTCAGCACATCAACTCAATCATAACACCAATATTCATCGGATCCCAAGAAACACAACATGTAGAATTACATAACGGTGATCTCGATCATGTAAGGCACCTCACGAGATCGGAACATGAAGCACATGGTGGAGAAGACAACCATCTAGCCACTGCTATGGACCCATAGTCCAAGGTAGACTACTCACTCATCACGCCGGAGGCAAGCATGGCGATGAAGAAGACCTCCGGTGGCGATTCCCCTCTCCGGTAGGGTGCCGGGAAGAGCTTCTGGACCCTCCCTATCTCGGGTCGACGACGACGGCGGATCGCGATGTGTTTCTGGAAAATTGATCAGGTATTTAGGTTTTTCCCATCGGGGGGTCTTTATAGGTGAAGGGCCAGCGTCAGAAGTGGACCAGGGTGGTCACACACATAGGGGGCACGGCCAGGGCCTGGGCCACGCCGCCCTATTGTGTGGCCGGACCGTGGCCCCTCTCCATCTCCTCTTCGGACTTCTGGAAGCTTCGGTAAATTTCTGGATGTTCGGCTTTTGTTTCATCCAATTCCGAGAATATTTCCTGTGTAACTTTTCTGAAACACAAAAATAGCAGAAAACAGGGAACTGGCACTGTGGCATCTTGTTAATAGGTTAGTTCCGGAAAATGCATAAAAACGCCATGAAGTGTGACAAAATATTAAGCAAATGGTGTAAGAACAAGCATGGAGCATAAAAAATTATAGATACGTTTGAGACGTATCACGTTGTGCCATTGTTTCCAAACAACGACATATCCATGATGGAGGCGCTGATGGCCACGGCATTGGCTACATGACTTGCCTCGTCCTTTGCCAATGCCAAGAGGATCGGTCAAAGGATGACGAGGTACACAGCGGCAGAGGGACATGGTATTATGCCAAGCTTGGTTTGAGATATCAACCGATCCCATTTGCGGCTGTGAGCAAAAGGGGTTTAACAATTGGAGGAAGGTGAATTCTTCCATGAGCAACCATTCCAAAGCGATCGAAATGACCTATCCCTTTCCAAGGCACTAGTAAAGAATAGGTCATTGGTAGCGCGGCAATTTTGCCTTTGGTGGCGCGGATTCGCAACGCCACCAATTTCACGCCACTGTTCGAGGCGTAATGGTGGCGTGGCTATGCACGCCACTATTACCCCGAATGTTAATGGTGCGGCGGCGGTATGACACCACCGTTCCGTGGTGTTTGGTGGTATGCGAGACCACGCCACTATCACTTTCTCGGGCGCCGCTCGATTGAAAATGCACACAGCCCCTTCCAGTCTTTTATTTTAGGCGCCGCTTGATCGGATATGTATACAGCACCGGCCAGTCTTTTATTTCAGGCGCCGTTCGCATGTTGAATCACATTTCAAACAAGAAGTCTTGATCTACAAATTAATATTTAGAACATATATACAACTAGGAGTCTATACACATAGATTATGACTAACTTATAACTAGAAGTCTTGATCTACTAATTAATATAAAAAACATTACACTAGCTAACATAAACTATGTCTATTCTCCACACGGTTTCTGTCATGTTAAATAAAATCATCTTAGTTCTGTCACTGCATAGGCCATTGTCATGCACGAGTTGCCTCCAACGGGATCCTGACATAGTAGTCCTTATAATCCCTTCTTTACTCTAAATTCATATACTTTTTCATATGCCAAATACTGTACAGATCTTCGATTTTGTACAACATCATTGAACGAAAGCCGTGAATTGCAAGGGACAATCTACATAAACACAAACATTGCAAAAATATATGTTACCACACTATATATATAGTAACAATGCTGCAAAGAGAATTGAAAGCAATATTATGTTAATTATCATATAATTTATAAACTCTGGGCACATGTCAATGCTAAACACAATGCCACTCGCTGTGCCAGATGAACAATCAATGCATCCACATACTTGGCACGTTGTCATAGCTGCAAATCTCACCGGTGGATCTGGTGACCGGCGATGCACAATAAACAAGTTTCTAATCAGATTTGCACCATAAATACACACAGATTTCACACCGGCGGAGCGGCTGGTACGCCTGGCGGATCTGGAGACTAGCAATGCACAATAACAAAGTTCCTACTCAGATCTCCATATTTGCACACACAGATTTCACGCCGGCCTGTAGTGGAGGCGGGGGGGGGGGTGCAACTTACACACAACAAGGCGACGAAGGGCCTGCAGTGGCGTCGACGACGGTGATTCCGGTGAGGTCCCGCGGGAATAGGCAAGGAAGGGCCTGTAGGGGCGTCAACGATGGTGATTCCTGCAATGGAGGGTGGATCTAGCGAGGGTCCTGCAGAGGCGACGAGGTCCAGCGAGGTGGGGGGACTAAGGGCGGGCGACAGCGAGGAAGGGTGACAACGACGAGGTGCGGTGACGGTGTGAGAGAAAGCGGCGATGTAGATCTGGGAAATGGTCACGCAGTCGCTTCATTAAATACTTTAGAGTCACTCGGCCGACGCCTTTTGATTCCGGCATTGAAATCATTCAACGCCACTATCGACCGCTCAGACGTGGCGCGGAAAGTGTCCAACACCACCCTTATGGACTTGGCTGTGGCGCAGGAAACCCATCCCACGCCACGATTCTGACCCTGGTTTGGCACATGGTCGGGTCCACTAACTAGCGGCGTGGTTCATAGTGCTGTCACGCCACCGACCGGTTTATAATGGCAGCGTGGCGTGTTTTTCCACGCCGCTGATCGTAATAATAGTGTGACGCCAAAACAGCCCGCCACCAACAGGTTGACCCCTATGAGGGTTTTCCTAGTAGTGAGAGATGGGGCACCATCCATACCGAGTGTAGCAAGTTTCAAGGGTCGTTCAAGAAGATCCAAAAAATGGAAATTTAGCGGGCTATCGGCGGTTGGCATGGTAAAACCTTTACCTCCATTGTCGATGTATTTTGCTTATTCATTAAGCCATTGTTGATGTGTAGGTTCTGAAAGCGTTGTAGCACTTCGAGGCGGCCTATGACAACAAAGCCTTCACATCGAGACATTGTTCGATTGTCATGAAGGACCCCAAGAAATGGGATAATAGCTTTGCCCTTTGGCAAGAGCTCGAGAAGAAGAAGGGCAAATGCAATGGCAATGGCAATGCGTCAACAAACGGTGTCATCAACCTTGATGTCCAAGAGCCTTGCCTTGGCAACCCTGCAGGCGAGGACCTAGCATCTGCGGGCTGTGCACGTCAACCTCCAGGCCACAAGGCTACCAAGGCCGACATCGCCCCGGCAGGCTTGTTCCTTGGCGTTCCAAGAAACTGTCAAGGAGCTCATGGTCAAGAAGGAAGAGGCCATAAATATGCCACCACCAAAAGCTTCGTTGATATCCAAGAGAGGTATATTGCCGCTCATGAAGCCATTGCCAAGGCTAGGCCTTAGAGGTCGAGGCCAAGACAAAGGCCTTGGAAGCCGAGGCCAAGGCAAGGCTCTTGGAGGACGAGGCCATGACCAAGCTCTTGGAGGCCGAGAACAAGACCAAACGCCTTGAGGCCAAAGCCATGTTCATGGCCGAGGAGAAAAAGCTCATGCTCACCCACTTGGACTGACCCTCGTCGACGGGAATGGGTCGAGAAGAGGCAGAAAATGATCCGAAACGCGAGGATTGAAGGGCAATGGCATAGATACATGCCAATGGTGAAGAACTTACATTGTTTGGACATATTATAAAATATATCTCATTTTGCATATTTAGGGTGAACTGGCCACCAGTTAGCTTTGCCATGAGGACAATAACATATGTTTGACACTTTATTAGCTTGTCAATTATATGTGTTTTATCTATTGCCTGTGTGTGTTAATTTACTTAAAATAGCTAATGCTGGACAAAATTACAAGCGTTGAACAAGATGAATCGCACCGCTGCACGCCCTAGCTAGACATGCCGAATAGCGACCTAAATTATATCCAAAACAAATATTTTGCGTTGCCGAGATAAATCAGCCCGCTGGAGATGCGCGAAACCTAGAAAAGTCCGTTACGATCGTACTCACCTTTGGGTCCCAGGCTCGACGGCAGAAGATGCCTGACAAGGGATAGTGGGCGGCATGGCACGGGGACGGGGGAAGGGCGCGCGAGGCGTACATACGTACTTCAGCGCACGCCTGTGTCTGTTGATTCCTGTCACGTACGAATCGCGCCACTCGATCGCATCGCCGTCGTACTGGCGTCCGCATCCGCCTCCCTCGATCGACCGAAAGCGAGGCGACCTCGACCTAGCTAGGAGGAGGCTGCAATGGCGCGCGCTCGCGGTGGCGGAGATGGCCATGCGGTGTACTGTGCGCGCGGTCGCTTTTGGGTCCCTGGCCCTGCACTCCTGCAGACTGCAGCGCGTGAGGCCTCGACGGGACGGCAGCCGGAATCTGGGCGGGCCCGTGCCCAGGTACGCCCAGGATGGCACGCGTGCGCCAGGACGGCCCCATGGCGCAACCCGGTGGGCTCAACGTCGGCGTGACGGCCCCGTGCCGCCGGCAGATCGATCGATCCTCCGACGCCGTCCATCGCTGGCTGCCGATCTCGCGACAGTACAGAACGCGGTAATACCGAATCTGCAACCACTGCACACCTAGCTACGTTGGAAACCAACTGGATCGTTTTAGCTCGGCTCCAACTCCCACGAACAACGCAGGGCCTTCGTAAACAGCGGTACGAAAAACTTGGAAAACAATGGCAAAGTGCGACGGAAAAGGAGCCCCAATGATCAACGCCTTCATAACTGCGCGAGCTGTGAAGGGGTCCAGCACGAGGAAAAGTCGAGGCGCCGATGCATAAACTAGATCTTGATCCTGAGGCAGCTCGGGAACATCCCTTTTGTTGTTTTCTTGCATTTGTCCGTAGCTCGATCGATGGATCCATGGCCCAAATCTTACCCGTCTTTGCGCACCTCGAGACAGGGGCCTCAGTTCCTGGCCATGCTAACACGCTGTCAATTGTCATATCAGATATCACCCTCTTTGCTGGAGCAACAAAGCTCATGAGCTCGCGACACGAAAGCTGCAACTGGCTGCTCAAAGCATGGATTCACCTCGCTTTACTCATACAAAAATGGGCAGTTATGCTTTGGATTATGAGAGGGAGGAGCAGAGAGAGTGCAAATGGAAAGAAGAACATCTTTCTTTCCTTATTGCTCAAAGGTGTTATTCCTAGCTTATTAACCTATTTTTTCTAGCCTGTAGTTTGGTTAATCCGGTAAAGCTATTTAATCACGAAGGGATCGAATCCACATTTATCCTACGTACTATATATACTGCAACAGGCAAGAATGCAAGATCCACATGTGTACGAATAATGATAGTGTCAAAGCACTCTTAAAAAATGGAATTGGCTTACTTCTAATCTTTTGTCAAATTACTTTTCTGGTCTCTCAAGTATTGCTAATGTCAAAGCTTTGGCCCCTCAGCTCCAACACCAGATAGAGTGTAGCAACCACTTTCCCCCTTCTCCCCTCCCTCGAGTGAACAGTAACTGAGAGCCCGCCGCTCCTGCCGGCACGATCCCGAGCCTTCTCCGCCGGCGTCGCCAGCCGGAGATGGCGGAGGAGAGGTGCCGGCGTAGTCTAGGTCCTGTAGCTGTAGGTTTCCCGACGTTCTTGCCGGTGTAGTGGGCGTCTCTGCCCGTTTGTCGGTGGAGATCCGGTCAGATCGGGCCTGATCTGGATCCTCGAGCTCCGCTGCTCCATTTCCGAGCTTCCTCGGTGGAAGGTGAAGGTGGCGTTGCCTGCTGCGCCGACTCAGTAAGCCGTCGCCGGCCGTCGGGTGCTGCGGCGCCGCCGCTCTTACCTTCCCCTCCTGGCCGGCTCTGGTAGCGGGGAGGAGTGGGTGGTCGGAGTGGTGTGCTCGTGGCGCCTTGGCCGGCTTTGGAAGGGCGGTGTGATCTCCGGCCGGGATCCGCTGCCTGCTAGTCTGGCTCTCCCTGCAAAACTCCAGTGGTTGGAACGGTCGTAGGGTGCTTCGCCGGCGACTTCCCCTATAAAGGGCCTAGGAGCTGGCCCTAGAGCGTCTGATCTGCTGCTTCCCCTTCTACCTCGGCCGGCCGTGGAGGCGAGGGAGGTAGGAGGTTGAGCGGCGCTCATTTTGCGGTTCTGCTTTCCCGGCCGGCCATGGAGGCGGGGGGGGGGGGGGGGGGGGTTGGCTTGGCCGCAGCGGCGTCCTCTTCAGTGCTCCTTCAGGCCAACGCAGTTCCTCTCGGCGCCAAGGTTTCGCTCCTCCCCTGCTCGCCCTGGCCACCATGGGGGTGGCTGTGCTCGCACTGGAGGTTCTCCTGTGGTGTCGGGTTCTCTTATTGGAGCTTCTCCCTGGTGGTTCACCGACGATGCCTCGTCGCGCCGCCAGGCTCAATGGCTGTAGAGCAGCTGCTCCGCTGCTGCATCGCCACCTTCCGTCGGCACCCCTGCACCCGGAGACCTTGCTGCAGGCCGATCTCGATGGCTTCATCAATCTGGAGGCAGGGGTAGACGAAGGACCCGATCGCGTTTTGGGTTCTGGTCAAGGGTCTCTCCTGTAATTTCTTAGGCCTCGGTTGTAATCCTTTATTTCTTGGGGGGCTTGTTGTAAAACTCTAGTGATGAATGAATGCAGATGTTGTCGGGTGCCTGCACCCGTTTTCCCGTTAAAAAAAAAAGATATAGAGTGTCCATCAAGACTCAAGTAGTCAAGTGTCAAAACCACCAATATTTTAGTCTCTGTCCAAATGCTTCACAATATAACTCTTACAAAGTAAACTTACACTAAGATTGATTTACCATAGTTTATATTGACATGCAGCCTATCCACGTCAACAAATGATAAATGCTCCCTAAAAAAAGATAAATGTTGTCGGATTCTAATTGTGACTCATATATGATGATCATTGCTTTTGTGTGTTTACTAGCCAAGTTACCAATTGAAGGGAACGATAGAAAATAATGGATTTTCAACAAGTGAAAATATCCATTACATCATTATACAACACCACATGTTCGAGTCATTCTTAGGGCACCCAGATCCGCCAACACCAGCGAAAAATGATTTTTTTATAACATCTTTTGGAAAATGCATAGTCGTACCACTAAATTTTAATACTCTTGAGTATCAATATAAGCAAAACTCCCGCACATTAATAGTACAAAAACATCAACTTGAAAAGGTAAAAATTATGTTATCATATAACTAAAATACATGGATATATATATATATTCTTTGATTGCTACAACACTTGCGGAGGGGGGGGGGGGGGAGGGGGGTCCCTCAAGTGCAAGGGATAGCTGTAGCACAATTCAATATGGAAATGAGGGTACCAAACCGTAGGAGGAAGAATGTAAACTGATTATTCTTTGGTATATATGTTACTTATATAACAATTTATGAACTAAATAGGATGCAAGAAAATATAATAACTTATCCAAAAAAGAAAGCAAGGTGAGAAAATTGTTTTAGGAAATTGACTATATTGTAAGATACACTTGACTTCACATGAAGCTCAAGATAAAGGCTCTATTGGCAACATTCATAAGTGTTGCTTACAATGCACCTCAATGTTGTACTTACACTTGGCATGTCAACACCAAAACGTGGGTAGACAAGACAATAAGAACGTGAGAAATTGTGATTCCCACCATAGATGTGTCTTTGTTAATGTCGACATATACATAGGATGGGGCATAACTTAGTACATCCATATGCATGCGCAACTTCACCACTGGCGATCATTCCTAATGCCGACATATACCTGCAAAATTAAGGTTAATTAGTAGTAAGGAAAAAAATGCCAATATGGCATCTTATGTTTTGAGGTCTGCATCAATCCCCTGTCACATGAATCCAAGAGTTGAGATACAGTTTCTGCTCACCCTGGCCCCCCCTCCTCAATTCGTCACGCCATAGTGAAAAATTAATGCGACCCTAATGCAGGCATGCACTCATACACCAACCCAAAGTATTTTTATATTAAATATTATACATGTATACAGTCGACAATCAAACTAGTTCACTGATGCCATATGACAAGCTACTATGCAAACAATGACATAGAGATGCAATAAATCATGGGAAATTATATATGGCATCACACATCATGTTTTCTAATGGATCATAGATCTCTAGTGACGGAAACGGGGATATAGAGGTTGCAATATTCGTGGAGGAGACGGGGCAAGGTGGCAGGCCAGCCATTGTGGCATTGTTCTCTCTCATCCTTCTTCCTTGGATTTCCTTTCTGTTTCACATGAGTCTTCTCTCCATAGATGATGGCTATGGTGTAAAAAATGAGCTAAAGGGTGGCTACCTAAAAACTGGGGTTTTCCTTCATTGTATAGACCCCAACATAAAACTTAGCAATCCTATCCATAACCCTTTATTCTAAGTTCCCTTGGTAATACCTACAACCTTCCTTAACTCCCCATGAGTTCATAGGATAAAACCACACGCAAATCCATCTAGTACGGAAAAGAGTTAGAGTCAACCCCCTCATCCACTTTTGGACACCTGTGGTACATAGTACTTTTTGCCATATTATGATTTGCACCTGCACGACACACACAAAATTAGTTTTTTTAGTTTAATTATGACATTTCATCCTATGGACATGGGTAATACATTTCAGTGGTTAATCTGACAACCGCCGAGAAGTGGTCCTATAGGAACAAACATAGATCAACCCCAAATTCAAGAGCACCTTGATATTTCCTAGTAATTCATCTAATATATAGTACGTTCCAACACATCAAAGCGTAAAACATAACTTGCACACTTTTGCAACTACTAATAGGTTAGTATTCATAAAAGGTATGAAAAATTACCTTTGAAAATATGAAATTATAATGAAGAAGAAATATATTTACAACATCTTGGGATAAGAGGAGGTTGAAGAGAAAAATTATGAAATTATAATATATGGAAAATATAAGTATTATTGTAAAGTTTTTAAATATTTTTACCTTAAAATGCACAAAATCATTAATATTTTGGAAAAACATATATGAATCCCCGATTTTTTTTTAATTTACTAAAGTATCTTTTTCTTTAAAGTTTACTCTAAGTAAATTTATATCCTTAGCTATTTTCTAGAATTTTCATGAGCTTCCAAATTTTCTTCTTGGGTTACTAGTAATTTTTCATGTTTTCTCAATAAACCTTCACTTACAAAAGATAAAAGATAGATTCTCCTATATTTATTTATATGTTTTTAACATTTCAATTTATTTTCCCTTTGTTTATTTTTTTCATTTTTTAAGCCTCAAATTCCCAGGTCTTCCTTTCTTATAGATTTCCCCAATTCTCTAGACTTTCTCAATTAATTTGTCCTCACGAGCCAACACGCGTGTGTGTTAAACCTCCACCTTATCATCATTAAAAACCACTTTCAGTTTGTAATTTTGCCATATCTAGACGATTTGGAAAATTTTCTGGCCATGAATTTCACCATTGAAGATACGAGAACACAAAAACTTAGACTTTGATAAAAGTTATGGACCAGAAGGAATATGTTTTCCTTTGCACATCATGAAGCCGCCACACAATTTCTTTTACAAAGAATCTTAGAGATTTGAACTATAGGCCGGGAAATAGGGTAACCGCTCCGGGACCTCAAGATTATAAGGGCACCCAAATATTAAACTACTTTAGTAATCACTTTATGATTATATATTATGTCTATGAAATGATTAAGTGTCTAAAGCCAGGATTATTTGTTTTTGGGAGGAAATCCTAACCACAAAGCGTGTATCTCATTGGAAACTGGTTGTAATGGAAGCTCTGATAGCTAAGTTGTGCATGACTTGTTGTTTGAGAAACTAGTATGCAACTTTGTACACCAGATGACAGTGAACACATTTTGATGAACCCAACACACCAACTTGTATATATGTGATGGCTATAGTATCCGAAATATTTTATGATCATTGGTGGTTAGTTTAAGTATTTATATTTCAATATCAAGTCGTTGTCGGATTATTGAGCAAAATGTAACTTTTAAGCTACACTTGACAACGAGAAAAGGTTCATAGTCAAGCTAACAGTTCATTTTATACTCTAGAATTTTTGTATAATATTTTTCACGTAATGATACGCTGGAAAACACCATTAGTATATTTGTAAGGCTATACTCGACAAATATGTCTCTCAATATATTAAATGTACCTAAATCTTGATGCAAGTGTAAAAAATAAAGAGGTCTAATAGTGTCAACTTTAAGCCTATGTTTATACCATAGAAAGCTAAGTAGTTCTTGCTAAAGAATATAATTGAATTCATAATAAAGTAATTATAGTGTTAATATAAATTACAATAAAAATCCTACACTTAATATTAGTAAAATATTACATTTAGTCAAATTTGCCAACTACATACATGAAAATACAATTATTAAGACAGTAATGTAATAAAAATAGGTTATAACATTTAGTCAACTTTGCTAACTGCGTATAGGAAATACACTTATTAATATTGTAATCTAATAAAATAGGTTTTGTACAATTATGAAAGTTTAGTGTAAATCACATTAATTTAGCTGGTAACCCAGGTCCAAATTTGTTTAGATTAGCCCTCTCTTAGAGCTATATTAAATCACTTAGTTTTTTATATTATATAGAGTTAATACTATCCCTTCATGCAAATAATGTTTGTTGTATAAAGCTAGCAATCGATCTAGATCTCCATTTTTTTAGGCAACATGACATGATGTTTTCTGGGCCCCTTTTTTTTCCTAGCTAGTTGTGGTCCAATGGAGATGGCCTCTTGATGAAGCAATACCTGGAGAATATTTTGAAGAAACTCAACAACAAAATCAAGTCATCATTCCACAAGAAGATGGTTAAAGCTAAACACATACGATATCTGAAATCTCCCCAAAGCATACATATATACCACGCGTCTTTAAATTGGGACTGTAGGTACGCTTAACGGAAATATAATTTACAAGTTGGCTCATTATATAAAATATTTACATGTCGGTTCAAGTTGCGTCTCTGCCCTCTGCATATCGATCCAATGTGCTCCTTCCACTACACCTGGCGCATTCTGAGCTTTTAGCCGATGAACTTCATTAGTCATGTAACAGTTTCACATGACACGAAACGGCCATCCTTTCTTTTTATGGAACTAGGGTACGCACGCATGGCAGCATGCATAGGTTCTTCTGGTCGACCTGAGATGGAATCGGTCACTTTTCGCTATCTCGTCATGTGGAAGAGCAGTCATACATAAATCTCGACCGTGCACCCATGTCAAAAAAAAAACTGCTACGTCCGATCGAGCTCCTTCTGCTTTAGGACCAATACTTTCTTTACCTCACAACAATGCATCTCAAGCAAGAACGTTGCATTTCACATATGTGCAGGCTAAATAAAGGAGATGGGAGAGAAAATTGCAGAATTTCCGATGGTTTGTGGTAAGCACGAAATGAGGACATGCGTGAGTTAACCATCTCATTCGTACTTTATACAAAGTGATAATTAAAGCAGCGATATCATGTCTCTTTGTACCCAAGTAAATAGGCATCAATCAACCTCCTGCGCTCGCTAGCTAGCTAGGGTCAATGAGTCCAAAAGACAATTCTCTCCAAGTGAACGTGTAACACATCTCAGAATTTATAAGTTTGCTTTTGACAATGGTTTTGGAGTTGGAGACATATATTTTTATGAATTTAATATTAAGGATGACTAGGAAACTATGTTCTAAAAAATTATGTGGCTTGGGAATGCCACACGGTAGAAACAATATCCAACTATATATAATATAAAATGGCATACTATTTCTATAGTATTAGAGTCATCTCCACCATATGTGAAGTTTAGATAAGATGTAATTTATCCCAGGCTTGCGGCATGTAATGCTCTACAAGGCCGGTTGGCAATAGTCCAATGGTCGCAAGGGGCGGATGAATTTTGGTAGAATCAACATGAGAACTGTAAATTCCTAGTTGATTCTTTTATAAAGCACTTCATTATTCAGAAGTTTCAGTCAATAATAATAAGAAAAATGGAAAATGAAGGTACCAAAAAATAGATCACATGGCATCTGAGCAAAGGTGTAATCCTTACCAAGGACGATCTTGTCAAACACAAAGAGTACAAAATATGTTTTTATCACCACGATGAGACAATAAAACACCTATTATTCCATTATATTGTTGCTTATTCTACATGGTCAGTCATCCATGCACTTTCTAATTAAATTGTATCACATAGTGTTCAAAATATTTTTGACAACTGGTTACATGTAATGGTCTACAAGAACGATTTGCAATGGTCCAAGTATCATAAGGGGCTGATGAATTTATGTAGAATCTGCATGAGAATGGTAAAGTCTTAGTTGATTATATTTATAGAGTACTTGTTCATTCAGAAATTTCAATCGGTAAAAAAAAGGAAATGAAGGTACCAAGAAACAAAACCACATGGTGTGTGCGCAAAGGTGTAATCCTTACCAAGGACAATCTTGTAAAATGTAAAGAGTACAAAATGTATTTTTATCACCACGATGAGACAATAACACACCTATTCTTCCATTATATTTTTGCTCATTCTATATGGTCAATCATCCATGTACTTCTAATTTGTATCACGTAGTGTCGCATGTTCTTACAACTTCTTACATGAAATTGATCACAACTTCATAATTCTTATTAGGGTATGATCCCTTTCCATAATACGGTTGCGTCTGATATTTAGAAATGACAAGGATTATTTCTGTTGGGGTTCTTGTGAACGTGTGCATCCTAACTATGTAGAGGCCGCGTGTGAGATCTTATAAATTTGATCCATGTGATGCTATCTTATGAGTAATCAAACGACGTTTATAAAAATAGGCTCTTTTGAGTTTGTAAATTGTACCTCCTAGGCTAGCCGCCATTCTGTCTGACAGATTTATCATAGTATGGATTCTTGTATACATACACAACTAATATGTTGATGTCGGTGCTTGACAAGGGTATAGATGATAGAGCCCGTCAGTTGAGTACCCCTGAGGCCCGTTAAGTTAGGCCCAATTGTAACGCTAGTCGAAATACGAGTTCATGTCGTATGTCGATATTGTAATCTGTATCGGATCCCTCCCGATCCTTGAGACCTAGCCACCTATATATAGGGGCCAGGAGAGGACGGTGAGGGACAGATTGAAAGTAAGCCAAAGTGCATCCTACGTTTACTTTCGATACACACCTTGTTTAACTGATTTTACCTTCGAGTTCATCCGACGCCCTATCTCCCCGATCCTAAGTCCTTCATCTAGGACATTTGTCGAATTAACCCTCGTCAATTGGCGTCGACCGTGGGGATGCTGGGCGTTGGAATCATGAATTCGACGGCTTTTTCGCTTTTAGCCAACAGCAGTCCAGAAGTCGACTAAAATCAAAAGATGGAGTTAACAATCGGAAGTGTGAGCTTCTATGTTGGACCTTCGGGTTCAACTTGTCTTTAAGATCCGGCGAAATCGGGTCCGTCGACAAACAAAACCGAGACAATCACCAAGTCTGGATCATCTGTGGGCTCTTCTAGCGAGGCAAACTCGCCGGTCAGCCTAGCAGCAACAGAAAATCTGCAGAAGGAACTCGAGGAATTCGACAAAACTCGGGGAAAGCCCGATGTAGAGGTAACAATGGATAAGTCGCACGACAGTTCAGGGGATTTCGCCAGCAGAAGCAGCGGCGTCTCCAGAAGCATACACCAGTTATGTGTCATTATCACTGAAGCAGCAGAAGAAAATAATCAAACAGACAACGAAGAGGTCGACATGCAAGTCGACAAATTAAGGAGCAACGACAAGAAGGAGAAGGAGAAAGTCCACGTCTCTGTCGGAGAGTGGAGAATGATCATGACAGCCGTTAACCACGGGACAGATGTACTCGCAGATTCGAGAAGAGAAGTTCTAATGGAATATCAATATGCACTGCACCAGCGCAGAAGGAAGTTGAGGGAGGAAAAAGACATGCTTATGAGAAGCCAAGACAATAACAGTGCATCAAGTGGAGAATATTGGGATGAATATAGCGATACATCAGAGTCTAGCATAGAAATGTGCAGGAACCCGAAGCACAGCAGGAGGACGACAGCACGAACAAGAGAAGAAAGCCATACAAAAAGTGAAAGCGCACACCCATCAGATGAGGAAGAGGACTTTGTGCAAGAAACACCAGAGGCGGCACTGGTAGCAGCACATACTTATCTACTAACTACACAGCCAAAGCCCGGAGATCCACGGGAGCACACGCATCAAGCCGCAATACGAAGCCTCGGGTTAGTAGAAAACAAGCTAAGGAAATATCTCCCAGAGGAAAAGGCGACATATCATAAGGAGAAGCAAAAAGAAGGACTCAGGCATCAACCTCTGCAAAACAAAACAAGCGAGTCGTCAGGCGACGAAAAGCGTCGAAAACGGAGGAAAGACGCAAGGAGTATAATAGCACAAGCAAGAGTAAATAAAGCACGACATGCGTGAAAGGAAGAAAATTACGAAGATGAAGAAAAAGAGATGGGTGCGCTATGCTTTACCCGCAGGGTTCGCAGAACGCGAGTACCCAAAGGATTTAAGTTACCGCACGATCAGGAAAAATATGATGGCTCGCAAGAGCCCACGCTGTGGTTGTCAGATTATCTGCAAGCAGTACAAATACTCAGAGGAACAAGAGCAACGACAATGCAAAGTTTGCAGCTGCACCTCACCGGCGCAGCACGGTCCTGGTTGAATACTCTACCCAACGATTCTATCGGCAGTTGGGGAGAACTAGAGAACTAATTCGCAAGAAATTTTCGCTCAACATACAAACGACCAGCGTCATTGGAAGAAGTTAAGTCGTGTGTGCAGAGGAAAGATGAAACTCTGCGCTCTTACATACAACGCTGGAGCATCATCAAAAATTCTGCAGAAGACGTCTCTGATGAAAGAGCAATAGACACCTTTTCGGCTGGACTTCGTCTTTCAGACCTCGTGGAAGAGGTAGGGAGAACAAAACCAAGGACAGTGTCAGAACTAATGGAAGTAGCCAACAGATTTGCCGATGGAGAAGATGCGTATAACAACAAAAGGGGACATTCACCAGAAGTCGACAGAACAAGCAGGCAAAGGCAAAGATACCGCAATGGAGACAACCACGGAAGGCGAAATCAGATAGCCGCGGGATATGACAGAAGGAACGAGGAAGGCTATGAAAACAACGAGTTTCAGACAAGAGATAGTCAGGGAACAGAAAAACCAAAGTACTCCGGACCTTCGATAGAAGACATGCTATATGGGCCTTGTCGCATCCATTATGCATACCTAGATGGGAAGAGAGTTTCCAACCACCAGATGAAGGATTGCAGAACCTTCCTAAGGTTGCAAAATGCCATGGATTCAAGCCAAGGAGCATGACAGGGAGGAAAAAGCACGAGTCCGAGATACCAAATTCAACGACTCGCAAAACAGCTAGAGTCAAAAGTATATATATCAGCAATGATCCAACCAGTACCAAAGTCGAAGAAAGAGCGGAAGAGCATATCCAGACAGGTCAACTTGGCAATATCATCACCACTAGCTACTACAGAATACCTGCAATGGTCCAATCAACCAGTCAGATTTAGCAGAGCGGACCACCCGAGGAAAGTGCCCAGGCCGGGGCACTCATCGATGGTACTAAAGGCGCAAATAGGGGGATACGACATCGGGAGAGTATTCATGGACGCAGGAAGCGGCATAAACCTAATATACGCGAGAACTCTGAGGGCAATGTGCATCTCACTGGAAAGTCTAAAGCCAATAGATTGTTCTTTTCATGGAATAGTACCAGGAAGCGCAAATTACCCTCTCGAAAAAATAGAACTCGACGTGTGCTTCGCCAATAGCAACAATTATCGCAGAGAGAAGCTAGAGTTTGAAGTCATGGATTGGCCTTCACAGTATCATGCAATCCTGGGACGCCCAGCATTTGCAAAGTTCATGGCAGTACCTCACTACGCATATCTTACGCTCAAAATCCCAGGACCCAAAGAAACAATTACGGTACAAGGCAGCTTTGAAGTATCCAACACTTGTGACAAGGAATTCAGCAGGCTGGCGCAAACTTTTGGCATGACAGCAGAGTACGCAAGACTGAAAGGCGAAACCGACCACAACGTGCTACCAGACGTCGGACGATCCCTGCCAGATCAGGCTTTCGATGCAACTCAAGACTCAAAGAAAATACAGGTCCATCCCACGGACCCAAACAAAACCACCTCCATAGCAGTAAACCTGGATCCCGCATAGGAAAGCACGCTCATCGAGTTCCTCCGTGAGCGCTGGGAAATCTTCGCCTGATATCCTTCAGACATGCCAGGGGTTCCCAGGAAACTCGTCGAGCACGCACTAAACGTGGATCCTAAAGCAAGGCCAGTCAAGCAACCACTACAACGATTTAATGAACCCAAAAGGAAAGCAATAGCATCCGAGCTACACAGGCTAGAAAATGCTGGATTCATCCGAGAAATCAAGTCATCAACCTGGGTATCTAATCCAGTCATTGTACGCAAGAAAAACAAAGACGTACAAAGAGTGTGCGTCGACTACACATCTCTCAACAAGCACTGTCCAAAGGATCCCTTCCCTCTACCTCGCATTGATCAGATAATAGACTCAACAGCGAGGTGCACAAGGCTTTCCTTCCAAGATGCATATTCTGGTTATAACCAGATCAAACTGAAGAAAGAAGACAAAGAAAAAATAGCTTTCATCACACCATACGGCGTGTTCTGTTATCAAGTTATGCCCTTTGGCCTAAAAAAACGCAGGAGCAACCTACCAACGGATGATGCAAAACTGTCTTGGAAGCCAAATAGGACGCAACATCCAAGTCTATATCGACGACGTGGTCATCAACACAAGAAAAGAAGAGTCGCTGATTAGTGACCTGGCAGAAACTTTCGACAATATAAACAGGTACAAACTCAAGCTCAACTCGACAAAATGTTCTTTCGGCATATCAGCAGGACAACTCCTGGGGTTCCTGGTATCAGCAAGAGGAATAGAAGCAAGCCCCGAAAATATCCAAGCGATCCTAACAATGGGGAAACCAACAAAACTGCAGGATGTACAGAAGCTCGCAGGACGCGTCGCGTCATTAAGTCGATTTGTTGCTCGACTGGGAGAGAAAGCACTCCCTTTCTATGCACTCATGAAAAAGTCAGAAGACAAATTCGAGTGGACAGAAGAGGCGAACGTAGCTTTCGCGCAATTGAAAAAAGTGCTCTCCACACTACCAGTGTTGGTCGCACCAAACGAAAAGAGCCACTACTACTGTACATCGCAGCAACATATCAAGTGGTGAGTACAGTATTGGTAGTCGAAAGAAGCGAAGAGGGAAAAGCTCACGGTGTCCAGAGGCCAGTGTATTTCGTTAGCGAAGTACTATCTCCAATAAAACAGAGGTACCCGCATTATCAAAAACTCGCATACAGTGTATTCACAATAGCACAAAAACTACGGCAATATTTTGCGGTGCACCCAATTATAGTGGTTAACGAAGCACCACTATCCAATATATTGAACAACCCTTCAGCAACATGACGTGTCTACTTATGGGGAATTGAGTTATCACCCCTGGACATCACGTATGAAAAGCGAAAGACGATCAAATCACAAGTTTTACCAGACTTCACAGCAGAGTGGCTGGAGTTACAAAGCACAGGACCGCCAGATCTATCGAGTGTATGGACAATGTACTTCGACGGTTCAAAAAGAATCCATGGCGCAGGAGCAGGAGTGGTCCTGATATCACCACAAGGCGACAAGTTGAAATATGTGTTAAGGATGAGTTTTCCCCAAGCTTCCAACAATGAAGCCGAATATGAGGCACTACTCCATGGGATGAAAATGGCCAAAGCATGCGGAGCAACTCGACTGAAAATATTTGGAGACTCGAATCTCATCGTCCAACAAGTGATGAACAAGTGCGACGCCATCAGCGACAATATGACAGCATACAGAAACTTATATTATTATCTAGAGGGAACATTTGATGGATGCGAAGTTTCGCACGTCAGTAGAGCCAGTAACAAGGAAGCCGACAATCTAGCAAACATCGGGTCCCAGTGTTTACCCGTACCGCAAGGAGTCTTTTGGGAAGAAATCATAGAAAGATCCATAAAGAGCAACAAAACTTTGACTACAGAGGAACAAGGCTAGCACCAAGCAACAGGCTCGGGGGCTAGAAAAAGAAGCACAGCAGAACCAGAAGAAGTCATGATGATCGAAGAAACCTGGATGCAGCCATATCTAACATACATGATAAACAAAGCACTACCCAAAGACACAGTAGAAGCAAAAAGGATAATACGACAATCCAAGGCTTTCGTCGTGTTGCAAGGAAAATTATACAAGAGAAGTATAACAGGCATCTTGCAACGATGCGTCACTCCTCAAGAAGGGCAAGAAATCTTAAGGGACATCCACGCAGGAGTATGTGGACATCACGCTAGCAGCAGAGCCATTGCAGCCAAAGCTTTTCGTGCAGGATTTTACTGGCTAACAGCCATTGAAGACGCGAAAGACATAGTGAGGAAGTGCGAGGCTTGTCAACATTTCGCATCTCGACCACACGCGCCAGCAGCAGAATTGCAACCAATACCACTATCCTGGCCCTTCGCGCAATGGGGTCTCGACATGGTAGGAAAGCTGCACAAATCTTGGCCAGGAGGGCATGTCTACATGCTGGTGGCAGTCGACAAATTCATCAAGTGGGTAGAGGCATCCCCCATGACAACCCAAGATTCTATAGCCGCAATCAACTTCATCAAGTCCATAGTCTTTCGCTTTGGAGTACCACACAGTATCATCACAGACAATGGAACAAATTTCACATCAAAGGAGTTCAAGAATTACTGTGAAAGTTTGGGAATTAAATTGAAATTTGCATCTGTGGCGCATCCAAAGACAAATGGGCAAGTCGAGAAAGCCAATGGCTTCATATGCAATGGGATAAAGAAAAGGCTGTTAGCACCCCTCGAGAAAGCCAAGCACGCTTGGGTAGATGAGTTACTCTCCGTACTCTGGAGTCTTCGAACTACACCTAAAGAAACGCCCTTCTTCCTGGTCCATGGCGCAGAAGTCGTGCTTCCAGCCGAGATCACTCATGAAGCTCCAAGAATCGCGACGTATGATGAGACAACTTCCACAGAAGAGCTTCAGGATGATGTCGATGCACTCGACGAGGCAAGAGACGTAGCACTAGCCAGAGCTACTCAATATCAGCAAAATCTACGAAACTACCATAGTAGTCGAGTTCGTCCACGATCTTTCATGGTGGGAGATCTAGTTCTACGACTCAAGCAAGATGGTCATGGAAAATTGGAGTCCCCATTGGTAGGACCCTATATCGTGACGGAAGTAATACCAGGAGGAGCTTATCGACTACAAGACAAGAAAACGGGGAAAGACGAGAGCAACCCGTGGAATGCAGAACAACTACGGCGGTTCTACGCGTAGAAGACATAAGGCGATAAAGATTTTTCGGGTCATGACCCTCTGAACCCAGAACATGAGGCCACAGGTCGGGTTCTTTGGGTCAACTCGACAATATGTATAAGTATTTTACTTTCCACTCGGGGGCTCAGCCCCTCGAGTCATACGAAATAATATTAACAAGCTATTGAGATTTGTGATTATCTGAGACATATTACTAGGTTGTTCGCAACCCGATATTCGGCAAAAACACGCACAGTTCAAGGGAACCCGATAATATATTGAGTGCATACCTCGGAACGACGAAACGTTCCCATGGTCTATTAATAAAGCAGACACAAAGTATAATCCAACACGACTACTTATTACAGATAGCCCGAGAAAGAACAACTAGGAAAAGAGATTACATAAAGGGAGAATCTAATGAAAGTGCACTTCAACTTCGTACTCCTTCTGGCACTGGGTGCCGTCGTAGATCCTCACGTCGAACTTCGACGTACCGATATGGAAGTCGAAAGTCATGAAGAAGCCTAGGTGTAGGTCATGGTCTTCTGCAAACTGCGACCAGCCGCCCTTGCAGTACATCTCACCGGCACCGTCGTACCAGACCTCCACTTTATAGGGAGTTCCTCCCCCAGAGTGTTCACGAAGAACCGCTTCCCGCAGTTCCCGCCCGTCCATAAACTTGGTGAACTTCAGCGGTACCCGCTGAATCTCACGGCACTGAGCGCCGGCGATGCAGAAGAAGGAGTACACTCTGGGCGGAGGAGGAGAAGCATTATGAGGAGGAGCGCTCGGACCTTGGGCTTATTCTTGCTTCCCACCGGGCGGCTGGGGCGCCGCTTTGTCGGAGCAGACGACGAGGCTGCCATAACTGGGATCGTAGGCTTGTTCTTACTGCCACGGGGGCGGCCGCGACCTCGTTTCTCCACCGGGGCGCCGATATTCAGACGCGATCCACCTGCATCGGCCATGGAGATAGATGGTGGGAAGGAAAAACCCTAGATGCGATGAGGAAGAGGAAGATGATGCGGCGGAGGAAGAAACTAATGAATGAATTAGGGTTTTTACCCTCGCCAAACGTACTTTATTTATAAGTGCACACTAATGGGCCTCTGGAGAGGCAAGGTCCAAAGTATATTTATGGGCTTTTATATTTTGCCCAGAGCAGATGATAAAGAAGCATCAACGTATCAAGAAAAAAGATACGTACAAAAAAAGAGAGAGGAAACAAAAAACAATGGGAAAATATCTATCAAGAAGCACAGCATACCTCATCTTGGACCCGGGGGCTTACAAGAAGACAAGAATCATTAAGTGCAGATCATATCAAAAAATATCGCAAGAGATAGTATATGGAACGGGTATGTTTATATTTTTGAGCCTATACCTGAAAAAATTCGGCTATAGCCTCGGGGGCTACTCCCATCGGGAGCGCTGTCGCGCACCCGATAGAAAGAAGTCGACAGAAGAAAGGTGAGAAGTTGGAGCCAATGATAAAGAACGAGCTGGTGGACAAGTGGTTTAGGCGCAATCAGCTACATTTCGTCAACAACGAATTTCGACTACATTGACGACAAAATAAAGATCGATTACTCCCATCGAGAGCTATTTATGAGAGTTAAAAAGGATAACTCAAAAATTTTGTATATTGGAACAGTCAAACAAGGCTGCGAAATATGATTCTCGAGTTGCGTCATCGCGATAAAACTTGAATGTCGTGGTTGAAATATATCATGAAGGTAAGACCCCAGCATCCGTCCTGTGTGGCCTGGTATACGCACATGGATGCGCTCTACTGGTACTTATCCGTGTCTACGACGCGAAGAAAATCCTAGTGGACGCACTAGGTACCCTGAGAACCACTGGGATTCATTCTTTGTAAGACCTAAATGCGGCAAAAGAGTCGGTTTGACCGGTTTCCCGAATTCAAATCCAAGGGAATTGAATTTGAAGTAGGTGACAAGTATCTGTTCCGGAAGTTAACTGGCCTCTTGATCCGTCAGAGTTGTCAGGCTTGTTCATCAAAACCCCTTGCAAGACATTATAATAAAAAGATAAGTCGAAAGACCAAGTCGAAGATTTGAAGATATGAAGAAGTCAAGTATCGATAAAGTCAAAGATTTGAAGATGTGCGATTCAACCCGAATCTGCAATTCTAGTAGAATCTCGGGGGCTACTGACAAGGGTATAGATGATAGAGCCTGTCAGTTGAGTACCCCTGAGGCTCGTTAAGTTAGGCCCAATTGTAACGCTAGTCGAAATACGAGTTCATGTCGTATGTCGATATTGTAATCTGTATCGGATCCCTCCCGATCCTTGAGACCTGGCCACCTATATATAGGGGCCAGGAGAGGACGGTGAGGGACAGATTGAAAGTAAGCCAAAGTTCATCCTACGTTTACTTTCGATACACACCTTGTTTGACTGAGTTTACCTTCGAGTTCATCCGACGCCCTATCTCCCCGATCCTAAGTCCTTCATCTAGGACATTTGTCGAGTTAACCCTCGTCAGTGCTACCTTATGATACAGTATTCCACATATATGTGTAAAGCTTTTGCTAGTCTTTGTTGAATAAAAAGAGGTTGTATGTATCACTTTGATGCAGAGGTTGAGAATTTCAATCACCTTTCGAAAAAACATGATGCGCATGATCTAGGACATAGGGATGGCAATGGGGAGTCTGACCACCTATCACCTGTCCATGAAGATATCCACGGGGCAAAAAATTGTTCCAATGATATCCGTTGGATATCCATGGAGGAATAAAACACAACCGCTAAATAACACCTTGGCAAAGAGCAACTTTGAAAAACCGTCCCCATTCACGATTGGGTGATCTAAGGGTTGATCAAAAAAGGATAATGTGATATTTGAAATATGACTAAACAAACGTGTACAACTTTGCCTATCAAAAAAATTTAGAATCTGATTGGATACCGGCTTCATGAATCATAGGCTTACAAAATTCTTGAAATTTTCTATCATAACTTAGTTACTTTTAATTGAAAGAACTTGTGTTTGTCTTAGCCGCGTGTGTATAGATAGTCTTTGAACCACCCTTTCAGTTGTATAGATAAAACACAAGGTTCAAATCATCAAATTATGTAATCCGTAGTTGCAAATTTGGCTAATATATAACCAGACCGGTGTCTCATGAGGGTTTACACTTTAGTCTTTTCCTTTTCACTAAAAGAGTCGACATGGATTGAGGTCATCCGAAATGTAGAAGTTGGCAATATTTTTTGACAATGTAATGCAATGCCTAACCAAGTCTTTCCTAGCCCACAATAGATCAATTCCTAGGTTTGTTTTCATCAAAGCAGAATATTCTTTCTGTGGAGTCAAAAAATATTAATATTCTTTCAGTGATCTGAATTCGGAAGTTTTGTGTACGTATGCTTGCATTCATGTGTCGTGTGCGTGTGCTCGTCTAGCTATCAATGTTTACTCGGTGTTTCACGATAAGAAAAATGGATCAATTGACGAAATTATTCTCAACATGCATGGCATATATAAAAGAATATAAGAAGAGAAAGTAAGACCCTGGTGATTATTAGCGACCCTCTTTTGTCCCCTTCCTATGGTCAGCCTACCCCAGACAAGTCCACTAGCTTTGACGCTACAGCCCATACCGGAGTGTAACCTCATATATACCAAGATTCCCAGCCCCCTTTCCCCTCGTTCAATCCATTTCCAGGCTGCTTCTACACCTCAAGCGAAACAACAGTACAGCATCACAAAGAGACACACCGAGTACGACCTCCTCAATCTCCATGGCCGACGAGTGGTGGAGTGCTTCTTCTCACAGGAGTCACGGCACGTCGGCGTGCTCCGCCGCGCCACTCATGGACACAGGTCACGCAACTGCATGCGCCTGGACGTCCCCCGCCGCGGAGTCCACGAGCTCAATAACCTTCCAGGATCCCCGCTGGAGCAGAAACACCTCTCACCAACCTGCTTCATCTGATGCCGTTTCCTCCCATGGCGATCCACACATGGACTGGACGCAAGCCTTCCTGTAAGTTCCCTTCCATCTTCCACATGCATCACATACAGGGCCGTCTGTGTTCTAGGCTTGTACGCTATGTTTCTAGCCGCCGGTGCGGATGGCTAAGCCTTGGATGATCTGCTTAGGAGCGGGAGAAGCGACGCTAGCTTTCAAGCCGTGCTTCAAGACGACATGGCGGCGTCAACGACGACGAGGCCCTTATTTCGATCTCATCGGCCGGCGGCCATCGAGACCGTGATGAATAACCCTTTCGTGGACATGGGCCACGGCTTGGGCTTGCTCGACCAGGTGCCTGCAGCGTCATCTCGGTACGGCACAGCGCCGTTGCAAGGCATGTTCGACAACGCTGCGGCGGCGCCGATGTTCGGGGAGTGCCAGTCCTCGGCGAGCTACGACGCCAGTTCGGCGGGGATGCAGATGCAAGGCGGTGGTGCCCAACTCCAGTACTTGTCCGGGTCCGGCAGCTACATGCCTGTCAGTGGTGCCGCTCTATCGTCGCAGCTTCTCTTGCAAGCCCTACAGCCCAAGACCAGCTATAGCTCCAATAATCTCATGATCAAGGTAAGCGCATAAACATATGTGTGGTTGACCACTAGCTATATGTATAGCTAGCTAGGGTTTCGTCAAGATATCCATAACCTCAGTTTCTCCTGCAGTCTGCCGAGCACTCCTGCTCACCGACGGCGAGGAAAACCGAATCCGGCAGCCCGGCCGCAGCGAAAAGGCCACGGATCGAGGCGCCATCGCCGTTGCCCACGTTTAAGGTATGGCATGATCCAATCCAACTACTCCTATGTTAATTTACTTTTGATCTTTCTGCACTTCAGGGTCTCTTTTTGTTGCTTCGATCGATGGCTGGTGTTCTTCTTTTGTGAGCATCGATGGATGACGACTTTTGGGCTGCATAAAAAATTTCTTTTGTGCTTGTGCCTTTGCGCGCTGCAGGTGAGGAAAGAGAAGCTAGGGGACAGAATCACTGCGCTCCAGCAACTAGTCTCGCCTTTTGGAAAGGTATTAGTTCTTTCTGCTATGAATCGACTTCCTATCTTTCCTCGCCGTTCCAATTATCCGAGAGAACAAGTGCTCCTCTTGTACTAAACTCGTCTGAGATCGATAATGACCTAACTTATATCGTCTGTATCCTCGCACTTTAGACCGATACCGCATCGGTTCTTCACGAGGCCAACGAATACATCAAGTTCCTCCATGACCAAGTTGCGGTGAGTGTCCAAAATTACACGCTTGCCAATTTTCTGATGCGATGCTGTCTATCCACATTTTTTGCTCACGCGCAAACGTCCCTAATGTCCATGCCACTGAACTTCCTGCAGTCTCTGACCTATCCATACTTGAAGAATAACCCATTGCAGCAGTTCCAGCACAAGGTAACAAATTTAATTTTTCACTAATGTGTCCATCTTATGTTTATGTTACTGCCTGTGCCTGGTTGCATTTTTTCATACCATTTCTGGGTCCTATTTAGGGTTCTGAGAATGCAAAGAACCACAGTGGCGAGCCGAAGAAGGATCTCCGAAGCCGAGGACTGTGCCTTGTGCCCGTAGCAACAACATACACGGTTGCGAGCGAGACGGTGCCGGAATTCTGGTACCCAACATTTGGAGGCACATTTAGGTAGAGATGTAGGTTGTTTTGATTAGCTTTCTGCGTGTACACGTGCTAAGCAATTTTGTACATGTCTAGATTACAAACAAACACAGCACTGAGGCTAAAGCAAAGCAAAGCCACGTGTTGCTAGAATACTAAGATTTATGTATGTAAACGGTGATTGTTGAACATAATTTCAGTAGACAGTCTGTGAACAAAAGCAAGGGACAATCATCCAAGCAGTGAAGCAATCAAAAGATACTTGGCAAGGGAAAAGGAGAGATAATAGAGGCTAGCTGAGCCTTCAAAGACAGGTTAACATGAATATACAAACGTAGACAGGTGCAAAAGATAATGATTTGAGGGTGTCGACTATTACAAAAGAATAATTCTATTGGTCGTGCTGCATAAACAAGTCTATGTTTGTGTGAAACTATACAAATTTTGATAAAGGCTGAAGTATATATATGGAAGATATAAAGTTTTATAGAGGCATTTCAAGTAATACAATCATATCGTAGAAGCATCCTATAAACCTCTGGAATAATGGAATCAACATGCTCTCAGATTACTATTAACTCCTGATTCTCTTGCTTCTATGCGATTGCTTGGTTTTATAAAATGGCCATATTAATTGATAAAAAAACCTTTTGCATAAAGATCATGATCATAACACAAAAGCAACACAATGCAACAAAAATAATTATCACATATCTGTGGAGAATATAGGTCTTTTCGAAAAGAGGAAAACAGCGGCCGCTGCATATATAGATCGATGCATATGCACATATTTATTGTATTATTTAATTTCACAAAGATTACATCTCAAGGGTCACATAAAGTGGATACATGAATTATAATCAGCTAAAAGTAAGAAACATGAAGCCCCCTTGCATGAACATATGATTTCAGTTGAACAAATATTGTGCAACCATTTCTAAACATTGCACCCATAATCCATGGCGACCCGCTTATCCACCAACTGGAATATGACCACGTATTGATCCATGGGTAGCCAAAAGTATAACCTGCAAAACAAAGGATGCTTTAATTCTGTTTACAAAATCAATACGTATGCCATATAATCTACAATAAAGCACAAAATCCACCATGAATTTGAGCCCTAGCTTCTTTATTAATTTTACTCATCCAGTTTCCAAATATATTCATGATATTAGTTGGATGAGATTATTTTAAAGGTCATAGATGATAAAAGGTCAGATTATTGCTAGTGAAATCTTAAAGCTGGAGATGTTAAGCCTAAGCTCAATGCATGTTCCCTTTTTCATTGGAAGTTACCATTATGGCTCGCTAAGAAGTTATAATGACCTCACCTTTTAAAGGTGTCGATCCTATGTTTAATTGTGCTAGTCCCAGGATCAATCGCTAGCACACACAATTTAAGATGTAATACCAAGAAACAAAGGTCTTTATTACATTGCATGATCTAGAAATAAAATAGTAAACATTACAAAATTGCTTAGCAAACGCTAGCATAATAGGAGAGTTTATAACATAAAGCGTCCTTCGTCTTCATGTGCCACAGGCGAGCATTTTGATGATAGAATCGTAACCCTATCGTACCATACACATCGTCTAAAAACCAAAAACATGGCATGTTGCAGCCACTGATGGCGTGTAGATGTCCGTCTAGTTGGGAACCCCAAGAGGAAGGTATGATGAGCACAGAAACAAGTCTTCCCTCAGTATGAAACAAGGGTTTATCGAACCAGTAGGAGAAAGAACCAACTTTCGAAGGTTGATGCTCGCTAGCTTCATGACAGCTCCGAACAATTTATATATGGCGCCTCGTCCAGGGCGTAGCTTTGCACCAGCAGCAACGTTGAACCTGCACACAACACAACCAAGTACTTTGTCCCAACTTACAGTGAGGTTGTCAATCTCACCGGTTTGCTGTAAACAAAGGATTAAGTGTATCAAGTGGTAAATTATAGTATTTTGCAAGAATGTAAATTAAGCTAGTAAATGGTAAATGGTAATAACAATGTAAAAGAATGGACCGGGGTCCACAGTTAACTAGTGGTGTCTCTCCATAAGGTAAATAACATGTTGGGTAAACAAATTACAGCTGGGCAATTGATAGAATAAAGCAAGCATACAAATGTCATGAGGATCACTATGAGATTCACTTGGGCATTACAATATAATACATAGACTGTAATCCAACTGCATCTATGACCAATAATCCACCCGCCGGATGTCATCCGAGCAACTGTTGGGTATTAACTTGCAAGCAACAGATTAGCGCCTTAAGCAAAGTGTGTAATATAAACAATACAAATGTCCTTGAACACAAGATTGTTGTTTTCTCCCTAGTAGCAACAACACATCTAGAACCTTAGAGGTTTCTGTCACTCCCCAAGATTACTAGAGGCATGAACCCACTATCGAGCATAAATACTCCCTCTTGGAGTCACTAGCATCTACTCGGCCAAGATATCTACTAGCAACAGAGAGCATGCAAGATCATAAAAAACATAGAGATAACATAAAGATAATAATTTAGCAAATCAACTTGACATAGTATCAATATTCATCGGATCCCAACAAACACAACATGTAGAATTATACAACAATGATCTTGATTATGATAGGCAGCTCACAAGATCTAAACATGAAGCACATGGAGGAGATGACAACCATCTAGCTACTGCTATAGACCCATAGTCCAAGGTAGACTACTCACACATCACTCCGAAGGCAGGCATGGTGATAAAGAAGGCCTCCGGCGGTGATTCCCCTCTCCGGCAGGGTGTCGAGAAGAGCTTCTGGACCCTCCCGATTTCGCATCAACGAGGATGGCGGCTTGCAGTATGTTTTGTGGAAATTGATCGGGGTCTTTTAGGTTTTCCCGTCGAGGGGAATATATAGGCGGAAGGGCGGCGTCAGAAGGTGGTCCAGGAGGCCACACCACCTAGTGGCGTGGCCATGGGCTGGGCCGCGCCACCCTATGGTGTGCCTGGCCCCTGGTCCCCCTCCGTCTCAGCTTCGGACTTCGTGTTGTGTCGGGGAAAATAGGAACTTTGGCTTTTGTTTCGTCCAATTCCGAGAATATTTCCTGTGTAGCTTTTCTGAAACACAAAAATAGCAGAAAACAGGGAACTGGCACTATGGTATCTCGTTAGTAGGTTAGTTCTGGAAAATGCATAAAAATGCCACGAAGTGTAACAAAACACAAAGCAAATGGTGTATATACAAGCATGGAGCATAAAAAATTATAGATACGTTTGATACGTATCAGCCACGAATAGTCAATACATTTGAATTGTATTAGCAAATGACACTATTTTGTGGATATAAGTGGAATACTAACAAGTACATGCATAATTGGCAGAGTATAGCTTGGCTTATTTGCATGAAGTAAGTTTTATCCTATCATTTCTCAAAACATTTTATTACTACATATGAACAACTTGGTTTGGGTGACCTATTCCTGTAGACACAGGCCATAGATATGGCACGGGACCTACTAGCCGATTGAAACTTGCACCAACTGTCATATTGCCGGTTCACCCATCAAATTTTAAATTAACAAATTTGAATGATGAGATCCTTGATCAGGTTCTTTATCCAGCTGCTTAGAATTTTCCATAATCGATGACACATCTAAGTACTTAGCTTGACACTCTCAAGGTTTTACACTTTTCCCACATGATCCAGTCAGCCCTGTGGTCCCAAAACCGCCAAGTGGGAAATGGACTAGAGAAGACCGAGACAAGATCTTTCAAAAGTAATCCCCCGTACCACCAGACGGATCATACCAACCTACACCCCCTACGTCTGCTAGTCACGCCGGGCCGGGTTCATACAACTTACTTAATAAAGACAGAGCCCATATGACATGTGACTGCACTAGAAGCTTTCAAACAAGGATTGTCTCAAATCTCTTTAGTCCTTGGTGGCTTTCCGCAATTGTGAACTTCCACCAAGAGTAACCATAAATATGGCCTCCTGAGCAGTCACCCACTCTAAAATTTCACCAACACTTAGGTTGTTCATTAAACGTAGTTGTGTTTCGAAGAATCACATAAAAAAACCATTTTCATAGCATAGCTAAGAAATCAACTAAGTTTAATGGTGAAAAAGGAATCATGGTATAAACCTATGAATATACTACTTGGGTTGGCATAGAATAGCATAATACAATAATAGTTCTACACATGTATTTTTTACAAAAGCACTAATGCAATATATAAAAACAATAGTGATGCATCCAAAATGCATCTACTTTTCCAAGCACTTTGCTCATATTTTTTGCACCGGAATCTAACCAAATATGAAATAAACGTGCAGAATCTAACGATGTTTTTAGCAAAATCTCCTTTCTGTCTATTTGACGCACATATAAATGGAAATAAATTTGGGGGAAATTCTCATTGTAGTTTTAATGAAAAATAAAGAGTTTAAGAAGAAACCTAAGACCAGGGGACACCTGGCCTGCAAATGAGACCAGGTGGTGTGGCCCAGTTGGGTGACCGGGGAACAATCGAAAAATATTTCTTCATTCTCGTCAGGAAACCTACAAAAAAAAGCTCCTTGTCTTGTGTCCCCAACTCCACCGAGTGGTTTTCAAGCATAGGATGTGAATGTAAGTAAAATAAAATAATGATGCAAATAAATAAATAATGATGCAATAAAATAAATATAATGCGGGAAAGGTAACTAAACTAATATGCAACTAAAATAATGCGGTGAAGGTATTTTTTGGGTTTTATATGTGAATGCAACAAAGTAAAAATGTTTTTCTATTTTCGGAATTATTTAATGCTGACATTAAAAGTGCGAGTAAAAGTGTTGGAAAGGTGTTTCTTACGAATAAAATTGGACCGGGGTTCATGGGTTCACCTGTCTAGTCTCTCATAATGTTGTAGTGGCATTAAGCGCAAGTTGGATGACAGAAAAATCGAGATGATTTTATTATGTTGTCTTGATAATATCCATATGTGCATCACGTCTTAAATTAAAGATGATGCAACACATCTTACTTATACTCCTCTAGATAGGAATTTCACTTCAAGTAATCAAGTATTAACAACTAAAAGAGTATAGCCTTATGTACTTTGACATGATGTAGAATATCTAATGCGCTACCGCTTGGACATATTACGATAGAACTAAGTCTATGAATGTCTCTCGGAATTTTCAGCTCTCATCGAAAAAATTTAACACATGCATTCTTTTTATACCTAGTGGGGTAACCGTGGATTGGTAAATGATGGCTTGTAAGTACAGCTCGTTGGGAACCCCAAGAGGAAGGTATGATGAGCACAGCAGCAAGTCTTCCCTCAGTTGTGAAACCAAGGTTTATCGAACTAGTAGGAAAAAGAAACCACTTCCGAAGGTGATTCTTGCTAGCTTTGTGACACTCCAGACAATGGCGCCAGAAATATTGTTGGTCCGTCTTCACCTAGCAGCAACGTGAAACCTGCACACAACACAACCAAGAACTTTGCTCCCAACTTACAATGAGGTTGCCAATCTCACCGGTTTGTTGTAAACAAAGGATTGAGCGTATCGAGTGGTAAAAGGATAATAGTATGCAAGAAAGTAAACAGTACGAGTAAAAGTAAAAGGTATAGCAATGTAAAGGAAATTGGACCGGGGTCTACAGTTCACTAGCGGTGTCTGTCCATAAGATAAATAACAACATGCTAGGTAAACAAATTACAGTTGGGCAATTGATAGAATAAAGATAACGTGCATATGTCATGAGGATCACTATGAGATTCACTCTGGGCATTACGACAAAATACATAGACCGCCATCCGATTGCATCTATAACTAAAAATCCACTCGCGGGAAGTCATCCGAGTACCCCTTGAGTATTAAGTTGCGAATAACAGATAATTGCATTAAGCAAAGTGCGTAATATAAACAAAGCAAATGTCCTTGGACACAAGAATGTTGTTTTCTCCCTAGTGGCAACAACACATCTACAACCTTAGAGGTTTCTGTCACTCCCCCAGATTACTAGAGGCATGAACCCAACTATCGAGCATAAATACTCCCTCTTGGAGTCACTAGCATCTACTCGGCCAAGATAGCTACTAGCAATGGAAAGCATGCAAGATCATAAACAACATAGAGATAACATAAAGATATATATTCAGCACATCAACTTAACATAGTACCAATACTCATCGGATCCCAACAGACACAACATGTATGATTACATAAAGATGATCTTGATCATGTAGGGCAGCTTACAAGATCTAAACATGAAGCGCATGGTGAAGGAGACAACCATCTAGCTACTGCTATGGACCCGTAGTGCAAGGTAGACTACTCACACATCACTCCGGAGGCGACCATGGTGGTGTAGATGGCCTTCGGTAGGGATTCCCCTCTCCGGCAGGGTGCCGGGAAGAGCTCCTGGATCCTCCCGATCTCGCAACGGCGACAGCGGCGGCATCCAGTATGTTTCGTTAAAAAGAGATCTGTCCCCTAGGTTTTTCCCGTCGAGGAGAACTTATAGGCGAAAGGGCAGCGTCAGAAGGTGGGCCACTTGGTGACGAGGGGTAACTCGACAAATTTCCTAGATGAAGGACTTAGGATCGGGGAGATAGGGCGTTGGATGAACTCGAAGGTAAAATCAGTCAAACAAGGTGTGTATCGAAAGTAAAAATAGGTATAAACCTGGCTTGGTTTCAATCTGTCCCTCACCGTCCTCTCCTGGCCCCTATATATAGGTGGCCAGGTCTCAAGGATCGGGAGGGATCCGACACATATTACAATATCGACATACGACATGAACTCATATTTCGACTAGCGTTACAACTGGGCCTAGCTTAACGGGCCTCAGGGGTACCCAACTGTCGGGCTCTATTATCTATACCCTTGTCAGTAGCCCCCGAGATTCTACCAGAATTGTAGATTCGGGTTGAATCTCAGATCTTCAAATCTTCAAATCTTCAAATCTTTGACTTGATCAATACTTGAGTTCTTCATATCTTCAAATCTTCGACTTGGTCTTTCGACTTATCTTTTTATTATAATGTCTCGCAAGGGGTTTTGATGAACAAGCCTGACAACTCTGACGGATCAAGAGGCCAGTTAACTACTGGAACATATACTTGTCACCTACTTCAAATTCAATAACCTTGGACTTGAATTCGGGAAACCGGTCAAACCCATTATTTTGCCACATTTAGGACTTACAAAGAATGAATCCCAGTAGTTCTCAGGGTACCCAGTGCGTCTACCAGGATTTTCTTCGCGTCGTAGACACGGATAAGTTCCAGCAGAGCGCATCCATGTGCGTATACCGGGCCACACAGGACGGATACTGGGGTCTTACCTTCATGATATATTTCAACCACGGCATTCAAGTTTTGTCGCGATGACGCAACTCGAGAATCATATGTTGTAGCCTTGTTTGATTGTTTCAATATACGAAATAATCGAGTTATCCTTTTTAACTCTCATAAATAGCTCCCGATGGGAGTAATCGATCTTTATTTTGTCGACAATGTAGTCGAAGTTCGTTGTTGACGAAATGTAGCCGATTATGCCTAAATCACTTGTCCACCAGCTGGTTTTTCATCGCAACTTCTCATCCTTCTTCTGTCAACTTCTTTCTATCGGGTGCGCGATAGCGCTCCCGATGGGAGTAGCCCCCGAGGCTATAGCCGAATTTTTTCGAGTATAGGCTCAAAAATATAGACATGCCTGTTCCATATACTGTCTCTTGCGATATTTTTCGATATGATTTGCACTTAATAACTCTTCTCTTCTTTTCTGATGATGTAAGCTCCCGAGTCCAAGATGAGGTACGCTGTGCTTCTTGATAGATACTTCCCCATTTTTTCCAATCTCTTTTTTTTGTATGTATCTTTTTCTCTTGATACATTGATGCTCCTTTATCGTCTGCTCTGAGTAGAATATAAAAGCCCGTAGATATACTTTGGACCTTTCCTCTCCAGAAGCCCATTAAAGCACGTTTGGCGAGGGTAAAAACCCTAATTCATTCATTAGTTTCCTCCTCCGCCACATCTTCTTCTTCTTCCTCATCTCATCTAGGGTTTTTCCTTCCCACCGATTGTCTACATGGCCGATGCAAGTGGATCGCGTCTAAATATCGGCGCCCAGGTGGAGAAACGGGGTCGCAGCCGCCCCCGTGGCAGTAAGAACAAGGCTACAATCGCAGCCGCGGCAGCCTCGTCATCTGCTCCGACGAAACGGCGCCCCGGCCGCCCGTTGGGAAGCAATAATAAGCCCAAGGTTTCCTCTGCTGTGCTAGGTCCGAGTGCTCCTCCTCATAATGCTTCTCCTCCCCTGCCCCGAGTGTACTCCTTCTTCTGCATCGCCGGTGCTCAGTGCCGTGAGATTTAGCGGTTGCCGCTGAAGTTCACCAAGTTCATGGATGGGCAAGAACTGCGGGAAGCGGTTCTTCGTGAACACTCTGGGGGAGGAACTCCCTATGAAGTGGAGGTCTGGTATGACGGGGCCGGCGAGATGTACTTCAAGGGCGGCTTGTCGCATTTTGCAGAAGACCATGACCTCCACCAAGGCTTCTTCATGAATTTTGGCTTCCACATCGGTACGTCAAAGTTCGACGTCAGGATCTACGACGGCACCCAGTGCCAGAAGGAGTATAAAGCTGAAGTGTACTTTCACTAGATTCTCCCTTTTATGTAATCTCTTTTCCTAGTTGTCCTTTCTCGTGCTTTCTTGTAATAAATAGTTGTGTTGGATTATATTTTGTGCCTGCTTTATTAATAGACCATGGGAATGGATCGTCGTTCCGAGGTATGCACTTAATGTATTATCGGGTTCCTTTGAACCGTGCGTATTTTTGCCAAATTTTGGGTTGCGAACAACCTAGTAGTATGTCTCAGATAATCACAAATCTCAATAACTTATTAACTTTATTTCGTACAACTTGAGGGTCTGAGCCCCCGAGTGGAAAGTAAAATACTTATACATATTGTTGAGTTGACCCAAGGAACCCGACCTGTGGCCTCATGTTCTGGGTCCAGAGGGTCATAACTCGAAAGCTCTTTGTCTCCTTATGTCGCCTATGCATAGAACCACCGTAGTTGCTCTGCATTCCACGGGTTGCTCTCGTCTTTCCCCATTTTCTTGTCTTGTAGTCGATAAGCTCCTCCTGGTATTACTTCTGTCACAATGTAAGGTCCCACCCATGGGGACTCCAATTTTCCATGCCCGCCTTGCTTGAGTCGTAAGACTAGATCTCCCACCACGAAAGATCATGGACGAACTCGACTACTGTGGTAGTTTCATAGATTTCGCTGATATTGAGTGGCTCTAGCGATTGCTATGTCTCTCGCTTCATCGAGTGCATCGACATCATCCTGAAGCGCTTCTGTGGAATTTATCTCATCATACGCCACGATTCTTGGAGGTTCATGCGTGATCTCGACTGGAAGCACGACTTCTGCACCGTGGACCAGAAAGAAGGGCGTTTCTTGAGCAGCTGCGTTAGGTGTAGTTCGGAGACTCCAGAGTAAGGAGGGTAGCTCATCTACCCAAGCGTGCTTTGCCTTCTCGAGGGGTTCTAACAACCTTTTCTTTATCCCGTTGCATATTAAGCCATTGGCTTTCTCGACTTGTCCATTTGTCTTTGGATGTGCTACAGATGCAAATTTCAATTTAATTCCCAAACTTTCACAGTAATTCTTGAACTCCTTTGATGTGAAGTTTGTCCCATTATCTGTGATGATGCTGTGTGGTACTCCGAAGCGAAAAAACTATGGACTTGATGAAGTTGATCGCAGTTGTAGAATCTTGGGTTGTTACTGGGGCTGCCTCTACCCACTTGGTGAATTTGTCGACTGCCACCAGCATATAAACATGCCCACCTGGCCAAGATTTGTGCAATTTTCCTACCATGTCAAGACCCCATTGCGCAGAGGGCCAGGATAATGGTATTGGTTGCAATTCTGCTGCTGGCACGTGTGGTCGAGATGTGAAATGTTGACAGGCCTCGCACTTGCTCACTATATCTTTTTTGCTTCTTCAATGGTTGTTAGCCAATAAAACCCTGCACGAAAGGCCTTGGCTGCAATGGCTCTGCTGCTGGCGTGATGTCCGCATACTCCTGCGTGGATGTCTCTTACGATTTCTTGCCCTTCTTGAGGAGTGACACATCGTTGCAAGATGTCTGTTATACTTTTCTTATACAATTTTCCTTGTAACACGACAGAAGCCTTGGATCGTCGTATTATCCTTTTTGCTTCTACTGTGTCTTTGGGTAGTGCTTTGTTTATCATATATGCCAAATATGGCTGCATCCAGGTTTCTTCGATCATCATGACTTCTTCTGGTTCTGCTTTGCTTGCTTTTCTAGCCCCCAAGCATGTTGCTTGGTGCTGGCCTTGTTCCTCTGTAGTCGAAGTTTTGTTGCTCTTTATTGATCTTTCTATGATTTTTTCCCAGAAGACTCCTTGCGGTACGGGTAAACATTGGGACCCGATGTTTGCTAGATTATCGGCTTCCTCGTTACTGGCTCTACTAACGTGCAAAACTTCGCATCCATCGAATGTTCCCTCTAAATAATAGTATAAGTTTCTGTATGCTGTCATATTGTCGCTGATGGCGTCGCACTTGTTCATCACTTGTTGGACGATGAGATTCGAGTCTCCGAATATTTTCAGTCGAGTTGCCCCGCATGCTTTGGCCATTTTGATTCCATGGAGCAGCGCCTCGTATTCGGCTTCATTATAAGAAGCTTGGGGAAAACTCATCCTTAACACATACTTCAACTTGTCGCCTTGTGGTGATATCAAGACCACTCCTGCTCCTGCGCCTTGGATTCTTTTTGAACCGTCGAAGTACATTGTCCATACACTCGATAGATCTAGTGGTCCTGTGTTTTGTAACTCCAGCCACTCTACTGTGAAGTCTGGTAAAATTTGTGATTTGATCGCCTTTCGCTTTTCATACGTGATGTCCAGGGGTGATAACTCAATTCCCCATAAGGAGACACGTCCTGTTGCTGAAGAGTTGTTCAATATATTGGATAGTGGTGCTTCGTTAACCACTATAATTGGGTGCATCGTGAAATATTGCCATAGTTTTCGTGCTGTTGTGAATACACTACATGCGAGCTTTTGATAGTGCCGGTACCTCTGTTTTGTTGGAGATAGTACTTCGCTGACGAAGTAGACTGGCCTCTGCACACCGTGAGCTTTTCCCTCTTCGCTTCTTTCGACTACTAATACCGTACTCACCACTTGATGCGTTGCAGCGATGTAAAGTAGTAGTGGTTCTTTTTCATTTGGTGCGACCAACACTGGTGGTGTGGAGAGCACTTTTTTCAACTGCGCGAAGGCTACGTCTGCCTCTTCTGTCCATTCGAATTTGTCATCTAACTTTTTCATGAGTGCATAGAAAGGGAGTGCTTTTTCTCCCAATCGAGCAACAAATCGACTTAGTGCCGCGACACGTCCTGCGAGCTTCTGTACGTCGTGCAGTTTTGTTGGTTTCCCCATTGTTAGGATTGCTTGGATCTTTTCTGGGTTCGCCTCTATTCCTCTTGCTGATACCAGGAACCCCAGGAGTTGTCCTGCTGATATGCTGAAAGAACATTTTGTCGGGTTGAGCTTGAGTTTGTACCTGTTTAGGTTGTCGAAAGTTTCTGCCAAGTCACTGATCAGGGACTTCTTTTCTTGTGGTGATAACTACGTCGTCGATGTAGACTTGGATGTTGCGTCCTATTTGGTTTCCGAGGCAGTTTTGCATCATCCGCTGGTAGGTTGCTCCTACGTTTTTTTAAGCCAAAGGGCGTGACTTGATAACAGAACACGCCATATGGTGTGATGAAAGCTGTCTTTTCCTTATTTTCTTTCTTCAGTTTGATCTGGTTATAACCGAAATATGCATCCAGGAAGGAAAGCCTTGCGCACCCCGCTGTTGAATCTATTATCTGCTCAATGCGAGGTAGAGGGAAGGGATCCTTTGGACAGTGCTTGTTGAGAGATGTGTAGTCGATGCACACTCTTTGTACGTCTGTGTTTTTCTTGGGTACAATGACTGGGTTAGATACCCAGGTTGATGACTTGATTTCTCGGATGAATCCGGCATTTTCTAGCCTATGTAGCTCGGATGCTATTGCTTTCCTTTTGGGTTCGTCAAATCGTCGCAGTGTTTGCTTGACTGGCTTTGCTTTAGGATCCACATTTAGTGCGTGCTCGACGAGTTCCCTGGGAACCCCTGGCATGTCTGAAGGACACCAGACGAAGATTTCCCAGCGCTCACGGAGGAACTCGACGAGCGCGCTTTCCTATGCAGGATCTAAGTTTACCGCTATGGAGGTGGTTTTGTTTGGGTCCGTGGGATGGACCTGTATTTTCTTTGAGTCTTGAGTTGCATCGAAAGCCTGATCTGGCAGGGATCGTCCAACATCGGGTAGCACGGTGTGGTCGGTTTCGCCTTTCAGCCTTGCGTACTCTACTGTCATGCCGAAAGTTTGTGCTAGCCTATTGAATTCTTTATCACAGGTGTTGGATACTTCGAAGCTGTCTTGTACCGTGATTGTTCCTTTGGGTCCTGGGATTTTGAGCATGAGATATGCGTAGTGAGGTACTGCCATGAATTTTGCAAATGCTGGGCACCCCAGGATTGCATGATGCTGTGAAGGCCAGTCCATAACTTCAAACTCCAACTTCTCTCTGTGATAGTTGTTGCTATTGCCGAAGCAAACGTCGAGTTCTATTTTTCCGAGAGGGTAATTTGCGCCTCCTGGTACTATTCCGTGGAAAGAACAATCTGTTGGCTTTAGACTTTCTAATGAGATGCACATTGCCCTCAGAGTTCTTGCGTATATTAGGTTTATGCCGCTTCTTACGTCTATGAATACTCTCCCGATGTCGTATCCCCCTATTTGTGCCTTTAGTACCATCAGTGAGTGCCCCGGCCTGGGCACTTTCCTCGGGTGGTCTGCTCTGCTGAACCTGACTGGTTGATTGGACCATTGCAGGTACTCTGTAGTGGCTGGTGGTGATGATATAGCTAGGTTTACTTGTCTGGATATGCTTTTGCACTCTTTCTTGGATTTTGGCACTGGTTGGATCATTGGAGATATATATACTTTCGACTCCAGATGTTTCGCTAGTCGGTGTACTTGGTATCCCTGACTCATACTTTTCTTTCCTTGTCGTATTCCTTGTTTCGAGTCCATGGCACTTTGTAGCCTCAAGAAGGTTCTGCACTCCTTCATCTGGTGGTTAGAAACTCTTTTCCCATCTAGGTATGCATAGTGGATTCGACAAGGTCCGTAGAGCATGTCCTCCGCCGATGGGCCAGAGTATTTTGGTTTTTCTACTCCATGATTTCCTCTTGCCTGGAACTCCCTGTTTTCATAGCCTTCCTCGTCCCTTCTTTCGTATCCTGCGGCTATCTAATTTCGCCTTGCGTGGCTATCTCCGTTGCGGTATCTTCGCCTTTGCCTGCTCGCTCTGTCGACTTCTGGTGAACGTCCCATTTTGTTGTTATATGGGTCTTCTCCATTGGCGAATCTGTTGGCTACTTCCATTAATTCAGACACTGTCCTTGGCTTTGTTCTCCCTATCTCTTCCACGAGGTCCGAACGACGAAGGCCAGCCGAAAAATCATCTATTGCTCTCTCGTCGGAGACGTCTTCTGCTGAATTTTTGATTACACTCCAGCGTTGTATATAAGAGCGTAGGGTTTCATCTTTATTCTGCACGCATGACTTGATTTCTTCCAGAGACACTGGGCGCTTATATGTTGAGCGAAAATTTCTTGCGAATTGGCTCTCTAGTTCTCCCCAACTCTCGATGGAATCGTTGGGTAGAGTGTTCAACCAGGACCATGCTGCGCCGGTGAGGTGTAACTGCAAACTTTACATGGCCGTTGCTCTTGTTCCTCTGAGTATTTGTACTGCTTCAGGTAGTCTGATAACCATAGAGTGGGTTCTTGCGACCCATCATATTTTTGTTGATCATGCGGTAACTTGAATCCTTTGGGTACCCACGTTTTGTGAACCCTGCGGGTAAAGCATAACGCGCCCATCTCTTTATCGTCATCTTCGTAATTTTCTTCTTTCCACGCATAGCCTGAGTTGTTTACTCGTGCTTGTGCTATTATGTTCCTTGCGTCCTCCTTCCGTTTTTGTCGCTTCTAGTCACCTGATGACTCACTGGATTCATTTCGCGAGGATTTGCGCTTGAACTCTTCCTTTCGCCTTTCCTTACGATGTGTCGCCTTTTTCTCTCGAAAATTTCCCATTAGCTTGCCTTCTATCAACCCAAGGCTTCGTATTGCGGCCTGATGCATGTGCTCCCGCGGATCTCCAGGCTCTGGTTGTGTGATCAGTAGGTATGCCTGTGCTGCTACCAATGCTGCTTCTGGTGTTTCTTGCAAAAAGTCTTCTTCCTCATCTGATGGGTGCGCGCTTAAACTATTTGTATAGCTTTCTTCTCTTGTATGTGCTGTTGTCCTCCTGTTGTGCTTCGGGTCTCTGTGCCTTTCCATGCTAGACTCTGATGCATCGCTGTACTCATCCCAATATCCTCCACTTGATGTACTGTTGTTATCTCGGCTTCTCATAAACATGTCTGTTTCCTCCCTTAACTTCTTTCTGCGCTGGTGTAGCGCATATTGATATCCCATCAGAACTTCTCTCCTTGAATCTGCGGGTACTTCCGTGCCGTGATTGATGGCTGACATGATGATTCTCCACTCTCTGGTTGAAACATGAATTTTCTCCTTTTCCTTCTTGCTGTTACTCCTTGGTTTGTCGACTTGCATGTCAACCTCTTTGTTGCCTTTGTAATTATTCTCTTCTGCTGCTTCAGTGATAATGACGCATAACTGGTGTACACTTCTGGAGATGCCACTGCTTCCGGTGGCGAAATCCCTTGGACTATCGTGCGGTTTAACCTCTGTTGCTTCCATGTTGGGCTTTCCCCGAATTTCATCGAATTCCTCGAGTCTCTTTTGCATATCTTTCGTTGTTGTGAGACTGACCGACGAGTTTACCTCGCTGGAAGAGCCCACGGATGATCTAGACGTTGTGATTCTCTCGACTTTGCTTGCCGAAGGACCCAATTTCGCCGGATCCGAAAGGCGGGTTGAACCCGAAGGTCCGACGTAGAAGCTTAAACTTCCGATCGTCAGCTCCATCTCTTGACTTTCGTCGACTTCTGGATTGCTGTTGGCTAAAAGTGAAAAAGTCGTCGAATTCATGATTCCAATGCCCAGAGTCCCCATGATCGGCGCCAATTGATGAGGGGTAACTCGACAAATGTCCTAGATGAAGGACTTAGGATCAGAGAGATAGGGCGTTGGATGAACTCGAAGGTAAAATCAGTCAAACAAGGTGCGTATCGAAAGTAAACGTGGGTATAAACCTAGCTTGCTTTCAATCTGTCCCTCGCCGTCCTCTCCTGGCCCCTATATATAGGTGGCCGGGTCTCAAGGATCGGGAGGGATCCGACACAGATTACAATATCGACATACGGCATGAACTCATATTTTGACTAGCGTTACAACTGGGCCTAGCTTAATGGGCCTCAGGGGTACCCAACTGTCGGGCTTTATTATCTATACCCTTGTCACCTGGCCTCGCCATATGGTGGCGCGGCCAGGGGCTGGGCTGCGCCACCCCATGGTGAGCCTGGCCCCTGGCCCCCCTCCATCTCATCTTCGGTCTTCGCGAAGCTTCGGTAAAAATAGGAGGTTCGGTTTTTGTTTCGTCCAATTCTGAGAATATTTCCTGTGTAGCTTTTCTGAAACACAAAAACAGCAGATTACAGGGAACTGGCAATGTGGCATCTTGTTAATAGTTTAGTTCCAAAAAATGCATAAAAATGCCACGAAGTGTAACAAAACACAAAACAAATGGTGTATAAACAAGCATGGAGCATCAAAAATTATAGATACGTTTAAGACATATCAAGCATCCCCAAGCTTAACTCCTGCTCGTGCTCAAGTAGGTAAGTGATAACAGAAGAATAATTTTTGAGGTGACATGCACCATCACAATCTTGATCATCAATGTAAAGCATTGAGTGCAGGGATCAAAGAACTTAAAACATGGGCATAAAAGACATAATCTTGACAATAAAAACTTAGCAACCATGTTATAACATGAAAAGAAACACAAACGAAAGATCATGAATAATGAAACAATGAAAGTCAAAGATGTGTTCAAATCATATGGAAAAACATTGTCGGTGTTCTGGATACCGGGTTATCCCGGTCCACCTACTCCTGGGCCCCATCATCGGCCCACCTTCAGCCCAGGGGAGAACCGACGACCGAAGCTATTCGAGAAGACCCTCATGAGGAGGCGCCTTATGAGGAGAACGACGGTGGAAACTGCTAAGGACCAGAAGACCTCCTCATGAGCTCCCGCTGGTGAGGAGAGGGACCACGTCCATGTCACCTCAGCACGTTGGCGTGCAGAGCAAGAAGATAAAGGACAGAAGACTGCGTACCGCCCACGCTACCCCTGACAGGGAGGAGACCAACTTTCGCTGTGCCTGCCCAAAGCGGCACAGTGGTTGTTGGCCACCCCCCCAAAAATAGCGTGGACGGTGCAGGGCGCCAGAGGAAGACGTCAGCTTCCTCCACCCACTCCGGTGGACCGGCGCCACTACTATACGAAGACTATGTCCACGGAAGAATGTAGTCTACAACTGTCCTCCCTCCTTGGCCGTGTGTGGCAACCCCTTCCCCAAGAAGATAAGGGGAAGGAGGACCTTGGCGCTATAAAAGGAGGGGAGGCCACCCCTTAGAGGGGATCGGATCTTCATCTTCTCCAAGCTGCTAGCTGGGCATGCAGGTTCTTCAACCTCTGGCCAGCTAGAGCTTTGTAACCAAGACCTTGTACTCCTCGCGAGGTGTCGCGTTGTAATACAAGAAGGCAGGAAGTAGGGGTGTTACCTCACCACGAGGGCCCTGAACCTGAGGGCTCGTGAGGACGTGGACGTGGTCCCTCTCCTTGTACTCCCGCTCGGCATCTCTCTCTGCAGTGTGTAGTGCGTTCGATGACTCGAGGCTTCCGTCACCGTGCTTTGTTGCGATCCTAGATCTCACACGTTCAGCCCCCTGCGTTCGAATTTTTGGGTCCGTCGCGTGGTACCCCGTGTTCTTGTGACACAAAAACCATCGACATTTGGCGCGCCAGGTAGGGGGCTATGGTGTGTTTTCTTCCAGATCTGCTTCGACATGGCCGACGCCAACGCAAGGCTCGAGCATCTTCGCCGTCGCAGCGCTGTTCGAGGGCAAACCGAGCCCATCTTCCGTCGTCGTGAAGCTTCGGGCGGGGAGGAAGAGGAGGAAGATCTGGAGTCCTCCTACCTCCCGTCCGGGCGTACAGAGCCTTCGCTCTCCTTCACCGCCACCGCCACTTCTCGCGCTCGTTCTGGGAGTCAGCTGTCTCCTGTGCAGGCTCTTGCCATGGCGCAGGAGCTGCTGCGCTATCAGCCCACTAATGATGGGCGTGAGGGATGGCGCGCTCGAATCGCCGAGCTCGTCGCCATCGCCAATGAAGACCCGGCCCAGGGAGGAGCCCAGGGCGCGGGGGAGCCAGATCCGGCAGCGGGACGCCACGCCCCGGGCTCCGGAGATGGGAAGGCCGCCAAGGCCAAGAAGGTAGCTTCCCGCGCTGCATCTTCGCCGCGCGGGGAGCCCAGCTGCCAAATCGTCCAACGCGCTCTGGAAGACGCACGCGTCTCCCTGGAGCGCCGCCGCAAAAATCATGACCCCGCCATCGATGACATCGGCGAAGCTGGCAAGAACGTCAGGACCCCCGGCGACCCTATCTACAACCCCGGGTGTCTTGCTCTCACTTGCCAACAACGGTACGTGGTCTGGCCTGACAAGTTCAAGCCGGACATCGGCGTGCGTTACGACGGGACTACCAACCCTGTCGAATTCCTCCAGCTCTACGTCGTCGCTGTCCAGGCCGCGCGTGGAGATCAGCGTGCCATGGCCAATTGGTTCCCCATGGCCCTCAAGGACGCTCCGCAACTTGGCTCATGAATCTTCCTCACGAATCTGTGACTTCATGGAAGGATTTGTGTCGTCAGTTCGTTGCCAACTTCATGCCCATGTACGAGCGCCCCGCAACTAAGAACGATCTTAAGGCGGTGCATCAGTACAAGGGCGAGACGCTTCGTTAGTATATCCAGTGCTTCAGTCAGATGAGGAACAAGATTCCCAGGATCTCTAACGAGGAGGTCATCTCCGCGTTCTCCATGGGCGTCTCCGACATCAAGATGAGGGAGAAGCTGTCCGTGAATGATGAACTGACTTCCGTCGTCAGGCTCTTCGAGATCGCCGACCGCTGCGCCAAGGCCGAGGAGGGGAGGCTCTTCGTGCACAACCTGCCGAAGGCGCTTCCCCCAAAGCCGAAGTCCAAGGACCCCAAGTGAAAGGAGGCCGCTGTCCTCGCGGCGGAACCAGATCATAAGCAACGCCGCGGGGACCGCTCCGAACGCGATAAAGGTCGACGTCGCCGTTTCTGCATTCTCCACAAGAAGGACACCCACAATACCGATGATTGTTGGATTGTCCGAAAGTTTCACGAAGAAAATGGCATCTCCAAGCGCCGCGGGGGTGGCCACAGCTACGGCAAGAGTGGATCCTGGGGCGATCGCAGCGACGACGACCGCGAGGAAGGTCGCCGCCGCGAGGGTCTGTCTCGAGCTGATCCCGAGCCGCTGCTGCTGCCCCCACCAGTGAACGATCATCGGGAGGAGAACCAGGGGGGCTATCAAGAGCCGCGAGACTTCGCCGCTTGCCTCCTGGGTAGAGCTCAGGCTCCTTTATCTAATCGTCACTTCAAGCAGCTGTCGCGAGAGATCACGGCGGCACAGCCCAACGTCGGCAACCGCCTAATGAAGTGGTCAACGTGCAAGATCGGCTTCGACGAGGAGGACCATCCGGCCTCCATCAGGGGCGTGGGCACAATTCCCCTCTTGTGCACGCCAACCATCAATAACGTCGCCGTCAATCGCACTCTCATCGACGGAGGGGCGGGCCTCAACATCATCTCGGTCGAGATCTTCGAGAAGATGCAGGTGCCGTACCACCGGCTCATGCCAACTCGACCATTCTTTGGGGTAACCGAAGGGTCTACAACGCCAATTGGGCAGGTACGCCTGCCCGTAACCTTCGGCACCCGGGACAACTACAGGACAGAAAGCCTCGACTTCGACGTCGCCTACATTGCGCTGCCGTACAATGCCATTCTCGGCTACCCAGCCCTGGCAAAGTTTATGGCAGCAACGCACCATGGCTTCAACGTCCTCAAGATTCCGGGCGCCAACGGCACGATCACCGTGCGCTACAATGAGAAGGATGCTCTCCGATCAGTGGAGCACGTCTACCATGAGGCCGCCACCATGTTCCCCGCCGACGGAGATCTACTGGAATACTCCGGCGACCTCGCGAGGAAGAAGCAGCTCGTATCCCAAGAGCGGGCTGCTGCGAAGAAGGCCTCTCTTGAGCCCCACCTGCTGGGCTCGACAGGGAAGAAGTTCACCGCCTCTGCATCGCCTACTCCAAGCGAGGACCGGGTCCATCCGATGCTGGACATGAGCATTGGGGGAGCTGCGGTACCCTCAGGGAGGAGGCCCCAGTTCACCCAAGAGCGCTCTGCAACCAAGAAGGTCCCGCTCCAGGCTGGGGGCTGCGAAAACTTTGTCACCATCGGGGCAGGGCTTTCCCCCAAATAGGAAAGCGCGCTTGTCACCTTCCTGCGGGCAAACTCTGACATGTTCGCTTGGACTCCATCAGATATGCCCGGCGTTCCCAGGGAGGTGATTGAGCACCACTTAGCCGTGTGCCCTTAGGCACACCCCGTGAAGCAGAAGACTAGGAAACAAGCGCAAGAGAAGCAGGACTTCATCGTCAAGGAAATAGAGAAGCTGAAGAAGGCCAAGCTAATACGCGAGGTAGCCCACCCCACCTGGATTGCAAATCCGGTGGTCGTCCCAAAGTCAAATGGCAGTGGACGCCTCTGCGTGGACTTCACAAGTCTCAACAAGGCCTGTCCCAAGGATCCTTATCCGCTCCCAAGGATAGATCAAATCGTCGACTCCACCGCCGGCTATGACCTCCTTTGCTTCTTGGATGCTTTCTTCGGCTATCATCAGATCAAGATGGCAAAGGAGGACGAGGAGAAGACCGCCTTCATCACGCCTTGTGGTGTGTACTGCTACGTCTGCATGCCCTTCGGCCTGAAGAACGCAGGATCCACCTTCCAAAGGCTCATGTGTAAGGCCCTGGGGGCTCAGATGGGAAGGAATGCGGAAGCCTACGACGATGACATCGTCGTCAAGACTCGCGAGAGTCACACCTTCATCGAGGATCTGGAAGAAACATTCGTCAACCTGAGAAAGGTAAACATCAAGCTCAACCCCGCCAAGTGCGCCTTCGGCGTGCCATCGGGAAAGTTGTTGGGGTTCCTCGTTTCTCATCGCGGGATAGAGGCGAACCCTGACAAAGTCAAGGCCATCAAGGAAATGCGTCCTCCACGCAATCTCAAGGAAATGCAGCGCCTCGCGGGATGCATGGCAGCCCTGGGGCGCTTCATCGAGAGGAGCGGAGAGAAGGCTCTGACCTTATTCAAGCTCATGAAGCGCACTGGGAAGTTCGAGTGGACTCCGAAAGCCGACAAGGCTTTCACCGAGCTGAAGAGGTACCTCACGAGCCCACCGATCATGGTTGCCCCAACGTTCTGCGAGCCCTTGCTGCTCTACATCGCAGCAACATCGAGAACAGCAAGCGCTGTCCTCGTCGCGGAGCGAGACGCCAAGGTAATCGCCAAAGAGGAAGTTGATCCTCCCTGCCCGGGGGCTCCTCACGAGGTAGAGGCAGAAATCCCTTATGTCCCTCAAGAGGGGCCGCCCGCTGCAGCTTCGCCGACCAAGCTGCTCCCTCAGAGTGACCCTTCTGAGCCTCTTGAGTAGAGGACTCCTGAGGGCATCACCAAGGTGCAGAAGCCCGTGTACTTCGTCAGCACGGTGCTACGCGACGCACGGGAGCGTTACACCATGCAGCAAAAGTTGCTCTACACCCTGCTCATCGCTTCGCGGAAGCTATGCCACTACTTCCAGGGTCACCTAATAAAGGTGGTTACCGATCGTCCCCTGGAGACCATACTACGCAATCCCAACGTCACCGGGCGGGTGGCAGAATGGGCCGTGGAGCTTCAACCCTTCGAGATCTCCTTCAAAACTACAAAGGTAATCAAGAGCAAGGCTTTGGCCGAGTTCACTGCAGAGTGGACTGATCCGTTCGCCGACGAGCCTCCAGAGGTGGAGTCAACGCTCCCAGTAGAGGAGGCCCCAGGCCTCTGGGTCCTGCACTTCGACGGCGCCTTCAACCTCCCCGGCGCGGGAGCTGATGCTGTCCTGACCTCTCCCTCTGGAGACAAGCTCTTCTACGCCATACAGCTCTGCTTTAAGCCTGAGCACAAGGTCTCCAACAACATCGCGGAATATGAAGGACTACTCGCCGGCTTAAGGGCAGCGAACGCTTTGGGCATCAAGCGCCTCATCGTCAAGGGAGATTCACAGCTGGTTGTGAACTTCTCGAACAAGAGCTACACTCCAAAGGATGAGCACATGGCGGCTTATCTCGAGGACCATCGAAAGATGGAAAAACTCTTCCAAGGCTTGGAGCTGAAGCACATCCCGAGAGGAGAAAATATGGAAGCCGACGAGATCGCCAAGCGCGCCTCTCATCGCCTGGCACGACCTGCCGGCGTCTTTGAGGAGCGTCTCTTCAGACCGTCCGCTTCTCCATCGTCATCTGGATCAGACCCTCCACCTGCCCTGCCGCCGCCACCAGAGCAGGGGGCTCCAGACTACGGGCCTCCTTCGGGTGACCGCCTCCTTCTGGCATTGGCACGGCAGGAGGGAGTGGATTGGATCCTCGAGCTCAAGGCCTTCCTCATCAGCAGCAGGCTTCCCGAGGATGAAGAGGAGGCCGAAAGGATTGTGCGTCAAGCTTCGGGCTACTGCGTCAAGGATGGTGACTTGTACCGACGTCGCCCAAACGGCGTCGCTCTGAAGTGCATATCTACTCACCAAGGCCAAGAGCTTCTCAGGGACATCCACGCCGGCGAGTGCGGGCATCATGCTTCTGCTGCAATTCTAGCCGCGAAGGCATATCGAAGCAGCTTCTACTGGCCTTCAGCGCTCGGGGATGCGACGGAGATGGTCAAGAGGTGCGAGGCGTGCCAATTCCATGCCAAGCAGATTCACCAGTCGGCGCAGGAGCTGCAAACCATCCCACTCACTTGGCCCTTTGCAGTTTGGGGGCTGGACATCCTTGGTCCATTCCCTAGAGCGCAAGGGGGCTACCGATACCTCTACGTCGCCATCGACAAATTCACCAAGTGGGTGGAGGTGGAACCGGTGTCCACAATCCCGGCCAGGTCCGCAGTCAAGTTCATCCGTGGGCTGGTCTGTCGTTTTGGTGTGCCTAACCGCATAATCACCGACAACGGCAGCCAGTTCACCAGCGGACTGTTCTGGGAGTACTGCGCATCGGCCGGCATCAAGATCTCTTTCGCCTTCGTCGCCTACCCCAGGAGCAATGGCCAAACCGAGCGTGCTAACGCCGAGGTCCTCAAGGGACTCAAGACGAAAAGCTTCAACGCAAAGCTCGAAGCCTGCGGCAAAAAATGGTTAGACAACCTCCAATCCATCTTGTGGTCCATCAGGACTACCGCCACCAAACCCACTGGAGAGACCCCTTTCTTCTTGGTCTATGGGGCGGAGACCTTTCTAACCACCGACATCAAATTCGGGTCGCCAAGAGTGCTCACCTTCGACGAAATTTGCCAAGAGGACCTCATCAAGGACCGCCTCCTCCTGCTCGAAGAAGCTCGGTGCCAAGCCGCGCTCCGCGCCGTGAGGTACCAGCAAGGACTACGCCGCTACCATAGCCGCCATGTTCGAGCAAGGACTCTGGAGGTCGGCGACCTGGTGTTGAGGAGAATACTCTCTCGCGAGGGCCTGCACAAGCTATCTCCAATGTGGGAAGGACCCTTCAAGGTGACGCACATCGCCAGGCCAGGCTTGGCGTGGCTGGAAACCGCAGAAGGCATGCCGGTGGGGAACCCGTGGAACATAGCTCATCTGCGAAAGTTCTACCCTTAGGTTCCTGACGAGGAGATAAAGACCGTTTTCACGGCACTTGTATCAGCTCAAACTGCTCTTAAGCACTGATATTAAGTTATTGCGCAATATAGCGCCTCTGCTTTGGCATGACATTAAAATGGCATGAAGTCCATTTATTTTCTGTTGTACTCCACGTGGAAGGGGGCTAGGCACGGTGTCTATGCTGGGGCCTTCGCCCGGAAAATAGCAAGCTCCAAAAACCCAAAGGGAGTGAGCTCTGGTCGGGGGCGACGGCCCTATTATCGATCACCTCCAAATACCCATGGTGCTTAGTTCCTCGCGAAGTACACCGGAAAATAAAAAATCTTCGAGAAAAGTCCAAGGTGTGCCCAAGGCACCCGCTAAGGACCGGCACCTCGTGGGCAACCCTCACGAGGAAGCAAGGATGCGTCGATGCATAAAGCATCCGCAGGAAGATTCCCTCTACCGAGGAAGGCCTAACGTGGCAGGATTATTGAAGACCAAGGCCGCTCCGATCATCTTGCGAAGGAGACGCAGATCCGGAGGTCCGCGCCAGGCCCTTCACCTCATGAGCAATCCTTGCGAGGTGTCGACGGTCTCTGGGCTCTCTTAAGCGTCGACGTTTTCACGTCCGTGAGGGTCCAGCTTCCCTCAACGACGAGGAAGGCCCCGTGAATTGCCACGCGCGGCAATTTGCTCTTAGCTGCTGGCACAGATAGTGCCACGCTCCTCCACGACAGAGAAGGTCCCTGTGCCGGTCACAGGGGCATCTTATCCGCCTTATTTTTTCGTTTGTTTTATCGACTTGTTTTCCCGTTTTCGGGGATTTGGGGTTTTTTCTTTTCTTTTCCAACTCTTTCTTCAACTTCTTGTCTCAGGAATCGTCCAATATGTCGCCGGCGCCGACCCCGTCTTGAGCTTTGAGGCGCAGGGAGGCCTCCCGTCGGCGCTAACAGCTCACTAGGGCTCTCGAGCGTGCGGATGACCAGGACAATGAAGAGAAATAAGAAGCAAAGAGCGAGATAGCTAATAAGCAGATTCCATTAAAGCGTTCCCAGCAAGGGGAGGAGCAAAAGCACGGCGAGGCATACCCCGCCGGCGAGGACTACACAGCAAAAGAGGGCAGGAGACTAGTTCCCCTCCCCAGAAGACTACCGCGCCAGGATCTCCTCTTCACTGCGCCGCGGGCTGGGGGTAGGTGCGGCGGACGCCGCCGGCGGTGAAGATCCGCACCGAGGCCTCCAGCGCCCCCAGCTTGAAGCGGAAGACGAGGTGGTCACCGACGCAGAGGCGATGGCCGAGGGCGAAGGCCCTCCAGCGGCCGGAGAGGACAGCGTTGCCGCCCGCTCCGAGGAGGATGTCCACAGGCCAGAGGAGATCTGGCCTGCTCTGCTCCCCCAGAGCAATCTCCCCGGCGGCCGCGCCGGGGGCGTAAACCACCCTCCGGACTGCGTCGGGCAGCCGGAGGGAGTTGAAGCTCGGGGCGTCGACGACGACGAGGAGCTCCAGGAAGCGGGACCCTGGGCCGATGAGGGGTCCCAGCATCGCCGCCGCCAAGGGGCGCGGAGTGGCGACCACTCCGTTCGCCGGCGGGGCCAGAGGATCTGCAGCAGGGAGAAGGGGGCCCAAGGCGGCCTCCACCTCCCGAAGTACCCGGTCAATGCTCCCCGGGGCACGGGGAGCAGGCGCCACCGCCAGCGGCGACGGCGAGTTCAGAGCGCCTCCAGGCGCGGGACCCCTAAGGGTCAGGACGCCGGAGGTCCCCGAGGCGGCGCGGTTCGCCTCGTCCTGCCTCGGCGCGCCAATGCGAAGGGGGCCGTCGGCGCCGGGCGTCCACCGGGCTGGGATCTTCGCCTTGTTCCCACTGCCCGGGGGGCGTCCGCGGCGCTTTGCCCTAGAGCTTGATCCAGCGGCGGCGAAGGAGGCGGATGGATCCATCAGCTTGGGGGCGTGGAGGAAGAAGTGGCACTGGAGGAAGGAGGTGAAGTGCCGGAGGTCTCGAGGAGACTCTATTGAAGGGGCGCGGCCGGCGTCGTCGCGTCAGATCTCAGCGCGGGAACCAAAGCGTCAGTGCTGTGCTCTGCTGTGAAGCGACGCGCCATCATGACGGATGACGCCTCGGGGACTGCAGCGTCGCCCGCCGTTTCGCCTCACCAGCTGCGGTCGCGCCACGCGTCCGCTGCCTCTGCATCTTCACATGGTCCTCTGACCGCACGGTTGACGCGTGCCGTTGGAGGGCCCAGCAGCTTCTGGGGCCCCCGGCCCTTTGCTCCCTCAAGAGGGCGCGTTCACGGGCCGGGCTCCCGGGGGCTACTGTCGGTGTTCTGGATACCGGGGTATCCTGGTCCACCTGCTCCTGGGCCCTGTCATCGGCCCACCTTCAGCCCAGGGGAGAACCGACGACCGAAGCTATTCGAGAAGACCCTCATGAGGAGGCGCCTCATGAGGAGAACGACGGTGGAAACTGCTAAGGACCAGAAGACCTCCTCACGAGCTCCCGCTGGTGAGGAGAGGGACCACGTCCACGTCAGCTCAGCACGTTGGCGTGCAGAGCAAGAAGATAAAGGACAGAAGACCGCGTACCGCCCACGCTACCCCCGACAGGGAGGAGACCAACTTTCGATGTGCCTGCCCAAAGCGGCACAGTGGTTGTTGGCCACCCCCCCCCCCCAAAATAGCGTGGACGGTGCAGGGCGCCAGAGGAAGACGTCAGCTTCCTCCACCCACTCCGGTGGACCAGCGCCACTACTCTACGAAGGCTACGTCCACAGAAGAATGTAGTCTACAGCTGTCCTCCCTCCTTGGCCGTGTGTGGCAACCCCTTCCCCAAGAAGATAAGGGGAAGGAGGACCTTGGCGCTATAAAAGGAGGGGAGGCCACCCCTTAGAGGGGATCAGATCTTCATCTTCTCCAAGCTGCTAGCTGGGCACACAGGTTCTTCAACCTCTGGCCAGCTAGAGCTTTGTAACCAAGACCTTGTACTCCTCGCGAGGTGTCGCGTTGTAATACAAGAAGGCAGGAAGTAGGGGTGTTACCTCACCACGAGGACCCTGAACCTGGGTAAAGCTCGGCGTCTCTCTCTGCACTGTGTAGTGCGTTCGACGACTCGAGGCTTCCGTCACCGTGCTTCGTTGCGATCCTAGATCTCACACGTTCAGCCCCCTGCGTTCGAATCTTTGGGTCCGTCGCGTGGTACCCCGTGTTCTTGCGACACGAAATCCATCGACAAACACAGCAAATGGTTTTCAGCTTGTCCTTCATAGAATAGCAAAACATAAATGCATAGGACACCTTCAACTTTAAGAGGGCGACTAGATACAAATAATTTAAGAACAAGTGAAACCATAATCATGAATCAATCAATGAAAACTTTGGGGAGATGCACATTATACTCCGAATGACAACTATGCTCTCTTAGACGGTGCTTAAAGGTAGAAGATGGAAACTCAACATAAAAGTAAATGAAAAGCCCTTCGCAAAGGGAAGCAGTGATTAAACATGTGCTAGAGCTTTTCATTTGTAAAATAGAGAGATAAAAATTGGGTTTTGAGAGGTGGTTGTCTTTGTCAACGACTGGCAATGGGGTTCTTACTATCTTCCATACAAAAATGAAGCAAGTTTTTGAGAGAGAGATTGGCACTTTGGTGCTCTTTTATAAAGCTTGGCACTCCTCCCCACCTTTTTCCTTTCACAAACCATGGCTAACCGATTCCATCGGGTGCCCACCAACATTCACATACCATGGAGGAGTGCCCCTTTTTTCTCTTTTTTTTCTTTTTGGAGTAAGCCAATATGGAAGATAGCAAATCCGACCACTACGTCCTCATGAGTTGAAAACAGTGTCACAAATTGAGAAGTGTTTTGAAGGTTTTTTGAAATGTAGCACATGCAAATTTACTTGGAATGGCTTGCAAATACCATGCACAGGAATTTATAGTGGACACATTGGAATAACTTGGTTTTTGGGAGTTGGATGCACGAGTAGAGCTCATACTCAGTACAAAATGAGGGCTAGAAAAAGACTGGGAGCGACCAACTAAGAGAGCAATAACGGCCATAATCATGCATAGCGACAAAACATCATTAAAAGAAGCATAAAATGTCAACACAAGTCAAAAACCAAATGATCATAGAGGCTTATGGCAACTTGTAAGAGTCAAACATGTTGTAAGCATGTGCCAAGTCAACCCAAATAAAGCATCAAGGAGAAAACCAAATAAATGCTTCCACATAATAAAAACAACGCATGATTTTTGATTTTTTTCAAAGGCTCATTAAGCAATCTCAGTCATTTGAGACAAGTAATGCTACATCAAAAGCTACTAAGCATACTGTCAAAACGACATCAAGCATGGCATGAAAAAGTCGAAGCCGCAATCTAAACAAGCTCCTTTTTGTACCACTTTTTTGCATGAAACTTTTTCTCTTTTCCAACACCATTCAAACATTTCTGAAACAACTCTTTTGATGAATACATACATAGACCAGTGGTCTAAATATACCTTGATGCAAAGATAAAACAAGATCTGAACAAAAATCAAGGCGAAATATGAAAGCTAAACGCAGTTCTAGAAAAAGAGAACACTCGTTGAACGATAAGAGTGAAAAATAGAGTGTTCTTGGCAATGAAAAACAAGTACATCTCCTCAAAAAGAAATTTGCTGGGGTCTGATACATCTCAAACATATCTATAATTTTTGATGCTCCATGCTTGTTCTTACACCATTTGCTTAGTGTTTTGTTACACTTCGCGGTGTTTTTATGCATTTTTCGGAACTAACCTATTAACAAGATGCCACAGTGTCAGTTCCCTATTTTCTGCTGTTTTTGTGTTTCAGAAAAGTTACACATGAAATATTCTCGGAATTGGACGAAACAAAAGCAGAACCTCCTATTATTTACCGAAGCTTCCAGAAGTCCGAAGAGAAGACCCACCCCCCCCCCCCAGCGTTACCAAGAAGAGGCGGTGGAGAAACACAAAACACAAAAACAGAGGTTGTTCCAGCAAAGATTGGAGGGGGAAATGCTGCCAGAGTCACCCCCGATCACTTCTCCAACCTCTCCGACGTCACCATCATCAACACCGCCATGAAGAGGGAGTAGTCCACCTCTGGACTATGGGTTTGTGTCAGTAGCTTGTTCTATCTCTCTCTTATGCTTCAATGTTTAGATGCCATATTAGCTGCCCAACATGATTATGATGCATATTATGTAATTCCTATGTGGTGGATCTGTATTTTATCGGATGATCTATGAGATGTCATATGTTATTATGATCTTGATGTATGAGTAGATGCATAATATTACCCCATTCTTTATTACTTTTTTGGATCCAACATGTATGCGAGAGCGCGAGAGGGGATGGTGTACATTAGATGGAGTAACTAGGTAGTAGTGAATAGTGAATAGTATTCATAATTTTGCTATGGTGTTTACTGATACGTCTCAAACGTATCTATAATTTTTGATGCTCCATGCTTGTTTATACACCATTTGCTTTGTGTTTTGTTACACTTCATGGCGTTTTTATGCATTTTTTGGAACTAACCTATTAACAAGATGCCACATTGCCAGTTCCCCTTTTCTGCTGTTTTTGTGTTTCAGAAAAGTTACACAGGAAATATTCTCGGAATTGGACGAAACAAAAGCAGAACCTCCTATTATTTACCGAAGCTTCCAGAAGTCCGAAGAGAAGACGGAGGGGGGCCACGGGCTGACCACACCATAGGGCAGCGCGACCAGCCCCTGGCCCGCGCCCCCTATGGGTGAGGCCACCCTGGTCCACCTCTGACGCTGCCCCTTAGCCTATAAAGACCCCCCGACGGGAAAAAACTAAAGACCCGATCAATTTTCCAGAAACACATCACGATCCGCCGTCGTCGTCGACCCGAGATCGGGAGGATCCAGAAGCTCTTCCCGGCACCCTGCCGGAGAGGGGAATCGCCACCGGAGGTCTTCTTCATCACCATGCTTGCCTCCGGCGCGATGAGTGAGTAGTCTACCTTGGACTATGGGTCCATAGCAGTAGCTAGATGGTTGTCTTCTCCACCATGTGCTTCATGTTTAAATCTCGTGAGCTGCCTTACATGATCGAGATCACCGTTATGTAATTCTACATGTTGTGTTTGTTGGGATCCGATGAATATTGGTGTTATGATTAAGTTGATGTTCTGAATTTTATCTTATGTTATCTCTATGTTGTTTATGATCTTGCATGCTCTCCGTTGTTAGTAGCTATCTTGGCCGAGTAGATACTAGTGACTCCAAGAGGGGGTATTTATGCTCGATAGTTGGGTTCATGCCTCTATTTAATCTGGGGGAGTGACAGAAACCTCTAAGGTTGTAGATGTGCTGTTGCCACTAGGGAGAAAACAACATTCTTGTGTCCAAGGACATTCGCTTTGTTTACATTACACACTTTGCTTAATGCAGTTATCTGTTGTTCGCAACTTAATACTCGAGGGGTGTTCGGACGATATCCCCGCGAGTGGATTATTAGTCATAGATGCAGTTGGATGGTGGTCTATGTATTTTGTTTTAATGCCCAGAGTAAATCTCATTGTGATCCTCTTGAAATATGCACGTTATCTTTATTCTATCAATTGCCCAACTGTAATTTGTTTACCCAGCATGTTGTTATTTATCTTATGGAGAGACACCACTAGTGAACTGTGGACCCCGGTCCAATTTCCTTTACATTGCTATCACCTGTTTACTTTACTCGGACTGTTTAATTTCTTGCATATTACTATTGCTTTCCACTCGATACGCTCATTCCTTTGTTTACAGCAAACCGGTGAGATTGACAACCTCATTGTAAGTTGGGAGCAAAGTTCTTGGTTATGTTTTGTGCAGGTTCCGCGTTGCTACTAGTTGAAGACGCGCTAACAAGTATCCTAAACGGCGCCCTTGTTGGAGTGTCACGAAGCTAGCAAGTATCACCTTCTGGAGTTTGGCTTTTTCCTACTGGATCGATAAACCTTGGTTTCTTACTGAGGGAAAAATTTGCTACTGTGCTCATCATACCTTCCTCTTAGGGTTCCCAACTGGACGGTGATCTACATCAACATCGTGCCGCATCAGGGTCCAACCATTTATTGCAGCAAAGAAAACAAAAGAAAACTGAAAGCAAAAGTAAAGACACTCCATGAAAAATGCATAGTGCATGAAGCAATAAAAATATAGTGTGTTGAAAGGTGACCTGATTTTTGTCGATGAAGAAGGGGTGCATCGGGGACATCCCCAAGCTTTGATGCTTTTACCTCTTGGATATTTCTTGGGGTGACATGGGCATCCCCACGCTTGAGCTTTTGTCCATTCTTTATCTCATCTCATCATTCTCCAATCCCTACACTTGAAAACTTCCTTCATACAAAACTTCACACAATTCTATTAGCAACGTTAGCATAAATAAACATAATAGTAAATCAACCCTTTTTGGTTCAGGTTTCAACTCAAAAACACCACATATAAAGCATATACTACTGTAGCAACTTCCTCAAAAGTCCCATGATCAAAAGAACTCAAAAAGAAAGCGATCGAGAGGCAAACACAAATAGTGGCAGAAATCTGTCAAAACAGAACAGCTGACAAAGGTCGATTTTTTCGAGGACCTTCTGTTGCTCAAATCGAAAAGTGCAAAACTAATGAAAGTTTGGATATAACCTGAGGCATACGTACAAGAAATGGCAGATCAAAAAGATGTTTTGAGAATTTTCACGAATTTTTACGGTGCAGCGCAGAAATCTGTTTCAGGACAGCAACTTCCCCAAATCTTACCTCCCTCAAACTAGAAGTTCTTCTTGGCACAACAACAAAATAAAAATGATGAGGAGAGGTCATTATAGTAGTAATAACTTCCAAGACTCAAATAAAAGAAAAATTACTAAAAAGAAAACAATGGGTTATCTCCCAAGAGTGCTTTCTTTAACGCCTTTGAGCTAGGCGCAGAAAGTGCAAATCAAGTATTATCAAATGATGTATTAGGATCAACGGATGCCTTACGTCTTCCTTTCTTACCTTTTCTCTTGACTCTAGGAAAGACGTGACTATTGCAAGGTGGAGAGATGAATCTTATAGTGCCTTTTCCCACATCTATAGTGGCGCCCAGGAGCTTTAGTAGAGATCTTCCAAGCGTGATTTGTCATTTTCCTACACATTCAATAACAGGATAATCAGTAGATACCATTCTTCCTAGGATTTTTGTATATACTCCTTTAGCTATTCCAACGGGAAATATAGTGGCATTATTATTAAGAGAAATTTCTTCTCCTCCCTCAGAAAGCTTCCAAAGACTCAAAGTTTCATAAACATCCTTTGGCATAAGACAAAATTCAGACATAATATCACAACGAGCATGAAAAGTTTCACCACTGATGGTGATTTTCACCGTAGGGAACCAACTTGATGGTTCGGAATTTGTTGGCACATAATCAAAATGCTCACGCAAAGTACTATAGCAATTATTCAAACAAGCAGTGTGAGTCTCAAGAGTATTAAGTCTAGAAAAAATGCTCACAAGAGAGGAATCAAAATCAGTTGGCATGCTATAAATTGTAATCAACTTTTTTATAATATTGAAAGCTTGATCTCCGTCACAATGAAGGAAATCTCCTCCTGCTATAGCATCCGAATCATATCTATAACGAAGAGCAAGACCAAAGTAAAAGCTACTAAGAAGCAAACTCAAAGTCATTTTCGGTTCAGTTTTTCCATGCCAATCATAAATTCTAGACCAAGCTTCTTTGAAACTCTCCTCACTCTTTTGTTTGAAAGTGAAGATCATTTCCTCGGGCGACATAGTAACAACAACTAAACTAGACATAAAAAAACAACTTGAAATAGAAACTAATTTTTTATTTTTGATAAAAAGATGCAAGCAAAAATAAAATAAAGCAAAACAAAAAAAAGTAAAAGATTGTGCGTGAGAGACTCCCCTTGCAGAAGTCTTCTTCCTCCCCGGCAATGGCGCCAGAAAACTTGTTGATGGCTTGTAAGTACAGCTCGTTGGGAACCCCAAGAGGAAGGTATGATGAGCACAGCAGCAAGTCTTCCCTCAGTTGTGAAACCAAGGTTTATCGAACCAGTAGGAGAAAGCCAAACTTCAGAAGGTGATGCTTGCTAGATTCGTGACACTCCAGACAATGGCGCCAGAAATATTGTTGGTGCGTCTTCACCTAGTGGCAACGTGAAACCTGCACACAACACAACCAAGAACTTTGCTCCCAACTTACGATGAGGTTTTCAATCTCACCGGTTTACTGTAAACAAAGGATTGAGCGTATTGAGTGGTAAAAGGATAATAGTATGCAAGAAAGTAAACAGTGCGAGTAAAAGTAAAACGGTATAGCAATGTAAAGGAAATTGGACCGGGGTCCACAGTTCACTAGCGGTGTCTATCCATAAGATAAATAACAACATGCTGGGTAAACAAATTACAGTTGGGCAATTGATAGAATAAAGATAACGTACATATGTCATGAGGATCACTATGAGATTCACTTTGGGCATTACGACAAAATACATAGACCGGCATCCAACTGCATCTATGACTAAAAATCCACTCGCGGGGAGTCATCCGAGTACCCCTTGAGTATTAAGTTGCGAACAACAGATAATTGAATTAACTAAAGTGCGTAATGTAAACAAAGAAAATGTCCTTGGACACAAGAATGTTGTTTTCTCCCTAGTGGCAACAACACATCTATAACCTTAGAGGTTTCTGTCACTCCCCCAGATTACTAGAGGCATGAACCCAACTATCGAGCATAAATACTCCCTCTTGGAGTCACTAGCATCTACTCGGCCAAGATAGCTACTAGCAACGGAAAGCATGCAAGATCATAAACAACATAGAGATAACATAAAGATATATATTCAGCACATCAACTTAACATAGTACCAATACTCATTGGATCCCAACAAACACAACATGTATGATTACATAAAGATGATCTTGATCATGTAGGGCAGCTCACAAGATCTAAACATGAAGCACATGGTGGAGGAGACAACCATCTAGCTACTGCTATGGACCCATAGTCCAAGGTAGACTACTCACGCATCACTCCGGAGGCGACCATGGTGGTGTAGAAGGCCTCCAGCAGGGATTACCCTCTCCGGCAGGGTGTCGGGAAGAGCTCCTGGATCCTCCCGATCTCGCGACGGCGATGGCAATGGCTTGTAGTATGTTTCGTGGAAAAGAGATCCGTCCCCTAGGTTTTTCCCGTCGAGGGGAACTTATAGGCGAAAGGGCAGCGTCAGAAGGTGGACCACCTAGCCTCACCATATGGTGGTGCGGCCAGGGGCTAGGCCGCGCCACCCCATGGTGAGCCTGGCCCCTGACCCCCCTATGTCTCATCTTCGGTCTTCGCGAAGCTTCGGTAAAAATAGGAGGTTCGGCTTTTGTTTCATCCAATTCCGAGAATATTTCCTGTGTAGCTTTTCTGAAACACAAAAATAGCAGAAAACAGGGAACTGGCACTGTGGCATCTTGTTAATAGGTTAGTTCCAGAAAATGCATAAAAACGCCATGAAGTGTAACAAAACACAAAGCAAATGGTTTATAAATAAGCATGGAGCATCAAAAATTATAGATACGTTTGAGACGTATCAGTAAACACCATAGCAAAATTATGAATACTATTCACTACTACCTAGTTACTCCATCTAATGTACACCATCCCCTCTCGCGCTCTCGCATACATGTTGGATCCAAAAAAGTAATAAAGAATGGGATAATATTATGCATCTACTCATACATCAACATCATAATAACATATCACATCTCATAGATCATCTGATAAAATATAGATCCACCACATAGGAATTACATAATATGCATCATAATCATGTTGGGCAGCTCATATGGCATCTAAACATTGAAGCATAAGAGAGAGATAGAACAAGCTACTGACACAAACCCATAGTCCAGAGGTGGACTACTCCCTCTTCATGGCGGTGTTGATGATGGTGACGTCGGAGAGGTTGGAGAAGTGATCGGGGGTGACTCCGACAGCATTTCCCCCTCCAATCTTCGCTGGAACGACCTCTATTTTTGTGTTTTGTGTTTCTCCATCGCCTCTTCTTGGTAACGCTGAGGGGGGGTCTTTATATATGTGTTTTTAGGTCAAGCTGAGCATCAGGAGACAAAGATGGACGGCATCGAACGATCGAGGCTCAAACGAGCCTAGGTGGCGCGGTCTAGCCTAGTGGCTGCGCCATCTGTGCTCGTTGGGCTTCGTGGTCCACCTCGTTGACTTCTTGTGCTCCAAATGGTTCTCGTGATATAATATTAATGCCCGAAAAATCCCAGGCCAATTTGAGTTCGGGAAGGTTCCTGAAACATCAAAATACACAAAACAGGGTTTTCCTATTCTGCAGAGTTATAACTAAAATAAGGGGGATCGATGGAAAATCCCCATAAATCAATATAAAACATGATTATAATAACTAATAACATCTTAATATATATTTATGAAGTTTCACTTGCCTTTTTGAGTAGTTGAAGATTGTTCGCTTTCTCTCAACAAAACATGTACTCCCTCCCGATCAGAAATAACTGTCGGGGACTTAGTATAAACTTTGTACTAAGTTAGTACAAAATCACTGACAGTTATTTCTAACCGGAGGGAGTAGCTCTTTGTAAAAGCTATAATATAAAAGTAACACAACATAAGCACACCATTCCAATAACAACAAAATCAGGCATGACAAACAATTGGAAAGGTTGTATAATCATTTTAGATTTCTTATGACTCCATGGTAAGAAAGATATGGCATGAGGCTTGTGGATGCGAGATATGGCTTTGAGAGTTTGGATGGCAAAGTCAAATTCTTAGATAGAAATGGATCATCCAAGATATAATGGAAAGAATCTTTATGCTTTACAAAAGCATGGAGAGAATTTGGAATGGCTCATGTGAACATAATTGCATAACTTTCAAATAGTGCAACTCAATACTATTGAATAGAGTGTGACAACACTTACTCAAAATAGTACAAATTACACATAGGCTTGGGGATGAAGTGCTGATATATTGAATTACTCAATCAAATAATTTATAAAATGAATAGTTCAATATAGGCCAATAAGATTGAGGGGGCATGAGGTAGAATATCTATGAATGATACTAAAACTGATAGTGGGTGCATGGCCATAAGATTTTCTTGGACAAAAAGATTAACCTGAACTAGGGATTGATTCTCAAGATATGGCCATATCAAATGTTTAAATTCTTCTTTGGAGAATTCAAACTTGTTTGGGTGAGGTTGTGGTTCAATGATGATAAAGGATTTGAATGGTTCTAGACATATGTGCTATGGTGTAAAGTATCTTAACGCCACAAGAGCAAAAGGACAACATTAGTTTGAATATAGCATAATTTACTCAAATACTCAATTTAAATATAAACAATGTGTACTAGGTCAACAAGAGTGAGATAGATATAATATGAGTCATGGTAAAGTGTAGATCGGTGGGATCACAAGATTCACTTCTTCAAAAGGAATCATGTTGAAAAGAATTGTGGAATTAAATCTATAATGAGAATACTCAAATTCACATATTTGAATTTGAATACTTGCAAATAGGTTCAAATATTTTGGGCAATGGCACTACTAAAAAGAGAAGTTCATTATCTTCAATTTGCAAATAGATCATTTGATTTGGGTTTATACAATTTGAACTATGTTAAATATACTCAAATTCACATGTTTAAATTTGACTATTTTGAACCAGTTCAAATGCTAAATGTTATTGTACCAATGTATTCTTCATATTATTAGGAATCCGGAGACATATTATTTGCTATTTTTGGATCTATATAACTAAAGATATGAATTTTCAAGAATTATACAATTTTTTGTCTATTTAAAATAAACAGAAAAAATTACTAACATGTCAGACACGTGGCTGTCTTTGATTAGCTACTGGTGCTGACTGGGCTTCTGATGAACCACAAGTATAGGGGATCGCAACAGTCTTCGAGGGAAGTAAAGCCCAAATTTATTGATTCGACACAAGGGGAGCCAAAGGATATTTATAAGCCTTAACAGATGAGTTGTCAATTCAGCTGCACCTGAAAACAGACTTGCTCGCAGCGGTTTATCGTAGCAACAGTTTTATAGTGGTGACAGTAGTGAAACAGTAACAACAATAATAAAATAAAAGTGGTAATAGTAGCAATAGTAAACAGTAGGATAAAATACTGTAGGCATAGGGATAGATGTACGGGCGTTGCATGGATAAGATAATTCATGAAATCAGTGAGACATGGGCAATTGCAGATAAATAATGATAAAGCATCCTAGTACTAAACAATCATAGGCATGTGTTCCGTATATAGTCATAGGTGCTCGCAATGAGAAACTTGCACGATATCTTCTGTCCTACCAGCCTATTTGCAGCAGGGCCTCAAGGGAAACTACTGGTAATTAAGGTACTCCTTTTAATAAAGTACCGGAGCAAAGCATTAACACTCAGTGAACACATGTGATCCTTACATCATAGCCATCCCCTCCGGTTATCCCAATTTTTGTCACTTTGGGGCCTCGGGTTCCAGACAACAATATGTGTATACAACTTGCTGGTAAGACCATAAACAACAAGTATCATCATATAACAATAACAAGTTCTGATCTGAGATCAGGGCACTCGGGCCCAAAGTGACAAGCATTAAGCAAAACAAGTTGCAACAATGTCATAAGCACTAACAATAGATACTAGGCACCATGCCCTAACAATCTCATAACAAATTACATGAACAATCTCATCCAATCCCTACCATCCCCTTCACCTACAGCGGGAATTACTCACACATGGATGGGGGAATCATGGATGGTTGATGGAGGGACGTCGGTGATGATGGTGATGAAGATCTCCTCCAAATCCCTGTCCCGGCAGGGTGCCAGAACGGAGTTTCTGGTTCCGAATCACGGTTTCTGATGGTGGCAGCGCATCAGAAGTCTATATGGGAAAAACGCCGAACCCCCGCTCCTTTCAGGTCAGAGGGTATATGTAGGCAGAAGGAGGGGTCGAGGCGATGGCCGAGGCGGCCTCACCATAGGTGGGCGCGGCCAGGCCTGGGCCGCGCCACCTGGTGGTGTGGTGGCCTCCCAGCCCCTCTCCGTCTCGTCTTCTGGCTCCGTGGGTCTTCTGGTGAAATAGGATTTTTGCATTATTTTCCCGGATTTGTACTGAAAGTTGGATTTCTACACAAAAATGAGACACCAGGGCAATTCTGCTGAAAACAGCGTTAGTCCGTGTTAGTTGTATTCAAAATACACAAATTAGAGGAGAAACAACAGCAAAAGTGTTCGGGAAAGTAGATACGTTTTGGACGTATCAACTCCCCCCAAGCTTAGCTTATTGCTTGTCCTCAAGCAATTCAGTTAACAACTGAGTGCGATAAAAGAAACTTTCACGAACACAATTGCTTCATAATATGTAAATATTCTCACTATATGATCGAATACTTAAACAATTCATAGTAAGAAATATGCAGCTAATGCTATCTCATAGTCATGCAAGCTATGAAAGAGTGCCAATATACTAATAACAAGTAACATGAAACATAAGAAGTTGCAAGATTGTAATGCTCATAATAAGATATGAAAGAGTGGTATCCCGCTTGCCTTTATTTGTGGAGCAAAACATAAATGCTGAGGCACCTCTGAAGTCCAAGAGAAGACTAGAAGTAGAAATATCAAAGATACAAGCATCAAAGTTATACCACAATTAACCGTGTTCTGGGACAAGCACATTACACTAAGAATAATAGCTATGCTCTCAAGAAGGTGCTTAAAGTTGGAAGATGAAGACTCAACATAAAAGTAAAAGAAAGGCCCTTCGCAGAGGGAAGCAGTGATTTAACATGTGCTAGAACTTTTCATTTGTAAAATAGAGATAGAAAATTTATTTTGACAGGTGGTTGTTTCATGTCAACGACTGGCAGTGGGGACTTGCTATCTTCCATAATAAACAAGTGAGAGCGGTTTCGAGTTCTTTGAAAATTGGCACATTGGTGCTCTTTTATAAAGCTTTGGCACTCCTCCCCACCTTTTTCCTTTCTCAAACCATGGCTAACCGATTCCATCGGGTGCCCACCAACTTTCACATACCATGGAGGAGTACTCTTTTTCTTTTTCTTTTTTTAGATTAGATTACAGTGGTCTGACCAGCTCCCTTGCAAAATTAATGACGAGCAGATGAAGCTGCCTAGTCGAGGGGTACTCAATTTAATATGGAAGATAGCAACTCCGACCACTACGTCCTCATGAGCTAAAAATAGTGGCACAAAATGAGAAGTATTTGAAAGTTTTGAAAGGTAGCACATGAAAATTTACTTGGAATGGCTTTGAAATACCATGCATAGGAATTTATAGTGGACTCTTTGGTAGACTTGGTTTTTGGTAATTGGATGCACGAGAAGTATTCCCTCTCAGTACAAGTGAAGGCTAGCAAAAGACTAGGAAGTGACAATCGAGAGAGCAATAACTGTCATAATCATGCTTGCGACAAAACAAAATTAACATAGGTATAAAAACGATACAAAAACTCTGAGGCAAATTAGATCATCGAGGCTTAATTGACTTTTTATTTAGTCATATGCATGCTTGAGCATGTGCCAAGTCGATTCAAATGAAACTTTTTAGAGGAGGATACCACAATGTCATACCGTATTATGAATAAAACAATGCAAGCAAGCATCTACATGACATGCTACAAACTATTAATAATTGAAACTAGTCATATGAGAGCAAGAACTACAAAGCATCCATTAGATAACATATACCTCACATGAACTGGCTAAGCATGTCCACATAGATGAGTATATGTACAAAAATAAAAACAAATAGAGTTCATACCAGCCTCTTACCACATCTCGGATTGTCATATGTTGTCATTATTGCCTTTCACTTGTGTGGCTTGAATAATATGAAGTGAATACCAAGCTCCAATGAAGTCATGGGAGACTGAACTCTGCAACAAAATTTACAAAATCGAAGAAGAACAACAAATATTTTTGGGTTTTTGAATTTTGAAACAAGAACGGAAGGAAACAGCAAACAAAGTAAAATATTTTTGGGTTTTTCAAATCTCAAACCAAAAATAGGAAATAAAGCAAACCAAAGCTAGAAAACTAAAAAGGCAAACAAAGAGAAACAATGGAAATATTTTGGGTCTTTTTCGTGTTTTGGAAAGCAGAAAAATAAAATGAGAAACAACAAAGGAAAAGAAAGAAAAACATGGATATTCAAAGGACCGACAAAATATGATATGTAGATGAGTGAATCGTCGGCGTACCTCCCCCCCCCCCCCCCCCCCCCCCCCCCCCTCCCCGCCAAGCTTAGGCTTTTGGCCTAAGTGGAGATCAATCCCAGCTCTGGCGGTAACCCCAGACTGGTGGGTCATCAGTGGTATGGCCATAATCAGGCTCTTGTGAAGATGAAGCAGATGGCCCATAGTCAGCATAGGACTGCTGACACGTGCTCTCCCAGGCGCTGGAGGGCTGGGCCGAGTCGGTCCCTTCTCCATCATCATGTGTGCGCTGAGGGTGTTCCACCATGTACGTGTCAAGCTCCTCCTCTATGAGTGACCATCCATTCCTGCGATCAAGGTTAAACAAAAGAGGTGTAGGCAAATGGACTGATCGATCAGTCTTAACCACTCTCCAAGATGATTTCTTGAAAAAGGTTATCTCATAAGACAAATTATCCAAGCATGCATGAGGAGAAACAAACTTATGATGCAACATGGAATTAAAATCAAGCCTTTCTAAGGGGAACTGAAGGTCTAAAATATGAGGCTCTACACCATGCAAAGCTAATAATCGAGAAGCAACAAGACCTCCACAAACTCCCCCTTTCTCATGGTTAGCAACAAGACGGAAAGCTATTAAAGCGCCTAAATTATAAGTCCTATCACGTCTCAAAGCAGCAGCAAGAACTCGGGTTTGAGAAGGGGTGTTGAGATATTATGGGAGAGAGAGTGAAGTGAAAGTGGAGAGGTAAGTGGAGGGCCAGGGGGGCCCCTCACCATGCCATGGCGCGGCCAGGCTTGGGCCACGCCCCCTGTGGTGGGGTGGCATGGTGGGTCCCCTTGAGGTCTCCCAGGTGCCTCTCTGCCCCATTTTTGGCATAAAAATTTAAAAAGATTTTTCGAGAATTTTTTTGAGAAACTTTATTTTCGAGGATTTTTCAGAAATTGACAAGAGATTAAAAACTCAGGAAAACGAAGATGGAATGATTGCAAGCAAATCAAAACCAAGCATACAGCAGCTCTAAGATACTCTAATCATGCAACTAACGAAGGGAACAAAAATGATAAGAGTAAATATGAGTGAGGTAAAGCAAATGCGGTAAAAATGAAGTTTCATTCATATAAAATCACTTTGTTAACAAGGTTGATCAAGTCTTGTTACCAAACCAATTTATATGAAGCAAAATTTTGCATTTCACTATATGCTTATGTTACCTCGACCTTGATAGGCATAGTCCCAATCATAACAATTTTATATTCTTCCTTGGGCTTCCGCTCTGAACAAATAATTTGACCAACTCTGATGGTCTCAACATTCTTGATTGAATTTAGAGCATTCTTTCTATCAATCTTCTTGGGAAAATAGACCGTGTATTCTTTGTCATTGACATTAAAAGTTACTTTTCCTTGATTGCAATTAATAACCGCACCTGCAGTGTTTAGAAAAGGTCTCCCAAGAATAATAGACATATTATCATCTTCAGCTATTTCCAACACAATAAAGTCAGTTAATATCAAACAGCTATTAGCAACTTGAACAGGAACATTTTCACATATACCAATAGGAATAGTAGTAGACTTATCAGCCATTTGCAAAGATATATCAGTTGATACCAGTTTTTCCAGATCAAGTCCCTTATAAAGAGAAAAAAGGCATGACACTAACTCCGGCTCCCAAATCACATAAAGCAGTTCTAACATAGTTATTTTTAATGGAGCAAGGAATAGTTGGTATACCTGGATCTCCAAGCTTCTTCGGAACTTTACCATCAAAAGAATAATTAGCAAGCAAAGTGAAAATTTCCTCATTAGGAATCTTCCTTTTGTTAGTAACAGTGTATTTTATATACTTTGAATAAGGAGGCATTCTAATAGCATCAGTCAAAGGAATTTGCAGAAATAAAGGTTTCATCCATTCACAAAACCTGTTGTAGTGTTCTTCTTCCTTGGATTTATGTTTCTTACCAGGAAAAGGCATTGGTTTTTGCACCCAAGGTTCTCTCTCATTACCATGCTTGTTGGCAATGAAGTCTTCTTTGGTGTACTTTGCATTCTTAGCAAGCTTGTCTGGCTCCTCTTCAACTTCTTCTTTATCGGGAGCATCACCTGGTTCAGTTTCAGCATCAGAAATAAAAACACTATTAGGATCTTTACCTGTTCCGGAAGATTCTGCAGTTGTTTTATGCTTCTTCTTATTCTTCTTGGAAGGAATATCATCACTTGAAGTGCGTTGAGAATCTTGCTCGATCCTCTTAGGATGTCCTTCAGGATATAAGGGGTCTTGAGTGGTAGCACCTCCTCTTGTATGTATTTCACACGCTTGTTTTTCTCTTGCGGCATTAACTAGCAAGTCTTTTTGCACCTTGGTAAGCTGATCAATTTGAGTCTGAACCATTTGAAAATGTTTAACAAGCATCTTCACATCATTGGAGGTTCTCTCCACAATATCCTGCAACTTGTTAATAGCTCTAGAATTTTCCAACAAATTGTTCTGCACTCTCTTATTAAAATTATCTTGCTTAACAATAAAATTATCGAACTCATCTAAGCATTGATCAGGAGGTTTAGAGTAAGGAATATCTCTATCATCAAAGTGTTGGAGAGAGTGTACCTCAATAGTAGATGAGTGAGGGATTGGCTTAGATAATTCTTCTTTAGGAGGTAAATTCTTCACATCTTCGGACTTAATACCTTTCTCCTTAAGAGATTTCTTGGCTTCCCTCATAACTTCATCATTTAATTCAATCATTCCTCTCTTCTTCGGTGTCGGCTCTGGAGTTGGCGCGGGTATTAGCTTAATTATAGTCCAATCATCATGATTCCAGCTTATTTTAGCCATTAATTCTTCATCTTCAGCTGGAGTTCTTTTCTTGAAAACACAACCAGCACAACTATCCAGATATATCTTAGATTCATCAGTTAGTCCATTATAAAATATATCAAGGAGTTCATTTTTAGGCAATGGCTCTTTAGGCAAAGCTCTAATTAAAGAACAAAACCTTTTTCAAGATTCAGGCAATATCTCTCCTTTTCTCTGTTCAAAGTCAAAGATTTTCTGCACAGTAGTATGTTGAGCACTAGCGGGAAAATATTTCTGAAAGAAAGCATTAACCAAAGCAATAGGACTATCAATAGATCCAGGAGACAAATTATTAAACCAAGTTTTAGCTGCATCTTTCAATGAGAAAGGAAAAATCTTAGCAACAAAGTAGGTGCGATGCTTAATATCATCAGAAAACAAATTACTCAAAGTAGAGAGCTCATTCATATGTCCCATAGCACTTTCATTTTCAGTACCACAAAAAGGTTCTTTCTCAACAATAGATATGTAAGATAAATCTAAAGAGAAATCATAATCCTTATCTCTAATATTTATGGGAGAAGCAGCAAACTTAGCATCAGGAGATAATTTATATCTAACAACGCGTCTTGCTAGAAGTTCTTTCACAGCATTAGCATCACGGGTGGCATGAACTTCAGCAATAAAAGCATCATCAAGCTCAATATAAGTGTCATCAAGATCATCACTAGGACATTCTCTAGACTCAGGTGAACTAATAGGTGTAACAGTGGTGTTTCCCATTTGCTTAGTTCTAGCAATTGTAGCATCTAAAAAGGAACCTAGCGAACCACTCTCATCAAGCACAGTAGAAGCATCATCTAAATTATCAGTGGCATTTTCAAACTCAGCAGAAGAAGTAGCAGTAGCATGTGCGTGTGGTGGTGTAAGCAACTTACTCATAACAGATGGTGAATCAAGAACAACAGAGGTGTTCAAAGTCGTACCTCTTCTTATAGTGGATGGCAATATAGGAACTTTTCCATCATGAGGTTTACCCATGATGAATGGATTGCAGTGAATAATATGAATTCTAAGTGAACTTACAAATAAAGCTATGCTCCCCGGCAACGGCGCCAGAAAATAGTCTTGATGACCCACAAGTATAGGGGATCGCAACAGTCTTCGAGGGAAGTAAAGCCCAAATTTATTGATTCGACACAAGGGGAGCCAAAGGATATTTATAAGCCTTAACAGATGAGTTGTCAATTCGGCTGCACCTGGAAACAGACTTGCTCGCAATGGTTTATCAGTAGCAACAGTTTTATAGTGGTGACAGTAGTGAAATAGTAATAACAATAGTAAAATAAAAGCTGTAATAGTAGCAATAGTAAACAGTAGGATAAAATACTGTAGGCATAGGGATGGATGTACGGGCGTTGCATGGATAAGATAATTCATGAAATCAGTGAGACATGGGCAATTGCAGATAAATAATGATAAAGCATCCTAGTACTAAACAATCGTAGGCATGTGTTCCGTATAAAGTCGTACGTGCTCGCAATGAGAAACTTGCACGACATCTTCTGTCCTACCAGCCTGTTTGCAGCAGGGCCTCAAGGGAAACTACTGATAATTAAGGTACTCCTTTTAATAAAGTACCAGAGCAAAGCATTAACACTCGGTGAACACATGTGATCCTCACATCATAGCCATCCCCTCCGGTTATCCCAATTTCTGTCACTTTGGGGCCTCGGGTTCCGAACAACAATATGTATATACAACTTGCATGTAAGACCATAAACAACAAGTATCATCATATAACAATAACAAGTTCAGATCTGAGATCAGGGCACTCAGGCCCAAAGTGACAAGCATTAAGCACAACAAGTTGCAACGATGTCATAAGCACTAACAATAGATACTAGGCACCATGCCCTAACAATCTCATGACAAATTACATGAACAATCTCATCCAATCCCTACCATCCCCTTCACCTACAACAGGAATTACTCACACATGGATGGGGGAATCATGGATGGTTGATGGAGGGACATCGGTGATGATGGTGATGAAGATCTCCTCCAAATCCCCATCCCGGCAGGGTGCCAGAACGAAGTTTCTGGTTCCGAATCGCAGTTTCTGATGGTGGCGGTGCAGCGGAAGTCTATCTGGGAAAGACGCTGAACCCCCGCTCCTTTCAGGTCAGAGGGTATATGTAGGCGGAAGGAGGGGTCGAGGCGATGGCCGAGGCGGCCTCACCATAGGTGGGCGCGGCCAGGCCTGGGCCGCGCCACCTGGTGGTGTGGCGGCCTCCCAGCCCCTCTCCATCTCGTCTTCTGGCTCCGTGGGTCTTCTGGTGAAATAGGATTTTTGCAATATTTTCCCAGATTTTTACTAAAAGTTGGATTTCTGCACAAAACGAGATCCCAGGGCAATTCTGCTGAAAACAATGGTTGTCCGTGTTAGTTGTATTCAAAACACACAAATTAGAGGAGAAACAACAGCAAAAGTGTTCGGGAAAGTAGATACGTTTTGGACGTATCAGCTTCTAACACAGCTACTGACTAAGCTATACCGGCTCGGCAAAATGAATTAAACAGTAACCGTCAGATCTAGATCCAACGGCCATGATTAGATCCACTACATAGGGTTATAGCTAGGTCATCGGAGATGGTTGACTTCACCAGCGGTGGCTCGGGTGTGGTCGAAGATGATGTTCTGATGATCCATGTAGTCGATTGTGTGCTCGACAGCGTGCGGCTTGTCGAGGGGAGGATGATGGAATGGTCGAAGTGCTCGATTTCGTCCTCGAGTGATGGCAAGGCATGGACAGAGGAGCGGTGAGCTTCATATGTGGACGGTGCGGTTGATTAGTTACAAATTAGGAGAAACAGTATACATGAGGAGGTGCGCGAGATCAAGGGGTGGTCGGCGGCTTCCCCAACCCGATTTGCACCACAACAGGCCTCGCCGCCCCTGATTTACACTGGGACCAGCTCGCCAGCCTCGACTCCCACCAGCGGCGGCGCTCAGCCCCATTGCCACCAGCCAATACCTAGTTCAGGACCCAATTGATTTTTTTATAGTCAGGGTCTTGTGTGTAAGAAAGTTAGACTTGTTTGCAATATTAATTTCTGATGGAGGGTCTTGTTTGTAAGAAACCAGACCTAATTCATATCTGAATAAATACAAGCCACCAAACACTAGTGCAAAAAAGGGCTTTAGTCCCGGTTGGTAAGGCGCTTTCGTCCCGGTTGTCCAACCGGGACTAGCAAAGCGGGACTAAAGCCCCCCCCCCCCTCTTTAGTCACTGTTGCTGACAAATTGGGACTAAAGATTCTCCACGTGGCCCGGGTTATGTGCAGAAGGCTGGAGGACCCTTTAGTCCCGGTTGGTGGCTCCAACCGAGACTTGTTAAAATTTCTCGTAGAATTATTAAAAAAAAGCCCAATTTTTTTTCAATTTTTTTGAATTTCCATATTTTTGAATATTTGAATTGTTTAACAGTTTCCACTCTCCACTCTCCACTTTAATCTCTAATCACCTCTATTCTCATATCAAATTACTTACTTGTAGTCCTCACTTTCCGGCCGGTCACCCATCCTCACACTGCTCCACCCAAGACTGCGCTCGCGACTTCTTGATAATGCCATGCTATCAATTCTATTAACCCATACACTTTGGTAACATATGATTTACCTTTTTGAATTCCAAATAATTCACAAAATAAGCAACAATGATTAAGTAATAATAAGCATCCATGAATTCCAAATAATTTTATGTATAATTTAATTATTATTTTTTAAACTCAAAATATTCAAAAAAATCAAAAACTTAAAAAATTCCAAAATAATAGAAAACTTAAATATAACTTAAAAGTGGAAGAAATAAAAAAAATGAAAAAATTCTAAAAAATCATATTTCTCATTTTTTCTGACAAAATCTAAAATCTTCCTGCTTTCATATTTCTCTTTGGAATTTTGAGAATCAAGAAATTGTGCAAACAGCCATAGGCTGTTGAAATCGGATGTAAAATTTTGTGTAGATAGTTTTTCATATATTATACGTCTTTTTTCGAGTCCGTACGCAAAAGTTATAGTCGTTTTAATTTGGAACAACCTTTTTTTTGCAAAAAATATCAAAATTCAAATTTTCAAATTTTCCATAAAAATTGATTGCGTGAGACACATGCATGTCAAAGGATTTTGAAATTTAATTTTTTTTATCATTTGCGTTTATTTTTTAGACGTTTTTTCTGCGCGGGGGAGGGAGGGGAGGGGGTAGGAATGAGAGGAAAAATGAGCGCCGGACCTTTAGTTCCGATTTGAGCCACACACCGGGACTAAAGGGGACTAAATGTCCCTACCCTTTAGTCCCGGTTGGTGGCTCAAACCGGAACTAAAGCCCCCATTTAAACCGGGACTAATGCTTCATAGCACACAATTTAGTTTGACTGGGACTAATGCTCATATTAGTTATGGACCGAATTGTTTGGGGACTAAAGGGGTATATAAAAGCCCTTTTTTTCTACTAGCAACATCTTGACTTAGCATGGGCAGACACACATGAGCTACCAAATGCGTGAAAATAGGGCACCTTATATGAGGTGAGCTTGTATAGGGGTGTAAACGGATAGGATAATTTCTATACCAAATCTGTTGTTGGATCGTTTTTAAGAATCCATACTCGGTTAATAGGAACCCGATGGATAAGGATATCTGACTCTGAATTAAACACCTGGATATGGTACTCCCTCCATACCGGATTACAGAGTAATTACGCACTTCAAAACAAACTTTAACCTTAATTTTCATCAAAAAAATATAAGATACATTATATAAAAATTATACCATTGGATTCGCATTCAAAAGAACTTTCCAATGGTATAATTTTTATCTCAAATATCTCTTTTTTTACTAAAATTAATGATTAAAGTTTTCTTAAAATATATAATTGCCCAACAATCCGGTATGGAGGGAGTATGCAAAATAGCGTCAAATATGGATTATCCAGTAGTTTTTAACCGAATAATCCAATTTTGTACCATAAAAATTAAGATAATATATCATAAGTAGTAGTTAGTAAGTTGCCGAGTCGTTCGGTAATCATTCAACTCACCTGCGTAGTTAGTGCATCATACAGATTGCAATTTTATTTGGATACTAGGCTACTAAAACATGTGTTGATGGTATCTTAGGTCATGTGTCTACATTATTATTCACGTTGTCCATGTTCTATTTATTCATTTTATCATATTACAATTATTTATTCTATACAGTTTTAGTTGTATGGATATTAAAAAACACTTACGCGTGTGGCTATTCGATTAGTTTAGTTTCCGCTCTGAGTTTGCTCCATTTCCATTTTAAATGCGCGATTAGATATATCTATTTCCGAATCTATTATTCGCTCCGCTTTGAATCCGACAAAAAAACATAGTAGAGAATATTGAAAAGACAAAATCCGATCTGATCAGATCCTTTTACATCCCTAAACTTATATAAAATGAGAAAGACATTCTGTAATGACACAGGCTACCAAACACACCATCAGACCCGGCCCAAAAGGGCGGGAGGGGCGGCCACCCCAGACCCCTGAAACCATAGAGGGCCGCCTAGGTACGTGCAAGCAGAGCAGTCGGGTACCCTATCCCAGATTCTAATCGCGAGCCGGCGGCGCAATGGAAGTTTTCCCCTGTCTCCACGAAGAAGAAAACCGAAACGTTATTTCCTTTACAAAGTGGGCCTTGGGCCGTTATTTTTGGGTGAAGGATGATGGTTTGAGTGGTGGTGGGCCACACCACGCTGGTTAGGGAGCGTACCGTTTCACCGGGAGCGCCTAGTTGGCGCTTTGTGTGATGATTTTCGGGTCAACACCCACACAGAGATTTCCCGGGTGGTTCGTGGGCCTGGCCCATTTACTGTTTCGTACCTCCCTATTTCGTTTTTTCAATCGTTCGGTCGGCATTTTTCGCGGGAACGAGCGATAAGAGGAGCACGAATTTTTAAGCATTTCGAATTTAGAAAAAATTTGTTCAATTCGAAATCTGTTCAATTTCGAATTTCATGTTCAAATTCGAAAAATATGTTCAAACTCGAATTTGTTCAAATTCAAATTTGTTCAAACTCGAATTTGTTCAAATTTGAATTTGTTCAAACTCGATTTTGTTCAGATTTAAATTTGTTCAAACTTGATTTTGTTCAGATTCGAATTTGTTCAAATTCGAATTTGTTCAAAAATAAAACTGTTTAAAAATTAAACTATTTAAAATTTGTTTAAAAATAAAACTGTCCAGTATTTTTTAAAAGAAAAATGAAAAAGACAAAAGCAGAAAAACTCAAGGAAAACCGACAAAAAAAAACATAGAAGCAAAGAAACCAAAAAATTTGAGAAAACCAAAAGTAGAAACGAGAAAAACTAGGAAAAACAAAAAAATGAAGCATCTAATGGGCCGGCCCATGTTGGAAAATAGAGAAGAGAGGGGGGTGCGCGTCAACCCGTAAACCATCACAGCGAGCGGAGACTAGGTTTCACCCGTTTCACCAGGAATTGGCCTCCACAGATTAAAAAAACAGGAAGTGGCTTCCCTAAATAATATAGATTTTTGTCACGTCAAAAAAATAGGAATTAGACTTTTATATATGGTCGATGGAATTGAGCGATATTGATCGATCATAGCCACCTCACTCATTCCAAGTAAGCAAATCTGAATTAATTCATTGATGTATTCTCGAAGAGCTTGCCCCTTGTGGTGGTAGAAAAGTAGCGCCGCAATGGTTTAACCTTTTAAAATCCATTTTTTTTCTCATAGATCATATACGATGATCTTAATTGTTGTGTGGCTGATTACATATTTTATATCACAAAACATGCTCTTCGTGCTATCATTTAGCTATACCAAAAAATAGTTCGTCCTCCACAATCGCAAACGACGGCGAACGTAGGCGGATTGGCTAGATGTAACGTAAACTAGTTGAATGCCCGTGCATTGCTACGGGCTCTTAAGATATTTTCCATGCCACATATGTAAATATAATGTAAATGGATATTCTAAAATTTCAACAGCAACATAATTAAGCCGAGGAAAGGCAATTACGGGTTACTCAAATTACATAGTACTTGTTGCGGCGTGCAGTGCAATTGGCTCAGGATAAGGGCTTCACAAGTGTGATCTTCGCCTCTGACTGCCTCACATTGATCCAACGAGTAAACTCACGAGCTCCAGATCGATCTCCTATTGGTAATGTTGTGGCAGATATCAAATTCCTTGCTGCTGGTTTTACTACAGCTTCATTCTGTTATGTTCATCGGTCTATCAACGGTGCAGCTCATATTTTAGCTAGAACTTGTGATGTGTCTAGCTCAGGTTTTATTTCAGATTTTGCTCCGGATTGCATCCGGGAGACTTTATGTATTGATATTAAGTAATCAATAAAGTGCTGTTTTACCCTAAAAAAAATTACATAGTACTTGCTTTTGGAACATTCAGAAAGAGTGGTGGCACCTGCAGAAATCATATCAATTTCAAAAATATTACACAAGCTGAGGTAAAACTATCCGCAAGATGTTTGGTAATAGTTGCTCACCATAACAGCCTCTTGAACTACGTTCTGATGCTGTCCATATTGTCTTTTTAATTTATATAACGCTATTTTTTGAACTATGATTCCTGCAGCATGGTATTTCTCCACATGTCGTTAATTCCTTACATGCAGACCTGAATCTTTATTTTCACAGCAGGAGGCTTCTGGATACTCCTTCTGCCTATAGGACCGTGCTCTACTCTAGAGATTGTGATGTTGCTATACACACATGTTTCAGTGCATCGAAGGTTACTGTTTACGATTGCTGACAAGCATATTAACAATTCTAGTGATTTATAACAGAAACACTCAAGGCAAGGAGAAATCCAACAGTGTAGTTTTTAGGTGAAAGCAGTGTATCTATTCCCAGCGAAAATGCAATCAGTGGAGATTATTCTAGAATCTAGATACAACAATCTCTCAAAAGTATACGAATACAACAATGATCAACTGGAATATGGACAACAATGCAATTAGATTTTTTTTGGAGAACCTACAGCTGCACGTCATTGTATTAAGATTGAAGAGTAGTACCTGTGAGATGCAAGTTAAAAAAAATTGCTATCTGACAAACAATTCAACTGCATTATCTTGCAGTCCATTATGATGAAACCTGAACAGAATTACCGTCAAGAAACTTCCATCAGGTTGCCGGCCGAGGGCATCCTCCATCAATCCACATTTAGAACAGACATCCACGAGGCCACTTTAGTCCAACATTCACAATAAGACCATGAATCTGCTGACCTTCCTTGGCTGCTAGAGATCCCAAGCAAGCTAGCTGTTTGCTCAAGTATTTCACGTTGTTGGCGTCCAAACATGCTCCTCATCTACTTAAACAGAGCAATGCTATCCTCGTAGAGATATTCTCGTCCCACCTGGAGATCAACGCGACCACACCGACAGGACCATGGTGAACCTGAAAATGCACTGACGTGTCCTCATCGTCAAAGGAGGACTATGAGGTAGTTGGAGGAGACGAAGTCACGGACGCGCATTCCGTCAAACACCCTGGCGGCGTCCTCTTGGCGGCCGTAGGCTTAGCTGAGTTACGGGATGGGAAGCCCTTTTTATCTTGCGCGCTACAGGTGCTGCTGCGAGGCAGCCCGCCGCCTCATTTTCTTCCTCTGCCCACTTCTGATTCGCTGCTGCGAGACCGGCCACCGCCTCCCGCTCCCTGCCCGTTCCGCGGTGCAGCTTCTGTTGCCAGACCTCCCGCCGCCACCAAAGATCCCGCTTCCGCACTCATCTATCCTTTCCCACCGCCGTCAACTCCTTTTCCTGGATGCTGGAGCCTTCGCTCTTCGGCTTGTGCGGCGGCCGCCGACTCAGATGGATACACGGTAGAGAGACGAGGGGAACTGAGGATACGATTCCTGAGGGCTACAGTGCAAAAGGAACTGTTTCACGGGATGGTTTTGTGGCAATGGACTACGGATTGAATTACCGATTTTGGAGGGACTGAAGTGCAAAACAGCCGCGACGTACGTACGGACGGTCGCATCGCGGCTTTATTGATAGAGATACAAGCTGTCTTGGTCTCCTATGTGATCGTCCTTGCTCCCTATGAGCCCTACACGGATACGACCAACACCACGTTGAGCCCCCTCCTCCCTCCTCCACGTGGCCATGCCAAGAGGAGAAAATGAAGCACGCCTAGCGTCCATGATTTCGTACAATTTATACCTCTAATTTTACTAGTTAAGTGCCCGTGCTCTGCCACGGGTTATCAAATTTATTGTCCCATGATTATCAATATTGCCAGTAATGTGGGAGATATGCAAACACATATGCTTTAATCAAAAAATTTGAATGTGAACACCACCTCAAAAAAGCACAATATATGGACCTGATTTTGAGATAATACCCAAAACTCGTGCATACATACACGTGCATACATATTATCTTGCTACTCGTGCAAATTTTGAGAACTACTCACTGATCTTTTTAGCATTTACATTTGGAACACAAATTTTATCTTGAGATTCTTGGTATGGAAGAAAAGAATTTAACATATCTTAAACTGCATAGCCTTGGAGTTACGGCAATCCTCTAGTATCTCACTTGTTCCTTGTAGAAAAAATGATAATTCTCTTAGTCATAGTGAACTTCAGTTGACAAAATCAAGACTTGACCATCATGAGGCACTTAAGAATCCTGAATCTGATCTACCAACGTTTTTAACAGATATACCCTAAGCCGATTGGTGTTCCTGAATCTCGGTATGAGGGTAGGCTGACGGGAAAAGGCACACTAGGAAGGAAAGCAAAAGTATGTATGGACGGGCATTCATTCTCTCAAGCACACTACACAGTTCTACACAATTCCACCGTGGTGGCTCCGTATATTGTGAGACACAAGAATATTATACGCTCCGAAAACCCGGGGAAGGCTGACTCTTGGATTAAAGGGGAACACGAGAAGACTTTCGGCAGTTGGTTGCAGACACATCTCATGAATGACGACACCGTTGGAGATCAGCTGTACTGTTTGGCCAGGCCACCATCTTCGACTATATGTACTTTCCAAGGGTACGAGATAAATGGGAATACATTTTACACGGTTGCCCAAGATAAAAAGAGCACCAACCAAAATAGTGGGGTCCGCTTTGATGCAACAGACGATAATGGGCAGAAGGAAACATATTACGGGTACATAGAGGAGATATGGGAACTTGACTATGGACCTACTTTTAAGATCCCTTTGTTTCGGTGCAAATGGGTGAAGCTGACAGGAGGCGGGGTAGTTGTAAACCAAAAGTACGGCATGACAATAGTGGATCTCAACAATCTTGCGTATATGGACGAACCATTCATCCTAGCCAACGATGTCGCTCGGGTTTTCTATGTGAAGGACATGTCTACAAAAATGAGAAAAAGAAATCAGCAAAAGAAGACATCGTCCGATGAGCCAAAGCGCCACATAGTTCTTTCAGGGAAAAGAAACATCGTGGGAGTAGATGACAAGACAGACATGTCAGTAGATTATAATAAGTTTCATGAAATTCTGCCCTTCAAAGTGAAAACTGACCCAAGCATCCTACTGAATGATGAAGATTCTCCATGGCTACGACCCAGAAGAAAACAGAAATAATAGATAGGAATGTTGGTGCAATAATGTAATAATGTATTAAACCTTTTATGTAATGCATGTATGAAATGTACTAAACCTTTATTTAAGGAGCATGCATGTATGGCAACCTTTAGTCCCGGCTGGTGGGTAACCATTAGGCCAGGACGTGTGGGTAACCTTTAGTCCCGGCTGGTGGGTGCAACCGAGACTAAAGCTGTCGGCAGGATAAGGATGCATGGGTGGATGCACTGCTCGATGAGATAAAGCATGTAGCGCATGACGCCCCTGTCGGAGAAACAAGACAATGTAGAAGCGGCGCCGTGCCTATAAAAGGAGCATCGATACGCCATGGCAAGCAGCTCAACAAGCCAACCTAGAAGGCAGGGAGAGTTTCATCCCCATGGATGGAGGAAAGGGTTGGGAAATCTCCCGTGGCGGAGCTTCTCGAAGATGTCGTTGGTGCTCACGCCCTATGGCATCTTCGGAAGCTCCTCCTCGGAAAAATTTCCCTGCAAGCCCGTGAAAGACTCCATCTCCTCTAACTATTTTGGAGGAAAGGGTTGGGAAATCTCCCGTGGCGGAGCTTCTCAAAGATGTCGTTGGTGCTCACGCCCTACGGCATCTTCGGAAGCTCCGTCTCGGAAAAATTTCCCTGCAAGCCCGTGAAAGACTCCATCTCCTCTAACTGTGTTGGGGAAAGGGTTGGGAAATCTCCCGTGGCAGAGCTTCTCGAAGATGTCGTTGGTGCTCACACCCTATGATGGTGCCAAGTTGATGAAGTAAATAACCGGCCAGTTGGGAACCCCAAGAGGAATGTGTGATGAGTATAGCAGCTTGTTTTCCCTCAGTTAAGAAACCAAGGTTTAATCGTTCAGGAGAAGAGCAGACAATTACGACTGAAGGTGATGCTTGCTAGTTTGCGACAGCTTCAGACAATTTATATATGGCGCCTCGTCCAAGCTTTGCTTGCTAGCTGCAACACGGAACCTGCATACAACACAACCAAGTACTTTGTTCCCAACTTGCGATGAGGTTGTCAATCTCACCGGTTTGCTTGAAACAAAGGTTATGAGCGTATCGAGTGGAAAACAGTAGAGTATGCGAGTAAAGTAAACAGTGCGAGTAAAGTAAACAGGTGATAGCAATATGATGGAAATAGGACCAGGGTCCACAGTTCACTAGTGGTGTCTCTCCATAAGATAAATAACACATGCTGGGTAAACAAATTACAGTTGGGCAATTGATAGAATAAAGATAAACGTGATATGTCAAGAAAATCACTACGAGATTTACTCTGGGCATTACAACAAAATACATAGACCGCCATCCAACTGCATTTATGACTAATAATCCACTTGTGGCAAATCAATCCGAGAACTCCACAAGTATTAAGTTGCGAACAACAGATAATTGCATTAAGCAAAGTGTGTAATGTAAACAAAGCATATGCCCTTGAGCATATGAATGTTGTTTTCTCCCTAGTAGCAACAGCACATCTACAACCTTAGAGGTTTTTGTCACTCCCCCAGGTTAAATAGAGGCATGAACCCACTATCGAGCATAAATACCCCCTCTTGGAGTCACTAGCAACTACTCGGCCAAGATAGCTACTAACAACGGAGAGCATGCAAGATCATAAACAACATAGAGATAACATAAGATATATTTCAGTATAGCAACTAAATCATAACACCAATATTCATCGGATCCCAACAAACCAAACATGTAGAATTACATAACGGTGATCTCAATCATGTAGGGCAGCTCATGAGATCTAAACATGGAGCACATGGTGGAGAAGACAACCATCTAGCTACTGCTATGGACCCATAGTCCAAGGTAGACTACTCACTCATCGCTCCGGAGGCAAGCATGGCGATGAAGAAGACCTCCGATGGTGATTCCCCTCTCCGGCAGGGTGCCGGGAAGAGCTTCTGGACCCTCCCGATCTTCGGGTCGACGGCGGCGGCGGATCGCGATGTGTTCTGGAAAAGTGATCGGGTCCTTAGGTTTTTCCCGTCGGGGGGGTCTTTATAGGTGAAGGGGCGATGTCAGAGGTGGAGCCAGGTGGCCTCACACCAGGGCGGCGCGGGCCAGGCCCTGGCCGCGCCGGCCTGGCGTGTGGAGCCCCTGTGGCTCCCCTCCTACTCTCCTTCGGATCTCTGGAAGCTCCCGGACAAAATAAGACTTCAGGAACTTGTTTCGTCCAATTTCGAGAATATTTCCTGTGTATCACTTCTGAAACACAAAAACAGCAGAAAACAGGGAACTGGCACTGTGGCAACTTGTTAGTAGGTTAGTTCCGGAAAATGCATAAAAGTGCCACAAAGTGTAACGAAATAGTAGGCAAATGGTGTAAAAACAAGCATGGAGCATCAAAAATTATAGATACGTTAGAGACGTATCAAGCATCCCCAAGCTTAACTCCTGCTCGTCCTCGAGTAGGTAAGTGATAACAAAAGAATAATTTTTGAGGTGACATGCACCTACACAATCTTGATCATGTATGTAAGCATTTGTGAGCTGGGATCATAAGAACTTAAAACATGGGCATGAAAGATATAATCTTGAAAATAGAAACTTAGCAACCATGTTATAAACATGCAAATGAACACAAACAAAAGATCATGAAAATGAAACAATGAAAGTCAAATGTGTGTTCAAATCATAAGGAAAAACATACAAATGGTTTTTAGCTTGTCCTTCAAAGAGAGCAAAACATAAATGCATAGGACACCTTCAAGTTTAAGAGGGCGACTGGATACAAATAATTTGAGAACAAGTGAAACCAACAATATGAATCAATCAATGAAAACTTTGGGACAATGCACATTATACTAAGAATGACAACTATGCTCTCTTAATGGTGCATAAAGATAGAAGGTGGTGACTCAACATAAAAGTAGAAGAAAGGCTCTTCGCAGAGGGAAGCAGTGATTGCAAGTTTTATAACCTTCAAAAATTATGGTACTTACCGGCTTTGAGCTCTCATTGCCCCCATCATAAGCATCTTGAATGGTTAAAGTTAATGCGAGAACAATTATGATGCATATGCTTGACAAATTATAAGTTGAAAACCTCGTGTCCCGTGAATACAAGTACCCAAACCTCATGCTACTTTACATAGAGTCCCAAGCAAGGCTCTTGTCATTGTAAATATATGCATATCATTGAGAACCGCCAACGGGGTACCTCCGTGCCCGATGACATGGAACAAGCCCACATCAAAATGACAGGACAAGCAGACAATGAACACCTCGACATCTCTTTTATTTGCCATTTGTTTAGCTTTTTATTGTGAGATGCGTCGTCGAATGTTCACCATGGGTATGCTGCAAATTTCCACCATGAATTATGCATGGCTTAGATTAGCGGCCCGGCGTTTCCCTAACACATATACAAACTCCATGATCCCCACAAGATTCCCAATTCATTTCACACCGCGGGCATCTATAAACAAAAGATCACGATATCAACTCAAATAAGAAGTGCAATGTCGAAAGCTTGCCCATGACTGCATGGCTGGGCTAGTCTCCAACTTACAACTTGCAAGCATAACAACTCAACATAAGAGACCACAATGTCAAATTTTTAAGAACAAGAAAAAGTAAAGTGTGCCTTCCGGTTCATGAGAGCTTTACTGACCGAATTTCGCATAACACTGGTAAGAGTTTAATTCGAAGAGAAAATAAAAACAAGTCAAATTTACTTGGAATAGTAAATTGCTAGTAGGTATGTATGGTGGACACTTTGGAAAACTTTGGCTTTTAGGAGTTGGATGCACGAGTAGAGCTCATACTCAGTACAAGGCGAGGGCTAGCAAAAGACTGGGAGCGACCAACTAAGAGAGCAATAATGGCCATAATCATACACAGCGACAAAGCGACATTGAAAGAGGCATAAGATGGCATCAAAAGTCAAAAACTAAATGATCATAGCGGCTATTGGCAACTTTGTAAGAGTCTAACATGTGTGAGCATGCGCCAAGTCAACCCAAATAAAGCATCAAGGAGAAAACCAAAATAATGCTTCCAAATAATTAAAAACAACGCATGATTTTTTTCAAAGGCTCATTAAGCAATCTCAGTTATTTGAGACAAGTCATGCTACAGAAAAACCACTAAGCATACTATCAAAAAGACATCAAGCATGGCATGAAAAATCCTAAGCCGTAGTCTACACAAGCTCCTTCTTGTACCACTTTTTTGCACAAAGCTTTTTCTCTTTTCCAACACCATTTGAAAATTTTATAAACACCTCTTTTGATGAAAACCAATAAAGATCAGAGGCAAAAATACACCTTGATGAAAAGATATAACAAGGTCTGAATGCAAATCAAGGTGAAAACGAAAACCAAAAGCAGTAGCGGAAAAAGAAGAACACCCGGTGAAATTGTAAGAATGAAAAACGGAGTGTTCTTTGCAAATGAAAACGAGTACATCTCCTCCAAAGGAAATTTGTTGGGGTCCAACCATTTATTGCAGTAAACAAAACTAAGCTAACAAAGAAAACTAAAACAACTGATGCTCCAAGAAAAACACATAGTGCATGAAGCAATAAAAATATAGTGTCTTGAAAGGTGACCTGATTTTTGCCGATGAAGAAGGGGTGCCTCGGGGGCATCCCCAAGCTTTGACGCTTCTACTTCTTGGATATTTCTTGGGGTGATGCATGGGCATCCCCAAGCTTGAGCTTTTGTCCATTCTTCAACTCATCTCATCATTCTCCAATCCCTACACTTGAAAACTTCCTTTATACAAAACTAAACACAAATCTATTAGCAACATTAGTGTAGGCATAACATATAATCAACCTCTTTTTGCTTCAGGTTTCAACCCAAAACCACCACATATATAGCATATACTACTGTAGCAACTTCCCCAAAAGTTCCGTGATCAAAAGAACTCAAAAGAAAACGATAAAGCGGCAAACACAAATATTGGCAGACATCTGTCAAAACGGAACAGCTGACAAAGGTCGAATTTTTGAGGGGTTTTCTGTTGCTCAAATAAAAAAGTGTTCAACTAACGAAAGTTTGGATATAACCTGGGGCATATGCACAAGAAATCGAAGGTCCAAAAGATATACAGAGAATTTATACGAATTTTTACGGTGCAGCACCGAAAACAGTTTCAGGACAGCAACATCCCCAAATCTTTACCTCACTTGAATTAGAGGCTTCTCTTGGCACAAAAACGAAATAAACAAGATAAGGAGTGGTCATTACAGTAGTAATGACTTCCAAGACTCAAATAAAAGAAAAATTACTGAAAATAAAACATTGGGTTATGTCCCAAGAGTGCTTTTCTTTAGCGCCTTTGAGCTAGGCGCAGAAAATTACGAATCAAGTAATAATGAAAAGGGGATCATGATCCACTATAGGAATAAAGAAATGAATACTATCCAATTGAGGTTTTGAGTATCCCTTATAGTCACGCTTTGGTACACTATTTTCATCAAAAAGATTTTCAGGACAAATCCAACTAAAATTAGTTACCAAAGCATTATGAATTCCTACAAGCTTACAAGGTATTGGCAATCTAGACTCTTCGTTGGGTGTACCAACAATTTCAACAGGCGAACCAAGCTTATTAAACTTCTTAAAAACTTTCCTAGCCTCAATTGCAACATCTCTAAATTCTATGCGCAAAGTTTCCAAGATAAAAGCTTTCTTTTCAAGATCTTCAATTTCATGAAGCTTAAGGAACATATATAGCGTAAAAGGATTAAGACTAGCAAACCTAGTTTCCAACATGTGAATTAAATAAGCAGAAGCAACTTCAATACTAGGAGCTAGCTCAACCAAAGACTTTTCCTCAACTTCCTTATGCATACTAATGTGATTAAAGAACTCCTCAATGTTACTTTTTCCAATAATTGAACCACTACCTACTGAGAGGTCCTCCAGAACGTACTTAGGGATCAACATGATGAACTAAAAGCAAAGAAATAAAAACTACCAAGGATTCTAATTTTTTTGGGTTTTTGATATATAAACGATGCAGGTAAAATAAATAAAGTAAAGCAAAACAATAACAAAGTAAAGGATGTGCGTGCGAAAACTCCCCTCGCAGAAGTCTTCCACTCTTCAGGAGGAAGCTTGATGGTGCCAAGTTGATGAAGTAAATAACCGGCCAGTTGGGAACCCCAAGAGGAAGGTGTGATGAGTATAGCAGCTTGTTTTCCCTCAGTTAAGAAACCAAGGTTTAATCGTTCAGGAGAAGAGCAGACAATTACGACTGAAGGTGATGCTTGCTAGTTTGCGACAGCTTTGAACAATTTATATATGGCGCCTCGTCCAAGCTTTGCTTGCTAGCTGCAATGCGGAACCTACACACAACACAACCAAGTACTTTGTTCCCAACTTGCGATGAGGTTGTCAATCTCACCGGTTTGCTTGAAACAAAGGTTATGAGCGTATCGAGTGGAAAACAGTAGAGTATGCGAGTAAAGTAAACAGTGCGAGTAAAGTAAACAGGTGATAGAATTATGATGGAAATAGGACCGGTGTCCACAGTTCACTAGTGGTGTCTCTCCATAAGATAAATAACACATGCTGGGTAAACAAATTATAGTTGGGAAATTGATAGAATAAAGATAAACGTGATATGTCAAGAAGATCACTACGAGATTTACTCTGGGCATTACAACAAAATACATAGACCGCCATCCAACTGCATCTATGACTAATAATCCACTTGTGGCGAATCAATCCGAGAACTCCATAAGTATTAAGTTGCGAACAACAGATAATTGCATTAAGCAAAGTGTGTAATGTAAACAAAGCATATGCCCTTGAGCATATGAATGTTGTTTTCTCCCTAGTAGCAACAGCACATCTACAACCTTAAAGGTTTTTGTCACTCCCCCAGGTTAAATAGAGGCATGAACCCACTATTGAGCATAAATACCCCCTCTTGGAGTCACTAGCAACTACTCGGCCAAGATAGCTACTAACAATGGAGAGCATGCAAGATCATAAACAACATAGAGATAACATAAGATATATTTCAGTATAGCAACTCAATCATAACACCAATATTCATCGGATCCCAACAAACCAAACATGTAGAATTACATAACGGTGATCTCAATCATGTAGGGCAGCTCATGAGATCTAAACATGGAGCACATGGTGGAGAAGACAACCATCTAGCTACTGCTATGGACCCATAGTCTAAGGTAGACTACTCACTCATCGCTCCGGAGGCAAGCATGGCGATGAAGAAGACCTCCGGTGGCGATTCCCCTCTCTGGCAGGGTGCCGGGAAGAGCTTCTGGACCCTCCCGATCTTCGGGTCGATGGCGGCGGCGGATCGCGATGTGTTCTGGAAAAGTGATCGGGTCCTTAGGTTTTTCCCGTCGGGGGGTCTTTATAGGCGAAGGGGCGATGTCAGAGGTGGAGCCAGGTGGCCTCATAACAGGGCGGCATGGGCCAGGCCCTGGCCGCGCCGGCCTGGCGTGTGGGGCCCCTGTGGCTCCCCTCCTACTCTTCTTCGGATCTCTGGAAGCTCCCGGACAAAATACGACTTCAGGAACTTGTTTTGTCCAATTCCGAGAATATTTCCTGTGTATCACTTCTGAAACACAAAAACAGCAGAAAACAGGAAACTGGCACTGTGGCAACTTGTTAGTAGGTTAGTTCCAGAAAATGCGTAAAAGTGCCACGAAGTGTAACAAAACAGTAGGCAAATGGTGTAAAAACAAGCATGGAGCATCAAAAATTATAGATACATTGGAGACGTATCACCCTACGGCATCTTCGGAAGCTCCGCCTCGGAAAAATTTCCCTGCAAGCCCGTGAAAGACTCCATCTCCTCTAACTGTGTTGGGGAAAGGGTTGGGAAATCTCCCGTGGCGGAGCTTCTCGAAGATGTCGTTGGTGCTCACGCCCTACGGCATCTTCGGAAGCTCCACCTCGGAAAAATTTCCCTACAAGCCCGTGAAACACTCCATCTCCTCTAACTGTGTTGGGGAAAGGGTTGGGAAATCTCCCATGGCGGAGCTCCTCGAAGATGTCGTTGGTGCTCACGCCCTACGGCATCTTCGCAAGCTCCGCCTCGGAAAAATATGCAAAAAGTATATTAATCAATACAGTTTTGATTGAAAATGGCAAAATAGTTAATAGTTTGGATAGTTAAAATAATTAATTTTGAAAATAGAAAATGGTTTTGAATTAGTTATTCAATTTCAAACACTTTTCATATTCATAGTTTCAACGCGAATTTGCTACCACCGGTGGTAGCTATGCATGCATAGTCCTTGGATTATGTGAGCATGGTATTCCTCCGCATGCGATGTAGAGAGCAGGAGATGACAGTGATAACGGATGAAATTCCTCCGTTTGTTGCATGCACATGGTACTCTTGAATGGCTACCTAGCATGGCAACTGTGGATGGCTAGAGCATGTGGTGATTTTAGACATACCATGCCTAGTTGCCATGCGTAGTTGCCATGCACACTCTTGAATATCTACCTAGGATGGAAACCATGTATGGCTAGAGGAGGTGGTGATTTAAGACTTGCCATTCCTAGTTGCCATGCACACTTTACTAACCAAGTAACCTGCAGAGTTGCCTTGTATGATTTCCTAACCGATCAAGGTGGTGATTTTGGGAATGCCACACCTAGTTGCCATGCACACTCTCCAAACACACTAACCACCTAGACATGCCATGTGATGTAGCCGTCTTGCCTAGCCATACGTGTGGTTTTGGCGGGATTTTTTTGTTGGCGCGAATGTTATGGTCTTCCTTTTCCCTCCTAACAGTGAAAAAACTAAAAGACAAATAAAAATGCGCGGACCCTAATCATTCGGGAAAAAACTCTAACAGTGAAGAAACTCAAAGAACAAACAAAAATGCGACGGAGGGTAAGAACTAATTAAAATAAGTTCATAAATCCTATCGAGAGAAAAAAGACATTTATGAAATGAGCTCTACTTGATTAAGTAGCGGCGCTCTCAAAATCAACAAATCAATTAACCGCTGATTTTTATGGATCAAGGTGTTCGTCCTAGTGAGCTATGGTATAAATCCGATTATGTATCAGGGAAATGCTAAATAGAAAAGGATACGGCAGCTATGAGTACACAATGTGAGTGGTGAGATGAGATGATTTGTTTGCATGGTTCTACGGTGTGGTGGCTTTGGATGGATAGGTTGAGTGGATGGTGTAGTAGGTGTGTGTGTGTGGTTAGTTGGGGTGGATAATCCAATAGGTTGCATGGTGTGGTGTGTTGGTGTGGTATGTTGAGGTGGTGTGTTGAGGTGGTGAGAGATAGAAATATGCATGCAAACACCGTCGCTTCCGTGTGTTAACTCTTGTGCTCATGGTAGAAAATCACATGCTCCCTATAGAGAATCTAATGGTGGATGATGGGTGCATAGCTACCACCGGTGGTAGCAGGCTATTTTGCTTCATAGTTTTGTCAAATTCTAAAATATGCAAAAAGAATATTAATCAATATAGTTTTCATTGAAAATGGCAAAATAGTTAATAGTTTGGACAGTTAAAATAATTAATTTTGAAAATAGAAAATAGTTTTGAATTAGTTATTCAATTTCAAACACTTTTCATATTCATAGTTTTGTCAAATTCTAAAATATGCAAAAAGAATATTAATCAATATAGTTTTAATTGAAAATGGCAAAATAGTTAATAGTTTGGATATTTAAAATAATTAATTTTGAAAATAGAAAATAGTTTTGAATTAGTTATTCAATTTCAAACACTTTTCATATTCAAAGTTTTATCAGATTCTAAAATATACAAAAAGAATATTAATCAATATAGTTTGAATTGAAAATGGCAAAATAGTTAATAGTTTGAATAGTTAAAATAACTGATTTTGAAAATAGAAAATGGTTTTGAATTAGTTAATCAATTTTAAACACTTTTCATATTCAAAGTTTTATCAGATTCTAAAATATACAGAAGTTATTCAATTCAAAATTAAAAATTTATATTTGAAATGAAATCTGAAAAAATTTCAGCATTGGCGCGCATTTATTGCCCCTTTAGTCCCGGTTGGAGCCACCAACCGGGACTAAGGGGGGGGGGGGGGTCGGGCGCGAACCGCGAACCCCCCTTTAGTCCCGGTTGGTGGCTTCAACCGGGACTAAAGACTCTTTAGTCCCGGTTGAAGCCACCAACCGGGACTAAAGGGGGGGGGGTATATAAGCCCGCGCCGCCCCTCCTCTTCTTCTTCCCCAACACTTAGCAGTTTCTGCAGATCATCGACGCGCGCGAGGAGCTCCGCCGCCGATCGTTGCGGTCACCGCGCCGATTGAGCCCGCCGTCGCCGCCGCTCACCGCTCCCGCCGCCGCTCACCGCGAGCCCCGCGCGCGCGCCGCCCCGGCCCTGTCCTGGCCACACCGCCGCCCCAGCACCACCGCGCCCCGGCCACTCCCCGCACCACCGCGCCCCGGCCGGCCATGCCCCGCACCACCGCGTCCGCCGCCCGCAAGGTTTTTTTAAATTTTGTTAATTATTAGGGTTAGCAAAATGTAGTTAGCAAATGTATTTTTAGTGTATTTTTTATAGTGTATTTTTTTCAGTGTAGTTAGAATTAGGTTGTTTAGAATTAGGTTATTTAGTAGTTAGAATTAGGTTATTTAGAATTAGGTTATTTAGATTTAGGTTATTTTATGAGGTTATTTAGAATTAGGTTATTTTATTAGGTTATTTAGAATTGTTAGGTTATTTAGAATTAGGTTATTTAGAATTAGGTTATTTAGTAGTTAGAATTAGGTTATTTAGAATTAGGTTATTTAGAATTAGGTTATTTTATTAGGTTATTTAGAATTAGGTTATTTAGAATTGTTAGGTTATTTTAGTTTTAGAATTAGTATTAGTATTAGTTTGTTAGGAGTATTTAATTTTAGATATTAAGTTATTTGTTAGGTTATTTGTTAGTTAATTGTTTGTTAGGAGTACTTAGTTTAGAGTTAGAAGTATTTTTTAGTTAGAAGTATTTTTTAGAGTTATTAGTATTAATTTAGTTAGAAGTATTTTTTTAGAGTTAGAAGTATTTAGAAGTATTTAGTTATTAGTATTAATTGAAATACAAATGTCGTATTTTGCAGAAAAACTATGGATCCACATAGCAGAAACCTAGAAGAGGAAGAACTTCTCGAGGATATAATCAACGACGCCCCCGACGTTGAACCAGCTGAATCTCCGTCGTCGTATCTGAATCCCTCTAGAGATGGAATGGAGTTCAACTGACACGAAGATAAAGCCGCGGGGGCAGGCGATAGCTCCGATGACGGAGAAAGCGATAGCTCCGCTGATGGAGAAGCCGGTGGACAAATAACGAAGTCCGGCGAGGTATACATATGAAGTTCGGCAATCAGTTGTAATATGTGAAAAATATTGGAGATAGTTGTATATTGCATACATATACATTAATTGACGAATGTTTCTCCTCTTAGGCCTCCACATCGAGCAAAGCTACGAAACGAGGCCCGACCAAAAAGTTGGATGCACGAACGCATTACACCTTTGAGGTCATATTACCTACGGGCGAACCCAAGCTTCCTAAGAATGCTGCTGACACATTCAAGAAGCAATGCGGAGTTCTGGTTAGGGATCACGTCCCGATCAGCGTTCGGGAGTGGAACAAGCGCAAAGGGGCAGACGATAGTGACTATGTCGCTGAAAGGTACAAAGAGAGTGTTTGGAATGATCTCATGGCACATTTCAACCTGCCAGAATGTGAGAATGAAGACGCCACAAGAAAACTGAGGGCCAAAGTTAAGCAGTGGACTCTAAAGAAGATGGCCGAACTGTTCCGGGTGTGGAAGAAGAAACTATGGAAAAACTATCTGAAGACAAAGAAAGTGCCAGTATTCGAGGGGTATCTAGCCAAGCAGGCGAATCACTGGAAGGCATTTCAGGAGTACAAGGAGTCTGAAGATGCCAAGGTATTATCGGAAAAGAGGAAAAAAATGCCGACAAGAAGAAATATCACCACACGCTGGGGCCAGGGGCTATGAGACTGCCATCCCAAAGTGGGATAAGAAAGAGCAAGAGATGATTGCTAAAGGGATCACACCTGAACCCATCCGTGATGAGTGGGAATTGAGAGCAAGAAATTGGTTCCTTGCGCATGGTGGTTCGTACGACGAACTAACAGGGGACCTTATCTGCAGTGATGGTCTTAGGATACCCAGGAAAAATTGAAAAAAAATAGTGAAAGAAATTAAAGAGGGAAAAAGATAGTTCACTCCAGATAGAGAGAAAGACTTGCTCACACTGGTCCTCGGTAATGACAAACATGGAGGACGAACGCGAGGCTTTGGTCCTTCTTACCCGTGGTGGCTTGGGTTTGCCAGAGACCAAGACACTTACAGAAGCCGAGTGAGAGCAAAGAAGCGACAGCAGGATGAGGAAAATGACAAGTTCAACCAGTTGCTTGCCAGGCTTAACGAGCAACAGCAGCAGATTGACGAACTTAGAGGAGTAGTGCGCCAGCAATATCCTGCACTCGATATTACCGCCGGCCCATCTAAGCAGAAAAGCAGCGTGGCTGAATCTGAGGCCCCGACCGACGATGCACGACGAATGATAGAGGGCGGTCCCGGCTACCCCGTGGATTGAATCAACAAGTCAACATCATGTGAACTCCATCAGAGAATGAAGAACATATCCATGAAGGTGGCCGTCGGACAAGCTTTACCTTCTGACCCTGATGTACGCTGGCATGGCCGTGAGATTCCAGCTGGCTATGCTAAAGTCGGGGTGGATGAAATCGTGCTGAGGTTTCATGATATGGAGCTCGACATCGCTGGACCCAAAGATGAGAGGATACTCGGAGAAGTACTGGGTGGAGTCATTCTATGGGACAAGAACTACATCAAGCTTCCAGGCTCGGCCCCAAGGACAACACCGCCTCCGAGTCGTCGCAGGTCACCTACACCTCCATCACCTCCAAGCCCTCCACATGACGACGGCCACCACAACACGAGTCCATCTCGATCACCTCCGCTGGACTTGGGTCGGCCATCTCCGCCGCCGCCCGCTAAGGATACTAAGCGGAAGCGTGCCAGCAAGAATGCTCCGTCGATGGGTTCTAAGCGACGGAGCTCCCCAAAGCGCAAACTGTCGCCCCTCCCAAAGGTACCTCATGCTAATCTTCCCATCAGACCTTATGATCGTACCCCCGAGGAAAACGCCAGGATAGCAAAGGAACATTATGATGCGCAGATGAAAAAGAAGGAACCCGAGCCCCACCCGGAATACACCGAGAAGCAAAAAGCATATGCAAAATACTTACTGACCCTTCCATCACAGTATGAATTGCACCATAAGCCTGATGACTATACACGCACATTGTAGAAGGAAGGGAAAAAGAGCAGATCACGTGCAAGTGCAAGTGGGAGCAAATCAAGTACAAGTACAAGCAAAAAAAGATCAGACGTTCCTCAGCTTGGACAACAGGCCAAACAATCGATCCCACCCCTCAGGGTGTTATCCGAGAATGTTCCCTCTCTGGTGCAGGGGCAAGATTTGGAATTAGCACAGAAGTGGGCGGATGAATGGGGTATAAGTGTTGAAGACGTTCTGGCTTCCCAAGACGACATGCTTCCCAAGGCTGTGGTAGCTCCGAAGCCGCAATTTGTCATGGGAGCGCCTTTGGTCAGCAAAGAAAAGTTTGAAGATCTCCCAACAAATATGCGTTACTTGCATACATGGTACTTGAATGAAGCAAAGAATGAGAGAACGATGATCGTGGCGCGTGTTCCACGGGAGTACTACGGCCGTTCCGAAGACATCCATATCAACTTTGATAGACTCTTCCAGATGTACAATTGCGACGTCCTCGACAAATCTCTTATGAGTTGCTATTGTCTGTAAGTTTTTCAATTCGTTGTCTACATATAACTTGTTCAGTTATTTCAATTTATTGTCTACATATAACTTGTTCAGTTATGACTTGTACTCTATTATGCAGAATGAAGATCCTGGAATGTAAAAGTAGGAACATCATAAATATTAGGTTTATTGACCCAGATAAAATACATATAAAGACGCTAATTGATAACCCCAAGGAGACGGAGGAAAACCTTCTAAGGTTTCTAACAGATCAAAATTACTGTGACCACATACTGTTTCCATACAACTTCAAGTGAGGGTCTTACTCTGTTGTGTCCATTCACTTATAAGTGTAATTGATAAGTTACTGACATATATATATATATATATATATATATATATATATATTAACGCGGATTTGCTACCACCGGTGGTAGCTATGCATGCATGCATAGTCCTTGGATTATATGAGCATGTTATTCCTCCGCATGCGATGTAGAGAGCAGGAGATGACGGTGATAACGGATGAAATTCCTCCGTTTGTTGCATGCACATGGTACTCTTGAATGGCTACCTAGCATGACAACTGTGGATGGCTAGAGGATGTGGTGATTTTAGACATACCATGCCTAGTTGCCATGCGTAGTTGCCATGCACACTCTTGAATATCTACCTAGGATGGCAACCGTGTATGGCTAGAGGAGGTGGTGATTTAAGACATGCCATTCCTAGTTGCCATGCACACTTTACTAACCAAGTAACCTGCAGAGTTGCCTTGTATGATTTCCTAACCGATCAAGGTGGTGATTTTGGGAATGCCACACCTAGTTGCCATGCACACTCTCCAAACACACTAACCACCTAGACATGCCATGTGATGTAGCCGTCTTGCCTAGCCATACGTGTGGTTTTGGCAGGATTTTTTTGTTGGCGTGAATGTTATGGTCTTCCTTTTCCCTCCATTATCTCACTGCTGCCACTTCATTAAGAGAGAAAAAAGACATTTATGAAATGAGCTCTTCTTGATTAAGTAGCGGCGCTCTCAAAATCAACAAATCAATTAACCGCTGATTTTTATGGATCAAGGTGTTCGCCCTAGTGAGCTATGGTATGAATCCGATTATGTATCAGGGAAATGCTAAATAGAAAAGGATACGGCAGCTATGAGTACACAATGTGAGTGGTGAGATGAGGTGATTTGTTTGCATGGTTCCACGGTGTGGTGGCTTTGGATGGATAGGTTGAGTGGATGGTATAGTAGGTGTGTGTGTGTGGTTAGTTGGGGTGGATAATCCAATAGGTTGCATGGTGTGGTGTGTTGGTGTGGTGTGTTCAGGTGGTGAGAGATAGGAATATGCATGCAAACACCGTCGCTTCCGTCTGTTAACTCTTGTGCTCCTGGTAGAAAATCACATGCTCCCTATAGAGAATCTAATGGTGGATGATGGGTGCATAGCTACCACCGGTGGTAGCAGGCTATTTTGCATATATATATATATATATATATATATATATATATATATATATATATATATATACATGTGCAGCTACCACTGGATTCTGTTGGACATTCAAATTGATAAGGGAAGAGTTGATGCCTTCGACCCAATATCGAGAAACTTGGAATAGTTCCAAAGCCTGCAGGACATGCTCCAAGGGTAATTTCAATCATTCTTGCGCTCTATCGGTCTCTTTCGATGATTTTCTGATATATCAAATAATGAAAAACTTAGCAAATCATTTTCCTTGTCGGGCAGGGTTTGGAAGCGGTTCAAGTGCGTGACTGACGGTATCTCTCATGAGAAGCTGACCTTTAGAGCGGCTCAGGTAAGTAGTACGATATACTTCTATTTTCAATACATTTATGATGCTAGATTATTATTTTGATTATATTCTATTCCCGTAAAGTGCGACCAGCAGCCACAGGGGACGCATCTATGTGGATACTAAGTTTGCGAGTTCATTCACACGTTTACCTCTGAGCATAAGGATTATAGATACGACGTAAGCAATAAACATGCACACCTCTATTTTTACCCATCATTCTTTGTTATCATGATTGACATTCATATTGATCTCATCTTCTTATATAGTACACGACCATGCGGGAGAAGTACCTACCAGAGCAACGCGCGATCGCTGTTGCAGAGAAGCTAGCGGCCTTTTTGAGGACAGAACTTATAAATGATAAAGGAAGATTTAGTGTAGCTAGGGGCCATTACTAATGTTGCTGTAATCGAATAGACGGGCTCTAGTCCTGATAATTGTTATCTCCATATAATTGTATATATATACTCGATCGTAAGATAAGTTATCTTACATATATATGCACTAACACGTATACGTAGAATTATATGAAAAGTGTTTTTAAAATGAAGAAAGAATAAAATAAAATACAACAAAAATAATTCCCCCGAACACCTAAACCCTAAAACCCTAAAGCAAAAAACAAAATATGTAGATGCCCTTTAGTCCCGGTCCGTGATACAAACCGAGACTAAAGGTCCTGATCCTGGATGCGCTCTGAGGCGCCCACGTGGACACCCTCCAGTCCCGGCTGATACCCGGGCCGGGACTAAAGGTTTAGCCTTTAGTCCCACCGCTGTAGTCCCGGTTTACAAACCGGAACTAAAGGCCCTTACAGACCGGGACTGGAGGCCCTGTCCCCACTAGTGGTCCATCGCCTAGTTTTACTTTAAAGGGAGCTCATTAGTTGATTAGATGAATGAGTGATGGAAACTGCAACAGATTAGACCATTAAATGGTAAAAACTACAAAAATTCCGTGTGCAACACAATGAATGGGTGAAAGTTACAATTTCCTCACCTACGAGCTACCAACACGCGGAGCAGAGTCTCCAGTTCCCTGCGTGGCTGTGTCTATTCTTGAGCCGAAATGTGCTAAGCTAAGTCTAGAAGGCTAGAAGTTGGGTAACGATGTCGCCGGAGGAGCACGGAAACTTCAGGGTCTATCGTTGCGGCGATGTTATCTGATCGTCACGTCACGTTTTCGCCGGAAATTACTGGTAATTCTGAAAGCGATTGACCTGACCAGAGTACCTTTTACTCCTCTCGTGATGTGAAACCGATACATCTGTCGCAAATGCTCGAGAGATCACGGCTGAAAAGTGGGAGACGACAGACGGGGATGCAATCAACGCAATAGCGACCGAGGAGCTGGGTTATTCGTGGCAAGTCAGTACAGTAAATAGAATCTGATGGAAACATGCGCCAAGCATAAGCGGGATGGGTGAGGCAGCGCTGAGTACTGACCAGTGTAGATGTAAGCACAGCGCAGCGTGACGAGCAGAGCACGGGATCGGATCGTCGTATCGAGCAACCGTCTAGACCAGGACCTGCGCAAAGCAACGGAAAATGATTTCCGGATGCCGAACCGATCGATTACGTTTGGGTTTTGATTGGTTGGATCCAGAGCTTCAAGCTTTTTGAAAAAAGGAAGGCAATTTTGTTTGCCTGAATTCATTGAATAAGAATGAAAGAGTTTAGGTTTAGGTTACAACCCACGCAACGACTAGTTTCCTAGCATTACAAGATGTTGGGATTTTGGTCCAGCCTATCGATACCTATTCCAGGAGGTACCGATCTGGTGAGGGTGGCTTCTCCGGCGGCTCGGCGACTCTGCCGGCCGGAGCTGTGGCGGGGGAGGGGACCGGCTCCCCTCTGTATATAGTAGTTTTAGGCTTTGCTTTTCCTACATGGAGAATTGTGTCATGCCGTCGTTCTGCCTGCCTCGGCTGCTGGCGAGTAGGAGCTGGGGTCCGGTGAAGGCCGTTCTTCTTCATCTCGGGTGGTGGGGGATGAGAGGAAAGGGTGGATCTGGAAGGGTGTCCTCAAATAAGCTCGGTGGAGTTGGGTCTCGAGCAGATCTTGAGTCTCTGTCTCATTTTCTTCGCCGTCATGGTGACGGAAGAAAAGGGGTTGACAGATCTCGTTCGATGTTGCTTGGCCTTCTAGCTCTGCGGGAAGATGGAGTGCAGAGCTTCTCTTGTGCTCCGGAAACTGGTGTCGGTGGCGGAGTTCATCAGTGGAGGCAAATTGCTGCCGATGCTATCCATCGCTAGAGGGGCCGCTCCGCGCTCGGTTGCAGGTGTAGCCCGAGCTTTTCCTTCCTCAAACAATTTGTCAGACAAATGCTCAATCTATTCTCATTTTCAATCCTCAATTTTTGGAAAGCTTTTACATGAACGGAATTACCAGTTCGTTCTTTATCGGACAAAGGCAATTGCAGACCAAGATGGTCTAGGCAGTGTCCGTCCAACAACTTTGGAAAATTGCAAATGCAAAAAATAAGTGGAAAAGCAAAGTTCAGTAGGCTAAACTTCATTCAGCGTTCAGTGCTCTTAACTCTGTCATGACTGTTGTTTGTTGATAGCAACTGCGACAGCTTAACCAGTTTTATTTTTAGGCTAAAAGTTTGTACGGAACAAAATAATATGACTGTACATGAACCCTCAGCTCGCTTGTACGAGAACATTCAGACTCGATTGGTTAAGACAATTCACCTGTAACAACGCAGCTGTTCTCATGTGAATGGGTGGGAGTTGGGGAAGAGCAAACTGCCTACAAGAATATGAGCAATAAAACAAACCACGCTGAAGTATCCCCATCACTTCAAAGAGACCATAGGAGAAACCAATATGAAGCAGCCCAGTAGAGCGAGAAAGTATAGCAACTGCGGTTACTCCAACATAGATTTGTATTTCCTTCTTAGAAGAATGCAATTTCCATTATGACTACGCTTGTAGTTTAAAATCTTAATGCAGTTGAAAGTATGTTGACATAAGCGGTGTGCTTTCTCCGGACTCAATGTGCTCGCAACTCGCTTATCTTTGATTTTTAATTTTTTGTTACGAAGATTGTTGCTGTGAGGCATGTCTGCACTCATTTGGCATGACTAGCAAATTTGTATGTTATACACTCTGATCTGATCTGGTGATCTGATCTGGCACTGAAGTATTTTTATTTAATTGGATTTTTTTATGATTTCTACACTATAACTCAAATTTCAGGTATTTCAGTAAAATGTTATCGCTTTTTATAGTCCGTAGCAAAGCACGGGAATTTTGCTAGTAATAATAAAGGACGTAAGGTTTTCGTGGTTAGTTCGTCCGTTGCTCCTTTATTTGGTTCGTCAATCGCTATCGCTAGAAAACTGGTACGTTCGTCCGTCCAGCTAGCCCAAAGAAGCAAAAATATTGGGCCAACTTTAAATTGTCCCGGAAGTATACGTCAAAACAATACTCAATCTGGTCCATGACGGAGCATCGAGACTATGAGGGAGCTTCCAAAAAACACGGCGACCTACACACGAGTACATACGTCGGAAAGATTGCAACTACTACTCAATCTGATCCATCCGGCCAGACAACAGCAGAGTCCGCCTAGAAATCAATCACGTTGACACGGCAATCGAGTTCTGCTCAAACACGATTGGCCGCCATACGGAATCGGAACCGGCGGGCAGACGACAGTATGGCTAGTGATAACAAGTGCTACGAAGTACTGCGACGAAGACGGGGACAATGAAGGATTGGAGCCGGACGAAGACGACATCAGGCTGCTCGGCCGCCGACGACTTACCATGGCAAGCGACAACAATTACTACTACGAGGCCCAATAGGAAGGAATTGAAGTCGGACGAGGACGACGTCGGGTTGCTCGAGGAGGCAACTCTGCCGGGGGCTCAACATGGCAAGCGACAACAACTGGACTATCACAATGACGATGATGACAAGGACGTATAGCGATTGGAAACAGACGAGGACAACATCCGGGTGCTCGAGGAGACGTCGCCGCCAGCGGCTTGCCATGACCATGACGAGGATGAGTAGTTATTGGATAGATGATTGCGTGAATTGGGACATGATTGAATTCGATTTCTAAAATCAACAGGTGTCGATCAAGATCTGTAACATGCTCCATGTCTCTCTGATACGATGCATCCTGGCATGTCTGTAGAGCTTGCCGTAGACACGTTGAATATGGCGGGTTTCTATGACTTGGCACCATCATACCAAGATCTTATACCGTGCAACTTTGCGATGTCGATTTTGATCTCCCGGTGCAAAGCACAGGCAAGTTTCCAAGTAAATAGTAAATTCAATAATTTCTAAATCCTAGAGACCCATGTGGTCTATTCATGTATGATAAGGGGTGGGATAAAAGTTTACTCCCACCTTTGCTAGTTTAGAAGGAGTTGGACCAATATATAAGATGGGCTCTTCCCCATGTTATATGAGAAGAAGACTCTCTCACGCGCGCTCCTCCTCCACCGCCCGCCTCGCCACGACGCGCGCGCTGCGGTTTAAGTCTCAAAGCCGAATCTATCTTTTTTGTCATGCATGACTGGTATATGAATGACGAGGGAACAACCCCTCGGGTCCTCACCTTTGGCCTACTTGCTGCGGCCCAAGAGCAAGATGGACACTCGAAGCCCAAAAATCCAAAGACTAATTAGGGTTCGCATATACCTGTAACCGACTTGGACCGGATTCTGAGACCTCGCCCCCCATATAAGGGCGAGGAGAGGCGGCCAAGAGGGAGATAGACAATCTAATCTTGCACAGATCCCTTCTCCCCCACGTGCATAGGCTAGCACACGCCTCTTTTTTGACCATAGTCAGATTTCATCTGCGCCACCATTGTAACAGCTCCAACTATGCCAGCAATACAAGATCAGACAAGCAGGATGTAGGTCTTTACCCTCTGGGGGGCCAAACCTGGGTAAACTCCTGTGTGCATTGCTTGTTGCGGTATGGTTGATGTGAATCACCGTCCAGTTGGGAACCCCAAGAGGAAGGTATGATGAGTAAAGCAGCAAATTTCCCTCAGTAAGAAACCAAGGTTTATCGAATCCAGTAGGAAAAAGCCAAACTCCAGAAGGTGATGCTTGCTAGCCTAGTGACACTCCAACAAGGGCGCCGTTTACGACACTTGTTGACACGCCTTCAACTAGTAGCAATGCGGAACCTGCACACAACACAACCAAATACTTTGTTCCAAACTTACGATGAGGTTGTCAATCTCACCGGTTTGCTGTAAATAAAGAATGAGCGTATCGAGTGGAAAGCAATAGTAGTATGCGAGTAAAGTAAACAGTGTGAGTAAAGTAAACAGGTGATATAAATATAAAGGAAATAGGACCGGGGTCCACAGTTCACTAGTGGTGTCTCTCCATGACGAGGTTCTAGCTGGCAATGCCCATGTTTAGGGCTTTCGATTCATAGAGCGTATGTGGGCGCTTGGCGGATTCGACGGCTTCAGACAGAAACAAGGGTACACACGAATTTACCCAGGTTCGGCCCCCCGGAGGGTAAAGACCTACATCCTACTTGTCTGATCTTGTATTATTGGTATATGTGGAGCTGTTACAATGGTGCGCGGATGCAATCTGGCGGAGGTGGAAGAAGATGGTGTGCGCTAGCTTATGCGTGGGATCTATGCGAGATCAGGTGCCTATGCGAGATTGTATTGTAGCCTATGCGAGTTAGATTGTCTAGGGGATGCCCTTGGTGGCTTTATATATGCAGCCAGTTAGGGTTTACAAGTAGTTTTTTGCCTTCTACTCCAAGTCGCAGTGTTGGGCCTTGCGGGATTCATGTACCCTTCGAGCGGGCTTCTTCCTTGGCCGGAACCAGATAGGCCAATATCGAGGACCGAGGGGTCATACCCTCGTCACTCCATAAGATAAAATAACACATGCTGGGTAAACAAATTACAGTTGGGCAATTGATAGAATAAAGATAACGTGCATATGTCGAGAGGATCACTATGAGACTTACTCTGGGCATTACAACAAGATACATAGACCGCTATCCAACTGCATCTATGACTAATAATCCACTCGTGGGGATATCGTCCGAACACCCCTCGAGTATTAAGTTGCGAACAACAGATAACTCCATTAAGCAAAGTGTGTAATGTAAACAAAGCATATGTCCTTGGACATAAGGATGTTGTTTTCTCCCAAGTGGCAACGACACATCTATAACCTTAGAGGTTTCTGTCACTCCCCCAGATTAAATATGAAAGGACGAGATGTCGCCTAGAGGGGGGGGTGAATAGGCGTTTTAAAAACTATTACGGATTTGGCTTGTAAGAATGCGGAATTAAACTAACGTTTATTTTACAAACACAAAACCTAAATAAGCTAGGCTCAACTAAGTGCACCAACAACAACTAGAGCTAAGCAAGATAGCACAAGATATAATTCACAAGTGATAAACAAGATATAAGTACTTCAAGCATGATGGCTATCACAAGGAAATAAACTCGGGTATAGAGATAACCGAGGCACGCGGAGACGAAGATGTATCCCGATGTTCACTTACATAAAGTAAGCTAATCACCGTTGGAGAGATGCGGGTAACCACGAAGTCCCCCGAACGCCACGAAGGCTCACCTTCTTCTCCGAGTCCCCCACGAAGCTAGGGACCCCTTCTTATGGTTAGCTTTTCCTCCACTCCGGAGATGGCAAGCTCCACAACCACTTCACAACTCCCACGAAGGGGAAGCCCGGGCCTCTTCACAATCTTCCACGAAGAGGTCACCGAGGCACCAACCGCCAAGCCAACTAGGAGGTCACCCTCCAAGAGTAACAAGCTCACGGTCTCTCACTCGAACAAATCGTAATGGAGAGCTCAACACTATGCAAGGATGCAAAGCAAGAACACAAGAGGAAGTGCTCAAATCCTTCTCTCTCAATTCCCACCAAGGCAACAAATGCTATGGAGGAGTTAGAGAGGAAGAACAAGGGTGGAGGTCAACCAATGACTCCAAGATCTAGATTCAAAGGATTCTCCTCACTTAGAGGAGGAATGATTTGGTGAAGATTGTAGATCAAGATCTCCTCTCTCAAATCCCTCAAAAAGATGCAAGAATCATTGGAGGGAAGAGGGAGGAGGAAAGCTCAAGAGGGTCAACAATGGAGGTGTATTTCATGCTCAAGAACCCTAAAACATTTGGGGAAGAAGACCCCTTTTATAGTCCTCAAAGAAAACTAGCCGTTTGGGGCGAAACTGGATTTTCGGTTGAATTCCCGGTTGGACCGGAAATTTCCGGTTGAATTCCCGGTTGAATTCTTGGTTGGACCGGAAATTCTCGGTTGAATTCTCGGTTGAATTTCCGGTTTAAACCGAGCCAAAACCAAAAATATAAGAAAACAGTTCTGCAACTTTTCGATTGATTTTCGGTTGAATTTCCGGTCCAAACCGAGCTCGGAACCGGCAGAAAATATCCTCACAAAAAATGCGATAACTTTTACATCCGGACTCGGATTTTAGCAAACTTGGGCTTTTTGAAAAGCTAAGGAAAATATCTATCCAATGGAGACCATAAAACCCAAGAAGTAGTAAGAGATAAAATACCAAATAAGAAGAGGTGAAAACCTCTTTTAAGAAAGAACCGGTAAAACCTCCAAACTCAAAAATGCGATAAAATATGCATACGGATTCCGTTTTCGATGAACTTGGACTTGTTGGAAAGCTAGCAACAAGCACAAGAACCTCAAATGGAGAAACACCAAGAAGCAACAAACTAGGAAGATGCAAAGTATGTAAAGAATTGAGCTCCCTAAGACGATGTGATCAAGTTACCCAACCGAAGGCCCCTCTTGATAGTGCGGCTATCTATCCTATAACCCGGTCTCTCAACAAACACCTTGAGACCGGTAAAAGGAAAACCTAGCAAGGACAAACCTTTGCCTTGCGCACCCCGCTTGATCTTGATGATGATGTTTCATGCTTCCGTTAAGCCGGAATGCTTCACTTGATCATTGTTGCTTCGTGAAGACTTCCAATATGCTCCCCCATACACCACTATGGGATACCTTCACTAAGGCATGTCTTCACAATTCCATTATCACCAAATGGATGACAAGGTTCAAGCATATGATCTTCTCGAGATGCTTATCTTGAAACTTGCACTTCTCAACCTTGATGACAACCACCACTTGATGTCATCCTTTAATGGGATATATGAAATCTCACTAGTGATGCATATCCATGACACAATACCTAACCCACATAGACAACACAAACACACATATATAATGGGTTAGTTCACAAAGCATAATTGACAAACCATACCATACCACAAGACCGATTGGTCCCATGTGGCACATTCCTTATGCTTCATGTGTTGACCAAACTAGAATCCAATCTTTGATCTTTGCCTTGGTCAACCTTGAATCTTCTCATGCTCTATCACAATATCTTGAGCCACATAAAGAATTCTTCATTTGATTGCATGCTCTAGGTATTAGTCAATCATATCTCAACTCATGAGACCATCATGACCTCGACATAGAGCCATATCTTGAATTCTTCTCATGTAACCAAACTCTCAAGATCTTTAGACTCCTTGGCTTAACACATAAGCTAGAGCATGGATTACATGAGTTCTACACAAGAACTACATCTTTATTTCTTCTTCTTGATCATAATGAATTCACCTCTTCTATTCAATGATTTTGATGCCAATACTTAAGATAAATCTTTATCTTCATGGCATCCAAGCCTTGAATCCAACACATGGACTTCAAGCAATTCCTCTGAACAATTCCTTCACAAAAAGCTCAATGAAAATATTAGTCCATAGGGATTGTCATTAATTACCAAAAATACACTTAGGGGCAATTACCCTTACAATCTCCCCCATTTTGGTAATTGATGACAATCTCAACAAGAGGGTTTATATAATGAATGATAGAAACTAATATGCAACTTATCCAAGAATAAATTGCATACAAGAGGTTGTATTTGATATGGTCAAGTAACACGAAGCTACTATCGCATATCAAAATCAATTGTACTCACATAAACTACAACAAATATGGTTGATGTGAGTGCAACCAAAATATATAGAGCAAACTCCCCCACAATATATGCACGTGTGATGAACTTGAATTTCATTGCATACATTGTCAAGATAAACCTTTGATGGAGTTTACACTATATATTCAACCATGCAAAACATCTAACAAAGAAGAGATGCATGAAAGGCAAACACTTAAGCACAACCAAACTTAAGTATAAAAACCATTTCCCTTAAACCCTCTAAACTTTCCCCCATTGGCAACGATTGCCAAAATAGATGAAGGAATTTAGAAGGCCAATATAGTATGAGTTCCTCCCCAAGATGTGCATTTCTCATAAAAATGAGTGAAATCATATGCACTTATCAAATTAACAATATTTGGAGGAAGTCAAACCATATTGAGGATCAAAGATTGCAAAAAGATGACATAGTGAAGGAAGCTTCAACCAATGAAGCAAGCAAGGAATCAAGAGACCCAAAGAACCAATTGGACACAAGAAGAAGTGATGATAAGAGCTACTAGGTTCAAGGGAAATGTCGGATCCTTTCGACTTCTTTGAACGCTTGGTGCTCCAAGCCACAGGAACTTTCTTGATATGAGCTCTGGGAGCCTTTGGGGACTTCGTGGCAGGCTCAACTTCCTGCATAGAGGATTCATCAATAGTTATATTTTCAGCAGAAGGAGCAGTGGCAGCATCCCTTTTCGGGTCCTCGTTGTCACTGCAAAGAAATCCAAAGGAGAGAGATTTTACACAACTCGAAAGGAGGAAAACAAGTAAAAAAAGAGCATAGAGTTGGCAAAATACTTACGAGTCCAAGAGGTCGAAAAGTTCTACTCCCCTTCTAGAACAGGGGCTTCTCCGACCACAGTTCTCTGAGCAGAGGTACTTGAAGAAGCAAGCTCCTCGACGCGCTTCCTCTTCTTGTCCATGCCAAGATCTTCAGAAAGCGCAGGAGGAGGCGACGTTGTCGAGCTGGTCTCTTCTTGTGATTCTTCGGCATCATCTCCGTCCTGAATCTCCTCAGCCTCAGGGGCTTTGGATGCATCAGCAACTAGATCCGCCGGAATAGGTCCTTCCTCGGGAAGAGGTGGATGTGAAAGAAGGAATTGATGGGTCTGTAAATAAGTAAGTCAACAAAACTATCAAGACAAGTAGACTAACAGTAGCAAGAAAATGAAAATGCAAAGGTTGATGTACAAAGAGAACATACCGCGGGCAAGGGGTGCTCGGAGTCAAAATGATTAGCGGCCAATTCCGCAATCTCATGATCCTTAGTAAGAGTGGTAAGAGCTCTGACCCGCCTGTCGACATCATTCTTCTCCATCAGATCTGCACATACTCGAGAAGAATCTCCCAAGCTAGAAAAGGTCCAAAGCTTGGAAAGACGGTGTTGCAGGGGCTGAACTCGACGTTGTACGAAAAACGCCATGAGTTGGGTACCCGATAGCGCGCCTCCTCTACCTCCTTTCAGAGCTTGGATGCGGGTCAGGAGTGGTGCAATCTCTTCCATCTCAACATCTGTGGGAGGCGAATCCCACGATGAAAATTTCTTCAAATCCTGGGAGGCATCAAAGGAGGCCAGGCCGTACTCATACGAGGAAGAGACCTTACGGTCTTTGATGTAAAACCATTTGGTCCTCCAACCTTGTACTGATGCAGCCATGGAAAATTCCAGGTATTGAGATTCAGCACGAACCGAGATGACAGCTCCGCCCAGCTCAGGTTTTTTCGATAAGGAGACACTGGGGCGGAGCCGAAAGAGGGACCTCCAGAGAATAAAATGGGGTTCGATCCCCAAAAACGACTCGCAAAGAGTTATAAAGCAGGCGATATAAAGAAGGGAATTTGGTGTGAGCTGATGAAGCTGCACACCGTACACATAAAGAAGCCCAAGAAGGAACTCGTGGGCAGGAAGAGAAAGGCCGCGCAGAAGGAAAGCAAGAAACATCACCCGGAAACCGCTTTTGGGCTTGGGGATCCGCTCGATGCTGGGGAAGATGACTGAGTCACTATCGGAGATGAGGCCGTCCGCCTTGGCCTTGTCTAGATCCTTTTGCGTGAAAGCAGAAGGTACCCAGCTCGTAGCGGCATTCACAGCTTTCCCCTTGACCATCTTGTTTTTCTTTGCCAAATGCTTCATGCGCATCTACAATTTGCGCACGGGGGCTATGCAGAAGGTCGGAAGTGCGCAAAGATTATAGCAATGGTGGCGGCAGCGGAAGCAATGAGCTGGTAAATAGTACAATTCCCCACTCTCCCCTTATATACCTTCCCGGTGAAGGAACGTGGGGTGAGACGTGGCGCAAGGAGAGGAAACGGCAGCCCACTAATGGGCGCGGAAAATACAAAATTACCGCGCTGCCCACGAAACGGTCAGCGCTCAGTCAAACTAACGTATAATGAGATTTGGCTACTGACGTCATGAAGCAGTTACAAGACCAACGATAACACGACAGATGTGTATACCCGACGAATTTTGGATATGATGGTTTGCGAGTAAAGGATGAAAGGGAATACGACAAAAGTCAGATGCCAACAGTAAAGGGGTCAGTCTTGGAGTCTATACCCGAAAATATTCAACTATAGCCTCGGGGGCTATTACCATCGGGAGCACTGAGCGCGCACCTGACGATATTATTATTACAAAGTTCTAAACTGAAGGTTACAGATGGGTACAATATACTTGAGCCTATACTCAAAAAAAGAATTCTTTGACTATAGCCTCGGGGGCTACTCCCATCGGGAGCGCTGGGCGCGCACCCGACGATGTTTATTCATGAGTACTGGAGCAAGGAAGGCGAAGAAAGAATTGATGAATGTCATTACTACCATCGGGAGTGAGTTTTTATTAATTATGGTTATATAACCCGAATATTTTGTGTGTTGGATCAGTCAAACAAGACTGCGACATATGATTCTCGAGTTGCGTCATCGCGATGAAACTTGAATGTCATGATTGAAATATATCACAAAGGTAAGACCCCGGGATTCGTCCTGTGTGGCTTAGTATACGCACATGGATGCGCTCTGCTGGTATGTATCCGTGTCTATGACGCGAAGAAAATCCTGGTGGACGCACTGGGTACCCTGAGAACCACTCGGATTCATTCTTTGTAAGTCCTAAATGCGGCAAAAGAATGGGTTTGACCGGTTTCCCAAATTCAAATCCAAGGGGATTTAATTTGAAGTAGGTGATAAGTATCTGTTCCGGCAGTTAACTGGCCTCTTGATCCGTCAAAGTTGTCAGGCTTGTTCATCAAAACCCCTTGCGAGATATTATAATGAAAATAAGTCGAAAGACTAAGTCGAAGATTTAAAGATATGGAGAAGTCGAAGAATTGATCAAGTCGAAGATTTAAAGATTAGAGATTCGACCCGAATCTGCAATTCTGGTAGAATCTCAGGGGCTACTGACAAGGGTATAGATAATAGAGCCCGTCAGTTGAGTACCCCTAAGGCCCGCTAAGCTAGGCCCAATTGTAATACTAGTCGAAATACGAGTTCTTACTGTATGTCGATATTGTAGTCTGTGCCGGATCCCACCCGATCCTTGAGACCTGGCCATCTATATATAGGGGCCAGGAGGGGACGGTGTGGGACAGATTGAAAGCAAGCCAGGCTCTACACCCATGTTTACTTTCATAGTCACCTTGTTTGACTGGATTTACCTTTGAGTTCATCCGACGCCCTATCTCCCCGATCCTGAGTCCTTCATCTAGGACATTTGTCAAGTTAACCCCTCGTCAACATGGCTTACTATTTAGCGGTCAAGGCTTATATCGTAAAGATCCCATATATAGAAAAACAATTAACAGTTGCATTGTCAGTCCACAACGACTAAGATCCAAAACCAAAATGACATGAAGATCAATCATAAAGTTGAAGAATGTCCACCATGTAATCATGGCTTATATGTTCAACACCATCACAACACCAAGTAAAAAGGATTATACACTCATCATCTTACCCAAACTGAGGTAGTGCCATCAAGTTCATGGTCCTCCCACAACCTCTTCTTTAACTTAGCTTAACTTTTATTTATTTCCAAAAACTACAAGTTTGAAAGTTGACCACTAGAGAATGTAACCTTGCTCATCAAAATAGCTCATGATGCAAGACAAATTATAAGACCCTTATAAAAATAAATACATAAGAACCACAACTGAATGAAAAGTATTACAATCTCCTCATAAGTATCAATGAAATCATTACACTCTAGAGTTATAGCAATCATACCTTCATACTTGTAGCTATTACCTTCTTCTTTCCAAAAAACTTTATCGACTATTACTTCTTTCTCATCCTCCTATTCTTTTAGAGATAAAAGGTCTTCTAATAATTCCACAACTGAAGGTGGTCCACAAAAGATAGAGATGCTACTCAAAAAACAAAAAGAAAAGACTAGATGCTCCAAGCTTAACTAAGCTCTCATAGTGCTCAAAAAACAAAAGTTTGAAGATTTGCAAAACAAGATTTTTATTGATGTAAAGGGATGCCAGGGGCATCCCCAAGCTTATGGTCTTGATCATCCTTAAGTTTTCTTTGGTTTAACTTGGCTTCATACCCATGTAAAAAAACTTCACTATAAAAACTTCTCCTACTCTTTTTCTGCATGGTTAGATTATTAGTGTATAAAAAGATATAAATCTTGCCATTCTAAAAGTACCCAAATTTGAACACCCACTCTTATGTAATCTTTGCGTACTCCATAGCCTATTTTAAAGTGCAAGCAAGGTGAATGACCTTTATTTTTGAAAGCGCCCAAACATTCCAAAGACAAACCATTATATTCATGTTGGTGGAAATTGCACCAAAGAATTCCGTCTTATATGATGAAGCCGCCAAATATTGCCTGTTAGCCCAGGAGGGTCCAAGTGATATCATCCTTAACTTCCTCAATTAGATGGATGCCTTGTCTTTGGATCCATGCCTACATAGATTACACCACGTGATTAAAGGCCCAGCTTCAACCCCATCTCGGCGGCAACGTCGAGAGGCTTGTGGGAGTGGTGTGGTCTTCAAGGATTTCGTCTAGCTATGGGGATCTCTGGATTGTCAAGGAGCTTCATCGGTAGTTCTTCCTTCTTCTTCATCTCCGGAATGGATGTGGTCTTCTTGACCTGTTCGGCGACTTCTCGTCCGCAACCAACAACGTCAGGTTGACCCATGGAGGAGCAGCAGCGGCGGCGCACCATCAACAAGGCTAGAGGTTGAAGATGAAGGGATTCTCAAGGATCTCGTTATAATTTTCATGTTTCTTGGGATGCTTTGTACTGTTCGTTGTTTCTGAACGGATCGTATGGGCACCTAGAGGGGGGGTGAATAGGTGCTACTCAAATTTTAATTCTTTTTCAATTTAGGCTTGACCCAAAAGGTAAATTCTCTAGATATGCAACTAAGGTGAATTTACCTATATGACAACTAGCAAGGTAGGCAAGATACAAGTAGTAAAGTCAATAAAGGATAGAGGTAACCGAGAGTGGAGCACACGGAGATACGGATGTAATTCCCGTAGTTCCTTCCTTTTTAAGGGAAGTACGTCTACATTGGAGGGGTGTGGTTGCCACAAAGGCCTAACCAACGCCACAAAGGCTCACCTTATTCTCCGGTGCAAGCTTCCGCCACAAAGGCCTAGCTCACTTTCCACTAAGGGATTCCTCAAGGCGGAATCGGCCTTTACAAAACTTGGGGCACAACTCCACAACTGAATTGGAGGCTTCCAAGCACCACAAAGCAATCAATCAACAAGTATCAAGATATCAATCACACAAATCAGGTCAAGGGACACAAGGGAACCCAAGACACAAGGGGCCCTCAAGCAAATGAGAGGGGAAATCAAATCGCTTCGGTGAGGATGTAGATCAAGGCCTTCTCCTTCGATTCTCCAAAGATCAAGAGCTTTGGTGGGTTGAGGGAGGAGATCTTGTGGATTTGGTGGCTCCAAATGAGGTGTTCTTCTTGTGCAGGACGAGCAGCTTGAGGTGGAAGAAGGGGAGGGGTATTTATAGCCCTTCCCAAAATGTAGCCGTTGCTGAGCTGGAGGGGCGGATTATCCGGCCAAAGTATGGCCGGATTATCCGGCTGGCCGGATTATCCGGCCCCCTGGCCGGAGTATCCGGCCCCTTTACTGGATGACGCCAACTCAGGTCCTTAGCCAAATTCTGAGGTCGTCGAGAGGGGGGGGCGGATTATCCGGACTCTGGCCGGAATATCCGGCCCCATTACTGCATGACGCCGACTCAAGTCCTTAGCTGTTTTTGAGCTCTCGCAGGGGGGGGCGGATTATCCGGCCCCATATCTGGTTGATGCCGAGCAAAAGACCTAGCCGTTTTTGACCTCTCTCCGGAGGGGGCAGATTATCCGGCCCCTAGCCGGATAATCCGGCCTGGAACTGTAAAATCTGCACCACTTAACACACACTTAAAATTCCTAATGTTGTTATCTAACACACAAAACATGAGGGATACAAAGTATGCACTTTCAATCTCCCCCTTTTTGGTGTTAGATGACAACACTAGGATTTGCAATAGAGATCGAATATTTCAAACAACAAATATTTGAGCAAGAAATAGAGCTCCCCCTAAATGAGTTTGTAGGAGGCATACCTTTTCATGGATAACTCAATCAATATGGAATTCCGAATATGATAATGATGAGAAACCGGACAATAATTCCATAGTCATCTCACACATATACCATGAGCTCACAAAAACATAAGTGAACAAACATAATGTTCCACATGGCACATATAGAACATATAACATAGTCTCATACACACCATAGTGGCAAATAAACCACACGAAGTGCAACCACACGAAGTTCCAAACTTAAGACAAGTAAAATAAGAAGAAACACAAGCGCCAAAGGAATGATAAACGCGCAAGCTTGTGTTCCCACCCATGCAAATCCCGTAAGACTCCTAATAGAACTACTTCTCCCCCTTTGGCATCAAGACACCAAAAAGGGAGAAGAGCGCTGCTACACGCCCCGAGGAATCAATCCTCCCAATCACCGATGTCGTCGGAGTCCTCAGCATAATCATCTTCGCCATCACCATCATCTCCTTCAGCATCTTCATCACCTCCAGCATCTTCATCCTCAAAGTCCTCCTCGGCCTCTGGATGAGTATCTCCTGTGGGAGCATCTGGAGCACCAAAGAGATGCTTCTATATATCAACCCAGTTGAAGCGATCGGTGTTCCAAGCTTCATAGGGCGTAGGAGCAGTAGGAGTGGGATCGGCGGTCTGAGCACCACTGAGACGGTGAAGGATCAGCTGCTGAGTGTCCTGAATGCTCTTCCTCTCAACATAGGCCTGGTAGTTCTCACGGTGGATCTCAACCTTCATGCAGAGAACGTTCCTCTCAAACCAGCTGAGCTTCCTCACTTCCCTGGACATAGCAGATGCAGCAGCCCTCTGATCACGAGTAGAAGCACTCGACCTCGCATCAGCCATGAAGGTGCTAGGATATGCAGCTGCTGGAGCAGTAGACTTCTTCTTCTTGACATACATCTTCTTGACAAGGTGATCCACACAGTCATCATGGATATCATAATCTCCAAGGGCATGCTTGATTAGGAGCATGATATAGGGAGCATAGGGCACGGTGTTCCTCTGAACGATAGCATCCTTGATCTCATAGAAGATGAAATCCATCACATCAAGAGTAAAGTCCTTATCCGGGTCAGTCGAAGTGGCACACTCATGAGCAAGAGAGAGAAGGTCAACAAGCGAGGTCCGAATGGCATCATTGTTACCACCACTAGGAGCAATGTTCTCTCTGAAAATGCGGACAAGTTGATCATAAAGAGGATGTAGGCCATTGATGAAGCCCACAATGCCTGTGGAGTCATAGAGGTCATAGAGCTTGTCCTTGTCAGGCTTTGTCCCTGGATTGTGAACACGGCGACCCACTGGAGTCTCTCCATTATACGCATACCCCAAGAGCGAGGCAAACGTGGAGAAGTCAGATGTACACTCATGCTCGCCGGTCATCCACTTCATAGACTTCTGAGCATTGGGCAAGATCACAAGAGTAGCAAAGAACTGCTTGATGAGGCCGGGGTTATAGTTGCACTGAATGGAAGCCAATCCCATCAATCCCATCTTCTCAACCACAGAAACTGCTTCAGCAAAATAGGTCTTGCTGCGGAGATGATCAAAGTCAATAGGATGCATCGGTCGACATGGATACTTGAGAGGCTCATAGACATCACGGAAAATGCCCCACTGCTCTTCATTCCAGAAACCAAGGTCCTCAATGTCTTCATCTCGAGGTGTGGCGTACCAATTGTTCCGCCGCACAAGAATGTACTCGGCCTCTGGCATGGTCTTGTAGTTGATACGTGGTGCTTGAGTTGCCTTGCCTTTGCGACGACGGGCTTGAGCCTTGGCAGCCTTTTCTTTCTCAGCTTTTCTAGCAGCCTCCCTCTGTCGCTGACGAATGACAACCTCATCAACTAGAACTCCTTCCTCATTCCGAATCAACCGGCGCTTGCGCTTTGGCAAACTCGAATCACCTGTGAAGTAGAGAGGGATGGATAGCATGGGGGTAAGCATATGCACATGAGTTACTGAAAAAGGATCAAGAATCATGTAGTATTAAAGCACAATCTTCACCCGATGAATCAACTTGATAGCAGCAAGTTAAAAAAGCTGGAAGTGCCAGGCCGGATTATCCGGCCAGGGGGGCGGATAATCCGGCCCCCTCGAATTTTTTTTTTACACATGCTGCAGCGCTCAATTTGATAGATTGGAAGAAAACAACATACTACAAGATTCATGATGACAGGAATTGCACAAAGAGAGGGCCAAACACCAAGAATATGCATAGGTAAAAAACAACCCTAGGGTTAGGAAAATACCCGCATCCATTGCAAAAACGGCTTGGTGAAAGCCCTCCCAAGGTGGAGGAGAGCAACCTCCGGCGAAATCCGGCCAAGGGGATGGCCGGAGCTCCGGCGGCGGCGGCGGAGAGGCGGCGGCGGCAGGGGATACCAGGGGGGTTAGGGTTGGAACTGCCTGGAGGCAGCCCGACCCACCCCCTTTATATACCTGGCCGTCACTCCGGCCGGATTATCCGGCCTGGGGGGCGGATAATCCGCCCCCCCGGATATTCCGCCCAGGGGGCGGATATTCCGGCCTGGGAAGCCAAAATTCGAAATTCTCAAAAACTGATGTTGTTTTGATGAAAAATTTGAACTCGTGTGCAAAGATTAGATGTCTTGAGACAGGATGGCTTAGGTGAGAGAGCAAGCATGGAGTGGTTCTCGGCACTTGACATTGCAAGAACAAATCAATGAAAAAACCAATGCAAGTGCCTTCCCATATCAAATTAAGAAACAACACCAAGACCTCAAATAAGATATGCAAGGAATCAACTCTTCGAGAAGAAGAGGTTGGTGGCCGAAGCCACCATGTTTGAGTGTTATGGCATTGGACCGCGAAGATGTATCTTGGGTCCATAACCACTACTCGTCATTGAAGCTCATATATCACAAAAATGATATTAAGAGAATGATATGATTACTATTGGCATTATGGGGGGAGGGATAGCCCAATTGATTAGGACCGCACTCCCCCTATCTCCATGCCCACACCTAAACCAAACAAGCATTGAAATATAGGTGTATTTGCAAGATGCTCAAGCCACACTCCTTGAATCAATGATATTTAGCTCATTCCTCAAATATCCAAATCTTGCTTCATCAAGAGGCTTCGTGAATATATCGGCAAGTTGATCCTTGGTGCTAACATATGCAAGCTCAATATCACCACGGGCAACATGATCTCTAATGAAATGATTCCGGATCTCAATATGCTTGGTTCTTGAATGTTGCACCGGATTATAGGCAATCTTGATAGCACTCTCATTGTCACATAAAAGAGGCACTTTGTCACAATTGACACCGTATTCCTTTAAAGTTTGCCTCATCCATAACAATTGAGTGCATCCACTTGCGGCGGCAACGTATTCGGCTTCGGCGGTGGAGAGAGATATACAATTTTGCTTCTTAGAAGACCAACACACCAAAGACCTACCAAGAAATTGGCAAGCTCCGGAGGTTGATTTCCTATCATCCTTGTCACCGGCCCAATCCGAATCCGTGAAGCCACAAAGAGAGAAATCCGAGCCTTTGGGATACCAAAGCCCATAAGTTGGGGTATGAACCAAATATCGAAAGATCCTCTTAACCGCCATAAGGTGGCTTTCTTTAGGAGCGGCTTGATACCTTGCACACACACCTACACTCAACACAATATCGGGTCTAGATACACAAAGGTAAAGCAATGAACCGATCATAGAACGGTATACCTTTTGATCCACGTTTTTACCATTGGGATCTAGATCAAGATGACATTTAGTGGCCATTGGTGTGGCGGCCCCATTTAGTTCCTTCATCTTGAACCTCTTGAGCATGTCTTGGACATATTTGGCTTGATTAATAAAAGTCCCTTCTTTCAATTGCTTGATTTCAAAACCAAGAAAGAACTTCATTTTGCCCATCATAGACATCTCGAACCTATCGGTCATAAGCTTTGAGAATTCATCATTAAAAGCTTTGTTAGTAGAGCCAAAAATAATATCATCAACATATAGTTGGCATACGAAAAGCTCCCCATTGACCCTCTTAGTAAAAAGAGTGGGGTCGATTTGCCCAACTTCAAACCCACGGTCTAACAACAACTCCCTAAGGTGCTCGTACCACGCACGTGGGGCTTGTTTAAGGCCATAGAGTGCCTTATGGAGTTTGTAGACATGGTTCGGGAAGTTGAGATCCTCAAACCCCGGGGGTTGCTTAACATACACTTCCTCTTTTAATGGACCATTTAGAAAAGCACTTTTAACATCCATTTGTTGCAACTTAAAATTATGATGAGTGGCATATGCAAGAAGGATATGAATGGACTCAAGGCGAGCCACAGGAGCATAAGTCTCTCCAAAGTCAATTCCTTCAACTTGGGAGAAACCTTGAGCCACCAATATTGCCTTGTTCCTCACAACAATCCCATGCTCATCTTGCTTGTTCTTGAATATCCACTTTGTGCCAATCACATTCCGGCACTCCTTTGGCTTCTCCACTAACACCCAAACATTATTGCGCTTGAAGTTGTTGAGTTCTTCATGCATAGCATCCAACCAATCCGGATCTTCAAGGGCTTCAAAAACTTTCTTGGGTTCAACTATGGAGATATAAGCATGATGATTGCTAAATTGTGCCAATTGACACCGGGTTGACACTTTGCTCCTTAAATCTCCAATAACCCTCTCAAGAGTATGACCTTTAAGTTCCAAGTCCCTTTCAACTCTTCTCTTGCGACGGGCTTCGATCTCCTCATTTGACGATAGAGGAATCACTTGATCATCTTGATCATTTTGGTCCCCGTCTTGACCATCAACTTGACCTTGATCACCATTATGCACATCATCACTATCTTCATGAGTAGGTTGATCTTGGTCTTGTGAAGAATTAGGGGCGGTTGAGATAACCGGAGATGATGGGGGTGCCCCTTCTTCTTCATGAAGGTCCTTGTCTTGTTCTTCGGTTGGTGCATTAGTTGCTTCTTTGGGAGAGGCTTGTTGAGCTTGTGAAGATGAGGGCTCCACTTGAGTAGAGCATAGTCCTTCTCGGTCTGCCACAAGGTGTCCCTCAATGGGGCGGAAAAATCCCACGCCCATTCTTCTTATGGCATCTTGAGGTATTTCAACATCTACATCACAAGCAACAACATCTCGCCCCCCTTGGGAGTGATACGTCTCAAACGTATCTATAATTTTTGATGCTCCATGCTTATTTTTACACCATTTGCCTATTGTTTCGTTACACTTAGTGGCACTTTTATGCATTTTCCGGAACTAACCTATTAACGAGTTGCCACAGTGCCAGTTCCCTGTTTTCTGCTGTTTTTGTGTTTCAGAGTGATACACAGGAAATATTCTCGGAATTGGACGAAACAAGTTCCTGAAGTCTTATTTTACCCGGGAGCATCCAGACATCCGAAAGAGAGCCGGAGAGGGGCCAGGGCCTGCCCTCACACTAGGGTGGCGCGGCCCAGGCCCTAGCCGCGCCACCCATGTGTGAGGAGCCCCTGGCTGCCCTCTCGCGACGCCCCTTCGCCTATATAAAGCCTCGGGACGGAAAACCCTAAGGGATTCGGCAATTTTCTAGAAAGAGTTCCGCAGCTCCGCCGCCATCGCCGACGAATTTCGGGGGACAGAAGTCTCTGTTCCGGCACCCTGCCGGGACGGGGAAGTGCCCCCGGAGCCATCTCCATCGGTCTCCATCGCCGTCTCCACCGTCTCCATCGACCTCACCGCCATCTCCATCAACCTTGCTGTCTCCTATGATGAGGAGGGAGTAGTTCATCCCCGGGGCTGAGGGCTCTACCGGTAGCTATGTGGTTCACCTCTCTCTCCCATGATGTGATCTTTATGTGATCGTGAGCTTTGTATCATGTTGAACAAGTAGATGTTATTATTCAGATATTATGCTACTCCTATGCTTAATTATTATAGTGTACTCTAGTGATGTTATTAAAGTAATCTATTCCTCCTGCCATGGTGTAACGGTGACAGTGCGTGCATCATGGTGGTACTTGGTTTAGGCTATGATCGTGATCTCTTGTGGATTATGAGAATAATTATTGCTATGATAGTTTGAGTGATCTATTCCTCCTTTCATGGTGTAATGGTGACAGTGTGTGCACCGTGTTAGTACTTGGTCTAAGTTGCAATGATTTCTATCTTGAATTGTGATCTGATTTGGATGTCTCTATGAGTGGTGTTTGTCAAGTACTTGATGAACTTTAAGGGGTGCTTCTGTAGCCACTACACAATGATTAGTGTTATTCAATAGGAGAGTAATTCAGAGTACCATAGTGGAGAGAAGTTGTTTATTTGTTCATTCATGTTATATTGTTGGGAGTGTGTCCACTAGTGAAAGTATGATCCCTAGGCCTTGTTTCCAAGCATTGCACACCGTTTACTTGCTATTTTGTTACTTGTTTACTCGCAGCGATATTTATTTCACATCACGTTTGCTACTTATAATCATCTATACCACTTGTATTTCACTATCTCTTCGCCGAACTAGTGCACCTATACATCTGACAAGTGTATTGGGTGTGTTGGGGACACAAGAGACTTTCTGTATCGTAATTGCAGGGTTGCTTGAGAGGGATAGCTTTGACCTCTAACCTCCCTGAGTTCGATAAACCTTGGGTGATCCACTTAAGGGAAACTTGCTGCTGTTCTACAAACCTCTGCACTTGGAGGCCCAACAAGTGTCTACAAGAATAGAAGTGCGTAGACGTCAAGCTCTTTTCTGGCGCCGTTGCCGGGGAGGTAAGGTAAAAGGTACTCGCATCCTCCTGTGTGAGTGCTCGAAGTTATTTCCTTTAGATTCTGCAATTACATCTTTTTGTTTCTTGTTTTTATTTTCACTAGTTAGGCTTAATGGAAAACAAAGAGTTCTTTAGTCTTTTTCCTGATTTTAGATTTGAAGAGAAAATTGAAAATCCTTTGGAGCTTATTTCGCATAGCAATGTTATTAGTACGAATGCTTTGAATACTGTTAATGCTAATGCTATAGAAAAGTCTAAGCTTGGGGAAGCTGGTTTTGTTGAGTATGATATCTTTAGTCCCCCAGCTTTAGTGGAGAAAGGTTGCTCTGATGATATTTTATCTCCCATATGTGATGTTTCTAATGATGCTTGTGCTCCCCATCCTTTTAAAATACCTATGAAGATTGTTGAACGTATTAGGGATAACTGCTATTTAGGAGATGGAACTGTCCATCCTGGTGATCATCTGCTCTTTATACATGAATTATGCGAGTTGTTCCAGTGTGCAGGTATTTCAATGAACCAAGTTAAGAAGAAGCTATTCTCTTTTTCGCTGAAAGGCAGAGCTGAGGAATGGTATAAAACATTGAAGGATGGTCGATCTATTGATTGGGAGGAAATTGAACCTCTCTTTTATTCTAAATTCTATCCTTCTAGTCAGATTTATAAAGATAGGAATTACATTTATAATTTTCATCCGCATGAGGGAGAAAGCATTGCCCAAGCTTGGGGAAGATTGAAGTTACTAATGCATAAATGTCCTATTCATGATCTTCCCCGCAATATTGTTATTGATAATTTTTATGCACGGCTTACTCTTCCTAATAAGGATTATTTAGATGCTTCTTGTTTTGGATCATTCACTCATATGAAGGAAGATGCTAAGTGGAAACTTCTTGACCGTATACAAGAGAATGCTGAAGGATGGGAAAACGACAAAGGTAAAGGATCAGGTATGAATTATGAGTTTGATTGCATTAAGTCTTTCGCTGAAACTGCTACTTTTCAAGAGCTTAGTGCTAAATATGGTCTTGATCCTCAAATTATGGTTGATTGCTTTAAAGCCTTTGCTTCCCATATGAATGTTCCTAAAGGAAATGGGGACGTGTATCATGAACCTTTTAAGGACACTTGCATAGAAAGTGATATTGTTGTTGATGATTGTAATAAACATGCTCAAACTTCTCAAAGTACTATTTCTTATAAGCATGTTAATTTTTGTGGAATACATAGACTTTGTGAACAGAGTTACAACAAGGAAGATTATTGCATCACCCACGCAAATGAAGAAACCAGCATGTGGCTCAAGGATCTAGATGTGCTTGGTGAATGGGTTTGTGAGCTTTATCCTTTTCTTTGTGAATTTTATGGTGAAAAGGGGCACTTTAATTTTCAATGCCCAATTAATCGAACGAGTACCGCAGATTTGTATTGTGATGATAAGATTACTTTCAATCAGTATGATGAGCTTACTTTGTTTTTGAATTGTGAAGAGATATCTAGAAAGATTGCTTTGGTAGACATGAATGATGTTGATCTTAATAGCACCCTTCGTGGTTGTCATCTCTATTGTGCTAAAGATTGCCTCGCAAATACTTACTTACAAGATCTTATTAAACATGATGTTTTGCCAAGCTATGATGGGACTAATAGATGTTTTGATCTTATTAATAGAGAGGAGGAATCCTCTAAAGTTTCTTCTGTTGTTTCTGTCAGCAATCCAGATTATGTGGAGAAGATGCCTTTCCCTCCTAAAGAATATGTGGAGAAGATGCCCTTCAAGTCTCTCCCTCCTAAAGGAGAGAGTAAGAAGAGTAAGAAGAAGAAGAAGAAGAAGAAGAAGAAGAAGAGGAGTAAGAGGCGAGAGGACACGGTATCTTCCCCTAAGCGTTATGATCCTGCTATAGATTATGATAATTCTGATTGGGATGATGTTCCTATGCCTATTACTTATGTTAGTGATCATGATTGGGAAAAGCACTCTACTTTTGATATTGAAAATCTTTTTGGTACCAATTCTAAGGTTAATAATTGTTGTACCATTAGTGTTATCCATGTTCCTTCTTATGATGATATGTTTGATGAGTATGCTTTGCGACATAGTAATTCTCTAGCTTGTGATGATGGGAATAATATTTTCAGTTCACCTACTTTTGAGGAGAAAATTAGTTATGATTACAATATGCCTCCTGTCTTTGATGATTATGGTGATGAGAATAATTATTTTGTTGAATCTGCTCCTACTACTATTGTTCATGTGGGGAGTATTAATCCTTTTATGCATGTGGCTCATGATAGGGATGCTTTATGTGATAGTTATATTGTTAATTCTATTCATGATGCTACTGAAAGTTATTATGAGAGAGGGGAACATGGTTTGATGGATCTCAACAATATTGAGTTTCCCCTCTTTATGTTGCAAATCTTGAAGTGGCACTTGTTTTATCTATCCATGCTTGCTACTATGTGCCTCGTTGATTTATTTTCTTACAAGATTCCTATGCATAGGAAGTGGTTCAGATATAAATGTCTTTCACACTTGCTTTTTGATGCTCTCTATTGCTTTAAGTTCCTATATGGCGCATTTGCCTCAAGCTCTTATATGGCGCCCACATGAGCATCTTTGCAAACTACTGCGCCTAGCTCAAAGGCGTTAAAGAAAAGCACTCTTGGGAGATAACCCATTGTTTTATTTTCAGTACTTTTTCTTTTATTTGAGTCTTGGAAGTCATTACTACTGTAATGACCGCTCCTTATCTTGTTTATTTCGTTTTTGTGCCAAGAGAAGCCTCTAATTCGAGTGAGGTAAAGATTTGGGGATGTTGCTGTCCTGAAACTGTTTTCGGTGCTGCACCGTAAAAATTCGTGAAAATTCTCTGTTTATCTTTTGGACCTGCGATTTCTTGTGAATATGCCCCAGGTTATATCCAAACTTTCGTTAGTTGAACACTTTTTGATTTGAGCAACAGAAAACCTTTCAAAAATTCGACCTTTGTCAGCTGTTCAGTTTTGACAGATTTCTGCCAATATTTGTGTTTGCCACTTTATCGCTTTCTTTTGAGTTCTTTTGATCATGGAACCTTTTGGAAAGTTGTTACAGTAGTATTTACTTTATATGTGGTGGTTTTGAGTTGAAACCTGAAGCTAAAAGAGGTTGAATATATTTTATGCTTACACTAATGTTGCTAATAGAATTGTGTTTAGTTTTGTATGAAGGAAGTTTTCAAGTGTAGGGATTGGAGAATGATGAGATGAGTTGAAGAATGGACAAAAGCTCAAGCTTGGGGATGCCCATGCATCACCCCAAGAAATATCCAAGAAGTACAAGCGTCAAAGCTTGGGGATGCCCCCGAGGCACCCCCTTCTTCATCGGCAAAAATCAGGTCACCTTTCAAAACACTATATTTTTATTGCTTCATGCACTATGCGTTTTTCTTGGAGCGTCAGTTGTTTTTGTTTTTAGTATTAGTTTAGTTTAGTTTGCTGCAATAAATGGTTTGATCACATCATGTTGTTTTGGAGGAGATGAATTTGTTTTTCATTTGCCAAGAACACTCTGTTTTTCACTCTTATCGTTTCAACGAGTGTTCTCTTTTTCTGCTACTGCGTTTAGCTTGCATTTTTCACCTTGATTTTTGTTCAGATATTGTTTTATCTTTGCATCAAGGTGTATTTTTGCCTCTGGTCTTTATTGATTTTCATCAAAAGAGGTGTCTCTAATTTTTTTTGAATGGTGTTGGAAAAGAGAAAAAGCTTTATGCAAAAAAGTGGTACAAGAAGGAGCTTGTGTAGACTGCGGCCTAGGCTTTTGCATGTCGTGCTTGATGTATTTTTGATAGTATGCTTAGTGGTTTTGCTGTAGCATGACTTGTCTCAAATAACTGAGATTGCTTAATGAGCCTTTGAAAAAATCATGCGTTGTTTTTATTATATGGAAGCATTTATTTGGTTTTCTCCTTTGATGCTTTATTTGGGTTGACTTGGCGCATGCTCACACATGTTTGACTCATACAAAGTCACCATTGCCTCTATGATCATTTAGTTTTCGACTTTTGATGCCATCTTATGCTTCTTTTAATGTCGCTTTGTCGCTTTGCATGATTATGGCCATTATTGCTCTCTTAGTTGGTCGCTCCCAGTCTTTTGCTAGCCCTCATTTTGTACTGAGTATGAGCTCTACTCGTGCATCCAACTCCCAAAAACCAAGTTTGCCATTGTGTCCACTATAAATTCCTATGCATGGTATTTGTAAGCCATTCCAAGTAAATTTTCATGTGCTACCTTTCAAAACTTTCAAAATACTTCTCGTTTTGTGACACTCTTTTCAGCTCATGGGGACGTAGTGGTCGGATTTGCTATCTTCCATATTGCTTATTCCAAAAAGAAAAAAAAGGAAAAAAGAAAAGAAAAAAAGTCACTCCTCCATGGAATGTGAATGTTGGTGGGCACCCGATGAAATCGGTTAGCCATGGTTTGTGAAAGGAAAAAAGGTGGGGAGGAGTGCCAAGCTTTATAAAAGAGCACAAAAGTGCCAATCTCTCTCTCAAAAACTTGCTTCATTTTTGTATGGAAGATAGTAAGAACCCCATTGCCAGTCGTTGACAAAGACAACCACCTCTCAAAACCAATTTTTATCTCTCTGTTTTACAAATGAAAAGCTCTAGCACATGTGCAATCACTGCTTCCCTCTGCGAAGGGCCTTTCTTTTACTTTTATGTTGAGTCACCACCTTCTATCTTTATGCACCATTAAGAGAGCATAGTTGTCATTCTGAGTATAATGTGCATTGTCCCAAAGTTTATCATTGATTGATTCATGACTATGGTTTCACTTGTTCTTAAATTACTTGTATCTAGTCACCCTCTTAAACTTGAAGGTGTCATATGCATTTATGTTTTGCTATTCCATGAGGGACAAGCTGAAAACCATTTGTATGTTTTTCCTTATGATTTGAACACACGTTTGACTTTCATTGTTTCATTTTCATGATCTTTTGTTTGTGTTCATTTGCATGTTTACAACATGGTTGCTAAGTTCTTATTGTCATGATTATATCTTCATGCCCATGTTTTAAGTTCTATTGATCCCAGCTCACAAATGCTTACATATATGATCAAGATTGTGTAGGTGCATGTCACCTCAAAAATTATTCTTTTGTTATCACTTACCTACTCGAGGACGAGCAGGAGTTAAGCTTGGGGATGCTTGATACGTCTCAAACGTATCTATAATTTTTGATGCTCCATGCTTGTTTTTGCACCATTTGCCTATTGTTTCGTTACACTTAGTGGCACTTTTATGCATTTTCCGGAACTAACCTATTAACGAGTTGCCACAGTGCCAGTTCCCTGTTTTCTGCTGTTTTTGTGTTTCAGAGTGATACACAAGAAATATTCTCGGAATTGGACGAAACAAGTTCCTGAAGTCTTATTTTACCCGGGAGCATCCAGACATCCGAAAGAGAGCCGGAGAGGGGCCAGGGCCTGCCCTCACACTAGGGTGGCACGGCCCAGGCCCTGGCCGCGCCACCCATGTGTGAGGAGCCCCTGGCTGCCCTCTCGCGATGCCCCTTCGCCTATATAAAGCCTCGGGACGGAAAACCCTAAGGGATTCGGCAATTTTCCAAAAAGAGTTCCGCAGCTCCGCCGCCATCGCCGACGAATTTTGGGGGACAGAAGTCTCTGTTCCGGCACCCTGCCGGGACGGGGAAGTTCCCCCGGAGCCATCTCCATCGGTCTCCATCGCCGTCTCCGCCGTCTCCATCGACCTCACCGCCATCTCCATCAACCTTGCTGTCTCCTATGATGAGGAGGGAGTAGTTCATCCCCGGGGCTGAGGGCTCTACCGGTAGCTATGTGGTTCACCTCTCTCTCCCATGATGTGATCTTTATGTGATCGTGAGCTTTGTATCATGTTGAACAAGTAGATGTTATTATTCAGATATTATGCTACTCCTATGCTTAATTATTATAGTGTACTCTAGTGATGTTATTAAAGTAATCTATTCCTCCTGCCATGGTGTAACGGTGACAGTGCGTGCATCATGGTGGTACTTGGTTTAGGCTATGATCGTGATCTCTTGTGGATTATGAGAATAATTATTGCTATGATAGTTTGAGTGATCTATTCCTCCTTTCATGGTGTAATGGTGACAGTGTGTGCACCGTGTTAGTACTTGGTCTAAGTTGCAATGATTTCTATCTTGAATTGTGATCTGATTTGGATGTCTCTATGAGTGGTGTTTGTCAAGTACTTGATGAACTTTAAGGGGTGCTTCTGTAGCCACTACACAATGATTAGTGTTATTCAATAGGAGAGTAATTCAGAGTACCATAGTGGAGAGAAGTTGTTTATTTGTTCATTCATGTTATATTGTTGGGAGTGTGTCCACTAGTGAAAGTATGATCCCTAGGCCTTGTTTCCAAGCATTGCACACCGTTTACTTGCTATTTTGTTACTTGTTTACTCGCAGCGATATTTATTTCACATCATGTTTGCTACTTATAATCATCTATACCACTTGTATTTCACTATCTCTTCGCCGAACTAGTGCACCTATACATCTGACAAGTGTATTGGGTGTGTTGGGGACACAAGAGACTTTCTGTATCGTCATTGCAGGGTTGCTTGAGAGGGATAGCTTTGACCTCTAACCTCCCTGAGTTCGATAAACCTTGGGTGATCCACTTAAGGGAAACTTGCTGCTGTTATACAAACCTCTGCACTTGGAGGCCCAACAAGTGTCTACAAGAATAGAAGTGCGTAGACATCAGGGAGCTATCATTTTCTTCGAATACCACACTACAAGATTCTTCAACATGTCCGGTGGACTTGTTGAAGACTCTATAAGTGTGGGATTCGGCACCATAACCAACAAAAATACCTTCTATTGCTTTCGGATCAAATTTACCTAAACGAACTCCTTTTCCTTGAAAGAAACACTTACACCCGAAAACCCGGTAGTAGGAGATGTTGGGCTTGCTTCTGGTGAGTATCTCATATGGAGTCTTGTTTAAGCCTTTGCGGAGGAAGAGCCGGTTCGAAGAGTGGCACGCCGTAGAGATAGCTTCGGCCCAAAAGTTGTATGGAGACTTAAACTCCGCCAACATGGACCTAGCCATATCCATAAGAGTCCGGTTCTTCCTCTCGGCTACACCATTTTGTTGAGGGGTGTATGCAGCGGAATATTGATGACGAATCCCCTCATCACTAAGAAATCCATTCAAGGTGTAGTTCTTGAACTCGGTGCCATTGTCACTTCTTATTGCCAATATCGTTTGCCCATGTTGATGTTCAACTTCTTTGGCAAAGTCGATGACGGTTTGTTGAGTCTCACTCTTGTGCTTGAAGAAATAGACCCAAGTGTATCTTGAATAGCCATCAACAATCACCAAACAATATTTCTTCCCGCCAAGACTTGCATGAGAGGGAGGACCAAAGAGATCCACAAGGAGGAGCTCCAAGATCCTCTTGGAAGAAATGATAGTCTTACTTGGATGGGGAGAGTCATGCATTTTTCCTAGAACGCAAGCCCTGCAAATACGATCTTTCGCAAAAGAAATATTCTCTTTTAGTCCGAGTATGTGGCCACCCTTGTGAAGACTTTGCAAAGTTCTCATATTGACATGGGCTAGTCGGCGATGCCAAAGCCAACCCACATCGGTCTTTTCGAATAAACACATTGCACTTGTAGTGGTTTTCCCCGAGAAGTCCACCACATACAAGTTGTTTTCAACGTGCCCAACGAAAGCGACCTTTAGAGACTTGCTCCACAAGAGTACCACAATATCATTATCAATGAAGACGGCAAAGCCCATCTTTTCAAGTGCACGAACTAAAAGTAAATTGTAACCAAGGGTCTCAACAAGCATGACGTCCACAAGGGAAATATCCGGTGCGACCACCACCTTGCCAAGACCCAATACCTCGGATTGTAACATATCTCCATAAGTGACGGTTATATTGTTGACGTTAGGCTTCATCTCCGTCATAATATTCTTGCTTCCGGTCATATGACTTGTGCATCCACTATCAAGCACCCATTTTGACCACCGGAAGCATAGTCCTACAAGAGATCATTGCTTGGTTTTAGGTCCCCATTTCTCAATGGGTCCTCTTTTGTTAGTAACAAGGGTTTTTGGAACCCAAATAGACCAAGCAACATAACCATCATTTGGACCAACATATTTTGCATAAACATCACCATAATAATCACGAAATAAGACATAGTGAGGGTTAGCAATTCCCGCATGATCATCATGAGTGGCTTTGCCACCCACAATAGGATCCTTCTTTGCTTGTGCGGGCTTGGCCTTCTTTTTCTTCTTGTTCTTCTTCTTCTTCTTCTTTGAGACAAACCCAATCCCCGTTTTATCACCAAATGCCTTTTGCTTACTCAAAAGGTCATTCAAGTTTTTCTCACCTATGGGAATAGAGGACTTGGCAAGCTCATCTTTCAACCTAGCATTTTCTTCAATAACATTTGCATGATCACAAGTAGAAGTAGAAGAACTAGGCACATTATTCTTAGTCAATTGAATTTGAAGTTGTTCATGTGACTTGGTAAGAATAGAGTGTTCACTTTTCAAGGCCTTGTGAGCCTTGTCAAGATCTTCTAAATCCTTAACAAGTATATCATGACCATCACCAAATTCAACCTTTTCCTTTTTAAGCATTTTTACTTTAGCACGAGCATGGTCTCGCTCTTTAATAAGTTTGGAAACAACTTCATTATTAGATTCCTCAATGGAATCGAGCTTCTCTTCGAGAGTTGCTCGTTCCTCTTGCTCTTCTTCAAGAGACTCGGTTAGTGAGGCAATATCTTGAGCATATTCCTTTTCAAGTCTCATTTGTTCATCTAGTTTTTCAAGAGTTTTACCATATTGGCTCAATAGACGTTCAAAGTGTAGCTTGTGAACACCATCTACACTAGACACATAATCATCAAAAGCAACAATTTCTTCCTTTACTCTAAGACTAGCAAGATCATTCAAGGAATCATCATTAGTCTTAGAGGAGGAGAAAGGTGTGGGTGGTGCCTCGGAAGACTTGGCCATAAGGCACTTGACGTTCTTGACGAGAGAGTCCTCATTGGGGGATTCAAAGAGTGATGCGGATGAAATGGAGGTGGTTGCCATTGCGGCCATCTCACTAGTTGAGGTTTCTTCTTCATCACTCTCACTTGCGGAGTACTCTTCTTGAGTCAAGAACACAAACTTTGGTTGCTTCTTCTTTGGTCCACCCTTCTTCACAAATGGCTTCTTTGATGGTGACTTGGTCTTGCTTTTGAGGATGAGCTTTCCACCATGGTCTTCTCTCTTCTCATAAGGGCACTCGGCAACAAAGTGGAATCTATCATTGCAATTGTAGCATGTCCTCACCCTTTGACCATTGTTGTCATTCCTTTGATAGCCACTTGACTTGCTTCTTCTTTGATTGTCTTCTTTAGCCTTGTGTGGATCAACCCAAAAGGTTTTTCCATAGAAGGCCATGTGCTCATTGTACTCATGTCTTATGTCCTCGGGACACATCTCTAGTCTTGCTTCAATACTAGCTTGAAGAGGAACCTCTTTCTCAACCACACTTGCTTTTAATGCAAGATTAGAGCTTCTTTGCATTCCTATGGCACGAGCACGAGCATCTTCCACATTTTATGCGGAAACTTTGTAGGCTTGAATCTCTTGCATCACTTGATTGGAGGTCATCTCATTGAAGTTGTGCTTTCCTTGAATACTCTTCACATCCGCGGGCTCATATGGGGTGAGAGCAAGAATGTACTTCATCTTGATCCACTCATCATCAATATGGTGAGCACCGAGGTTCTTGAAGGTGGTAGCAATTGCCTTGAGTCTTCTATACATCTCTTGATGATCCTCACCATCCATCATGAAGAATCCCTCCGCTTGATTTGAGAAGGCAATATATCTTGTTTTCTTCATGCTCTCATTGCCAACAAAAACATCGGAGAGTCCTTGCCAAGCTTCTTTGGCGGTGGAGAAGTGTTGGATGTGAGGCAAGTCCTTGGATCCAACGGCGACTTGAATCATGTGAAGAGCGGTAGCATTGAGTTGACTATCGACCGTCTCTCTTCTTGTCATGTGGTTGGGATCCACGGCCTTGAATCCTTCCTCAACGATCCTCCAAAGCTCGATGTAAGAACTGCGCATATGAGAGATCATTTGATATTGCCATTGACCAAAGTTTAATGCATCAAGCTTAGGTGGATCTCCTCTATTGTTAATATGAGGATGAGGAACCGGCGGGTCGGGTGAATACCAATGTGGGAATTCACCTTTCCCGTCGCCCTTGGTGGAAGACTTAGCATCGCCATTTTTGTCGGCACCCTCCACATCTACCACCACATTCTCCACTTGTGGAGTAGCGGGTTTTTTCTGGAGGTGGAGGAGCATTAGCAGTTTTAGCTTGCATGAGTTGCGCTATCATTTCACGCAACTCGCTTATTTGAGATGTCATGGAAGTCATGGATGATTCCAAAGATTTGAACTCACCCATGGAAACTTGACCCGAGCCCTCACTAGGTGGTGGATCCATACTCTTAGGCGGTTAAGCCCGAATTAAGAGCAGAGGCTCTGATACCAATTGAACGGACCGTATGGGCACCTAGACGGGGGGGGGTGAATAGGTGGTACTCAAATTTTAATTCTTTTTCAATTTAGGCTTGACCCAAAAGGTAAATTCTCTAGATATGCAACTAAGGTGAATTTACCTATATGACAACTAGCAAGGTAGGCAAGATACAAGTAGTAAAGGCAATAAAGGATAGAGGTAACTGAGAGTGGAGCACACGGAGACACGGATGTAATTCCCGTAGTTCCTTCCTTTTTAGGGGAAGTACGTCTACGTTGGAGGGGTGTGGTTGCCACAAAGGCCTAACCAACGCCACAAAGGCTCACCCTATTCTCCGGTGCAAGCTTCCACCACAAAGGCCTAGCTCACTTTCCACTAAGGGATTCCTCAAGGCGGAATAGGCCTTTACAAAACTTGGGGCACAACTCCACAACTGAATTGGAGGCTTCCAAGCACCATAAAGCAATCAATCAACAAGTATCAAGATATCAATCACACAAATCAGGTCAAGGGACACAAGGGAACCCAAGACACAAGGGGCCCTCAAGCAAATGAGAGGGGAAATCAAATCGCTTCGGTGAGGATGTAGATCAAGGCCTTCTCCTTCGATTCTCCAAAGATCAAGAGCTTTGGTGAGTTGAGGGAGGAGATCTTGTGGATTTGGTGGCTCCAAATGAGGTGTTCTTCTTGTGCAGGACGAGCAGCTTGAGGTGGAAGAAGGGGAGGGGTATTTATAGCCCCTCCCAAAATGTAGCCGTTGCTGAGCTGGAGGGGCGGATTATCCGGCCAAAGTATGGCCGGATTATCCGGCTGGCCGGATTATCCGCCCCCCTGGCCGGAATATCCGGCCCCTTTACTGGATGACGCCAACTCAGGTCCTTAGCCAAATTCTGAGGTCGTCGAGAGGGGGGGGGGGGCGGAATATCCGGCCTCTGGCCGGAATATCCGGCCCCATTACTGCATGACACCGACTCAAGTCCTTAGCAGTTTTTGAGCTCTCGCCGGGGGGGGGGGGCGGATTATCCGCCCCCCTGGCCGAAATATCCGGCCCCATATCTGGTTGACGCCGAGCAAAAGACTTAGCCGTTTTCGACCTCTCTCCGGAGGGGGCGGATTATCCGGCCCCTAGCCGGATAATCCGGCCTGGAACTGTAAAATCTGCACCACTTAACACACACTTAAAATTCCTAATATTGTTATCTAACACACAAAATATGAGGGATACAAAGTATGCACTTTCAGTTTCTTTTAATGCCATAGTCCTATTCGTAAAAATAGGAGAAGATCGCGTTCAAGGAGATGTAAGTTTTTTCTAGAGAAAACTCAAATGTGCAGTAGAGCCTTCATGTGCACACTCAAGTATACCACACGAGATGTCACTCATGTATTCTGCAGGTTCTATGGGCGCGATTGGTATCCTGCAGCACTTTTTTGGCTCTCTGGGAGGCGCTGGGGGGACTATGTCGCACCGTGTGATGCAAAGCCAACTTAGGTGTTTTATTTGGTTGCCCACAACGAATTTAGCTGCATTTCTAGAGTCACTTTGGCCCAGTTGTTTGGATGCCTGCAGACCCATTTGTAGTCTCACCATGGTGTGCTTATCACACACCACTATATCTAGTTCTTCCTCCTCTGATCACTGCCAGACAGAGGCCGGGCTGCAACCATATGTCGCTGCTCGCCGCTGGTAGCCGAGTCCGTCCTACGGCGTCGCCGCTCACCGCTGGTAGCCTCCAAAGACGGTGAGTTAGTAGCATTGCGCCACACCCAGTTGATTTAGTCGACAACGATGAGCATGAAGACAGAGAAGACAGAGAACAGACATAGGTACAGCTTCCAGTATACAAAGAGATAGAGATGAAATTATCTATGACCATTGAAATAAAAAACTTACAACATAAAAGTTGTATGAAACGATGTGCTGAAGCTACTGATGAAAGAAAATTTTGAACGATGGACCGTGTGTGCTGAATTTGACAAATTCGTTTAAAATGCTTTCAAACAAAATTGAAGATGTACACCAAACAAAACTCAAAACCGATAGTATGAATGGATTCATCTCGTCAAGGTGCATCTTTTTCGTGCAGAGCACATGATTAAACAAACCATGGTTATGCTAACTAGAACACCACGACAAATAGACATACATACATTGCAGTATAAAAGAGAGATGAAGGCCAATTTTTTTATGACCACCGAAACAAAAAACTTACAACATGGAAGTTGTGTGGAACAGTGTGGCGAGGCTACTCCCCAAAGGAAATTTTAAACGGCGGACCGTGTGCTACGCATTTGACAAAATTTGGTCAAAACGCTTTGAAACGAAATTAAAAGTTACACCAAACGAAACCCAAAACGGATAGTCATAATGGATTCACCTCGTCGAGGTGTATCTTTTTCATGTAGGACACATAATTCAACGAACCATGGTTGTGGTATTATGAAAGGCTTATATGAGAGAGTTGTTTAAACAAGGTGAGAGAAAGTTAAAGCAGGATGAGGGGAACCAAGTCTACCTGCAGATATTGATCACTTTTGGCTCACGGGACAGAATTGAGGGTGGCTCTAGGAATACCACCGATTCGAGCATATCCTCGAGACCTGCATGAAGGGTATTTTGAGCAACGTGCGGGTCACAACGTAGACTTGGGCCAGAAATCTAATCAACAGTGTTAGCTCCCCAGGACCTAGTTTAACTTCTTACAGGATACCAATCGCGCCATGTTGCAAGTCTGAACATTTCATATTGTCCGCTGCTCTCATTATCCTGCTGATCTGCAGAGGCTGTATGTAAATTCAATGAACTTTGTGGCAGAAATTGGAGAGCCTGGAGAGGAGCTCTCGTCCTCTTAAAAACGTGTCCAGGTTTTGCAGTGAGCAGCCAGTCCACTCCACGACATGCAACATTTCTCCACCACCACCCTATCCTGCAGCTCCAGTCCAAGAACGCTAGCGTACAACCCACACTGACGTGGTAGCACCACTCGTTCAGAGCAATGGCGCCATTCGCTGGCTACATCCTCCTCTCCCTCGCTCTCGCGTCCACGGCATGCCATGCCAGAGACACCGTCTCGCCGGGTCACCCCCTCGCCGCGAACGAGACCCTGCTCTCGGGTCCCGACGGCAAGTTCGTGCTGGGCTTCTTCACCCCGCCGGGCGCCAACAGCACCTACGTCGGGGTCTGGTACAGCAAGGTCTCCCTCCGCACGGTCGTCTGGGTGGCCAACCGCGAGCACCCCATCCCGGGCGACGTCGCGGCCAACCCGGGCGCCACACTCTCCGTGTCCTCCACCGGCACGCTCGCCATTGCCACGGGCAGCTCCACGGTCGTGTGGTCGTTCAGGCCGGCGTCCGCGCTGGCGAGCCCGGCGGCGCGGATCCTGGACAACGGCAACCTCGTGCTCGCGGACGCGGACGGCGGCGCCGTGGCGTGGCAGGGGTTCGACTACCCGACCGACACGCTGCTCCCGGACATGAAGCTGGGGGTGGACCTCGCGACGGGGCGGAACAGGAATCTGACGGCGTGGAAGAGCCCGTCGGACCCCTCGCCGGGCCCCGTGGTCATGGCCATGGTCGCGTCCGGCGATCCCGAGGTCTTCATCTGGAACGGCGCCGACACGGTCTGGCGCTCCGGCCCTTGGGACGGCGTCCAGTTCGCCGGCGTGCCGGACCTCGTCACCTACAATGACTTCACCTACAGCTTCATCAACAACGCCCAGGAAGTTACCTACAGCTTTCATGTACGTCTGAGAGAACTCTCCCAATTCATTGCTCATGCATGTCCTACATCCACTTATGGACTTCTTCATCTATTGCTCAGGTGCACAACGAGCCGGTCATATCGAGGCTGGGGCTGACCGGCACGGGCAACAACGGCCTGATCCAGCGGTCGACGTGGGTGCCGGCGACCGGGACGTGGAACCTGTACTGGTACGCGCCCAAGGACCAGTGCGACGCGGTGTCGCCGTGCGGGCCCAACGGCGTGTGCGACAGCAACAGCCTGCCGGCCTGCTCCTGCCTGCGCGGCTTCGTCCCCAAGTCGCCGGCGGCGTGGGCGCTGCGGGACGGCCGGGACGGCTGCGTGCGGGCGACGCCGCTCGGCTGCGGCAGGAACGGCAGCGCAGACGGGTTCGTCACGGTGAGGCACACCAAGGTGCCGGACACGGCGCGGACCGTGCTGGACATGGGCCTCACCCTGGAGCAGTGCCGGCAGGCGTGCCTCAGGAACTGCTCCTGCACGGCCTACGCCAGCGGCAATGTCAGCGCCGACCGCCGAGGTAACGGCGAGGGATGCGTCATGTGGACCTCGGAGCTCACGGACCTGCGCGTCTACCTGGACTTCGGACAGGACCTCTTCGTCCGCCTCGCCGCCGCCGATCTCGGTACGTACGCAATACTCTGCATCGCATTGCTGCATTCATACTAGGGCCACTATGCAAATGCAAACCCGAAAATTCAGTAAATCGGTAGGATATTTTTTCAACAAAGTAAATATATTCAGTAAATCGGTGAATTTTTTTTTTGACAAAAGAGTTATATCAATATCGATAAACATAGTGTCAGAAACATGTTGAAACATCAAGGATGCACATAAAAAGACAAAAAAAAGAAGAAGAAAAAGACGTTGCCACACTGATCGATCGCAGCAGCTAGACTCAAACCACCAGAAATGGCAACAGCCTGACTACAAAATAGGTTCTCTAATAGGGACGCCTCCCGGAAGGGAACAACGCATAAAGGCCATCGTCGTCCAATTTAACCAAAATTAGATCATAGTTTTTATCTCAAAAGAAAATTCAAGCTATCTAAACAATGCCTTCAACGAAAAACAACTAGAAGTCCACCATTGGATATAACCAATGAAGACTAGACCTATGATTTTCACCTTAGAAATCGAGACATGGTACACAAGCACCACCAAAAATAAATACACCCGGTGCAACTGCCCCCCAAGTGCCTTCAACAAGAAACGACTAAAAATCTGCCATTGCCAGATATAACCAATGAAAGTCGGACTTTGGGTTTTCACCTAAGAAATTAAGACCTTTTACTCAAAGAGCATTACCAAAAAATGAAGTCACCAAGTGTTGCCATCCTCCACTTGCAGAGAGCACTGCTAGCTGCAATCACAAATCCCTAGGCTCACGGTTGTCGTGCATAAGGTTTTGACGTGGACATCCCCTCGCATACGAAACCGTACTCGCACAATGACTTTTGAAGCATTGTCTTCATCATATTAAAAAATCTCACCTTTGCCATTACTTAGCAGTCTCGAACTCGACATGAGCCATCGAGACCTTCTTCCCTTACAATCTCAGCCGTCCTGACATTCCCCGCCTCCGCCAACACTATGTTAATCACATCGTAGATATCGATGTCAACATCCCAAAGGTGCCGACAAAAAGCGGGGCTTCACGACACACCTCCTTGAAGCAGCACAAGCTATATTTGTGGACGCGCATGACCAAAACCATTCGATACAGAGGTCAAGGAGTGTCTTCTGCTTGTTCGTGTAGACCATTGACAGACATGTCCAGAATTTGGGCTGGTCGATGAGCCTCGGCCGGTCCCCGGGTGCGTTCGTGCACAAGGAGGTGGAGGTACATGCACAATGGAGTTGCCAGACCTTGGCCAACACATAGTTTGGCGATGGCCAGATCTAAGGTGGTCGGCTCGGGCCAGATCAGGTCTATCGCAAAGATGGACGGTATAAGCATATCAGCGAGGTGGACGGACAGATGCCACTAGGGCTAGAGGTAAAAGAAAATGCCTTTTGAGGACACCTCGCCACCCCCCACCTTCCATCGTCGGCTGGTTACCTCCGGCTGCGGCGAGGTGCTAGGGGCAGCTGAGATTGAGGTTTCTTGGGTTGATCTATGCCAGCTAGCCATGTTATTCTTGGGGGGCGTCTGGAGCTCGTCTTCCTCCTCTAGCCCCCCCCCCCCCCCCCCCCCCCGCCTCCAACTCTGGTGAGACCCCGCACCCCAAGCCCTAAGACCCTGCCCCGACTTTTCTCTAAACCTTTTCAATTCCAGCGAACTTACACTCTAGCGAGCCCCCGCACCCTAAACCCTAAGACCCCAAGCACCCGAAACCCTAAGTTCCTTTCATCGCCTCCGTCGGCCATAGCCTCTAGAGGTGGAGGTGGAAGAAGATGCACGAATCTCCAACAAAATCGACGACTATGTCAGGCGAGGCGCCTGATTTCTAGCAAATCCGTTATTCTTGAGTCCGTCCTATACTTTTCATTTGTGTGTCATGAAATCGATGTTGCTTCTTCTTTTGAATGTAAAATCGATGCCGCTAGAGAGAATTGAAAAGAGCTTTTTAGGTTTGACAGAGATCACACCCCATTGGTCCCCAATTCTTTACTTCCAAAAGCAGGGCCATGCCCTTATCTGGAAAAGCTCAATCTTTGATTTTGCACAGCGCAACAAAGCTCAATCATGCAAGGTACGGCAGAACAGGCGCTGCCACGAAGTGAGATCTCCACTCCCCAACCGTGCATGTGCACCTCACCTTGTACACGGTCTAGATTTCTAACTGAATGCAGCTCACTTACACCGCCGACCATTCGTTTTCGCATGCTTCCGGTAGCTCGCTAATTTCCATTGCGCACCAAGGGAGAGGGTATAGACCATAGAGCGCATGATCACTTGATAAGTGGTCGACAAGGTCGGTCGTTCCTTTTGAATATCAGAGGCAGCACGTGTGAATGCTTGCATGCTTTGGCAACGCAAGCGGAGTCCAAGAACCACAGCATATTTTGTGAGGTTCCTGTCGAGCCTCTACGTGCACCCTCCACAATCAGAGCTTTGGCATGTTGCTCCACCAATGGAATGGCTGAAAGGAGACATGGGGAATGCGACGAGATTTCCCCTTCCCTGGGGGAATCAAATGCGTTTTTATCTTATGGTGTGTCTGGCTCTGGCATATGCTTTGATGTGGAGTAGACTAGCGCCGCATGACCTTTGTAGATCACAACTCACAAGAGACAAGATGCACGTGTCACGTCACGTGTGAGGGCATCGTATCAAATTGGCAGGTGAAATTTCGTGTGGGGAGGAGGATAAAGAGGATAAGATGCTCAGTGTTAATTGACAGATCCATGATCCATCTGGCATGGCATGTATTGCACGACCCTTGAGCACGGCCGGATTGCACCGTTCAATCGAATTGGTTGGGCTTCAAGAAGCAACGTACCATCCACGATCCCCGCATGGCATGTACATGTATTCCACGCCGCAATCAGACAACCTGCCGCTCTGATGCCCAGAGGCAATGAGTGTAGGTTTTGCGCAATGCAAATGGTAGAAGCTCATTTCTCCGGAGGCAAGTCCATTCCATGGCAGGTCCCAAATACAACAATGAGGCTGGTGCCAACGCAGGCGTGAGCGCGGGCGGTATCGCCCGCGTCGGGGCGAGAGGGAGGCGGGAGAGGGGCGGGAGGCCAGCGGCGGGCGCCGGCGCCGTCGCCCGGCGGGAGCGGGCGGTATCGCCCGGCCGTCGCCCGCGCTGGCGGGGCGGGAGCGGGCGAGAGGGGGGCGGGAGCGGGGCGACGCGCTGGCCGGGTGGGGCGATAGGCGGGGCGAGGCGGTAGTGCCAACGGCTAGCTGACGTGGCGAGCTCTGATTCGTCCATTTTCAAATAATGTTGTAAAAGAGAGGAGAGAGAAAAGCTGATGTGGAGGAGAGAAGTGAGAGCTGGCACTATAGCCCGTGCACTGGCACCGTGGGGTGAGAGTGGGGTGAGAGTGAGGGTAAAAGCTGACGTGGCGAGGCTATAGTGGGGTGATGCATTGGTACCAGCCTGACAATGGACGGTGCTGCTTGCAATGCAGGGAGTGTAGCAACGGCATGCAACGCACCCAGCCATCGCCTCGTTTTCACCCTTTCCAGCACAGACCACGTACGGCTCGGGCCCGACCCACGTCGTCGGCAGGAATGTAGCCCCCGCCGAGCCGACCAAAGCGCGCCATCTACAGTTAGTCACTGGCCTAGGATGCCCGCGCTCCTACAGCAAATCTCGTGGGAATCGCCAAGGTCTGCATGACGGGCAGAGCAGCCCCCAGCAACCAAAAAAGATGTGAATGGGACTAGTCGCCCGGCACCACTCTACAGCGCGCCAAAGCTTCTTTTCCCACCCTTCATATCTGCAGTGCGCCCAAGCTAATAATCAGGGTATAAGATGCTGACCTGAGAATTTGTGTTTTATGTCCTGCCCTTCTACGAACACATCCTATGCTTAATCACTTGCATGAATTGCTTAGCCAGTAAGCAAGGCAAAAACCACATCCCTCACCAGATAACAGCATCAGCATCGGGCCAAGCAGGGACCTCTGTAATCTACCCCGTAAAACGACACAAATGCTAGACGCCAATCGAACTTTACGAGCCCTTGGCAAGAAAGCAGTGAACGTAAGTGTCCAACGGCGAACTGATTCGATGTGTTATCACCAAATTCACCATGGTTCCTGAGAATATCTGAAGCTCATCATCAAGCCGCAGCTGTTGAAAGCTTTGACGTTTTTCGCAAGAGCATCGTGTAGCATTTCTTGGGCCACACATAAGTGAACATACATATTCCTCCTGACGAAGGGAAAATTTTGTTTTTGCCACACTAGTTTTTGCCCATTTTGCTTTTGCCATTCTAAGTTTTGACATTTTGCTTTTGCCTTATTTTCTCCCAATGAGGGGCAAAACCAAAAGCGAAACAACAACAAAAGGGGCAAAAGCAAAACAAAAACTCATCATTTTCATTTTGGTTTTGCCCCACATGGGGCAAAAATGATACATTACCAAGAACTAGCGGGGCAAAAGCAAAATGCCAAAATTTAGAGTGGCAAAAGCAAAATGGGCAAAAACTAGTGTGGCAAAAACAAAATTTTCCCATCATCAAACTAACCGTTACGAGGTCATACGCAGGTTCGACAAGCAAATCTAAGAAGGCACTCACAGTAATCGCAGTCGCGGCCAGCATCTCCGCACTGGCATTTCTTTTACTAGCAATTGCTGGATTTTTCTTCTGGTCAAGAAAGAAGAAGCTTACAAGAGAAACAGGTAGCATCCAGTAGACCTTTGTGACTTCAGTATAAAACAAAAGTAATGCTAAATGTTTAAATTGTATTCCAGAAAAAAAAGTACATGAGTACCTGGACAAAAAAGGTAATGTGGTATTCCTGGATGTTATGCTGACTTGTATGCCTGCAGGATCGAGTAAATGGAGTGGCCGTTCACGCAGCACACCCCGCCGCTATGAGGGAAGTAGTCATGATGATGACTTGGAACTGCCAATATTTGATCTGGGGACAATTGCGGCTGCCACTGATGGTTTCTCTATCGATAATAAGCTTGGCGAGGGTGGCTTTGGACCAGTATTTAAGGTAGAACTCTAATGGATGAACTTCAACCCATGTGAACGCAAGTATCTATAATGCACATGAATGACAATAAGCAACATCAAGAACACTGATTAATTTGAATGGAAGCTCACGATTCCATGCGGAGTAACTGTTAGGTTTCTTGGTGAAGGTTATTACATGAAAACATAAGCATTTTAAATGAACAAACAGCTAAAATTGTAGTAGCAATTTGTATACCCTGATCTACTGCTACAGTATGTGTATGTTTGAATCAATTTCCTTCACAATTACAGGGTAAGCTTGAGGATGGACAAGAAATAGCTGTAAAAACGCTTTCAAAAACATCCATGCAGGGTCTCGATGAGTTCAAGAATGAGGTTATGGTAATAGCTAAACTCCAGCATCGGAACCTTGTTCGGCTTCTTGGCTACAGCATTAGTGGACAAGAAAGGATACTTGTATATGAATACATGGCAAATAAGAGCTTGGACTACTTCCTATTTGGTAACCTCTCAACCTTCTTTTCTGCCCCTGAATACTGGCTTTATAATACTCGCAGAGGAAAACATGTATTTGCATATGTGAACAGAAAAGTCCAACAGTATCCTACTTGATTGGCAAGTGCGATACTCTATCATAGAAGGCATTGCTCGAGGATTACTTTATCTCCACCAGGACTCAAGATATAGAATCATACATAGAGATATGAAGGCAAGTAATGTTCTTCTAGACAAGGAGATGACTCCCAAAATTTCTGACTTTGGTTTGGCCAGAATGTTTGACAGTGAAGAGACGGAAATCAATACACGAAAAGTGGTTGGCACATAGTAAGTATGGTAACATGGAAAATAACATTTGATTTTATAAATGAGTTTCAAACATTACTCATATTGATGTGGCTTTTTATGTAGTGGCTATATGTCTCCCGAGTATGCGATGGATGGAGTCTATTCAGTCAAATCAGATGTCTTTAGTTTTGGAGTATTACTGCTGGAAATAATTAGTGGTAGAAGAAACAGAGGGGTGTATTCCAACTCAAATCACCTAAATCTTCTGGGACATGTGAGAACATACCTCATTCAACAGATACAAGTTGTGTTTCTTGGTTCAACTTCAAAATTACTTGGTCACGTTTTTATTCTGCAGGCATGGAGCTTATGGAACGAAGGGAAAGGCACAGAATTAGCAGATGAAACCATGAATGGCTCGTTCAACTCAGATGAGGTACTCAAATGCACCAGAGTGGGACTCCTGTGTGTTCAAGAGAGCCCAGATGACCGTCCATTGATGTCTCAAGTGCTTCTGATGTTAGCTGCTACAGATACTGCCACATTGCCAACTCCTAAGCAGCCTGGCTTTGCAGCTAGAAAGCTTCTAATGGAAACAGACACATCAGCAAGCAAGCCAGACAGCATATTCAACAGCGCGACAGTTACTATAATTGAAGGTCGATAGAAGGCTAAGTTGCATACTGAAATTACTTGCAGGATGTGTATTATCAGTTTGTGCATCTGAGTAAAAGAATGTACTCCTACATAACTTTGAATAATACCACAAACTAGAATGAAGATTGCTTCTGCTCAGTAGCCACTTTAAACTGTAGAAGTCATCATTGACAACAGAAGCTAAGAAAGTTCTGTTACCTGGCAATACTTTCAAGTGACAACAAAGTTTGCTTCATCTCAACAGTGATTTTAAACTTTACTCCCTCCAGTTCACCAAAAAACAATAGTTTGCACATGTCTTAAGTCAAACTTTGGCCAACGATCTTGTTTCAAATATTTACATTGGGAACTTTAATCATCTCCACAGATTTGTCTTAAGAAGTATTTTCAGAAAATTATAACTATTGGTCAAAATTACATTTTGAAGACCATGTCAATATATTAAACATCGCTTTTTCATGAAATGGAGGGAGTAGCGGTCATCAGTGAAAAGTAAAATAGAAATTAATTTCTGTTATCAGGTAATATTTCAGATCGCCGCATACACCATGAATATTCCATGTCTCAGAGGCGATTTCAAACTCTCAATTCCTTGGGATATTTTTCTTATTTGACTTTATTTTTGGAATAAATAGTTGAGAGGGATTTTCCAATTCTCAAGCAAATCATAACTAGAGCAGAATTACTGAATTAGGCATGAGCAGCTGCGCAAGGACAAATTGAGAATCCTTACGGGATATCACCTCTAACACGAATGTTAAAAAGAAGCACTCAAACAACTTTAGACACTTCTTAAGTAATGTGCTCAGCAGTCATAATGGTATCCTTTGTCATCTTATGTCCTGAAATTATGAACATCTGATATGCCACAACAAATGAACTATAGCTTAGATCACTTTGTCAACTCTTATTGGACTATGTTCCCCTATTTATCAGTTATAACCATCAAAATATTATTTTCTACCAGCTACCCGAACTTAGCCATACAATAGTCAAGAAAGTGATACAAAAAACAAAATTTAATTATCATCCATTTATATAAACTTCGTACTCCCTGTTCCAAAATAATCGATGTTCTAGTTTTGTCCAGTTAAGCTAGTTTAAGTTTGATCAAGTTTTTAGAAAAATAAATGAACATTTAAAACACAAATTTAGTTTTATTACATTAATCATACAAAAAATTTAGGTACTAAATAGATTTGACGTCTTGGATAGTGACACATTTTCCTGTAACTTTGGTCAATTATAGAAAAGTTTGACTTAGGACAGACATAGAACATTGATTATTTTGGGACGGAGGGAATATTGATAATTATAAATTTGATCAGCTAAGATATATATGCCAGGGCGTAACCTGAAAATAAATGAGCCCTTTGGATTAGCACATGATGGACAAAAAGTGCCAACTTTGACTACTCTGCTAGCTACAGCAGGGGAGAAAGGAGGGGCCAAAAGAAGGAAAACCCACTACAACATTATTTACACCTTTAGCTAATTTGGTCACCTTCGGCCATTCAAGAAGCTCTCATACTCAGTACCATTCAAAGTATTATAAACATCAATCCAATTATCAATGTGATCACGCAATCGTTTAGTATGGATTTTCACATGCCGACTGGATAGCTTTGTCTTTGGCAATTTCAGAAAATCCAGCACATCTGTGAGCTTCTGAAGAAATAAAGAAAAACAGACGTTATTTAGAGAAATAAAGGTTGATTAATTCCTAAACAAGGATATATGAAAGAGGCTCACAGTGCGATTGCTGACCACATCCTCGTAGTACAGCACAATATTTCGTATCTTCTTGAAACTCACTAAACCATCAGCTGCCAACTTATCAGATCTCTTCAGTTCAGCAATCAACAATTTTGTGTCGATTGTTGGCTTATACTGAGCAAGAACATCTGCCTGTAGTTAAAAAAAAGGATTTTTTATTCTGCATGAACATCTACAACACTATAGCAGATAAAGTAGTTGAAGGTACGGTAAGATTTAACAGGTTCATCATCGCTTTGTGATCCCAAAAGTTGCAGGCATAAAATATTTTTTTATTGCACTCTCGACTCTGAGAAAGATCAAGGAGAAAAAATGTGAACCTCGCCTCTGTGATGCACATGAGCTTTGTGAGTTCCATTTAGTTGCTTGGTGTTTCTATCGTGCTCATTTGCCAATATAGAGACATAACGCTGGAGAAGATTTCTTCTTAACAGAAAAATTGCTGACACACCCCTTCGGTTGAAGTATCCTGCTATCTCCTGATGATTTTTCATTAGACCCTGTATTTCGAGAAGAAAAAAAGTAAAACAGGCAAGCTAAGATCATAATACATTAAGTAACTGCAGTACGGAAATCAATTCTTAAAAAAATAAAGGATTTTTTTTACAACATATCTTAGCAATCCTCAAAGCTAAAACTACACACCAGGGCCGAAAAACTGGCATTAGCAGGAAACTCGTTGTCACGCGCACACACACACACACTCAACACAACACAATTCCTTGTTCACAATATACAGTTACTTAAACAATGTAATGACACATTGTACAATAGAAAGCATATAGTTCAGTCATAAAATGATATTTTGCCAAAAAATCATCTGGCAAGCAAGTAATTTTTAAATCTTCTACGGAATAACCAAATAGTACTCTCATGCCAAAATGTACCTGATTGAGCATCCATTTCAACCCCACCGCAGCCGTGCACTCATTCTTAGCAGCACTGCTGACCCAGTCCAGATTGTACAGTTTATCCAGCGTTTTGGTGATCGCCGTGATGTTACTACGCCTTTCTTTGACCGAGAAGATCTCCCCGTTGGAGCTGATATTCTCGTGGCTATTCAGCAGAGTTTCGAACCATCCACTACCCGACCTCTGCATCGACAGGATCGCAAAGAACCTAACCGGCGTGCACGCGCATTCTTTCCTAGCAAGCAAAAGAACAAGTTACTCACCAGAACAAAAAAAAAAGTAAACCCAGATAGATTGCGCAAGGCTATCTCCATACCTGCTATAAGTATCCGGCGATGGATAGTGCACATAAGGCATCTCGCTCTCTGGAACGCTGGAGTTGTGGCAAGGCTGCTCCCTTTCCTTCTCTATCATGTTTGTCTGCCTCAGCCCAAAGAGCATCCCGTTTTGCTTCAGAGACAGCGAGAATATGTATACGCCCACGAGGGTGATCAAGGCCAGTACAGCGACCAAGGAGGATAGCGGATATCTCCTCGCAGGCTTGGTGTTTACGGTTGATGTATCCTGCATTTGGAAGAGGTAGACTGCTGATGGTTAAAGACAGGAAAGGGAGGGTGAAATATCATTCTAACTTGATCCATTGCAGATTACAAAAACGGAGTATAATTCCTAAAATAAAGGCATACAAAAGGTGATTACACTTTGGGCATATGCCCACAGCAATCATGACCAACAGATTGCACAAAAAGAGAGGGGAAACAAGAACCAACTGGATTAGTTAGTCTGACCTTGGCTGGGGTGAAATCCTCCACGGCCACCGCCACCACGGAGCTGTCATGCTCCCTCCCTACCTCCTCCATCGGGTAATATCGTCAAACATCAAAGCTCCGCCGCTGCTTCCGAAATGGACCAAGAAATCCCAATCCTGGCGGAGTTTCTCCGGGCCAACCAAAACCAGAGCAGTCCCCTTTTGTCTGGTGGTGATAGGGACCGGGGAAAGAGAAGCGGAGAAAATGAGGCGGCCCGGTGGTCGGGAGGGGAAGAGGGGGCAGCGGGGCGGCACAGGAATTTCGCATCTAGGGGAGAGAAAGGAGGAGGATGGGTTTGTTTAGTCGTCGGTGGAAGAGAAGTGCGGGCACCTACTGCGATAAAAACGACGAAAATGACCCTATTTTGAAAGTTCAGCACATAATAAACCGACTTCATAAATATTTTACAATCTAACCTTTTATCATAACGCCCACATCAGGGACGTCATATTAGATAGCACGACGCCCTAGTCAAAGGCGTCATATAACCGTATTGACTTGGCCACGTCAATAAAGTGGGTCCTGCAATTTAATGTATGGCGCCCCATGCGATGGCGTTGTATACACCACAACGGCGCCTAGGGTCTGGGCGCCATGCACACGCATGTCTCTTTGTTGGCTACTTTTATCTCCTTCCTGCCACCATGCACAATTAGCTGGCTAATTTAATTAGTCTCATTTTTTTCATGGAACCATAGACATACCAAGCATATGTGTGTCACTCACCTTGATATCATGCATGCATGTTGGTTGACCTTGTACGTGCACCGTATCTGATGCCATCCACAATTAGCTTGCTAACTTAATTTGTCTCTCATGTTTGCATACGGCACCATAGAAAGATAATTACCTAGCAACAACTTATTTTGCAACCTTTTAATTATCGCGCGCAGCGAAGAAACATGTGACTTATTTGAACTATACTTTATGTTGGACTCCAGCCCTCGTAGCAGCAGCACTAACACCATCGCCGCACGACCTCCAACATGATGCCTTTCGCCACGCCATCGTCGGAGCAACAGCACTGTGATGCCATGCTGCACCGCACTCTCCCAGCCGAAGTTAGCCATCCGTGTCGGCGTCCTAGGGCAGGAGATGAGGAGGCCTGGTCGTCTCTAGCGCCAGCCGGGAAGGGGGAGGCGATGGAGGGAGCCCCGACGACGGTCGATCTAGGGTTCCCTCGGCCGCCGCACGTGGGCAACACGAGGGAGACTCTTTTTCTAGTGTTGCATTATCCGTGAAAATCATCAGACAATAGTGAATCATCTTTGGCGTCGGAGTGCTATCACCCCAAATTTCTTTCACGCTACCATATTTTGAAAACATCCCTCTATGTTTTATAATATTCAACCCGCCGTTATAGCCATTTGAGTTTTAGATAGTCAACCTCAACAAGAGTGCGTGTTAGTTCAAACAAAAATGGAAGGTCCTTTTTAGACATGTTATTACGTTGTACATTAGTTACCTTATAGCACGTTAGAATTTATTCGATTTTCTCAGTCTATGTATGTCTTGCTATCTCGCATCATTTTTGTGGTTTCTAATCCTTCAAAATTTAAGAGGATGTCCCACTGAAGTAAAATAGTAAACCTAATGAAAAATTGCTATGTTATATGACAGGAATAATACATGTTTCTGAAAAATATCTTACTCTTCAAGCATTTCAGATTGCGTGCGAACATAGAAAATTTTCAGACTGGAGGAAATAAATGTGAGGTATAACGATTTGGTTGAAGTAATTTCAATTTACTTATTGTTTAGTTGGCCTACTTAATAAAAAGTATAATCATTCTTATTTCACTCCACTAAAATATATATTTGTATATCCATTCAAAATATTAATAAAAGTCTTTTCGCCTTTGCTCAAGTGGACACTAGAGTTTACAGATAAGGGTTAATATTTGTTTGCTGGTACGGTTAATAATTTTAATCACTAAACATTAAAAAAAAGTTTCTCCAAAGTTCATATTTTATTGAGGCTATAGGATCATATTATTTTCTAATATAGTTGATTAACAATAACACCAACAATTTATACTCAACCACTTCTCAACATACTAAAAAGGAGGGCGACGTTGCTAATTTTATAAAAAATAAGAAAGGAAAAACAAGAAATGCAACTTTTTGGTGGCGGACCGGGTACATATTACGACATTACTACTTGTGCATAGGGATAGATATACATTCCCAGCGAGCAGTGCCTTGTTAATTGTCTTGATTAGTACTAAATACTATGAATCGACTTGTAGAAAACATTTTTGAATATTAAATGAGTACTAGTACAAAGTTGGCCATTTAGTGTTGATGCTCGGTGCATGTACGTATGGTTCATTGTTCCATCGAGTAGCTTCCATTCGTCCGCGCCAGTAAGAATTTTTCATCTCGCACACATCATGGCCTGATGGCCAGCCAAACAGGAATTTTTGACAAATAAGACCACCTGCGCGAGTGAAATGCTAGAAAAGACCACCTGCCAAAAAATTTGTCAAAAAAGACCCCTTGCCGCCTGGGCCAACGCCGGCATGTGTGCCACGTCACCCTGCCGCCACAGCCAAAGCCGGCATGTGGCTTGGCGGGCTTTTTTGCTTTTTTTCCTAAAGTTTATACAAAGCTTGTACGGGCGGAGGATGGTGGCAGGGTGTGCTTGCCGCCAACCCCGATGGCGGCAGGGTGACGTGGCACACCTGCCGGCTTTGGCTGTGGCGGCAGGGTGACGTGGCACACATGCCGGCGTTGGCCCAGGCGGCAGGGGGTCTTTTTTGACAATTTTTTTGGCAGGTGGTCTTTTCTAGCATTTCACTCGCGCAGGTGGTCTTATTTGTCAAAAATTCGCCAAACAGCCCCATATAACACTCCAAGTAGCGGTTCAGTCATATCATAGGGCGTATTTTCATGGCGTCCAGGCCACAGGCGCCATGGTAGCCTATACAACGCTCCAGACTAGGGCGCCATACGGTAAAACTACGGGTCCGGCTTTGTCTATGTTAAGCTTCATGCACTAGCCAACGCAACCAAAAGTCCGAACTGATGGAAAGGGCTAGTACAAGTCAACACTCTCTCTCACGTGTGACGGGAGACGAGAAGACAAGTCAACACGTGTAGAGAGGCAAAGAGGCAGCGGGAGGCCGGGCACGGCAGGAGCTCGCCAGAGGCGAGGAAGAGGCAGCGGCGGCGGCCGGGCGCGTCGGCAGGAGACCGAGGCGGACGGCGGCGGCGGCTGCGAGGCTGCGGAGAATTTTAGAATAAATTGTGAAAGCCAGGATTTGAACTCGAGACCTGGGGCTCTGATACCATGTTAAGCTTCATGCACTAGCCAACGCAACCAAAAGTCCGAACTGATGGAAAGGGCTAGTACAATCTACTTATACACTTCAACAGTCTACGTGGCGAAGTCAACTAGTTGTATGACGCCTTTGACTAGAGCGTCGTCCTGTCTAATATAACGCCCCAGGTGTGGGCGTCATAAAAAGAGGTTAGATCGTAAAATATTTTCAAAATCAGTTCATTTTGTGCTGAACTTTTAAAAGAAGGTTATTTTTGTCTTTTTTCACACCTACTGCTCCTGTCCTTTCTGCTCGGAGCTCATGGTACGGGTCTGTTTGTTTTGTCTAATCTCGCGGCTCAACGCGTGTGAGGCGCTAAAAGCACGGCCCCACCACCTCTGGGTTACCGGGTCGCAGCGGCCACGTATTGCATTTTCCCGTTGCCTCCCGCCGCCGCCGCCGTGCTATGCGCCATCCGCCGCCAGTTCGCAGTTCGCATGCCGGAGAAGCCCAGCTCCAGCACCACTCTGACCTCACCCGCACTCCAGTAACCCCGTCGTCGCGGCCGCGCGTCGGGTTCAGATGTAGCGAGCAGTGACCTGCGGACCACGACACGCCGGCGAGTGCGACCTCCCAGCATCGCGCCCCAGGGTGGGATTCCGGGGGGCTTACCACCGAACGGCACCACGCCCTCTGCACCCGTGCTTCGGCACCACCGGCGCTGCTTAGGACCGAGCCCTAAACCGGCCCCAACCACATTCGGTAAGTTTTTGCTTTTTCTGAATCGAATGTTCAGTTTTGACACGGCAGCAAATGCAATGCATTCGATTATTGCTATCGTGATGTGCTTATCAGAAACTACAAGTACTAATGCGGTTTTTGGATAAACAGATGTGGTCAGACTCAGGCATCGAGGGGATATGGTGTGGGATCCTGAAGATATCGTATCGAGGAACCGAACTCTGCAAGCTACATCAAAGGACAATCTAAACACTTTAAGCACTAAAACCAAGAAGTTGAGCCGCCTGGCTGATGTTACACGGTTGCAGGTAAACTCTTGTATTCTTTTTCCACGCGATCCCAGAAGCGATTGTTTCCATTATATTGCATAACGGAAAGACACACAGACCCGTTCAGGTTCAGGTTCAGGTTCACGACATTACAGCAAAAGTTAAAAGCCGCCTAATGCTAGCGTGAAAACCAAGGCCTCAAAACGACAGAGAGCTTGGCACAAGTTTAAACCAAAGACTTGGTTACAGACCACAAACACCTGAAAGGGGCTTCAGAGAGAGACTTTTCATCAGAGATCCACTAGTCTTCGTCTCCAGCAGCATCATCTTGAGTTTCATTTGGAGAACGGGGGCCTCTGATCCTGGGAGCAGAACTTGAAGCAGCACAAGATGCCATAGCGACGTTGATCAGAGTATTGGCTCCACGCCTGATTGCTTCTTGATCCACAGAAGAGTTGAGCCCTGCCCAGTAATTCATGAACACAACAGAATAACAAGTTAGTTCAATAGGAGATTTGATAATCTTTCCCTCAAAACAAGCCCCTTCCAGATAGCCCAGCAAATGGAGGCTATTCCTAGGATCTGAACGTTCCTACTCGCTGGGATGAACTGAGGAAACCACCAGAAAAACTGAGAGAAATTAGGTCTGGAGGGAGCACCTATGGATCTTGCCACACAACTCTAGACATATTTGGCAGCAGGGCAGGTAAAGAACATATGATAAATTGTTTCATTCTGCTCACAAAATTGACATCTGACATTTCCTGTCCAACCTATCAACCACAACCAGATTTTGATTTTCAAGGGAATTTTTGCTTTCCACAGATGTTTGAAAGATCTGTCAATATCATAACTAGAAAGATCTTTATACACAGATTTCACAGAAAAATTTGCACTCTTGTTCCAGTCCCAAATGGGTATGTCATTGCCAGATGATAAATTGACAGAATCCAACAGGATTCTTAACCTGACAAGTTGAATCTGAAGATCAGGAGTTAACTACCTCCTAAATGTGAATTGCCAACCAAGCTCAGCAGCTACAGACACAGTGATATCTTGATTATCACAAATTTCAAAGAGGCCAGGGAACTTATTTTTCAAAGGAATTGGACCACACCAGGTATCTCCCCAGAAGTGAGTTCTGTTACCATCATTCACCTTCATGGATCTGCCGCTGAGATATATATCTTTCACTTTTAACATATCAGCCCACAATGGAGATCCAGAGGGCTTGTGTTTGGCAGAAAAACACATGATCTGGTCAAATACTTCTTCCACATAAAATCTTGCCAGGGACCACTGTCATGTTCAAGCTTCCACCACCACTTACACATAAGACTGATGTTGAACCTGCACAGGTTCTTAATCCCCAAGCCATCTTTACTTTTAGGAGTACAAACCAACTTCCAGGAAACAAGATGGTATCTTCTTTTACCTCTAGTACTAGCCCAGAGAAAAGCTCTAATGGGTTTTTCCATACCTTCAATGTTTGTCTTGTGTAGCAACCTTAGTGACATTTGATAGACAGCACTGTTTGATAAGCAGGCATCAATTTTGGTCACTCTTCCCCCTAAGGACATGGACCCACTTATCCGGCCTTCCATCCCTTTTTTGAGTTTCTCCTCTACAAATTTCATTTCTGACACCGTGATCCTTCTTGCACACACTGGGGTGCCTAAATATTTAATAGGCCAGGACCCTATCTGACAATTAAACAAGTCAACATACATCTGCAATTTTTCATCATTTGGCTGAATTAACAAAACTTCACTCTTTTCAAAGTTTATTTTCAAACCGGACATGGATTCAAAAATATATAGCAGCAACTTCAAATTTCTAGCACTTTCCACATCATCCTTCATGAACAGAATTGTATCATCTGCATATTGTAAGATGGCACAACCTCCATCAATTATCTGATCAGCTAGTCCTGATATCAGTCCATTCCGCTGAGCAGTTTGAATCATTTTGGATGAGCGATTGACCACAAGATTGAATAAAGTGGGGGCAAAAGGGTCTCCTTGTCTTACCCCTTTGTAACTGCAGAAATAAAGACCTATACAGTCATTGATCTTCACACTCAATGTTCCTCCAGAAACAACCTTGTTGATCCATGTCAACCATTTTTCACTAAAGCCTTTTTGTTTACAACAGTCCAGGAGAAAATTCCAATTAACTTTATCATATGCCTTTTCGAAATCTAGCTTGAGCACTACTCTCTGTTGTTTTCTGTGTTTTGTGTCCCTCAAAATCTCCTGAAGAAGCATGACTCCATCAGTTATAAACCTTCCCTTGATAAAGGCAGTCTGTATCTCAAATCTGACAGTCAAGGCTTTTGTGAAAATTTTGAATAAGACTTGCAACAGAGAGATAGGCCTATATTTCTGAATAGTATTTGCATCTGCACCTTTTGGAAGTAGTGTGATGACACCATAATTAATTCTTGCTAAATCAATCTTATCCTGGTGAAAATCACTGAAAATCAACATCAGAACTTGCTTTATAATATCCCAACAAGCTTGATAAAACTCTATGGGAAAACTATCTGGGCCAGCTGCTTTATTCTTTTCCATTTGATCAACTACATTTTTGATCTCTTCTTCAGTAAAAGGTTTATCCATCTCAACTCTATCTTCCTCAGTGAGACTTTCTGCTTCAGACCAAATATCATCTCTCATTCTTGCCTGAGACATTGGTTGCCAAACAAATCCTTGTAAAGGTAAACTCTTGTATGCAATTTGATGACTAGGCAATGGATTGGTGTGACTTTATTTTATCATTATATGTCAGTTGATTCTGAAACTCAAACTTGGTAAAGGGCCTGCAATTGTGCTTGGATTCTGTCCGCCAAATTGGGAAATGCTAAAAAAACTGAATATTGCTTCAATTTAGGTAGTACTAGATTACTGTGATCCCCCGCAAAAAAAAAACCTGATGTAAAATCTCGTAGGATCAATCGCTACTAGGTACCACGACTGTAGCAGCGCTAGGTATATTTTTATCGGATTTGCTGTGATCACCCACAAAAAAAAACTAGATTACCGTGATAGGTGCTCTGTATGTCAATACTCTTAAGCAAACACAAGCACCATATGTACCAAGCACAAACAAGTAACTTCATTTAGAACGTAATACATACCTGTTTTAAACTTTACAAGAATTCGTGACAAGTGTTGAGATAAAATTGATTTCGCTGTACAGCTATTCCACTGGAGTAAGAAAGTGGCAATAATTCTACTGCAAACTATCTAACACCTAACATCTACTGCAGTTCTTGTGCAATTGGTTATTGTATAGGTTTGAGAATAATCCGTGTCTGACGAGCTCTTCCCAATGTTTACACCAGGCTCATTCGGCTGTGGCAATGTCGCATCCTCGCTGCTCAGCATCATGACAACTGAAGACATGAGTGGCCTGTTCCTGGGATGCACTTCAACACACAGCAGGGCAACCTGGATGCATCTGAGCGCTACGCTGTGGTCAATGGTGCCTCCCATTGCTTCATCCAGTAAATCCGCACCCTGGCCTTCATTCCACAACTTCCATGCCTAAAGATGATCAGCATGTTTGTATATTAGTATCAGAAATAATCAAAGAAAGATCAATCACTTTGACAATTAAACATGCTGGTACTTACATAGCCGAGGAGGTTCAGATCAAGGTCTTCATCGTAAAAGCCTCGATTCTTCTTGCCGGTGATGATCTCTATCACCAGGACACCGAAGCTGTAGGTATCGGATTTCATAGAGAACACACCATCCATTGCATATTCCGGAGACATGTAACCGCTGAAGACCACGATCTCACTTGTCAGCGTGAAAGCACATCTTCAAAAGGTATTACATGTACATATCGATCAAGATATAATAATACTCACTATGTCCCAATGACCTTCGCGGTATATGCAGTTGTCTGATCACCTCCGAACATTCTTGCGATGCCAAAATCTGAGATTTTGGGGATCATATTTCTGTCTAATAACACATTGCTTGCCTTCAGATCCCTGTGGATGATCCTGACCCTTGAATCCTCATGGAGATATAGCAGACCCCGTGCAATCCCCAGAATGATCTCAAAACGGCTCTTCCATCCTAGTAACTTGCGCTTTCCTTCATCTGCACAACATCATTTCACGGAGGTAAAAACATTGTACATGCAATTCCAGCAGAAGTAGTTAGAATTCAGATGGTGGTTGTCTGAAATAAATAAATGAACTGACCAAATATGAATGTGTCTAAGCTGTTGTTGTGCATGAACTCGTACACCAACATTCTCTCGGGGCCATCGATGCAGCAGCCTAGCAGCCTCACAAGGTTCCTATGTTGAAGCTTTGCTATCAGTTTTACCTCGTTCTTGAATTCCACAACCCCCTGTACTGATTTCTTGGATAACCTTTTTACAGCTACTTCTTGCCCATCTTCAAGTTTTGCCTGTTGATCACCAGTTTGCAGGTCTGTTAAAATCTTCATCAGGAAAAAAAAAGTTGTTCTACTGTTACTTAACTTGAATCCTACCATGTAAACAGGGCCAAATCCACCTTGTCCTATCTTGCTGTCTGCAGAGAAGTTGTCCGTTGCAGCTAGAATCACTTCTAGATCAAACAACGGAAGATCAAGATCTTTTTCGGCGCTCATCCTGCTCTCATTCATCCGTCGATCCTGTGCCGTTCTCAGCGCTGAATGTTTCCTGGTTCCGGGAGGCACGTCTGCCATACTAATTGGTGGCATTTTAGCCTGACGCTTCGTGCTCGCCTTGTTCCTCCAGAAAAAGTAGTAGACAGCCGCCCCCAGAAGAAGCAAACCAGAAATAGCGGTGACGACGCCGATCACCACTCTCCTGTTTGGACGCCCATGTTTAGCTGAAAACAATCAACAGTGAACCTGAAGTGAGCCAATCTAACACTGCACCATTAAGCATGTTTCAGTAGTTATAAACCTGTGTGAATCTTTAATAGTTTTAGTGCAAGCATATCCAGCCTTTTTCTTAAGTTATGTTTGTCACTGCAAAGTTTCTTCCTGTTGCACTTTGATCGTGTTGAGTGATGTTGTGGTCTTGTGGGCTAACTGAATTACACCTAGTTCAGTGAATGTGAATACGTGATACATACAGACAAACAATGTTTCAGCAGAAAAATCAATTGGTTTTGCAGTTTAACTCAAGGACTGCCTGACGGGTATACTAGGACCCATGCCAGCTTGATTATACTGATGACTTTTATGCGCCTAATGAAATCGCAAATATCATTTTGGACAATTTCTCCTCTTGCTATTAATAGACCAAGTTTTATCCTTTACACAATAGGGTAGATAGAATAGTTTAGCAGTGATATACTAGTCATGTTCGTGCACTCGACTACGATATCAGAAAACTTCAGAAAGCATTAAGAATCAGTCAAATTACGAACCTGCTGCGGCCGTCAAGGCATCCACCTCAGACTGCGCGAGCCGGATGTAGACGTCCTGCACGACCACCGAATATCGCCTCATGTCAACCAGATCGACGGCCCAGATGACGCACCCGCGGCTGACTCCGCCGCTGACATTCGCGGCGGCGTACGCCGAGCAGTTGCAGCTGCGCAGGCACAGCTGCCTGCACTGGTCCAGCGTCATGTCGGCGCGCACCGTCGCGTTGCTCGCGTCCGGCAGCTTCATCCGGTTCACCGGCCAGAACCCGTCGCCGGCGCCGGGGCAGCTCAGCTCCGTCTCCCTGACGCAGCCGAGGATCCGCCGCTGCTCCGACCGCGGCCTGAACCCCGGCAGGCAGCTGCACCCCGTCGGCTGCGCAAGGTCGCAGTACCCGAACGGCCCGCACCTGGCGTAGCTGTCGCAGGGGTCCGACGGGTAGTACCAGTACATGCTCCACGCGCCGTTGCCCCACACGTAGCTCTGCAGCTGCCCCGAGGTGCCGTCCATCACGAACCGCGCCAGCATCGACGGCTCGCTCATGTAGTAGGCGTAGTAGGTCTCGTCGGGGTTGGAGACGACCATGAACGTGTAGCCCTCGGCCTTGTCCTGCACGCCGGTGAGCGACGCGCCGTTCCAGGGCCCGCTCGCGTAGATCTTCTCCGGCCCGCGGAAGAGGAAGAACTCCGGCATCCCGCCCATCACCAGCTTGAAGGTGTACGCCCCCGGCGCCGGGTCCGTGGGGGTTACGTAGGACGTGATGTTCCTGGCGATGCCCGTCCTGTGGTCCACCCCGAGCTTCATGCCGGGGAGGTGCGTGTCCGTCGGGTAGTCGAAGCTCTGCCACGCCACGCTCTGCGCCGCGCCGCTGCCGTCGGAGCTGAGGAGGAAGTTGCCGTCGTCGCGGAGCTGCGCGGTGGCGCGCGTGGTGATCTGCTGGCTCTTGGTGGTGGCAGGCGCCGGGGACGACCAGACGGTGGAGTTGCGGCGGTCGACGATGACGAGGCGGCCGCCCGGGGTGAGCTTGAGGACGCCGGGGACGCTGACGAGCGGGTCGTTGCGGTTGGCGACCCACACCACGGTGCGGACCGGAATGCTCGCGTACCAGATGCCGAGGTACGTCCTGCCGCCGGGCGGGCTGAAGAAGCCGAGGGCGAAGACCCCGCCCGCCGAGACGAGCGTCTCGTTGCCGGTGATGGACGTGGTCAGGTCGATGGTGTCGGCGGCGTTGCAGTGGGTGAGGAAGGTGGTGCCGACGACGAGGACGAGGAGCGAGAGCGCATGCGCCCTCATCCTCTCTCTGGAACTGAGCGCCCAAATACAAGGTCTGTGCCCCTGCCGATGGGCTAGACTTCTCTCCGAGCAGTCTCTGGACATTGCTGCCTGCTTGACTGGAAGCCGGCCACCTCCATGAGCGCGTGGTGGCTCTCGTGGGAGGAATGGCTTTGTGAGTGGTAACCCATAACCTTCAAATCAGCGTGACAGCGTGAAACAGCAGTTGGAGGAATAATTTTCCACATGTTTATCACTCGAGAGAAATGGCGCGCGCGCAGGTCAACGTGTTGCTCCGGAACAGCTGGTTTTCGCGGGAGTTTGCGGTGTTCAGAGCCACCCTGGCTGGCGGAGTGAGCATCGATCGATCGAACATGTTGGCTGCGGCATTAGAAATCCAGATAGTGTTGTTTCGGATCCGCATACTGCGGCGATGCAAGGGAATATAATGTATCCCACTTTCCGGTGCATCTAAGTTCAAAAATAATCGAGCCATACAAACGTAAAAAATTCTGAGGTTTTTCATGTCATTGACACAATATGAACAAAAACAAAATCAAAAACACCTACGATGGTGTTAATGGGCCCAATCCAATCCGTAAACCAATCTGAATATTTACGTTCTCAAACTGTGAGCCAGATTCGAAAGTGAATAATATTAGTACTAGTGAGTAGTGACACGGCTGAGCTGACTGGTGTTATTTCTATGTACTCAACATTTTTTTTTTGCAGTTTTTCTACAGCTCTTAGGAGTTAAGCGGGTGAACCACATGCCTCACGCACACACAATTCTAGCATCGAATTTTGGTAGTTGATCAATCATTACCACATGGCACCGCGCAAGGCCCTTGACGCTCATGAAGTTAATTAATCGCAAAATTAGCTTTCAGCTACAAAGACAAACACACATTCATTCATATTACCTAAAGGGACTAAGTTAATTTGGAGGTTTTGAGGCGGAAATGCATTTTTTTATCTCGGGTGCATATGTTCCCTTTATCTAAAAAGCATATTTGAAAATGTGAAGAAATTTTGAAAAAAAATCACGTGTACATCTCGACATTCTATGTGCGTATAACCAAGATTCCTGGTAAACAGAATTTTTTAGTGCTATCAGTAAAAAGACAAAAAATGCCTCATGCAAACCTTTATTTTAGCACCGAATTTTGTCTTTTTACCTAGCCCATGCGAAAAGTCGGTTTTTCGTGAAACAACTTGGCTCATACATAGGTTGTGAAGATATACACACATCATATTTTTCTTAAGTTTTTTAACAATTCAAATGTGTTTAAAATTGTATTTGAAATAAAGGGTGCATATGCACCCTAGAGCAAAAATGCCCATCCTGTTTTGACAGAAAAATGTGTTAATTTATGTATTTTGGTTTGACCAAACCAAATTTAAGCCAAGTTTAATTAAAACACAACCTAATTAATTAAGTTAGTTGATTTGCATTGCTAGGAACATGTAGGGTGCATAGTGAAATTACTGAACCAAATGGTTTAATATGGAGATGTACTTTCATGTATGGGGGACCAAAAGCACAAGACAAACTAGAAATGTGGAACCTTCTTCATAGAATAAAAAGAGAAGTGAGAGAACCTTGACTAATGGTAGAAGACTTCAACAAGGCTATGTGGAAACATGAACACCTCTAAGTCACTAAAATGAATGAAATGCAAATGGAATTTTTGTGTGAAGACTTTCTGACTATAATCTTCATGATCTGGGATCCTCAGGCCTACCGTGGACATACAACGTCAAGCAAACCGGCAGGAAAATGTAAGGGTAAGACTAGATAGATCAGTTGCTGATCCAAGATTATCAAATTTGTTTCGTGAATCTGATGTTAAACACATGGTTTCCTCAAGAACATACCACTATCCATTACTGATTGGATTGGAGAAAGCCAAGCCTTGTAGAGATGGACCAAAAACTGACCATTAAAATGATGTGGGAGCAAGATATATCTCTTACAGATGAAATAAACTAAGCTTGGGAAAAACATGACCAAGCTCAAAATCTACGAGGCATGAGGCAAAAGCTAAATGCCACAATGTCGTGTCTGAAAAGCTGGAGCAGCCTTAAGTTTGGGGCAATGACAAAAGAAATAACACGCCTCTGAGAAGATCTAGAGAAACTACAATTCTCTAGTTATCAGGCCAACACCAACAAGATCTCTAACATAAACAAGAGATTGGATGAACTACTGTTATGGAAGAGATGATGTGGAAACAGAGGTCAAGGGTTACTTCATTGAAACATGAAGACCAAAACACACGCTACTTCCATAGGAAAGCCACTTGGAGAACCATAAAGAACAAAATTAAAAAGGTAAAGAGGGATGATGCCTCTTTTGCAGAACGAGAGGATTTAATAAACTTTGGCGAAGGAGTACTTTGAGGAAATATAAGGACAAGCTTGTCACACCAGAACTGATTGAGGAGCTAATCAAAGAAAAGGTGAATGAAGAAAAGAACAACAATCTCACAAAAGATTTTACATACAACAAAATTAGTGATGCCTTATTCAAAATAGGGCCCCTAAGGGAGTTTGCGGTGTTCAGAGCCACCCTCGCGGAGTGAGCATCGATCGAACATGTTGTTGGATGCGCCATTAGAAATCGAGACATTGTGGTTTCGGATCCGGATACTGCGGCAGCGCGATGCAAGGGAATGTATATGTTATCCGGTGCATCCAAGTTCAAAAATACTCGAGCCAAGAATTCTGAGCTTTTTCATGTCATTGACACAATATGAACAAAAACACACACAAAAAACAGCTACGATGGTGTTAATGGGCCCAATCCAATCCGTATTTTTTTTCGAATATTTCCGTTCTCAAACTGTGAGCCAGATTCCAAAGTGAATATTATTAGTAGGTGTGAGTAGTGACACGGTTGAGCTGACTGGTTTTTATTTCTATGTACTCAATTTTTTTTTGCAGTTTTTCTACAGCTCTTAGGAGTTAAGCGGGTGAACCACATGCCTGACGCACACACAATGCTAGCATCGAATTTTGGTAGTTGATCAATCATTACCACATGGCACCGCTCAAGGCCTTGACGATCATGAATGAAGTTAATTAATCGCAAAATTAGCTTTCAGCTACAAAGACAAATACACCTTCATTCATATTACCTAAAGGAATTAATTGGGAGGTTTTGAGGGAAAAAAATATGTTAATTTATGTATTTTTGTTTGATCAAACCAAATTAATTTAAGCCAAGTTTAATTAAAACAGAACCTAATTAAGTTAGTTGATTTGCATTGCTAGGAAAATGTAGTGTGCATGGTGAAATCATTGAACCAAATGGTTTAATATGGAGATGTACTTTCATGTATGGGGAACCAAAAACACAGACCATAAATGAATGTGGAAAATTCTTCGTAGGATAATTAAAAAGAGAAGTGAGAGTACCTTGGCTAATGGTAGGAGACTTCAACGAGGCCATGTGGCAACATGAACACCTCTCAGCCTCTAAAAGGAATGAAAGGCAAATGGAAAATATTTGTGAAGCACTTTCTAATTGTAATCTTCATGATCTGGGATAATCAGGCCCGCCGTGGACATACAACATCAAGCAAACCGGCAGGAAAAATGTAAGAGTAAGACTAGATAGAGGAGTTGCTGATCCAAGCTGGTCAAATTTGTTCCCTGAATCTGATGTTAAACACCTAGTTTCCTTAAGAACATACTACTATCCAGTACTAGTTGGGTTGGAGAAAGCCAAACCTTGTAGAGATGGACCATAAACTGACCAATATGAAATGATGTGGGAGAGAGATATGTCTCTTACAGATGAAATAAACTAAGCTTGGGAAAAACATGACCAGGCTCAAATCTACAAAGCATAAGGCAAAAGCTGAATGCCACCATGTTGTGTCTGAGAAGCTGGAGCAGCCTGAAGTTTGGGGCAATGACAAAACAAATAACACACCTCAGAAAAGATCTACAGAAACTACAATTCTCTAGTTATCAGGCCAACATCAACAAGATCGCTAACATAAACAAGAGACTGGATGAACTACTGTTAAGGAAAGAGATGATGTGGAAACAGAGGTCAAGGGTCAAGGATTACTTGGTTGAAACATGGAGACCAAAACTCACGCTAGTTCCGTAGGAAAACCACTTGGAGAGCGAAAAGGAACAAAATTAAAAAGCTAAAGAGGGATGATGGCTCTTTTGCACAACAAGAGGATTTAGGGCACGATTGGCATCCAGCACCTCTTTTTTGGCTCCCGGGGGCTGGCACTGGGGAGCATGTGTTGCACCATACGATGCAAAACTAACTTGGACGTTTTGTTTGGTTGCCCACAACGAATTTAGATGCATTTCTGGAGTTACTTTGGCCTAGTTGTTTGGATGCCTGCAGACTCATTTGTAGTCTCACCATGGTGTGCTTATCACACACAGCACTCGTCAATGCCAGACAAAGGCCGGGCGCAGCCATCATGTCGCTGCTCGCCGCCGGTAACCTTCGAAGTCGGCGAGTCCGTCGCGCGGTGTCGCCGCTCACCGCTGGTAGCCGCCAAAGACGATGAGTCAGTAGCCTTGCATCACGCCCGATTAATTTAGATGATAACGACGAGCATGAAGACAGAGAAACAGACATACGTACACCTTCCAATATACAGAGAGATGAAGATGGAATTATCTATAACCACCAAAACAAAAAACTTACAACACAAACGTTGTGTAAAACGATGCGCTGAAGCTACTCATGAAAGGAAATTTTAAACAACGGACCGTGTGCGATGAATTTGACAAATTTGTTCAAAACGCTTTCAAACGAAAGTGAAGATGTATACCAAACGAAAGTCAATACCGATAGTCAAAATGAATTCATCTCGTTGAGGTGCATCTTTTTTCATGTAGAGCACATAATTAAACAAACCATGGTTATCCTAACTAGAATACCACGACAAATAAGACATACGTACATTGCAGTATAATCAAAGGCGTGAGTCTAGCCTTGCAGTTCCTTGTGCTCCGCCGCCGGTTGGCACACTGATGGTGAATGTTGATGCAGCACTCTTTGAGGCGTCCATAAGTATGGGCTCTGGGGTGGTAATACGTGATCACATGGGCAACTGTGTTGCAGCTCGCTGTGACAGTTTTCCAAATGTTCAGGTGCCTGAGCTAGCTGAAGCTTTGGCTATCCGTTGCGCTCTCGTCTTCGCGCGGGAGGAAAACATGGACAACATCTGTGTCACTTCGGACTGTCTGTCGATGGTACAGCAGACTCGATCATCATCCAGAGATCGTTCGGTTTGTGCTCCCATCATTGAAGGTATCAAGACTTTACTGAATTCTTTTAGTTCTTGTTCTATTACTCATGTTAGTAGAGTGCAGAATTTCGCAGCGCATTGTTTAGCGCGGTCATGTGAGTTGTTGCCTACTTCAGTTTGGCGTGGTGTGTCTCCGGAGTGCATCCGGCATACAATTTGTATTGAATCTCCATTTGGTTGATCAATAAAGCACACACGTTTGTATATATAAAAAAAAGGGCTCAAGCCGGCGGCATACGCAAGTAACGCAACCATGGCTTTCCGACACCGACGCACAGCGCGACTACACCTTCTAGCAAAATACGCAACCGTGGTTTTGGCTAATTGGCGCCGGTTGTGATTAGCTACTAGCTGGATCAACGCCGTTGAGCATCCTCCCGTGATCCCGGTGAGAGGCCTCTCGCCCGGCCGTGTGCTACTGCTACCGCCGTCAGCCGCTGCAGCCGACCATCCACACCAAGCCTATCACCCACGAGTTCCGGCGACCAAACTCTGCATTTCCAGATCAGCGACAATTGAGTGTGGACTTGGTGGGCGGTTTTAGATGCGCAATCCCTATCTTGGTAAAAACTCGCCTCCAAGACCATGACCTGTCAAGCTTGACGGACGGACCACTCGATTTGGTATGGGAAGCTCGCGGGAAGAGGAGAAGAAAGGTGATTTTCAGGCTGTACTACCAAGTCAATGTTACAGAGAAGAAAGGGATCCTATCTGTGTGTCTGTTCAGAGGACAGGAGTGTATAGATTGGTGTGGCCGAAAAATTAAGGATGGCCACACAGAACGAGACAGGTTTCTGGATGCCGATTTGGATTTGATTTTGACTTGGCCCAATGGTTCAGCAGTGCATGTACTGCACAAATAAGTGGGAAAAATAGTTGTTGGGCAAACATATAACAGAAAATTGACCAGTTAGCAGGTTGAGAGTTGGGACATATGACTACGTGAGCTTTGAGGGCTTAGGACAAATTCTTTGAAATATTATTATTCAGACTAACGTGAATCTATTCGGCAGTGAATTTACTTTTTTTCATAGAAAGTTGTATTGATTTGATGGATTAGGAGCATATTCTACAACGACGAGAAAGAAAAAATGTGTTTGCAAATAAATAATAGAAATTTATATTTATACGTACATGCAAGAACATGGAGGTGTTGAACACATTTCTTATTAAATACCATAAAATTGTAAATGAACATTAATGCAAACTTGAAACCTAAGATATCTGAAAAATAATTATCCCAAAACTAAAGAAAAATTATATCCAGTTCTACCGGTTGTAACCTTATAAGTCACTTGTCGCGGATCTAGCAGGTGGGAGCATTTGAGGAGACTTTTTCATGGAGCTTAGGAATTCATAATTCTTTTCAGTTTATTTTCATTATTATGCCTTTTTCTCTTTTTACGATATTTGTTGTTGACACCGTAGCAACGCACAGGTTCTGTGCTAGTTTTAATAAAAAGAAGATGTGTGCATCGTTTTGATGCAGCGGTTGTGGTATAGCCTTCATCTACTATATTATATAATAAAAGCATAATACATAGGTTTAAAATAGAGACACTATATTAATCCACATCATCTGAATTAATTTTGATAATTAGATAAAAACTTACGGCTAGATTTAACTAAAGTTTTTTAAAAGTTTTTTTTTATAGAAAAGATTTTAAAAAGTTACGTAACATGAAGCAGGTATGTTTTGGATATGCAAAATCTGTAACGTTAACCGATCAGTTATTCACGTGTCATGAGGCTAGGAAAAATCTATTAGACGTATATATGGCCATGCCAAAGAAAGAAAATGCAATTCAGATTCAGCAATATAGATCAATATGTTTATTAAATGTGAGTTTTAAAATATTCACTAAGGTCGCGAATAATAGAATTTTGAAGGTCGCACACAAGGTGGTCAGACCTTCTCAAACGGCATTTATGCCAGGAAGACATATCTTGGAAGGTGTAGTGGTTCTACATGAGACAATTCATGAAATTCATACAAAGAAATTGGACGGTGTTCTGCTTAAAATTGATTTCGAAAAAGCTTATAATAAGGTTAATTGACAATTTTTACAACAGGCATTGCGTATGAAGGGTTTCCATACAAAGTGGTGTAAATGGATTCAAGATTTTGTTAGTAGAGGGAGCGTAGGTATTAAAGTGAATGATGAAATATATCATTATTTTCAAACAAGAAAGGGCTTGAGACAAGGAGACCCTCTTTCTCCAGTTTTGTTTAACTTAGTGGCTGACATGCTTGCCATCTTAATTAATCGGGCCAAAGAAGATGGCCAGGTTGAGGGTCTGATACCACACTTAGTAGAGAGGGAGGTGTTTCAGTGTTACAATATGCGGATGACACCATAATATTTTTAGAACATGATCTAGAAAAAGCTCTAAACATGAAATTAATTCTGTGCATCTTTGAACAACTATCTGGACTGAAAATAAACTTTCACAAAAGTGAATTGTTCTGTTTTGGGAAAGCTAAAGAAGCTGAAGATCAGTACAAACATCTTTTTGGTTGTCAATCTGGAATGCTCCCTATCAAGTATCTGGGAATTCCTATTCACTTTAGGAGATTAAGAAATGGGGAATGGAAGCCAATAGAGGACCGTTTTGAGCGTAAACTAAGTAGTTGGATTGGTAAAATATTATCATATGGAGATAGATTAATTCTCTTTAATTCAGTACTTACGAGTTTGCCAATGTTTTTACTTTTGTTTCTTGAGATTCCCAAGGGTGTTTGAAAGAACGTAGACTTTTTTAGATCTAGATTTTTCTGGCAATCCGATGGGCAGAAGAGAAAATACAGATTGTCCAAATGGAATATAATCTGTCGTCCAAAGAACCAAGGGGGACTTGGTATAGAGGTTTTGGAAATAAAAAACAAAAGTCTTTTATGCAAGTGGTTATTCAAATTAATGAATGAACAAGGAGTTTGGCAAGAGTTGTTGTATAACAAATATTTACATTCAAAAACTTTATCTCAAGTTTCTGTTAAACCAATGGACTCACCTTTTTGGAATTGTCTAATGAAGGTAAAGGAAGAGTTTTTCAGTAGAGGGTCGTTTAAATTGGGTGATGGGATGAATACTAGATTTTGGGAGGACACGTGGTCAGGTGATAAGCTGCTAGCTGACCAATATCCTTCATTATATAGTATAGTGCATAGAAAACAAGTTTCTGTAGCTAATGTTTTGAATCAAGCTCCTTTGAATATATCTTTTCGTCGCACGTTGTCTGATGGTAGGTGGCGCCTGTGGCTGCACTTGGTTGAACGACTTATGCATATCAATTTAACAAGTGAGACTGATACTTTTGTTTGGGGCCTAACAAAATCTGGTAGGTATACGGTCAAGTCTACGTACCTAGATATTATTAACGACGATACAAAATTTCTGCGTTGATACATATGGAAGATGAAGATACCATTAAAAATCAAGATTTTTATGTGTTTTGTTCATAGAAAAGAAATCCTAACTAAAGATAACCTCAAAAAAAGAAATTGGGACGGGGACACGAAATGTTGTTTCTATGATGATGAAGAATCGGTTAATCACATTTTCATAGAATGCCCTTTTGCTAAAATAGTCTGGCGCATCATCCACATGTCTTTTGGTCTAGCTCCTCCGAAAAATATTAAAAACTTGTTTGGTAATTGGCTCACAGGGATCCCAAAACAAGATTTGGTGAATATTAGAGTTGGGGTATGCGCAGTTTTATGGGCATTATGGAATACTCGTAATGATGTTGTGTTTAACAAAACAAAAAAACATACTTGTATGCAGGTTATCCCCATGGCTACCCACTGGATCTGTTTGTGGTCCTATCTTCAGCCAGAGGAGAAGAGGGGAGGCATGGATTCTGGGTGCAACCGTATGGAGACGGTCACTCGGGATTTATTCAACCGGTGCGGCTGGCGATAGCGTTTTAGAATATCCACTTGATGTATCTACATAGAGTCTTCTCTTGCTTTTTTCGTTGGCTGATTCAGGTGTCAAATTTATGCGACCAATGATTGTAATAAGTTTGAGACTTTAACTTGAATAAAGTAATAAAGAGCAAGGTCATATGCATCTTTCTGATACAGAGGCTGGGGCTATCCCATTTCAAAAAAAAAAAACCCAGACCATGGCATATAAAAAAATTCAGTTTCCCACAAATCACAATCACAAAACGTGCACTAAGGATACATGATCTATACCTAGGATGTAACTAGAAATCAGGGGTGACAAATCTGTTCCTGGCTACCGTACGGGGACCTAACTCCGAAACAAATGGATGAGAAAAGAAATGACGACAAAGCTGATTGATAAATATGAAAAACAAACTTCAAAACTGAACGGTGACGAGAGAAAAAAACACCAAATCTCATTTATTCCGTTCAAAAAAAGCTCACTGATACGAACTAATTTTATCTCACATGTGTGTCATGTCAGGACATATATGAGCACGTACTAACTACACTAGAACATGGTGCTGACCAGGCAGGAAAAATGCACGAGAGGATCCAAAAGTAGCTGATTTGGGTGTATATGCAAATATTAAAAAATATAGTAAGAAAAACTGAACTTATCTGATGGGTTTTAAAAAATCACATGATATGTTGACTTCAAAGATTGTTACCCTAAGTCCTCGGACAAGTAGTGATATGCTAGGGACACACTACTCACAATCTAAATTTTCCAACCGTCGCTCTATCACCAAATTATTCAGGAAAAGTTAGCGGACGAACAAAATCAGAAAACACCAAAAAGTAGAAGAACACAATAGGCATATATTCCGTTAAAGGGAGGATCGTTAAATTTGAGATAAAATATAATACCTTTATTTAACTTTCATATTCAGATACCAAATATCCATGTCTAAGACGTTTCTAAAGGTGATAATGCCATGTATTTCAGAACTAATTGGGATAACAAGAGGTTGAAAAGATTAAATCAAAATAAATTAAGCTTCTTACTTTTTTTAGTAGACTTATATTTTAATGAGGATATATTTCGTTTTGTTTTACATAACTTTTTTTGTTCCATCAAATTAGTCTAAAGATTGTATGTCCATTATCTGAGTAAATCCTAATTATCTAACAATTTAAATGTTAATCTTGCATATTGATGTACATCACATAAACTACCAGCTAGCTTAAGTGTAATATAGAAGTTTAATTTCATGCACAGACGACATATATGGTCTGTTGGAATTTGGTTGTGGGATTTAATCCATGGCCCAATATAAATTCTGAAATTCTCTTGGCCCATTCATGCCTAGCAAGGGATGGCACCAAAGTTTAGTCCCACCTTTCTAGTTTGGAGGGAGTTGCACCAACATATATAGTGGAGTGTTCCACTACCTTCTAAAGTGAGAGAAGAGGAGTGGCTTACACGCGCGCTCCTCCTCCTCCGCCGCCCGCCTCGCCACGCCACGCCACGGTTTGCGGAATTGTGCCTCGGTGCCGAGACCCTAAACACGCCGTATCACATCCTGTCTCTCACCTCTAGAGCTTTGCGCCGCCGCTACACCTTCTCCATCCCCTCCTCCGGTGTGCACCGGACGACGGGACAGTAGGCCTCCGGAACCCCGCCTCTTGTGAACCTGTACGGGTGAGGGGCGATCAGGTTTTTTGGGAGCGCTTCTGCGCGACTACTGGCAACATCACGCCGGTTTCTTGTACTAGCGTTCGGGGTAGATGTGATCTGTTTATCTCTGTTAGATATGATCTGCTCGTCTATTCTGCTAGTATGCATGATTAGGTTAATTCCTGCAATTATAATCATGCTATATTGCTGTTTATTTCAGATTAAATCTTATGGTAAATTGCTTATATATTCAACAATCCAAAAACCTGATTATAGGCAACTGAGTTCAACTGGCTTGGCCGCGGCTACCAGGCCGCCTCCCTTTGATGGTGTCCATTATAAGAGATGGCGCACGAGAGCAGTTCTATGGTTGAAAAACCTAGGCCGCTATAGCACCACTCTTGGCAGACCTGAGGGAGATCTTTCTCCTGCTAAGGAGGAAGCTTTTTAAAAAGTCGACACCATGTTTATGGGGGCTTTGTTCAACATTCTTGGTGACAATATTGTTGACACCTATATGTCATTTGATAATGGCAAGGATGCGTGGGATGCGCTGGAAGCCAAGTTTGGTGTTTCTGACACTGGCACTGAGCTGTATATCATGGAGCAATTCTATCATGGAGCAATCATGAATTCGACGGCTTTTTCGCTTTTAGCCAATGGCAGTGCAGGAATCGACGAAAATCAAGAGATGGAGTTGACAATCGGAAGTCTAAGCATCTTCATCGGGCCTTCGGGTTCGACTCGCCTTTCAGATCCAGCGAAACCAGATCCGTCGGCAAGTGAGCCCGAAACAGTAGCAATGATAGAATATTCTGAAGGCTCTTCCAGCGAGGTAAACTCGCCGGTCATCTTAGGAGAAGAACAAGAAAGAAAAATCGCAGAAGGCGATGAAACAGTGAAAAATTTCGATTTAGGAGTTCAACTCGAAGATCTCGTGATTTGCCACGACAACATCTCAGACAAGTCAACAGATACGTAGAAGACAGGGTTAGAGCTTTCTAAAGATGATGACTCGATCTTCTCAAGCTTTAATAACAAAATAGGCAAACAGTGCCAGGTGCTCGCCATTGTAGGAGACAATTCAGAGGAATTCGATGAAAACAACAATCCAGTGCTAAACCCAGCAAATATCGATAGAGGAGCAAACCATCTAGCAGAAGAGGCCAGATCAGCCGGAAGAGGCCCTGCCTCTGGAAGAGGAGGGCGCGAAACGAGGAATTGGTGGTCCTGCACACAAACAAGTCAGCAAAGTAATAGAGGCACAGAGAAACACAGCTCGAAACAAATAAATTCGACAACAAATGTACAAAAGCAAACAAATATATACCTCGGGTAGGGGGTGCACGGAGTCGAAGTAACCAACCACCAATTCAGCAACCGCATGGTCCTTGGTGAGCTTGGTGAGGCTCCTGACTCGCTTATCGACATCTTGCTTCACTATTAGATCTTCAGAGATGCGAGAAGGATCCTCCAAGCCAGAGTAGCTCCAAAGTTTGGTAAGGCGATGCTGCAGGGGTTGAACTCGACATTGCACAAAGAACGCCATGAGCTGAATACCCGACAATGCGCCTCCTTTACCTCCTTTCAGAGCTTGAATGCGAGTCAGTAGGGGGGCAATCTGTTCCATTTCAGCATCTGAGGGAGGCGAATCCCACGATGCCAATTTCTTCAGCTCCTTGGAGGCGTCAAAGGGGGCTAGACCATATTCGTCTTCAGGGGAGGCCTTGCGGTCTTTGATGTAGAACCATTTTGTCCTCCACCCTTGGACAGATGCAGACATGGAAAATTCGAGATATTGCGCCTCAGGGCGCACAGAGACAACGGCACCGCCCAGTTCTGGTTTTCTAGATAAAGCAACATTGGGGCAGAGCTGGAAGATTGACCTCCAAAGAAGAAAGTGGGGCTCAATGTCCAGGAATGACTCGCAAAGAGTCACAAAGCAAGCGATATGGAGGATGGAGTTAGGTGTGAGCTGGTGAAGCTGCACACCATAAACAAAGAGAAGCCCAAGAAGAAACTCGTGGGCAGGAAGAGAAAGGCCGCGGAAGAGGAAGGCAAGGAACATTACCCGATAACCGCTCGGGGGATGAGGGATCCGCTCGGTGCTGGGGAACTTAACGGAGTCGTTGCTGAAGATGAGGCCATCCGTCCTGGCCTTCTCCACCTCCTTCTACACGATGGCAGAGCAAACCCAGCTAGTCGTGGAGGTTGTCGTTCCCTTGGCCATGGTGTTCTTGGACGCAAGGTGCTTCACGCGCATCTACTAATCCACGCCTGGGGGCTATGCACGAGAGGAGAAGGAAGCAGAGATCAACAATGGCAGCGGCGGCGGAGAGAAAGAGCTGGTAAACAGTAAAAATCCCCACTATCCCTTTATATACCTTCTCGGTGAAGGAACTGGGCTGCGACATGGCGAAAGGAGCAGAAGCGGCAACCCACTAACGGGCAGAGAAATACAAAAATTACCGCGCTACCCATGAAATGGTATGCGCTCAGTAAAGATGACATATAGCTAAATTCGGCGACTGACGTCACGAAGAGGTTAGAGATCAATTCAACAGATGCATATAATTGGCGAGTATCAAATATGGCGACTATCAAATATGAAGATGATAGACAAGAGCGAACAAGGTTGGCGCCGACAATACAAAAATCAAGTTAAAAGACTATACCCAATAACATTCGACTATAGCCTTGGGGGCTACTACCATCGGGAGCGCTGAAACGCGCACCCGACGAAAGTTATTACTAAACTATTTCGAGTTGAAGCATGATGATGAAGTACACTATATTTGAGCCTATACTCGAAAAAAGTTTTGTTCGACTATAGCCTCGGGGGCTACTCCCATCGGGAGCGCTGAGCGCGCACCCGACGATATTTATTGACAAGCACTAAAGCATGGGAAGTGAAGGAGTATGCGATGAAATATTGTTACTCCCATCGGGAGCGAGTTTTTATGGTTGTATAACCCGAATATTTTTAGTCAAGTAAGACTGCGACATGAGATTCTCGAGTTGCGTTATCGCAACGAAGCTCGAATGCCGTGATTTATCACGATGGTAAGACCCCAGGATCCGTTCTGTGTGGCCTGGTATACGCACATGGATGCGCTCTGCTGGTATGTATCCGTGTCTACGACGCGAAGAAAATCCTGGTGGACACACTGGGTACCCTGAGAATCACTGGGATTCATTCTTTGTAAGTCCTAAATGCGGCAAAAGAGTGGGTTTGACCGGTATCCCGAATTCAAGTCCAAGGGGATTGAATTTGAAGTAGGTGGCAAGTATCTGTTCCGGCAGTTAACTGACCTCTTGATCCGTCAGAGTTGTCAGGCTTGTTCATCAAAACCCCTTGCGAAATATTATCATGAAAATAAGTCGAAAGACCAAGTCGAAGATTTGAAGATATGAAGAAGTCGAAGAGTTGATCAAGTCGAAGATTTAAAGATTAGAGATTCAACCTGAATCTGCAATTCTGGTAGAATCTCAGGGGCTACTGACAAGGGTATAGCTAATAGAGCCCGCTAGTTCAGTACCCCTGAGGCCCGTTAAGCTAGGCCCAATTGTAATGGTAGTCGAGATACGAGTCCTTACCGTATGTTGATATTGTAATCTGTATCGGACCCTACCCGATCCTCAAGACCTGGCCACATATATATAGAGGCCAGGAGGGGACGGTGTAGGCCAGATTGAAAGCAAGCCAGGTTCAACACCCAAGTTTACTTTAGATATACATCTATTTCGACTAACCTTACCTTCGAGTTCATCCGACGCCCTATCTCCCCGATCCTAAGTCCTTCATCTAGGACATTTGTCGAGTTAACCCTCATCAATGACTGATGACCGTCCCATTGTGGAGCAGGCTTATGAGATACAGTCTCTTGCCAAAGAACTCGAGCAGTTCAAGTGTACCTTACCGGACAAGTTCGTGGCCGGTGGCATTATTGCCAAGCTTCCTCCTTCATGGAGGAACTTTGCTACTTCTCTGAAACATAAGAGAAAGGAGTTTTCCGTTTCGGATCTCATTGGTTCTCTTCATGTTGAGGAAAAGGCGAGAGCAAAGGATACACGTGTTCAAGGTTTTGATGGAAGTTCTAGTGCACATGTGGTGCAGAAAAATAACTTCCAGTCCCACAAGTCCAAGAATAAGAACAAGACTGAGTATAAGAAGAAAGGATCCTGCCATGCGTGTGGTGATCCGAATCATTAGGCTCCTAGCTGCCCTAAACGCTTTGATAAGCATTCACATGGAAACGGTGGCAATTCTGCCAATGTTGTTGTTGGTGATACTGAGATGAAGGATGCTGGGTACGGTATATTTCCTACTATCCTTTCAGTTTGTCATTCGCCTGAATGGTGGATAGACACCGGTGCCAATATACATGTATGTGCTGATATTTCCATGTTTTTTTATCAGGTCGCACAGGCTGGCTCCGTGCTGATGGAAAACGGCTCACGTCCTTTTGTTCAAGGTGTTGGTACGGTAAATCTGAAGTTCACTTTGGAGAAGACCGTACAGCTGAAGAATGTGCAGCACGTTCCCTCCATCAATAAAAATCTCGTCAGTGGATCTCTTCTGTGTCGAGATGGTTTTAAGTTGGTTTTTGAGTCCAATAAAGTTGTAATCTCTAAGTATGGACAATTTCTTGGGAAAGGCTATGAGTGCGGAGGCTTGTTCCGCCTTTCTCTGTCAGACTTATGCACTAAAGTTATTAATCATGTTTGCAATGATAATGAATCCAATATTTGGCATTCATAACTTTGTCATATTAACTTTGGTTGCATGACGTGGCTAGCCAACATGAGTTTAATTCCAAAATTTACTAATGTCAAGGGCTCTAAGTGCCAAGTGTGCGTGCAAGCAAAGCAACCTCGCAAGTCTCATAAGACTGCGGAGGCAAGAGATTTGGCACCAATAGAACTCATACATTCAGATCTTTGTGAGATGAATGGTGAGTTGACAAAAGGTGGAAAGAAATATTTCATGACATTGATCGATGACTCCACTAGATACTGCTATGTATATCTTCTGAAATCTAAAGATGAAGCTTTGAACTTTTTCAAAATCTATAAGGCTGAAGCAGAAAATCAACTTGATCGAAAGATTAAGCGGCTTAGGTCCGATCGTGGTGGAGAGTATTTTTCCAACGAATTTGACTCTTTTTGTACGAAATATGGTATAATCCATGAGAGGATGCCTCCATACTCACCCCAATCTAATGGGGTGGCTGAAAGAAAGAACCGTAGTCTAACTGATTTGGTTAACGCCATGTTAGACACATCGGGTCTCTCCAAGGCATGGTGGGGGGAGGCAATCTTGACTGCGTGTCATGTCCTAAATCGTGTTCCCACTAAGAACAAAGAAATTACACCATTTGAGGAATAGGAAAAGAAAAGGTTAAAACTCTCTTACTTACGGACTTGGGGTTGTTTGGGAAAGGTAAACTTGCTAATACCCAAGAAGCGCAAGCTTGGACCAAAAACCGTGGATTGTATTCTTCTGGGATATGCTTTTCACAGCATTGGCTATAGATTTTGATAGTAAAATCTAAAGTATCTGACTTGCGTGTTGGTACTATTATGGAGTCGAATGATGCGACTTTCTTTGAAGACATCTTTCCCATGAAAGGTTCATCTATCTCATCAAATCAGGAGATGCCTAGTTCATCGAGTCAAGAATTATTTACAATTCCTGAACCCACCATTTCGATAGAACACTCTGATAATCCTGTGGAGGATAACAATGAAGCTCCTACTAGGAGTAAGAGATGGAGGACTACAAAGTCTTTTGGTGATGATTTCATTGTATACTGATACGTCACAAATGTATCTATAATTTTTGATGCTCCATGCTTGTTTTTACACCATTTGCTTAGTGTTTCATTACACTTCATGGCGTTTTTATGCATTTTCCGGAACTAACCTATTAACAAGATGCCACAGTGTCAGTTCCCTGTTTTTTGTTGTTTTTGTGTTTCAGAAAAGTTACACAGGAAATATTCTCGGAATTGGACGAAACAAAAGCCAAACATCCAGAAATTCACCGAAGCTTCCAGAGAACCGAAGAGGAGATGGAGTGGGGCCACGAGGGGCCCACACAATAGGGCAGCGCGGCCCAGGGCTAGGCCGCGCCCCCTATGTGTGTGGCCGCCTCGGTCCACTTCTGACGATGCCCCTTCGCCTATAAAGACCCCCCGACAGGAAAAACCTAAACACCCGATCACTTTTCTAGAATACATCACGATCCGCCGCCGCCATCGACCTGAGATCGGGAGGGCCCAGAAGCTATTCCCGGCACCCTGCCGGAGAGGGGAATCACCACCGGAGGTCTTCTTCATCACCATGCTTGTCTCCGGCGCGATGAGTGAGTAGTCTACCTTGGACTATGGGTCCATAGTAGTAGCTAGTTGGTTGTCTTCTCCACCATGTGCTTCATGTTTAGATCTCGTGAGCTGCCTTACATGATCGAGATCACCGTTATGTAAATCTACATGTTGTGTTTGTTGGGATCCGATGAATATTGGTGTTATGATTGAGCTGATGTTCTGAATATTATCTTATGTTATCTCTATGTTGTTTATGATCTTGCATGCTCTCCGTTGTTAGTAGCTATCTTGGCCGAGTAGATACTAGTGACTCCAAGAGGGGGTATTTATGCTCGATAGTTGGGTTCATGCCTCTATTTAATCTGGGGAGTGACAGAAATCTCTAAGGTTGTAGATGTGCTATTGCCACTAGGGAGAAAACAACATTCATATTCTCAAGGGCATATGCTTTTTTATATTACACACTTTGCTTAATGCAGTTATCTGTTATTCGCAACTTAATACTTGTGGAGTTCTCGGATTGATTCGCCACAAGTGGATTATTAGTCATAGATGCAGTTGGATGGCGGTCTGTGTATCTCGTTGTAATGCCCAGAGTAAATCTCATAGTGATCCTCTCGACATATCATGTTGTCTTTATTCTATCAATTGCCCAACTGTAATTTGTTTACCCAGCATGTGTTATTTTATCTTATGGAGAGACACCACTAGTGAACTGTGGACCCTGGTCCTATTTCCATTATATTGCTATCACCTGTTTACTTTACTCGCACTGTTTACTTTACTCGCATATTACTATTGCTTTCCACTCGATACGCTCATACCCTTTGTTTCAAGCAAACCGGTGAGATTGACAACCTCATCGTAAGTTGGGAACAAAGTATTTGGTTGTGTTGTGTGCAGGTTCTGCGTTGCAGCTGACAAAGCAAAGCACTGGACGAGGTGCCCTATAAATTGTCCGGAGCTGTCGCGAAGCTAGCAAGCATCGCCTTCTGGAGTATTAGCTTTTTCCTACTGGATTGATAACCTTGGTTTCATAACTGAGGGAAAACTTGCTGCTATATTCATCAAACCTTCTCTTAGGGTTTCCAACTGGCCGGTCATTTACTTCATCAACTACACGCCAACAATTCTCTGGCACCATTCATCACCACGCCATCAACAAGTTTTCTGGCGCCGTTGCCGGGGAAAAAGAAGACTTCTGCAAGGGGAGTTTTGCACGCACATCCTTTACTTTGTTTAAGTTTTGCTTTTACTTTATTTTTACTTGCATCGTTTTATCAAAAACACAAAAAATTAGTTTCCTTTATAGTTGTTTTTACTTGTCTGCTTTTAGCTTTGCTAGAATGGGTACTCATGAGAACACCAAGTTGTGTGATTTTACTAGCACTAGTAATAGTGATTTTATCTGCACTCCTATTGTGCCACCTGCTCCTGCTGCAAATTTTTATGAGATTAAGCCTGCTTTGTTGAACCTTGTTATGAAAGAGCAATTTTCTGGTGCTAGTACTGATGATGCTGCAGCTCATCTCAACAATTTTGTTGAGCTATGTGAGATGCAGAAATATAAGGATGTAGAAAGTGATATTATTAAGCTTAAGTTGTTTCATTTTTCTTTGAGAGGAAAAGCTAAGGATTGGTTGCTATCTTTGCCTAAAAATAGTATTGATTCATGGGCTAAGTGTAAGGATGCTTTTATTGGTAGATACTATTCTCCTGCTAAGATTATAGCTTTGCGTAGCAATATTATGAAGTTTAGCCAGTTTGATAATGAACATGTTGCTCAGGCTTGGGAAAGAATGAAATCTATGATAAAGAATTGCCCCACTCATAGACTGACTACTTGGATGATTGTCCAAACTTTTTATGCAGGACTGAATTTTTCTTCAAGGAACCTATTGGATTCAGCTGCTGGAGGCACTTTTATGTCCCTTACCTTGGGCACCGGAACCAAGCTTCTCGACAATATGATGGTAAATTACTCTGAATGGCACACCGAGAGAGCTCCATAAGGTAAGAAGGTAAATTCTGTTGAGGAAACCTCTTCCTTGAGTGGTAAGATTGATGCTATTATGCTTATGCTTTCTAATGATAGGACTCATGTAGATCCTAATAATGTTCCTTTAGCCTCTTTGGTTGCTCAAGAAGAGCATGTTGATGTAAACTTCATTAGAAATAATAATTTCAACAACAATGCTTATAGGAACAATTTTGCTAGTAACAATTATAGGCCATATCCTTCTACCAATGGTAATGGTTATGGTAACTCTTATGGTAATTCCTCCAACAACACTAGGGCCGCGCCCTCCGAGCTTGAGGTAATGCTCAAGGACTTCATCGGTAAGCAAAATGCTTTTAACAAGTCTGTTGAGGAAAAGTTAGGCAAAATTGATATTCTTTCTTCTAAAGTGGATAGCCTTGCTCATGATATTGAACTTCTGAAATTAAAAGTGTTGCCTAATGATGTGAAGGAGAACAATCCTTTTGCCACTGCTAATGCTATCCAAGTTAGAATTGATGAAAATGTTAGGATGCTAGCAGAATTGCATGCCAGGTGGGAAAGAGAAGATGAGATGGCTAGGAAGATGAAGGTATGTACCATTACTACCTCTAATGAAGTTATTCCTAATGCTAGCAATCCTCTTACTTTGATTGGTGTAGAGAAAACTCCAACTCCTAGTGTTAAAAAGCCTACAACAGCAAAAACTTTTTCTCAAAAGAGTGCTGAAATTTTTCGGAGTGTAGGAGATGATAGCTCTATTTCCTTTAATGATTTTGATGTTGATCGCTGCAATATATCTGAAGTTATTTTGTTCTTGCAAAAGCTTGCTTTGACTCCCAATGCTAGTTCTTTAAATGTTGCTTTTACAAAGCATATTAGCAATGCTCTCATGAAAATTAGGGACGAAAAGTTGAAGCAAAAAGCTTCTATTCCCAAGAAGTTAGAAGATGGTTGGGAACCCATCATTGATATGCATGTTAATGGTTTTGATTGCCATACTTTATGTGATCTAGGTGCTAGTATTTCTATTATGCCTAGAAAAATTTATGACATGCTTGATTTACCACCGCTTGAAAAGTGTTATTATGATGTTCCTATTGCTGATGTTGCTAAGAAGAAACCTTTGGGAAGGGTTAATGATGTTCTTATTATGGTTAACAATAACCTTGTTCCCGTTGATTTTCTTGTCATGGATGTTGAATGCAATGCTTCATGTCCTATTATTTTGGGAAGACCCTTTCTTCGAACTGTAGGTGCCATCATTGATATGAGGGAAGGCACCATCAAATATCAATTCCCACTCAAGAAAGGTATGGAACACTTCCCTAGGAAGAGAAAGAAATTGCTTTTTTACTCTATTCTTAGAGCAAATTATGAGCTTGATGCTTCATCACTTGATATTACTTGATTCGCACTTTCTGCGCCTAGCTCAAAGGCGTTAAAGAAAAGCACTCTTGGGAGATAACCCAATGTTTTTACTTTCAGTACTTTTTCTTTTATTTGAGTCTTGGAAGTTATTACTACTCTAATAACCGCTCCTTATCCTTTTTATTTCGTTTTTGTGCCAAGAGAAGCCTCTAATTTGAGTAAGGTAAGATTTGGGGATGTTGTTGTCCTGAAACAGTTTTCGGTGCTGCACCGTAAAAATTCGTGAAAATTCTCAGAATATCTTTTAGACCTGCGATTTCTTGCGCATATGCCCCAGGTTATATCCAAACTTTCATTAGTTATACACTTTTTTGATTTGAGCAACAGAAAACCCTCTAAAAATTCGACCTTTGTCAGCTGTTCTATTTTGATAGATTTCTGCCAATATTTGTGTTTGCCGCTTGATCGCTTTCTTTTTTAGTTCTTTTGATCACGGAACTTTTGGCGAAGTTGCTACAGTAGTATGTGCTTTATATGTGGTGGTTTTGAGTTGAAACCTGAAGCAAAAAAGGGTTGATTCAATGTTATGCTTACACTAATGTTGCTAATAGAATTGTGTTTATTTTTGTATAAAGGAAGTTTTCAAGTGTAGGGATTGGAGAATGATGAGATGAGTTGAAGAATGGACAAAAGCTCAAGCTTGGGGATGCCCACGCACCCTAAGAAATATCCAAGAGGTACAAGCATCAAAGCTTGGGGATGCCCCCGAGGCACCCCTTCTTCATCGGCAAAAATTAGGTCACCTTTCAACACACTATATTTTTATTGCTTCATGCATTATGCGTTTTTCTTGGAGCTCCAGTTGCTTTTAGTTTTCAGTTTTGTTTAGTTTTGTTTGCTTCAATAAATGGTTGGACCCCAACAAATTTCTTTCGGAGAAGTTGCCTTGCTTTTCATTTGCCAAGAACACTCTGTTTTTCACTCTTATCGTTTCAACGAGTGTTCTCTTTTTCTAGAACCGCGTTTAGCTTTCATTTTTCGCCTTGATTTTTGTTCAGATCTTGTTATATCTTTGCATCAAGGTATATTTTGACCTCTGGTCCATGTTGGTTTTCATCAAAAGAGTTGTTTCAAAAAAGTTTGAATGGTGTTGGAAAAGAGAAAAAGCTTTATGCAAAAAAGTGGTACAAAAAGGAGCTTGTGTAGACTGCGGCCTAGGCTTTTGCATGTCGTGCTTGATGTCTTTTTGATAGTATGTTTAGTGGTTTTGCTGTAGCATGACTTGTCTCAAATGACTGAGATTGCTTAATGAGCCTTTGAAAAAATCATGCGTTGTTTTAATTATTTGGAAGCATTATTTTGGGTTTCTCCTTTGATGCTTTATTTGGGTTGACTTGGCACATGCTCACACATGTTTGACTCATACAAAGTTGCCATAAGCCTCTATGATCATTTAGTTTTTGACTTTTAATGCCATCTTATGCTTCTTTTAATGTCGCTCTGCATGATTATGACCGTTATTGCTCTCTTAGTTGGTCGCTCCCAGTCTTTTGCTAGCCCTCATTTTGTACTGAGTATGAGCTTTACTTGTGCATCCAACTCCTAAAAACCAAGTTTGCATTTGTGTCCACTATAAATTCCTATGCATGGTATTTGTAAGCCATTCCAAGTAAATTTTCATGTGCTACCTTTCAAAACTTTCAACTACTTCTTGTTTTGTGCCACTGTTTTTAGCTCATGGGGACGTAGTGGTCGGAATTGCTATCTTCCATATTAAATTAAGTACCCGTCGACTAGGTAGCTTCATCTGCTAGTCATTAATTTTGCAAAGGAGCTGGTCAGACCATTGCAATCTAATTCTAAAAAAGAAAAAAAGGCACTCCTCCATGGTATGTGAATGTTGGTGGGAACCCGATGGAATCGGTTAGCCATGGTTGGAGAAAGGAAAAAAGGTGAGGAGGAGTGCCAAAGCTTTATAAAAGAGCACCAATGTGCCAAATTTTCAAAGAACTCGGAACCGCTCTCACTTGTTTATTATGGAAGATAGTAAAACCCCATTGCCAGTCATTGACATGAAACAACCACCTCTCAAAACCCAATTTTTATCTCTCTGTTTTACAAATGAAAAGCTCTAGCACATGTTTAATCACTGCTTCCCTCCGTGAAGGGCCTTTCTTTTACTTTTTATGTTGAGTCTCCACCTTCTACCTTTATGCACCGTCTAAGAGAGCATAGTTGTCATTCTGAGTATAATGTGCATTGTCCCAAAGTTTTCATTGATTGATTCATGATGTTGGTTTCACTTGTTCTTAAATTACTTGTATCTAGTCGCCCTCTTAAACTTGAAGGTGTCCTATGCATTCATGTTTTGCTCTCTCATGAAGGACAAGCTGAAAACCATTTGTATGTTTTTCCATATGATTTGAACACACGTTTGATTTTCATTGTTTCATTTTCATGATCTTTTGTTTGTGTTCTTTTTCATGTTATAACATGGTTGCTAAGTTTCTTCTATCAAGATTATGTCTTTCATGCCCATATTTTAAGTTCTTTTGATCCCAGCACACAATGCTTACATAGATGGTCAAGATTGTGTAGGTGCATGTCACCTCAAAAATTATTTCTTTTGTTATCACTTACCTACTCGAGGACGAGCAGGAGTTAAGCCTGGGGATGCTGATACGCCTCAAACGTATCTATAATTTTTTATGCTCCATGCTTGTTTTTACACCATTTGCTTAGTGTTTCGTTACACTTTGTGGCGTTTTTATGCATTTTCCGGAACTAACCTATTAACGAGATGCCACAGTGCCAGTTCCCTGTTTTCTGCTGTTTTTGTGTTTCCGAAAAATTACACAGGAAATATTCTCGGAATTGGATGAAACAAAAGCCAAATATCCAGAAATTCACCGAAGCTTCCAGAGAACCGAAGAGGAGACGGAGTGGGGCCACGAGAGTCCCACACAACAGGGCAGCGCGGCCCAGGGCTAGGCCACGCCCCCTATGTGTGTGGCCGTCTCGGTCCTCTTCTGACGATGCCCCTTCGCCTATAAAGACCCCCCGACGGGAAAAACCTAAACACCCGATCACTTTTCCAGAACAGATCGCAATCCACCGCCGCCGTCGACCCGAAGATCGGGAGGGTCCAGAAGCTCTTCCCGGCACCCTGCCGGAGAAGGGAATCGCCACCAGAGGTCTTCTTCATCGCCATGCTTGCCTTCGGCGCGATGAGTGAGTAGTCTACCTTGGACTATGGGTCCATAGCAGTAGCTAGTTTGTTGTCTTCTCCACCATGTGCTTCATGTTTAGATCTCGTGAGCTGCCTTACATGATCGAGATCACCGTTATGTAATTCTACATGTTGTGTTTCTTGGGATCCGATGAATATTGGTGTTATGATTGAGTTGATGTGCTGAATATTATCTTATGTTATCTCTATGTTGTTTATGATCTTGCATGCTCTCCGTCGTTAGTAGCTATCTTGGCCGAGTAGATACTAGTGACTCCAAGAGGGGTATTTATGCTCGATAGTTGGGTTCATGCCTCTATTTAATCTGGGGGAGTGACAGAAACCTCTAAGGTTGTAGATGTGCTGTTGCCACTAGGGAGAAAACAACATTCATATGCTCAAGGGCATATGCTTTGTTTACATTACACACTTTTCTTAATGCAGTTATCTGTTGTTCGCAACTTAATACTTGTGGAGTTCTCGGATTGATTCGCCACAAGTGGATTATTAGTCATAGATGCAGTTGGATGGCGGTCTATGTATCTTGTTGTAATGCCCAGAGTAAATCTCATAGTGATCCTCTCGACATATCACGTTGTCTTTATTCTATCAATTGCCCAACATGTGTTATTTTATCTTATGGAGAGACACCACTAGTGAACTGTGGACCCTGGTCCTATTTCCATTATATTGCTATCACCTGTTTACTTTACTCGCACTGTTTACTTTACTCGCATATTACTATTGCTTTCCACTCGATACGCTCATACCCTTTGTTTCAAGCAAACCGGTGAGATTGACAACCTCATCGTAAGTTGGGAACAAAGTATTTGGTTGTGTTGTGTGCAGGTTCTGCGTTGCAGCTGGCAAAGCAAAGCACTGGATGAGGCACCCTATAAATTGTCCGGAGCTGTCGCGAAGCTAGCAAGCATCACCTTCTGGAGTATTATCTTTTTCCTACTGGATTGATAAACTTGGTTTCATAACTGAGGGAAAACTTGCTGCTATATTCATCAAACCTTCTCTTGGGGTTTCCAACTGGCCGGTCATTTACTTTATCAACTACACACCAATAATTCTCTGGCACCATTCATCACCGCGCCATCATATACCTCGTGGATGACACCCCCACTTCTATTTTGGAAGCCTATGCATCTCATGATGCTGACTACTGGAAAGAAGCCATTCGCAGTGAGATGGATTCCATCCTGGCAAATGGGACTTGGGAAATTACTGATCGTCCTTATGGGTGCAAACCTGTAGGATGTAAGTGGGTGTTCAAGAAAAAGCTTAGACCTGACGGTACTATTGAAAAGTACAAGGCACGCCTTGTTGCCAAGGGTTATACCCAGAAAGAAGGCGAAGACTTCTTTGATACTTATTCACCTGTGGCCAGATTGACCACTATTCCAGTACTACTATCCCTGGCTGCCTCACATGGTCTTCTCGTTCATCAAATGGACATTAAGACGACTTTCCTAAATGGAGAGTTAGATGAGGAGATTTATATGGATCAGCCGGATGGATTTGTGGTAAGTGGTCAAGAAGGAAAGGTGTGTAAGTTGCTGAAGTCTTTGTATGGTCTTAAGCAAGCACCTAAGAAGTGGCATGAGAAGTTTGAAAGAACTATAACTGCTGAAGGCTTTGTTGTTAACGAAGCTGACAAGTGTGTGTACTATCGCTATGGTGGGGGCGAGGGAGTCATCTTATGTCTGTATGTTGATGATATACTGATATTCGGGACCAGTCTTGATGTTATCAAGGAGGTCAAAGACTTTCTATCTCGTTGTTTTGAGATGAAAGATCTAGGAGTGGCTGATGTGATCTTGAACATCAAGCTACTGAAAGTTGACGATGGTGGGATAACAGTGCTTCAATCTCACAATGTGGAAAAGATCTTGAGTCGTTTTGGGTATAGCAACTGCAAGTCTTCTCCTACGCCATATGATCCTAGCATGTTGGTTCGAAAGAATCAGGGAGATCCTAAGGATGCTAAAGATCAGCTGAGATATTCTCAGATTATTGGCTCGCTTATGTATCTGGCCAGCGCTACGAGGCCTGACATCTCTTTTGCTATTAGCAAGTTGAGTCTATTTGTGTCAAATCCTAGAGATGTTCATTGGCAGGCTCTTGAAAGAGTTTTATGTTATTTGAATGGCACTGCGAGCTATGGGATTCACTACTCTGGGTATCCAAGGGTACTTGAAGGGTATAGTGACTCAAATTGGATATCTGATGCTGATGAGACTAAGGCCACAAGTGGTTATGTGCTTACACTTGGTGGTGGCACTGTTTCCTGGAAGTCTTGCAAGGAGACCATCTTAACGAGGTCAACTATGGAAGCAGAACTCACAACATTAGACACAACCACTATTGAAGCAGAGTGGCTTTGAGAGCTCTTGATGGACTTGCCTGTGGTTGAAAAACCCATACCCGCAATTCCTATGAACTATGATAATCAAACTGTGATCATCAAAGTAAACAGTTCTAAGGACAATATGAAGTCATCAAGACATGTGAAGAGGAGATTGAAATCTGTCAGGAAAATGAGAAACTCCGGAGTTATTGCGTTGGATTATATCCAAAAATCTAAAAATCTGGCAAATCCCTTAACAAAGGGTCTATCATGTAATGTGATAGATAATGCATCGAGGGAGATGGGTTTGAGACCCACACTTTGTCCATAGTGGTAACCCACTCTATGTGTTCGGAGATCTCGTGAATTAGAGTTGGGAGACAAGCTGTTGGTCAGCTCAGAGGAGAGTATCCTTACATTATACTACCACTCCATATCGATGCAATACTCTCCTATTCTGCATGGCAGGTTGATATTTATCTTAATGTGTTATAAGTGGCTTGTTTATAGCAAAGATGTTGCCCTGCAGAACATCTTTTGAAGAACACACCTATATGAGTCTGACTGTCAAACGTCGCAGTCTATGGGAGTTGGGTGCTCTCTAATAAACTCATAAAAGGCCATGGAGTATGACGCATAAGCTCCAAACCGCGGGGAAACCTTGCTGCAGCCTAGTATCGGTCTAGACTTTGTGTGAAACTAGTACGCACCAAACTTGTAGTTCAAGGCATAGTCCACTATTCAAGTTGCAATCTAATGTAGCATGAAGTTCTAAGTGGAAGTTCAACTTAACAGTCTCCACCTCGCACCGGTATATAAACAATGTTCTGGAACTGTTTGATGTGATGTGATGTGATGTGATGAGATGTGCCAATGAGACTTTGTGGGGGATTGTTGGAATTCGGTTGTGGGCTTTAGTCCATGGCCCAATACAAATTCTGAAATTCTCTTGGCCCATTCATGCCTAGCAAGGGATGGCACCAAAGTTTAGTCCCACCTTGCTAGTTTGGAGGGAGTTGCACCAACATATATAGTGGAGTGTTCCACTACCTTCGAAAGTGAGAGAAGAGGAGTGGCTTACACGCGCGCTCCTCCTCCTCCGCCGCCCACCTCGCCTCGCCTCGCCTCATCACAACGCGCGCGCGCCGCGGTTTGCGGAATTGTGCCTCGGTGCCGAGCTTACTTATCTTTTTGCTGTTTGGGAGAATTACTACGTGAGTTATTTCTCTGTTAGCCGTTTCCGGTTTTTTCGGATCATGGGCTGTTACTAACTCGGGCGTGGGCTGCGCCCCACGTCTTACCCGACCGGCGCTATATAAGCAGGCTTAGGCGCAAACCCTAAACACGCTGTATCACATCCTGTCTCTCGCCTCCAGAGCTTTGCGCCGCTGCTACACCTTCTCCATCCCCTCCTCCGGCGTGCACCGGACGACGGGATAGTAGGCCTCTGGAACCCCGCCTCTTGTGAACCTGTACGGGTGAGGGGCGATCAGGTTTTTGGGGAGCGCTTCTGCGCGACTACTGATGGCATCACGTCGACCGATGACTCCTTCCCCGATGAGGACTTCTTTCTGGACATCAGCGCCCTCTACATCGACGACATGGCCGACGACGCTGATGCCAACGCGAACGCCAACGCGAACACGAATCTGAACGCGAACGCGAATCCTCCTGCAGCACCGTATGCAATCTGCTCCTACCTATTTCAGTTTCCGTTATAGTTTCTTGTATTAGCGTTTGGGGTAGATGTGATCTGTTTATCTCTGTTAGATATGATCTGCTCGTCTATTCTGCTAGTATGCATGATTAGGTTAATTCCTGCAATTATAATCATGCTATATTGCTGTTTATTTTGGATTAAATCTTATGATAAATTGCTTATATATTCAACATGGTCTAGTGTAGTGTTTCGGAAATAGCCTAATAATCATCCACGCAAAACTGAAAGATAGACATGTGAATTATTAGCATGAATGGTGGCTATAAAATATATTGTTTTCTATTGCAAATAATGAATGCCCATAAATCTATAAATGTATTTTCCAGTTGATTTGGACACACTAAAGGCGATGTTCCCCTCTAAATTAACAATACCTAAATGATGCCCTCGCATTTGCGAGGGCCCTCATGATAGTTTCAAAAAAAAAGTCACTTTGGGCCATACAAAAAGGGTCATATATAGCTAGATTTTTGTTTCCAGATTTGGTTCATTTTACGCTGAAGTTTCAAACGGGCCAGATCCACATTTTCATCGTGCGGTATAGACAATTTTGTCTGATCTACTCCATCGATCGGTTAATTAGCAGTAGAGATTCTTTTTTATTGGTCATAGTGCCACTATATCACTCACCCCGCTTCGAGCGTACCACCTTGCATAGTTGCACGTCGTTTTAGCGGCCCGTTTTGTTTGGAACATACTCCTTTTTTTTTTTTGAGTGATGGAACATACTCCTATTTGATTCCCCATCAACGAAGCGGGCCAAAATCCTATAGACAAGAACCTCGTGGTCAGTCAGAAGGACTGTACCAATCTTCGACATGCCATTTTGTGCCCAACCAAAAAGAATATAAGCCAAATATGTGCTTTCAGGTCGATAGGTACGTTTTAATTTCTCTCCATAAATTGCTGCATCCGGCCTCGAGCCTGTTTGCCCACAATAATCGAGCTACCAATCTAGCTAGGCCAGGTATAGGTAATCAACTAGCCAGAGGGTTCGTACAGGAGCTGGAAGCACTAGCAGCAGAAATGCTGGGAGCTTGCTCCTGCGTGGCCATGCTGCTCGTCGTAATAACGTGCATATACCTCTTCCAGAGGTTAGGGCGAAAGGGCAAGATCTTCAGTGGTACATTCTCATCGGCGACGACCGTGCCGCTCCCGCGGGGGCCATCGCCGTGGCCGGTGGTGGGCAACCTGCCCGAGATGATGCTCCATAGACCGGCCTTCCGGTGGATCCATCTCGTGATGAAGGAGATGGGCACCGACATGGCCTGCTTCCGCCTCGGCGGCGTCCACGTCGTCCCCATCACCTGCCCCAAGATCGCGAGGGAGGTGCTCAAGACACAGGACGCAAATTTCGTGTCGCGCCCCCTCAGCTTCGCCTCCAGCATCATCAGCCACGGGTATGGAGATGCCGTGCTCTCGCCGTTCGGTGACCAGTGGAAGAAGATGCGTCGGGTGCTCACCTCCGAGATCGTCTGCCCTTCCCGCCACAAGTCGCTCCACGACAAGCGCGCCGACGAGGCCGACAACCTCGCACGCTACGTCTACAGCCTCACCGGTGCCTCCGGCGGCAGCGTGGACGTCAGGCACGTCGCGCGGCATTACTGTGGCAACGTCATCCGCCGGCTTGTCTTCGGCAGGCGGTACTTCGGGGTACCTCAGCTCGACGGCGGGCCAGGGCCGCTCGAGGTGGAGCACATGGACGCCGCCTTCACCTCTCTGGGGCTCCTCTTTTCCTTCTCCGTCAGGGACTATCTCCCGTGGCTGCTTGGCCTTGACATCGACGGCCACGAGAAGATGGTTAAGGAGGCAAACGCGAGGGTGAATAGACTCCACGACACGGTCATCGATGAGCGGTGGAGGCGGTGGAATGGCGGTGAGAGGAAGGAGGAAGCTCGAGGACTTCCTCGACGTTCTCCTCTCGCTTGAAGACGGCGATGGCAACCCGTTGCTCACCATCGACGAGATCAAAGCGTTGTGCATGGTAAGCAAACCGTTTACTAATCACTATTTAAAACGTAAGTATGTCCCATGCATATGCACGTGCAGTTGCCTCCCATCCAAAATGTGTTCAAAGGAAAAGTGAGGAAAACATAGAAGAAATTTTTCGTTCATTTGTTGGTCCAGATAAATTGCACAAAAAGAAAAGCAGAGGACGAGTACTTTGACTCCGGTTCTAAAGAAAAACACATGAATCTTACAAAATCCACTTGGACCCTGTTTCAAATTCCCTTGGTTTAGTAATAAAGCTATACATATACATCATTCGATGCAGAGGTCGGAATGTCATCCCTTTTCGAAAAGAAGAAATGGTGTGGTTTGTCAATGAATTGACCGTGTTTATTACTAGTTTTTATTCCTATGCCTGAGAACCAAACCCCCGATTTTACAAAATTTATGCGTTCCCATTTTCTGTTTCGCATATGCACTCATGTCATATTCCGATATTTTGAAAATCCCACGAATCAAAGCAGTCTATAGTAATTTTAGAGCAATTTTACAGTATCCGGTACTCCTTCCGAAGGGGCAAGAGTACTGATCAAATCTGACCCTTCGTTTGGGAGGGTAATTTAGTCTTTTTGTCCTGCTAATTAAAGGCAGTTACCATATAATGATTTCTACAACGGATCTGATTCCATCTTGGTCCAGCGGGACGCCGCCGCATCATCGACGATGCACACGCGTACCAGCGGGCGTAAGCATTGCGTTGACAATCCCGTTGTCGTTGACGGGAACAGGGAGCTCCTGCTCTAGATTGAGGTGCTGGGAGGCAATATAAATGGCGGCGCTGCGGGCAGACGATGACGGCGGATGCCGGACCGGCCATGAAGAGTTGGTGATGGAGGACATGCCAAGCACACCCTACGCAGAGTCGCACCATATCCTCCAATGGAGCCGTCAATCCCTTGACGTTGAGCAAGAAGCCAAGTACGAACATCCGCGCCGGGATATCTGATCGTCCGCTCCAGCGTGCTCCTCTCCCATCTGTAATTCTGTATCACGGCGACACCTGTGGCCATGAAAGCGAGCTGCGTGCAGACGTTGTCCTCCAAGTTACATGTGCCGTCGACTCTGTATTCCCAGTGCATTAGCCACCGGTGAGTCCTCACGTGACTTATCCTAGGATCCTACCCAACTCTGTGTGCTGGACGTCGATTAATTCTCCAGAGATCTTTTGCCTCAAGTCCCTCAACCAGCCATCGGTCGTGCAATATTTGCCGCGTCTCCGCATCTCTCTGTCAGTTTGTGAATGGGGATTAGTAAATTGCCAAATGACTATTTACCCCTGAGATCTTGGAGTACCACGGCTTCTGATGGGAGTACTCCATGACATCGGCGGTGGAGTACCAAGTAGTCTTATCCATTGGATCAGAGCAAATGGAGGGCTCGTATTCATTTAGGGGTACAGTAAAAGTGCTCTAATTTTATGAGTCAAGAATGTTTTTAAGTTTAATCTATAGAAACAAGTGTCCCTACATCTCAATATACTTAGATTGATACAACCCAACATCTAGATATAACAAAAATTATCAAAATCTACTTTATAACATATATTTTTTATTTGAAGCAACATAAACCAATGGCAAAAGGTACTATCTTAAAGTTTTGTCAATGACCTAAAGTTACTTCTTTCATGAGAGAAACAGATTAATATATTTGCTCACCAACATAATTTGCCTCCATATGTAGGACATAACGTTAGCGGCGATAGACAACCCGTCTAATGCCGTGGAGTGGGCGCTTGCGGAGATGGTGAATAGCCCGGAGTTGATGGCCAAGGCGGTGGAGGAGATAGACCGGACAGTTGGCCGGGAGCGTCTGGTGCAAGAGTCGGACCTTCCATAGCTCAACTACATCAAAGCTTGCATACGAGAAGCGTTTCGCCTGCACCCCATCGCTCCCTTCAACGTCCCACACGTCGCAATCGCCGACGGCCATTGTCGCAGGCTACCGCGTGCCCAAGGGAAGCCATGTTCTTCTCAGCCGGGTTGGCCTAGGCCGGAACACGGCCGTCTGGGACGAGCCGCTCCGCTTCAAGCCGGAGCGCCACACGGGACATGGCATCGAAGTTGTGCTCACGGAGAGCGAGTTGCGTTTCATCTCGTTTAGCACCGGCCGCCGTGGATGCATAGCGGCGTCGCTTGGGACGGCCATGTGCCTCATGCTCTTTAGCAGAATACTGCAGGGCTTCACCTTGACCAAGCCTGCCGGTGTGGCGATCCTCCATCTTAGAGAGTCGAAACACAACCTCTTCTTGGAGAAGCCGCTGGTGTTACACGCCGTGCCACGTCTACCGGTGCACCTCTACCCTATGATCGCATGCCATTGATTCAATTGATATAGCTTTAAGAGAACAAGAGAGTAAGTGTTTGTTTTCTACTTTGACAAAGAAATACTCATTTATGTTGGAATTTGGTTGTGGGCTTTAGCCCATGGCCCAATACAAATTCTGAAATTCTCATGGCCCATTCATGCCTAGCAGGGGATGGCACCAAAGTTTAGTCCCACCTTGCTAGTTTGAGGGGAGTTGCACCAATATATATAGTGGGGTGTTCTACTACCTCCTAAAGTGAGAGAAGAGGAGAGGCTTACACGCGCGCTCCTCCTCCTCCGCCGCCCGTCTCGCCACGCGACGCGACGCGACGCGCCGCGCCGCGCCGCGCCGCGGTTTGCGGAATGTGCCTCGGTGCCGAGCTTACTTATCTTTTTGCTGCTCAGGAAAATTACTGCGCGAGTTATTTCTCTATCAGCCGTTTCCGGTTTTTCCGGATCGTGGGCTGCGCCCCACGTCTTACCCGACCAGCGCTATATAAGCAGGCTTAGGCGCAAACCCTAAGTACGCCGTTTCACATCCCGTTTCTCGTCTCCAGAGCTTTGCGCCGCCGCTACACCTTCTTCATCCCCTCTTCCAGCGTGCATCGGACGACGGGACAGTAGGCCTCCGGAACCCTGCCTCTTGTGAACCTGTACGGGTGAGGGGCGATCAGGTTTTTCGGGAGCGCTTCTGCGCGACTACTGACGGCATCACGTCGACCGATGACTCCTTCCCCGACGAGGACTTCTTCCCGGACATCAGCAGCCTCTACATCGACGACATGGCTGACGATGCTGGTACCAACGCCAACGCGAACCTCAACGCCAACGCGAATCTGAACGCGAACGTGAATCCTCCTGCAGCACCGTACGCAATCTGTACCCATCTTTTCCAGTTTATGTTACAATTTCTTGTACTAGCGTTTGGAATAGATGTGATCTCTTTATCTGTGTTAGATGTGATATGTTCGTCTATTCTGCTAGTATGCATGATTAGGTTAATTCCTGTAATTATCATCATGCTTTATTATTGGTTATTTCGGATTAAATCTTATGGTAAATTGCTTATATATTCAACAATCCAAAAACCTGATTATAGGCAACTGAGTCCAACTGGTTTGGCCGCGGCTACCAGGCCGCCTCCCTTTGATGGTGTCCATTATAAGAGATGGCGCACGAGAGCAGTTCTATGGTTCAAAAACCTAGGCTGCTATAGCGCCACTCTTGGCAGACCTGAGGGAGATCTTTCTCCTGCTCAGGAGGAAGCTTTTCAGAAAGTCGACACCATGTTTATGGGGGTTTTGTTCAACATTCTTGGTGACAACATTGTTGACACCTATATGTCATTTGATAATGGCAAGGATGCGTGGGATGCGTGGGATGCGCTGGAAGCCAAGTTTGGTGTTTCTGATGCTGGCACTGAGCTGTATATCATGGAGCAATTCTATGATTATAAGATGACTGATGACCGTCCCATTGTGGAGCAGGCTCATGAGATACAGTCTCTTGCCAAAGAACTCGAGCAGTTTAAGTGTACCTTACCGGACAAGTTCGTGGCCGGTGGCATTATTGCCAAGCTTCCTCCTTTATGGAGGAACTTTGCTACTTCTCTGAAACATAAGAGACAGGAGTTTTCCGTTTCGGATCTCATTGGTTCTCTTCATGTTGAGGAAAAGGCGAGAGCAAAGGATACACGTGTTCGAGGTTTTGATGGAAGTTCTAGTGCACATGTGGTGCAGAAAAATAACTTCCAGTCCCATAAGTCCAAGAATAAGAACAAGTTTGAGGGCAAGGGAAAGTTTGACGGCAAGAACAAGGCCTCGCAGACTACCAACTTCAAGAAGAAGACTGAGTATAAGAAGAAAGGATCCTGCCATGTGTGTGGTGATCCGAATCATTGGGCTCCTAGCTGCCCTAAACGCTTTGATAAGCGTTCACATGGAAACGGTGGCAATTCTGCCAATGTTGTTGTTGGTGATATCGATATGAAGGATGCTGGGTACGGTATATTTCCTACTATCCTTTCAGTTTGTCATTCGCCTGAATGGTGGATAGACACCGGTGCCAATATACATGTATGTGCTGATATTTCCATGTTTTCTTCTTATCAGGTCGCACGGGCTGGCTCCGTGCTGATGGGAAATGGCTCACGTGCTTTTGTTCAAGGTGTTGGTACGGTAAATCTAAAGTTCACTTCGGGGAAGACCGTACAGCTGAAGAATGTGCAGCACGTTCCCTCCATCAATAAAAATCTCGTCAGCGGATCTCTTCTGTGTCGAGATGGTTTTAAGTTAGTTTTTTAGTCCAATAAAGTTGTAATATCGAAGTATGGACAATTTGTTGGGAAAGGCTATGAGTGTGGAGGCTTGTTCCGCCTTTCTTTGTCAGACTTATGCACTAAAGTTATTAATAATGTTTGCAATGATAATGAGTCCAATATTTGGCATTCACGACTTTGTCATATTAACTTTGGTTGCATGACGCGGCTAGCCAACATGAGTTTAATTCTGAAATTTACTAATGTCAAGGGCTCTAAGTGCCAAGTGTGCGTGCAAGCAAAGCAACCTCGCAAGTCTCATAAGACCGCGAAGGCAAGAGATTTGGCACCACTAGAGCTCATACATTCAAATCTTTGTGATATGAATGGTGAGTTGACAAAAGGTGGAAAGAAATATTTCATGACATTGATCGATGACTCCACGAGATACTGCTATGTGTATCTTCTAAAATCTAAAGATGAAGCTTTGAACTTCTTCAAAATCTATAAAGCTGAAGCAAAAAATCAACTTGATCATAAGATCAAGCGTCTTAGGTCCGATCATGGTGGAGAGTATTTTTCCAACGAATTTGATTCTATTTGTGCGGAACATGGTATAATCCATGAGAGGACGCCTCCCTACTCGCCCCAATCTAACGAGGTGGCTGAAATAAAGAACCGTACTCTAACTAATTTGGTTAACGCCATGTTAGACACATCGGGTCTTCCCAAGGCATGGTGGGGGGAGGCGATCTTGACTGTGTGTCATGTCCTAAATCATGTTCCCACTAAGAATAAAGAAATTATACCATTTGAGGAATGGGAAAAGAAAAGGTTAAAACTCTCTTACTTACGGACTTGGGGTTGTTTGGCAAAAGTAAACTTGCCAATACCCAAGAAGCGAAAGCTTGGACCAAAGACCGTTGACTGTGTTCTTCTGGGATATGCGTTTCATAGCATTGGCTATAGATTTTTGATAGTAAAATCTGAAGTACCTGACATGCGTGTTGGTACTATTATGGAGTCGAATGATGCGACTTTCTTTGAGGACATCTTTCCAATGAAAGGTTCGTCTAGCTCATCAAATCAGGAGATGCCTAGTTCATCTAGTCAAGAATTATTTACAATTCCTGAACCCACCATTTTGATAGAACACTCTGATAATCCTATGGAGGATAACAATAGAGCTCCTACTAGGAGTAAGAGACGGAGGACTGAAAAGACCTTCGGTGATGATTTTATTGTATACCTCGTGGATAACACTCCCATTTCCATTTCAGAAGCCTATGCATCTCAAGATGCTGACTATTGGAAAGAAGCCGTTCGCAGTGAGATGGATTCCATCTTGGCAAATGGAACTTGGGAAATTACTGATCGTCCTTATGGGTGCAAACCTGTAGGATGTAAGTGGGTGTTCAAGAAGAAGCTTAGACCTGGCGGTACTATTGAGAAGTACAAGGCACGCCTTGTTGCTAAGGGTTATACCCAGAAAGAAGGCAAAGACTTCTTTGATACTTATTCACATGTGGCCAGATTGACCATTATCCGAGTACTACTATCCCTGGCTGCCTCGCATGGTCTTCTCGTTCATCAAATGGACGTTAAGACGGCTTTCCTAAATGGAGAGTTAGATGAGGAGATTTATATGGATCAGCCGGATGGATTTGTGGTAGGTGGTCAAGAAGGAAAGGTGTGTAAGTTGCTGAAGTCTTTGTATGGTCTTAAGTAAGCACCTAAGCAGTGGCATGAGAAGTTTGAAAGAACTTTAACTGCTGTAGGCTTTGTTGTTAATGAAGCTGACAAGTGTGTGTACTATCACCATGGTGGGGGCCAGGGAGTCATCTTATGTCTGTATGTTGATGATATACTGATATTCGGGACCAGTCTTGATGTTATCAAGGAGGTCAAAGACTTTTTATCTCATTGTTTTGAGATGAAAGATCTAGGAGTGGCTGATGTGATCTTGAACATCAAGCTACTGAGAGATGACGATGGTGGGATAACACTGCTTCAATCTCACTATGTGGAAAAGATCTTGAGTCGTTTTGGGTATAGCGACTGCAAGTCTTCTCCTACGCCATATGATCCTAGCATGTTGGTTCGAAAGAATCAGGGAGATCCTAAGGATGCTAAAGATCAGCTGAGATATTCTCAGATTATTGGCTCGCTTATGTATTTGGCCAGCGCTATGAGGCCTGACATCTCTTTTGCTGTTAGCAAGTTGAGTCAATTTATGTCAAATCCTGGAGATGTTCATTGGCAGGCCCTTGAAAGGGTTTTGCGTTATTTGAGTGGTACTGCGAGCTATGGAGTTCACTACTCTGGGTATCCTAGGGAACTTGAAGGGTATAGTGACTCAAATTGGATTTCTGATGCTGATGAGACTAAGGCCACAAGTGGTTATGTGTTTACACTGTTTCCTAGAAGTCTTGCAAGCAGACCATCTTAACGAGGTCAACTATGGAAGCAGAACTCACAGCATTAGACACAGCCACTGTTGAAGCAGAGTGGCTTCGGGAGCTCTTGATGGACTTGCCTGTGGTTGAAAAACCTATACCCGCAATTCCTATGAACTGTGATAATCAAACTATGATCATTAAAGTAAACAGTTCTAAGGACAATATGAAGTCATCAAGACATGTGAAGAGGAGACTGAAATCTGTCAGGAAAATGAGAAACTCCGGAGTTATTGCGTTGGATTATATCCAAACATCTAAAAATCTGGCAGATCCCTTCACAAAGGGTCTATCACGCAATGTGATAGATAATGCATCGAGGGAGATGGGTTTGAGACCCACACTTGGAGTTGACCACAGTGGTAACCCACTCTATGTGATCGGAGATCCCGTGAATTAGAGTTGGGAGACAAGCTGTTGGTCAGCTGAGAGGAGAGTATCCTTACATTATATCACCACTCCATATAGATGCAATACTCTCCTATTCTGCATGGTAGGTTGATATTTATCTTAATGTGTTCTAAGTGGCTTGTTTATAGCAAAGATGTTGCCCTGCAGAACATCTTTTGAAGAACACACCTATATGAGTCTGACTGTCAAACGTCGCAGTCTATGGGAGTTGGGTGCTCTCTAATAAACTCATGAAAGGCCATGGAGTATGACGCATAAGCTCCAAACCGCGGGGAAGCCTTGCGGCAGTCTAGTATCGGTCTAGGCTTTGTGTGAAACTAGTGCGCACCAAACTTGTAGTTCAAGGCATAGTCCACTATTCAAGTTGCAATCTAGTGTAGCATGAAGTTGTGAGTGGAAGTTCAACTTAATAGTCTCCACCCCGCACCGGTATATAAACAATGTTCTAGAATTATTTGTTGTGATGTGATGAGATGTGCCAATGAGACTTTGTGGGGGATTGTTGGAATTTGGTTGTGGGCTTTAGCCCATGGCCCAATATAAATTTTGAAATTCTCATGGCCCATTCATGCCTAGCAGGGGATGGCACCAAAGTTTAGTCCCACCTTGCTAGTTTGAGGGGAGTTACACCAATATATATAGTGGGGTGTTCTACTACCTCCTAAAGTGAGAGAAGAGGAGAGGCTTACACGCGCGCTCCTCCTCCTCCGCCGCCCGCCTCGCCTCGCCACGCCTCGCCTCGTCACGATGCGTGCGCGCCGCGGTTTGCGGAATGTTCCTTGGTGCCGAGCTTACTTATCTTTTTGCTACTCGGGAAAATTACTGCGCGAGTTATTTCTCTATCAGCTGTTTCCAGTTTTTCCGGATCGTGGGATGTTACTAACTCGGACGTGGGCTGCGCCCCACGTCTTACCCAACCGGCGCTATATAAGCAGGCTTAGGCGCAAACCCTAAGTACGCCGTTTCACATCCCGTTTTTCGTATCTAGAGCTTTGCGCCGCTGCTACACCTTCTCCATCCCCTCTTCCGGCGTGCACCGGACGACGGGACAGTAGGCCTCCGGAACCCTGCCTCTTGTGAACCTGTACGGGTGAGGGGAGATCAGGTTTTTGGGGAGCTCTTCTGCGTGACTACTAACGGTATCACGTCGACCGACGACTCCTTCCCCGACGAGGACTTCTTCCCGGATATCAGCAGCCTCTACATCGACGACATGGCTGACGATGCTGGTGCCAATGCCAACGCGAACCTCAACGCCAACGCGAATCTGAACGCGAACGTGAATCCTCCTGCAGCACCGTACGCAATCTGTACCCATCTTTTCCAGTTTATGCTACAATTTCTTGTACTAGCGTTTGGAATAGATGTGATCTCTTTATCTGTGTTAGATGTGATCTGTTCGTCTATTCTGCTAGTATGCATGATTAGGTTAATTCCTGCAATTATCATCATGCTTTATTATTGGTTATTTTGGATTAAGTCTTATGGTAAATTGCTTATATATTCAACAATTTATACGTTAACAATCTTGATCGTTTTTTTGTCCAATTAAACTGCTAGTTGCGCATTTTAACAATTATGTGTGATTTCAACTAGAAGTGGCATATTTTTTTTTGGCAACTCTAAGTCTCATAGTGACAAGGGTATGAATACCAAGACCCACAATGTTGGTACCCCTAAGGCCTGTTCAGGTGCTAGTCTATGAAAGCTAAGCCTAAAATAGATATTGAAGCATAGTCATAGTCGAAATATGAAGTCGTATTACAATCCGTATTGTATAGACTAATTTGTATCGAATCCGATCGGTTCCTCGAGACCTGGCCACCTATAAATAGGGGCCAGGAGAGGCCGGCCAGGGACATATTGAGATCGAGCTTTAATCCACGTTTTATCTCAATAATCATCAAAGTTCCGCCTTGTTTGCCTGAATCTTTACCTTCGAGTTCATCCGACGCCCTCTCCCCTGATCCTAAGTCCTTCATCTAGGATATTTGCCAAGTTAACCCTCGTCAATTGGCGTCGACCGTGGGGACCTTGGGCGTTGGAATCATGAATTCAACGACATTTTCGCTTTCATCAAAGAGCAACTCGAAGATCGATGGAAACCAGATCGCCTTTGGAGCCATAGATTTCCAACCGCACCCACCCACCCTAGCTCTGATCTTTGCAAGTTTGGATCAAGAGATGGATCTGATGGTCAGAAGCTTCAACTTTTGCGTTGGATCTCTAGGCTCTGTACGCCTTTCAGATCCGATCAATTCGGGTCCATCGGCAGGAAATACCGTAGCCGCGGCAACTTTAGACACATCGGTTGGCTCCTCCAGCGAGGTAAACTCCCGGTCAGCATCAAGCCAACAAAAGGAAGCACAGTCGATGAACTCGAGGAAATCATGGAAAACTTAGATCTAGAGGAATCTTTGGGTTACTTGAATAGGAGTTTCGATGAAAACCTCGACAGGTCAGACAACTATTTAGAAGAAGATTTCATGGTTTGCTACGGCAGTATATCCAACAATTCTGAAGATACATGGAAGTCAGGGTTAGAACTCTACAACGACGAATGGACAATCTTTTCTTTGGGTTCCAGTGGAGACATCCATAGTCAGTACCAAGTATATGCGATAATTGACGAAACATCAGAGGGATATGATGTCAACAACAACCCCATCATTAACCCAGGAGATGTCAGGAGGGGTGCAAATCATATGGCAGAAGGAAACACCGAAGAAACTATAGCAGCAAGAGTCAAAATCCACCTCGCGACAGCAGAGTGAGAAACAATAAGAGCAGTAGTGAATAACGGGGCAGCCATACCCATTGACGCAAGAAGGGAAGTGTTACTGGGATATCATTATGCCCTACATCAACAAGCGCAGCAGCTGGAAAAGGAGAAAAGCGAAATAAGGAAGAGGCGAGAATCAGTCAGCACAGCAAGTAAATCCTTTCGAGGAAGAACGCAACAACGCCTCACATACCAACAGCGCCAGGCACTACATGCACGGTTCTTGAATAAACAATCTCAGTCATACCGAGCAGAGAAGCTTGTCGCAAAACATCGACTCATCCTTCTTATTAGTCGATGAGCGAGGCAATATCATACCAAAAACACCAGAGGCGGCGCTCATAGCAGCCTAGGCCTATCTATTCACCACACAGTCAACACCTGGAGACCCCAAGGAAAGCATGCATCGGGCCGCACTACAGGGGTTAGGATTAGTAGGCAACTGGCTGAAATACAGAGACAAAGTGCCTCGATGGCATATCATCCCTAGACATACAGAAAGGACAAGACGATCTAGATCCCCGCAAGCCAAAAAAATCACCATGCCATCACAACAGTCCTCGGCTCAGGAGCAGAGAATCTAGATCCTCATCGCCGCGATACTAAAACAGCCCATGGCATGGAGGAAGCCGGAGATCCAAATCCCCAAGATACGCATACAACAATGAAGATGACGAAATAGAGATGGGAGCAGCATGTTTTACTCGAAGAGTTCGCAGGACACCAGTACCCAAGGGATTCAGGTTACCACATGACCGGTAGAAATGAGCCACAGTCGTGGCTATCAGATTATTTGCAAGCAGTGAAGATAGTTGGGGGCTCAAAGGAAACAACAATGCAAAGCCTGCAATTACACCTCACCAGGGAAGCACGGTCATGGTTAGGTAAACTCGAAAAAGAAACAATCGGGAGCTGGGATGATCTCGCCAAGCAATTCATAGGCAATTTCAATTCAACATACAAAAGACCAGCATCAACTGAGGAACTCAATGCTTGCACCCAAAAATTAGGGGAGACACTCCGCTCATTCATACAACATTGGAGTATAATAAAAAAAATTCAGCCGAAGACGTCTTTGACGAGAAGGCAATCGATGCCTTTACACAAGGGCTTCATTGGGAAGATTTCATCGAAGAGATGGGCCGGATAAAACCAAAAATAGTAGCAGAACTCACAAAAGTGGCAAATAGATTCGCAGATGGAGAGGACGCCTACCACAACAAACGAAGAAGATCACTCAAAGATGACAGGTCGAACTGGTACAATAACCAAAGAAGGAGATCGAGAAATTATGACAACTACAACTCCCACAGCCAGGTGGCTGCAGGATACAAAGACAACAATAATCAAGGAGATGACCACTAGAACAGTGGGTACCATAATGATAGTAGAGACAACGCTGGAAGCAACAAGCAATTCAAGCCAAGAAACCCAAGATATTACAACCAGTCACCCGATGATATGCTTGACAGACCTTGCCACATGCATTACACTTATATTGACGGGAATAGAGTTTCAAACCACACAGTGAAAGACTACAGAACCTTTATCAAATTGCAGGAGGCGGTAGGATCAAAGCAAGACGAAGCAAGGAATCAAGGGTAAGCAGGAGCCCCAGGAGCAGCAGCAAATAATGCGCCTCCCCGAAATCAGCCACCAGCAAACGGGCCCACGCAAACACAAGGGCATCCAAACTAAGGCAACCAAAATGATGGAGGTTATATCCCATCAAAAGGACACATTGCCGCAATGATACAACCCATGCCAAAATCCAATAATGAACAGAAAAGCATATCTCGACAAGTCAACTTGGCAAAAACCTCGCCTTCAGCCTAGATAGAGTATCTACACTGGTCCGAGCAGCCAATAGAATTCAGTAGAGAAGACCACCCGATAACAGTGCCTTGGCCAGTAAACGCGCCTTTGGTACTCAAAGCTCAGATTGGAGGATACGATGTCGATAGAATATTCATGTACGCAGACAGCGGGATAAACTTAATCTACGTGAAAACCCTTCGGGTGGTGTATATGTCACTCGAATTTCTCAAGCCAATAGATTGCTCATTCCATGGAATCATCCCTGGAAGCGCCAACTACCCACTGGGTCAAATCGCACTCGATGTTTGCTTTGGCAACCGTTTGAATTATTGGCGAGAGAAGCTGGAATTTGAAGTCATGGACTGGCCGTCTCAGTATCATGCGATCCTCGGATGACCCTCGTTTTCACGCTTCATGGTAGTTCCTCATTATACATACCTGGTACTCAAGATGCCAGGACCCAACAGAATTATCACAGTTAAGGGAAGTTTCGAGTTATCTGACATATGCGACAAAGAATTTCACAACATGGCACAATCTTTCAGCACAACAACAGAATATGGAGAAGCAAAGGGAAAAGCAGAGTGCAACACATCATCTACTCTAGCTAGATCATCGCCGGGAAAAATCATCAATGACACACCCGAAGCAAAGAAATTTCGGGTCCATACCAAGCACCCGAACGATTCTACACCAAACGAGTCTGGAACTCCTACCGCCTGAAACAACAATCTTTCTGCCAAGGCTTCTGTTCATTAGCGAGATATTATGAATTAGTTAAAAATAAGGCTATTCAGCCACGAGTTATAGGGATCAGACCCTCTGAACCCCAGAACACAGGCCACCAGTCAGGTTCCTTGGGCCTACCCATGTATCTTCATATTCAGCATATAAATAAAAATAAGTTTTCCTCATGCTATGATTCTGAATCTCTCATACCTACGCTCGGGGGCTCTGGCCCAAGCATGTACAAAAAAAATTACAAACTGCGGCAAACGCACAACTTGCGGTAAACGCACAACAACGCGTCTTGAGTCGAAAAAGCTGATATAGCTGCAAAGACATCAGACTAAATACACGATTCTCATGCGAGAGCGAACAATCAAGACAAAATTATAAGTTCCCATATGTACAAAAGTACTATTTACACATCTCATACAATGTTCATTGCTCCTTAGGACCCTACAAAAGAGGATCCAAGTAGTGCTGCTCCTGAAAGAAACTAGCATCGGCCTCAAGCAGTTGGTTTATCTTCCTTTTAGCAGGCTCTAGCATGGCTGTCCACGTGGGCTCGCATCAAAACCCTCCTGGACGTGTGAGCAGGGAACCCATGGGAGATGGTCTCGAAATCCGTCCATAGATTCCACTTTCAAATCTAGTCAAGAGCAAAGTTGGCACCAGTCACAAGGTTCAGCCTTATCATGCGGTGAATACGGTCACTGGATCTAAAGATCTCCAACAATTACTAGAAATTCTCAGGGAAGGGATTCCTGGGAAGCATCACTAAAAACATGGTCGTCAGAGCTCTTCGACAATCTTGCATTGCTTCTTTGACATGTTGGGCACAATCCTGTAGATGAACTACGGCCAAGCGCCAACGGGCATCAGACCAGACAGTATCACTATCAGCCGAAACCCGTTCAAGGGCTGCGGTCCGCTCACCCACCCGACGATCTTTCGCAGTAGTATCTAAGCAAGTATCTATATACAAAGTGGTCAGGTCTTTTTCACCACGAAAATCATTACAACAATCAGGGGGCTCCAAAGCAACTTACAAAGCAATTGTTAGTTTGCCCCCTTCGACAAGTTCAGTCATATAAAGAAGGCCATTCTCTAGGCGATCAATTTTTGACTTCAACCCATACATTTGTTCCTCCAAGGAAATCACCTATCCAGATAATGCAGTAGATTCTGAGGCTTGATCCATAGCAGTTAAAGGTTGCTGTTTCAGCATCTTCACTTGATTTTCAAGATCCGCAATCCTTTGGACGTGTTCAGCAGTATGGGGAAATCCTCGGATTCAGGAACAATCTCGGGAGCCTGGGAACCGGCTGCGTCTGTGGGCAGCTGATGGTGCGGTGTTGATGTAGGAGTTTTGTAGATGACCGCCCAATTGGGAACCCCAAGAGAAGGTGTGATGAGCACAACAGCAAGTCTTCCCTCAGTATGAAACCAAGGTTTATCGAACCAGTAGGAGAAAGAACCAAACTTCAGAAGGTGATGCTTGCTAGCTTCGTGACACTCCGGACAATGGCGCCAGAAATATTGCTGGTGTGTCTTCACCTAGCAGCAACGTGAAACCTGCACACAACACAACCAAGAACTTTGCTCCCAACTTATGATGAGGTTGTCAATCTCACCGGTTTGCTGTAAACAAAGGATTGAGCGTATCGAGTGGTAAAATGGTAATAGTATGCAAGAAAGTAAACAGTGCGAGTAAAAGTAAAACGGTATAACAATGTAAAGGAAATTGGACTGGGGTCCACAGTTCACTAGTGGTGTCTCTCCATAAGATAAATAATAACATGCTGGTAAACAAATTACAGTGGGCAATTGATAGAATAAACATAACGTATACATGTCATAAGGATCACTATGAGATTCACTCTGGGCATTATGACAAAACACATAGACCATAATCCAACTGCATCTATGACTAATAATCCACTCGCGGGGAGTCGTCCGAGTACCCCTTGAGTATTAAGTTGCGAACAACGGAATACTGCATTAAGCAAAGTGCGTAAAGTAAACAAAGCAAATGTTTTTGGACACAAGAATGTTGTTTTCTCCCTAGTGGCAACATCACATCTACAACCTTAGAGGTTTCTATTACTCCCCCAGATTAAATAGAGGCATGAACCCAACTATTGAGCATAAATACTCCCTCTTGGATTCACTAGCATCTACTCGGCCAAGATATCTACTAGCAACGGAAAGCATGCAAGATCATAAACAACATAGAGATAACATAAGATATATGATTCAGCACATCAACTTAACATAGTACCAATACTCATCGGATCCCAACAAACACAACATGTATGATTACATAAAGATGATCTTGATCATGTAGAGCAGCTCACAAGATCTAAACATGAAGCACATGGCAGAGGAGACAACCATCTAGCTACTGCTATGGACCCATAGTCCAAGGTAGACTACTCACACATCTCTCCAGAGGCGACCATGGCCGGGAAGAGCTCCTGGATCCTCCAGATCTCGCTTCAACGACGGCGGCGGCTTGCAGTATGTTTCAAGGAAAAGCGATCCGTCCTTTAGGTTTTTCCCGTCGAGGGGATTTTATAGGCGAAAGGGCAGCGTCAGAAGGTGGGCCGCCTGGCCTCACCATGTGGTGGCGCGGCCAGGGGCTGGGCCGCGCCCCCATATGGTGAGCCTGGCTCCTGGCCCCCTCCATCTCATCTTCGATCTTCGCGAAGCTTCGGTAAAAATAGGAGGTTCGGCTTTTGTTTTGTCCAATTCTGAGAATATTTCCTGTGTAACTTTTCTGAAACACAAAAAGCAGTAGAAAACAGGGAACTGGCACTGTGGCATCTTGTTAATAGGTTAGTTCCGGAAAATGCATAAAAACACCACGAAGTGTAACAAAACTCAAAGCAAATGGTGTATAAACAAGCATGGAGCATCAAAAATTATAGATACGTTTGGGACGTATCAAGCATCCCCAAGCTTAACTCGTACTCGTCCTCAAGTAGGTAAGTGATAACAAAAGAATAATTTTTGAGGTGATCATCTATGTAAAGCATTGAGTGTTGGGATCAAAGAACTTAAAACATGGGCATAAAAGACATAATCTTGACAATAAAAACTTAGCAACCATGTTATAACATGAAAAGAAACTCAAACGAAAGATCATGAATAATGAAACAATGAAAGTCAAATGTGTGTTCAAATCATATGGAAAAACATAGCAAATGGTTTTCAGCTTGTCCTTCATAGAATAGCAAAACATAAATGCATAGGACACCTTCAAGTTTAAAAGGGCGACTAGATACAAATAATTTAAGAACATGTGAAACCATAATGATGAATCAATCAATGATAAACTTTGGGACTATGCACATTAAAATCAGAATGGCAACTATGCTCTCTTAGACGATGCATAAAGGTAGAAGGTGGTGACTCAACATAAAAGTAAAAGAAAGGCCCTTCACAGAGGGAAGAAGTGATTCCAAGTTTTATAAACCTTCAAAAATTATCGTAATTACACTAGTAGGAAAAGCCTTATAGGTGGGATGCAATTCTGTGGCGCACTAGCCAGCAGTGCGCCACAAAAATACAACATTTCTGTGGCGCACCAGAAGGCCATGCGCCACAGAATTTTGGTGGGGCCCACTCCCTGCCAGCCCCAATCATTGGTTCCACTAATTCTGTGGCGCACCAGACCAGATGCGCCACAGAATTAGTAGATTCTGTGGCGCATCTGGTCTGGTGCGCCACAGAATTAGTACATTCTGTGGCGCATCATGTCTGGTGCGCCACAGAATTAGTGGAATTCTGTGGAGCACTTGACCAGATGCGCCACAGAATTAGCTCGTCCCACACCTTTAAAGTGCCAACCTCCCACACCTCCCACACTCCCAAGCCATTCATCTTCCTCTCCTCCATCTAGATCTAGCTCTAGCTCCCTTCCCTCTCATCCCATTTTGGCCATAGTTTTCACTTTCTTTGGTACTTATTGTACTTACTTTGGTTGATACATAATTGGCGGTGAGGAGAAGCCTCTCCATACTCTTTCCTCCTCTCCAACTCATCGATCGCGGTCTCGTCTCGGTATCGAATCTACAAGGTGAGTATTTGGAGGGGACATGCATGCGCATGTCGATCTTGTGTATGGATGATTGTTGCACGTGAAGCGCTTGTGTGTGTGCCGGTGTGGTGCATGGATGTTTGTCGAGACGTTGATTCATTTCTGTTTCGGCAAATTTTTGTACTACCCATACGTCCTACCTTTAGGAGAGGTCATGCCGAATTTTTCCGCTCTATGTATACCTTTAGGAGAGGTCCATGCATGTGTGTGCATGTGTTGCGGTTCTAATTTTCTGCTCTATGTGTACCATTTGCAGACAAGCATGGTCCTCTCGATGAGTTTCGCTCGAATTAGTAGATACAAGAAAGACGCGAAGGAGGACATGATTCGGAACAATAGGCGCCAGATAAGATGTCCGTGTCGATCATGCAAACTCGAGCGCTGGATCAACCCTGATTCCGGACAACTGGAGGAGCACCTGCTGAGGCGCGGTTTCATGCAGGACAACCAGGCGCGGCCGGCCCCAACAAATGGTGCGCATGAAGACCATGGTGGCAAGCGAGATGACGAAGCACCACATGTCGATGGAGAATATCATCATGAAGAAGAAGTCGGCGGAGAAGATCATCATAAAGTAGAAGTTGCCGGCGGAGAAGATCATGATGATCAAGAAGAAGATTCTGGCGCGACTCCGCTAATTTCGGCCTTGCAGGACTCTCATGTTCAAGATCTGCTCCTCCATGAGACGAGCAACGACAGAGCTGCAGCCAGAGAGAGAGCCAAGCTGGCGCAAATGGAGAAAGACGGGATGACTCCGATATTTCCTGGGTGCCGTCCGCAGGATACGCGCTTGCATGTAACGCTTGATTGTCTGCAGATGAAGACGCAGAACAAATGGACCGATTCCAGCTTCAGCAAGAACATGAAATTCTGGCACGATCGTCTCCCAGAGGGGAACACATTGCCAAGTAGTATCGAGGAGGCCAAGAAAGTTGTGTGCCCTCTTGACCTACCGCACGAAAGATACCACGCCTGCATCAATGATTGCGTGATTTATCGGGGGGAGTACAAGGACATGACCACATGTCCTGTGTGCGGCCACGGACGGTACAAGGTTGGGAACAAGAAGGTACCTCGAAAAGTGGTATGGTACTTTCCTATCACTCCCCGTCTGCAATGGTATTTCGTGGACCCTAAGGAAGCAAAGCTCATGCAATGGCACGTGGAAAGGGAGAAGCCCGAAGAAGATCCGGAGATGGGCTATATGCTGACACACCCTTCAGACGCTGGCCAGTGGGAAGCATTGGACATCGCCTTCCCTAGGTTCAGGGGCGACGGAAGGAACATCAGGCTGGGTATGAGCACCGATGGACTCAATCCGTTCGGCAACCAGAGTAGCACGCATAGCACCTGGCATGTGTTTGTATGGCCTTACAACCTACCCCCGTGGCTGTGCACCAAGCAAAGGTATATACACCTGAGTATTCTCATTCAGGGGCCGAAATAACCAGGTGTCGACATACATTTGTATCTCGGGTTGCTGAAAGAGGAGTTAGACACGTTGTGGAAGACGCCACCCTGTACGTGGGATGCCTACAGTAGAACTTATTTCGATATGAGAGCCGCGTTGATCACGACGGTCACGGACTATCCTGGTTGCGCATACGTATCTGACCAGGTCAGCCACGGATTCTATGGCTGTGTGAAGTGCATGGACGAGACCCCGCATCTACAGCTACCAAGGGATCCCGGGTCCTCAAAAACCGTGTACCCAGGTGCTCGAAGGTGGCTTCGCTTGGATCACCCATGGAGAAAACGCGCTGATCTGTTCAATGGTAAAGATGAGCCCGATGGACCCCCGCGACAGAGGAGCGGTGCATAAATCGACAATCTTCTAAAAAATTGGAAGGAGTGCCCAGCGCCGGGAAAGAAGCGGCCGAAGCCAGAGCCGCTGCTCGGTGTATGGAAAGCGAGGTCTATTTTCCACGACTTGGAGTACTGGAAGGTCCTCCACACGCCCCACAGCCTCGATGTCATGCACATTACGAAGAACGTTACCGAGAGTCTGCTTGGCACTCTTTGCAACTCGGAAAAGTCCAAGGATGGGCCGAAAGCAAGATACGATCTGAAACATTTTGGCATCAGAAAAGCTCTTCAAGCCCCCGATACTGATGATAACGACGACGATGATGATGATAATCAGACGGAAGGGACTCAACGTCTCCGCAAAAGGGCTAAGAAGAACGCGGTGGTGCTTCCCGCTGCCTGCTTCACAATGAGTCCGGAGGAGCTCGAGCAGTTTTTCAGGTGCCTCCTATGAGTGAAACTTCCGCACAGTTACTCGGGGAATATAAGCAGATATCTAGACGTAGCAAAGAAGAGGTTCACCGGGATGAAGTCTCACGATTGTCACGTGCTCATGACGCAGATACTTCCCGTTGCGATCTGAGGGATAATGGACGAGCACGTCCGTGATACGCTGTTTGGCCTTTGCAACTTCTTTGACGTTATCACCAGGAAGTCGATCGGCGTGAGGCAGCTCAAGATGCTACAGGATGAGATCGTGGTGATACTATGTGAGCTCGAGATTTACTTCCCGCCCGCATTCTGTGATATATGCTACCATCTCCTTCTCCATGTCGTTGATGACATCAGGCAGCTCGGCCCGACGTTCCTCCACAACATGATGCCTTTCGAAAGGCAGAACTGTGTCATGAAAGGATACGTTCGCAACAGGGCCCGTCCAGACGCAAGCATGGCCAAGGGGTTCCTAACATACGAGTGCATCTCCTTCTGCCAGAATTATCTAAGCACCGAGGACGACCAGGATCATGTTGGTCTGCCCACCAGGACGCACCTCGGCAGGCTCGCTGGAGTCGGTCACCGCGAGGGCTACCGCTCAGTCCATGTGGGCATTGTCAATCGACGCGACGACTTTGAAAGGGCTCACCGGGTCGCGCTACAACACTTAAAATTGGTCGAACCTTTTGTGCAAGAGCACAAAAGCATAATCGAGCAGAATTACATCGATATGGGCCGGCCAAGGAAGATGGGAGACGTAACCAAAGAGCACAACTCCAGCTTCACGCTTTGGTTTAAGCAAAGTCAACTACTTCAAGCACAGAGCAGAAGGCCTTCTACCGAAGATGAAAAACTCATATACACCTTATCACAGGGCCCCGGGCATAACGTAAGGACCTATCAGGGGTACGACATCAACGGTTACAGATTCTACACCGAGGAAAAGCACAGAAATAGTGAAAATCAAAACTCAGGAGTAACTATGCTATCATACGCCGATGACGAGACTAGTATCAAGGAAAGATTTTTCGGAAGGATCGAGGAGATATGGGAGCTCAATTACTGTGGAGAGACGGTGCCAATGTTCCGTGTGAGATGGGCCAAGAAGGTCGAAAAAGAAGGCCGATATTTCACCACCATGGTTATACCAGATGCCAAATCGAAGAACGCATCCGCGAAAAATGAGCCATGGGTACTCGGTAGCCAAGTTGACCAATGCTTCTTCATCACCGACCCGTCGAGGCCTAGCCGTGTTGTCGTGAGGAGGGGCAAGAGGAGCATCATAGGAATGGAAGGAGACGCAAACAAGGACGACTTGGACAAGAACGGTGACCCGAAGATCGAGGAGGAATTCGACAAGCACTTCGACATGCCTACTACTAGTAAAGTAAGAAGGAAGACCTCCCTACCTACTAAAGGTTGTCCGTTCACACGAAGAAATCTCAAGGTGGCCGGCATAAAGTATTCAACCGCCAACAAGAAGGGCAAGAAACGCTAAGCTAGCTCGGAACCGGACGGAGAAGATTTTTTTGGTGTGTGTGTGATCGAGACTTTTTTGTGTATGCACATTCCAAAGCATAAGGCTTATATTTTTAGAAACTATCGACAACTATAATATTATATAGACATCATATGAAAATTTGGTCAAACTTCAGGTTCTTTGAATTTTTAGAAAAAATATAAGCCTTATTCATTGAAACAGAGGGAGTAATAACTAAAATAATTAAAAAAAAGGAAATAAATTCTGTGGCGCATCTACTAGTGGGATGCGCCACAGAATTCTCTAATTCTGTGGCGCATCCCACCAGTAGATGCGCCACAGAATATTGACACTTAGTAAAACTGCGGATCGATCCCCTCCCCCGCGCACTGCTTCTCTCTCTGTTCCTCGCTAGATAGCCGCCGCAAACCCTAGATAGCCGCCAGAGACTCCTCGCTCCACCCCCGAAGAGGAGCACGCCGCCGTCCCTGCAGAGGAGGAGCCCCGCCGCCCCCGAAGAGGAGCACGTCGCGCCGCCGTCCCTGCAGAAGAGGATCCCCGTCGTCGTGCCGCCGCCCCTGCAGAGGAGCACGCCGCGACACCGTCTGTTCGGCGGCGCCATCTCCACCACCTTCCCCGCCCGATTCTAGGTACGCGCCCTTCTCCCGATGCTTGCCTGCTCGCTGTTCCTCGCCTGCTCGCTGTTCCTCGCTTGCTCGCCTGCTCGCTGTTAGAATCGAACAAGAATCATGTGCAAATAACTAAATGTGAATACTGAAACTGCCATAATTTCCTGGTAAATACTATACATCTCGACTGGGCACTACCCACACCTCTTAACAATGTTTCAATAAGCCAAAGTCAATACTTGGAGTAGTATAGGAGTAGTATTACTGACTCTTCACTTGAACTGCAGCGTCTTGGTCTAAATCTCATCCATGGCTCCTAGATAGGTTAGTGTTCTTCATGTCAAATTTTTATGTGCTGTTTTGATTCCATGGGTTTCATACCGGATAATAACTGGTGAACAAGACATGTATTATTCCTTTTGGTTATTTGCATTACTTCAACCAAATATTTGATGTATAGCTTAATGCTAAATGCTAGTTTAAAGCTATCTATTCAGGTATCATAATATGCAGTCGACTGATAATATTCTAAGCCCAGTTTTGTCATCTCATTATGCTTCCTGTGATATCTACTTATTTCTAAAGCCAATTTTGATGCAAATATGCCTTGTATAATGTAACTTCATGTAAGCTGAGCTGATGTTTAGAAGGATGCAGTTTGGTTGCAAACCTTTATTGCTTTTGGTCATTTGACCAAATATTAGTTGCATATTGTCTTGTACTGTGACTTTGTGATTCTTTCTTGAGAATATTGCTGCTGTCATTTTTGTACTCCATATTATCTTGAGAATATTGCTGCTGTTATGTGTTATGCAATGAGATATTTTGACCATAATCTGCTGTTATATATGCTTATGAGATGTTGTCAAGTGTGGATGAATAAACTGAGTTGCCCATTTCTCCCGAAGTGTTGATTCGCTTCCGTTTCGGTTGAGAAATGGGCACTCATAGGTAGAAAAATTAGCAAAAGTCATGCCGAAATTTTGAATTTTTCCGTTGCATTATGTACTAACTATTTGCCTCTTTTTAATGAAGTGCAAATAAACATGTCGGGCACTTCTAACCCTAAGACCCTGGAGGAAGTCGCCAGAGAGGCCAACAAGCCATGGTGGGAGGAATACGATGAGGTAGAGGGCCGGGGGGGCGCCGCCGATCGCGGCGATGAGGACGAGAGCTGGGGGGCCGCCTCCGAGAGCAGCGGTGAGGAAGAGGGCCAGGATGACGCCGCCGAGACCGGTGAAGAGACCACCGACCGCACGAAAGGTGATAGCGGCGGCAACCCTGAGGAGGCCAAGAAGAAGAGGAAGGCGAAGAGGCCAAGGGCGGATCGGAGGCCGCAAGTGCTAGCCAACATCACCGATCCTTTCACGTTGGTCTCCGAAAGTGGCCTACCCTTGGAGCCTTCTAAGGTTGCCAAAGGGTACGCGATGCAACTAGGGTGCATCGTCCGTGAAACCGTGTCGCTCAACACTCAAGACCTCAGAAGCGAGGCCAACGCGGCTTTGGCCGCAACCCTCCTCCAGAAGCTTCACCAACGATACACGTTCCCACAGCCGTTCAATAAAAAGGTGGACTCTTTAGCGCTCACGAAGATGAGCACCGCCTTAAGCAGCTGGAAAACCCGGCTGAAGGACAAGATCAAGAAAGGTAAAAGCTGGGAGCAGATAAGTCGCAAAGACTCGACACTCTCTAGAGAAGACTTCGAAGCATTCAAGTCGTCCTTAGAGACTGACGAGGCTAAAAAATGGACCGCCTGGGGGAAGAAAATGCGGGAATTGAACCTAGGGGCTCACCGTTGCGGAAGCGGCGGTTACCGAGGAAAACAGCCCACTTGGGACAAGGAGGATGCCGAGATGATACGTCTGGGCAAAGAAAAGCCCTGGCTAAAAATCGCGGATATACAGACTAGGAACTATGTCCGGTCCCGCTACTACTTAGATTGGGAGATGGGGGAATTTGTTACGGATTACCCCGACGTGAAGAAGTTCGAGAAACTCCTGGTAAGGATAGTCTATATTATTATTGCGCTGATCTTATTAAGCAATGAAGCCAAATGGGCTAACCTTAAGTTCCTTTGTCTGAAGGACAATGAGTTGAAGGGTAGTTCTACGGCTGGCCCGTCGTCCCAGGGGTCGACGGAACTGTGGGACACGCCTTTCAACAGGGCGACGAACGCATACAAGGAACGGGACCTGGACAAGCCACCGACGTCGGCTGGCCGTGTGTCCGGCTTTGGCACTAGTATGAAGGTATCCGAGTACTACGGATCGGATGCCAAGTCAAGAAAGGAGAGGAGGTCGACTAAGGATAAAGCCGAGGTTCAGGAGCTGAAGAAGAAGGTGGAGTCACTAGAGAAAATAGTGGACCCAACCGAGATGAGTAAGTTAGTGGACGAGAAGCTGCAGGAGAAGCTCCGACAGATCATCCCCCCTGGTTTGATGGAGGGGTTAGCTGCTTGGAATGCGGCAGGTCAACAGGGGCCGATATATGTGCCCAGCGTCAGCGGCAGTAACTCAAGTCACCAAGTGTCACCGCTGGTGACCCCGACGCCGCCGCTCCACCTGGTCGCATCGACGCCCCCAACCGCGGAAGCTGATAGGGTGGTGGTGCCTGATAATGCACTCGAGAGTGAGCGGCCCGGCGCCGGCACCGACGCCCTTGTATCAACATTAGGAGAGATCAACACCATCAAGAAGGTAACTCATTAGTTAGTCCTCCGCGTCATCTTCTTTAACTATATATGCCTTGCGCTGATCTTATCCAACATGCTCCTGACTCAGGACGAACCTTGCATACTCCTGCATGTGGTGGAGCCCGGCGGCAAGTTGATGGATGTTGCTAGCGGCACTGTCATGCCCAGCCGAACTATGCACCACAGAAACATTGCAGATCATTTGGTGAAGGTGAAGTTGGCAATGGTAGTGCCGGAGTACCACAACCTCCTCCCCCCCGATCAACCTCCGGGCACAGATGAGGACGATGTTATGGTCCTTGGGAATTGCATCGGTTGGCTTATGACATGGCCGAAGAACCAGATTCGTCTGGGGGGGGGGTCTTCCGAGTGTCAGGCGCAACATCGGCGCCACCTCCCCTATCATCCGGCCCAAGGTCGTCCGGCCCAGTGTCGGCCCCACCCTTAAGGAACCGGCGGTCGCCGCCGCCACTACCCTGAAGGAACCGGTGGTCGCCGCCGCCACCCGAAAGGAACCGGCGGTCGCCGCCGCCACTACCCTGAAGGAACCGGCGGTCGCCGCCGCCACCCGGAAGGAACCGGCGATCGCCGCTACCACCACACGCCACCAATAGCTGTTGGGAAAGCTTCCGCAACAACCGTCGACCAAACGCAAGGTACGCCAAGCGGCGGCATCGCAACCGCCACCACCTAACTTCCAGGACATGGCGCCGCTTGATGGCAACGATGATGATGATGACGTCGATGCCTACATCAACACTGGCGCCTGCAGCCAAGATATGTACATGCCTCATATGGATGAAGAAGCCTTCCGCACTCACGGCGATCAACTTGGTCGTCCCACTACAATCACGCAGCGCTTGACCTTCACGGGTCTTTCTCTGCAAGACACTCCTCCGGAGGCTGGCAATCCAGCTCAAGTCAAGCCGGCTACCATTTTCAGCCCTAACACGCTGTATAAGACGATCGTCGGGGAGCCACGCGAATCAACCCCAGCACCCCAAGCTCCACCATCAGCACCACCAGCACCCCAAGAAACCCAAGCACCCGTTGCACCACCATCATCGCCACCAGCACCCCAAGCAACCCCACCATCAGCACCACCAGCACCCGAAGCACCCCCAGCAGGTCAGGTGAAGAAGCCAAGGAAGAGAGGAAATAAGAAGGGCGCATCTTCGAGCCAGACTCTTCCTAAGAAGATGCGGGCCGACGACATGGTACCACGGACACCGGGTGGCTTGTCCCGGCTTCATGAAGCTGGTAAACTGATACTGCCTGAGGACCTCGAACACCTCGCAAGTGGACCAATGATCAGTTTGCAGCAAAATATTCAGTTTCTAGAGAGCCTCCTTCTTCAAGACAAGGATCCAAATTACCCAGTGTTCACGGTCAAGGTGCCAGCAGCAGACCCGAACTTCGTCCAAGCATACCCCGCGGATATCTTCTTCATAGCGTTCGAGGACGTCTTCAATCTATTTCACTGGAAACGGCTCGACTATAACTTGGTTCGCCTATATGCGATCAATCTTCAGATGAAGATCAAGAGAGAGAGACCCCCCAACGTCGCGGTAGCGGATCCCTACTACATGCGCGATAGCCAGCTGGTGGATGGCTCAAGCACACGGACCGCGGCGGTGCGGTACCTCCAGAGCTTCATGCTCATGAACAAAGAGAAGAACACCATTCTTCTGCCTGTCTTTCCCGAGTAAGTACACATTCGCTCTCGGCCGACGTAACTTATGCTTATATATTTCTTCCATTGCCGATCATTTCCAACATTCCATTTAAATTGCATGTGTTGAGCAGGGACACATACTGCACACTCGTCGTTCTTTGCCCGAAGTGGTCACTAGCCCAGTACTTCGACTCGTCGAGTACAACGACGAAGAAAGACTACAACAGAATATGGAGTGTTCTCGATGAGGCTATCCTTTTCTACTCCAAAAATGGAGGCATCTTCCACGAGAAGGGGAAGTTTATCAGGCCGGACACTAAAGAGCAGGGGTTCAAGCACGTGATCAACTTCCCTTGCATCAAGCAGCCAGATGACAGCATGAAGGAGGCCTTCTATGTCCTCCATCACCTTAAAGGGTTTGTCGCGGATGCAGAGATGATGCGTCTGCCACCTAGTAAGCGAGACCCCAAAAAAATGGCGGGGGAGATCAGCGATGCTGATCTTAGAGAAGACTTCCATCGCATCCAAGTAAAGCTATCAGAAATTATCGTAGAAGATGTATGCAACAGATCGGGGCTCTTACACCAACTCAGAGGGTTGTGTAAGAGGGATATAGAAGAACGCCTACATAGGCAGGGTGATGGAAGGACGTGGACGACGAAGGACATGTACAAACCGTTCCCGGAGCCCATGAACAAGACGTCTCGTTGATCGAGAGGCCGGTGTGCCTACTGTGTTGTAAATAAACTTGCTTAGTGTCGTTGTTGGACTTCAATTACTATTGTAGTCGATGTAGTTGAACTTGATTACTTATGTGATACCGATGCTATATGACTTTTAGGTTTATTATTATTTCCTTGCTTTAATTCTTGTGAATATGTATGCATGTGAACCCTCTAATTCTTTCCATTGCATTATATACTAATATGCCTTGTGTCCATAGAGATGACGTGGTACGTCGTGTTCGAGGGGCGGGTTCCAGGAGTCTATGAGGAGTGGACGGACTGCAAGGAACAGGTGCACAAGTTCAGCGGCAACTGCTACAAAGGCTACCCGACTCAACAAGAGGCGGTTGCCAAGTGGAGGAAGCACCAGTCGAACAAGAGCAAGATGAAAACCTTCATTGTGCTCTCGCTCTTGCTCACCATCGTCGGAGCGGTACTCTATTTCATCCTAGTGTAGGCGGCGGCCGGTGTCACTTCATTTGTATCTTGTGATGATGCACTTAATTTGCATGGATTATGAGTTGTATGGAGATATATATGTATGATGAGTTGTATATGCATGGAGCTATATGAAATCTGTTAATATTCTATATGAAATGAGTTGTATATGGAGATATATAATTGTGCTATATGAAATCTGTTGATATATCTGTATACTGCTATATTATATCTGTTAATACCTGTATATACACACCAGACAGAATAAGTTCTGTATAAAACCTGTAATATTTCTGTGGCGCACTAAAATGCAATTCTGTGGCGCACCTAATTCTGTGGCGCACCAAACCATAATGCGCCACAGAATTTCTTAATTCTGTGGCGCATTAGGGCTTGGTGCGCCACAGAATTCCTTATTTCTGTGGCGCATGTGCTGGTGCGCCACAGAATGCTTATTTTTGTGGCGAAGATTCTGTGGAGCACCACCCATGCGCCACAGAATGCATATTTTGGTGCGCCACAGAAGAGGTTTTCCCTACTAGTGTTACTAGCTTTGAGCTCTCATTGCCCCCACCATAGGCATCTTGAATAGTTAAAGTTAATGCGAGAACAATTATGAGCATATGCTTGACAAATCATAAGTTGAAAACCTCATGTCCCGTGAAATATGAATACCCAAACCTCATGCTACTCAACTTAGGGTCCCAAGCAAGCTCTTGTCATTGTAAGTATACACATATCATCGAGAACCGCCAACGGGGTACCTCCTTGCCCGATGACATGGAACAAGCCCACATCAAAATGACAGGACAAACAGACAATCAACACCTCGGCATATCTTTTATTTACCATTGGTATAGCTTTTTATTGTGACATGCGTCGTCGAATGTCCACTATGGGCATGCTATAAATTTCCACCATGAATGATGCATGGCTTAGATTAGCGGCCCAGGCGTTTCTCTAACACATATACAAACTCCATGATCCCGCAAGATTCCCAACTTATTTCACATCGCGAGTATTCATAAACAAAAGATCACGATATCAACTCAAATAAGAGAAAGTGCAATGTTGAAAGCCTGCCCCATGATAGAATGGTTTGGCTAATTTCCAACTTACAACTTGCAAGCATAACGTCAACATAAGAGAGCCACAATGTCAAAATGTTAAAAGCGAGAAAAGTAAAGTGTGCCATCAGGTTCGTGAGAGCTTTACTGACTAATTTTCACATAACACCAAAAAGAGTTTAATTCGAAGGATAGATAAAAGAAAGTCAAATGTACTTGGAATAGCAAATTGCTAATAGGTATGTATGGTGGACACATTGGAATAACTTGGTTTTTGGGATTAGGATGCACAAGTAGAGCTCATACTCAGTACAAAATGAGGGCTAGCAAAAGACTGGGAGCGACCAACTAAGAGATCAATAACAGCCATAATCATACATAGCGACAAAACATCATTAAAAGAAGCATAAAATGGCATCACAAGTCAAAAACCAAATGATCATAAAGGCTTATGGCGACTTTGTAAGAGTCAAACATGTTGTAAGCATGCGCCAAGTCAACCCAAATAAAGCATCAAGGAGAATACCAAATAAATGCTTCCATATAATAAAAACAACGCATGCTTTTTTCAAAGGCTCATTAAGCAATCTCAGTCATTTGAGACAAGTCATGCTACAACAAAAATCACTAAGCATACTATCAAAATGACATCAAGCATGGCATGAAAAAGTCTAAGCCGCAGTCTAAACAAGCTCCTTTTTGAACCACTTTTTTGCATGAAACTTTTTCTCTTTTCCAACACCATTCAAACCTTTTTGAAACAACTATTTTGATGAAAACCAACATAGACCAGTGGTCTAAATACATCTTGATGCAAAGATAAAACAAGATCTGAACAAAAATCAAGGCAAAAAACGAAAGCTAAATGCAGTTCTAGAAAAAGAGAACACTCGTTGAATGATAAGAGTGAAAACGAGAGTGTTCTTGGCAATGAAAAACAAGTACATCTCCTCCAAAAGAAATTTGTTGGGGTCCAACTATTTATTTCAGAAAACAAAATAAAAGTAAACTGAAAGCAAAAGTAAAGACGCTCCAAGAAAAATGCATAGAATATGAAGCAATAAAAATATAGTGTGTTGAAAGGTGACCTGATTTTTACCGATGAAGAAGGGGTGCCTCGGGGGCATCCCCAAGCTTTGACGCTTGTACCTCTGGGATATTTCTTGGGGTGACATGGGCATCCCCAAGCTTGAGCTTTTGTCCATTCTTCATCTCATCTCATCATTCTCCAATCCCTACACTTGAAAACTTCCTTCATACAAAACTTCACACAATTCTATTAGCAACGTTAGCATAAACATAATAGTAAATCAACCCTTTTTGGTTTAGTTTCAAACTCAAAAACACCACATATAAAGCATATACTACTGTAGCAACTTCCTCAAAAGTTCCGTGAACAAAAGAACTCAAAAAGAAAACGATCGAGAGGCAAACACAAATAGTGGCAGAAATCTGTCAAAACAGAACAGCTGACAAAGGTCGATTTTTTCGAGGACCTTCTGTTGCTCAAATCGAAAAGTGTAAAACTAATGAAAGTTTGGATATAATCTGGGGCATATTCTCAAGAAATTTCATATCAAAAAGATATTCTGAGAATTTTCACAAATTTTTACGGTGCAGCGCTGAAATCTGTTTCAGGACAGCAACTTTCCCAAATCTTACCTCCCTCAAATTAGAGGTTCTTCTTGGCACAAAAACGAAATAAAAATGATAAGGAGAGGTCATTACAGTAGTAATAACTTCCAAGACTCAAATAAAATAAAAATTACTGAAAAGAAAATATTGGGTTATCTCGCAAGAGTGCTTTTCTTTAACGCCTTTGAGCTAGGCGCAGAAAGTGGAAATCAAATATTATCAAATGAGGTATAAGGATCAACGGATGCCTTACGGCTTCCTTTCTTACCTTTGCTCTTGACACTAGGAAAGACATGACTATTGCAAGGTGGAGAGATGAATCTTATAGTGCCTTTTTCCACATCTATAATGGCGCCCATGAGCTTTAGTAGAGACCTTCCAAGCGTGATTTGTCCTTTTCCTACACATTCAATAACAAGATAATCAATAGATACCATTCTTCCTAGGATTTTTGTATATACTCCTTCAGCTATTCCAACGGGAAATATAGTGACATTATTAGTAAGAGAAATTTCATCTCCCCCCTCAGAAAGTTTCCAAAGACTCAAAGACTCATAAACATCCTTTGGCATAAGACAAAATTCAGACATAATATCACAACGAGCATGAAAAGTTTCACCACTGATGGTGATTTTCACCATAGGGAACCAACTTGATGGTTCAGAATTTGTTGGCACATAATCAAAATGGTCGCGCAAAGTACTATAGCAATTATTCTAGCAAGCAGTGTGAGTCTCAAGAGTATTAAGTCTACCAAAAATGCTCACAAGAGAGGAATCAAAATCAATTGGCATGCTATAAATTGTTGTAATCAACTTTTTTATAATATTGAAAGCTTGATCTCCATCACAATGAAGGAAATCTCCTCCTGCTGTAGCATCCAAAGCATATCTAGAACGAAGAGCAAGACCAAAGTAAAAGCTACTAAGAAGCAAACTCAAAGTTATTTTCGGTTCAGTTTTTTCATGCCAATCATAAATTCTAGACCAAGATTCTTTGAAACTCTCCTCACTCTTTTGTTTGAAAGTGAAGATCATTTGCTCGGGCGACATAGTAATAGCAACTAAACTAAACATAAAGAGCAAATTGAAATATGAACTAATTTTTTTTGTATTTTTGATAAAAAGATGCAAGCAAAAATAAAATAAAGCAAAACAAAAACAAAGTAAAAGATTGTGCGTGAGAGACTCCCATTGCAGAAGTCTTCTTCCTCCCCGGCAACGGCGCCAGAAAACTTGTTGATGGTGTGGTGTTGATGTAGGAGTTTTGTAGATGACCGCCCAGTTGGGAACCCCAAGAGAAGGTGTGATGAGCACAGCAGCAAATCTTCCCTCAGTATGAAACCAAGGTTTATCGAACTAGTAGGAGAAAGAACCAAACTTCAGAAGGTGATGCTTGCTAGCTTCGTGACACTCCGGACAATGGCACCAGAAATATTGCTGGTGTGTCTTCACCTAGCAGCAACGTGAAACCTGCACACAACACAACCAAGAACTTTGCTCCCAACTTACGATGAGGTTGTCAATCTCACCGGTTTGCTGTAAACAAAGGATTGAGCATATCGAGTGGTAAAAGGGTATTTGTAACGACCCAAGATTTTGTCAAATTTTGGGAATTTTTTTTTCGCTTTTGTATTGCTTGAGATGATTGGAATTTCACAGGGATTTAAAACTTTTTGAGTCTATTTGAAAGCTTTATTAGAAAACTATTTTAAACTTTCTATTATTTTCTTGAAGAACTTCTTTGAGAAGGATCAAGTATCAAAATACTACTTTGTGTTTATTCAAACCTATGCAAGCTATCTTGCAAAGGGATATTTACAAAATGGTTTATAAAGTTTTCTATGCCAAAGGAATGTTTTACAAATATATTTCAAAAACTAGTTTTATAAAGTTTATTCTCTGATTTTAAAAGGATTACTTTAAAATCCTATTTCTACTTTGGTTTATGCAAATAAACCCTTTGTCTGAATTATAGAGTTTTTATTTGGAAATTTGTTTTAATTATAAAAACATGTTTGCTACTGTTATGGATTGTTGTTTTGAATTTTAGAAACTTTACAAAGTTGGTTTGAAGCCATTTGGATTCAATATGGAAAATCTAGAAAACAAATAAGAAAACAAAAAAAGGAAAAAGAAGAAAGAAGAAAAATAAATAAGAAGGCCAAGGGGAAACGAACCGGCCCAGTCCAGCTTTTGGCCCGTGGCCCAGCAAGCCCTCCCGAACCGGTACCCTCTTCCCTCTCTCTCCCTCGCTGCCATGTAGGCCCCACCAGTCAGGCCGGACCCACCTGCCAGATCCTCCTTCTTCCCCGTGATTACCTCCTCCACTGGAAACCGCCGGCCGGAGTAACTCCCCCTCTTAATCTCTCATTAACCCTGCCCGTTTCGAGCGCCCGCCGTGCCTATAAGTAGCCCCATCTATCCTCTCTCATCTCCCTTTGCTCCTTCGCGGAATCGTCGACGAGCCACAGAGAAATCGCTCGCCGGAGCTCCGCACGTCTGCGGGCATCACCGTACGAATTCGTCGCCACCGGTGAATCCCGCGCCTCCTATTCCCTACCCTCTCTCTTCTTTTCCTCTGGCACCCTTCCCTGACTATTTTCCCCGTCGCATCAACAGCGGAGCAAAGCAATCGACCACGGACGAGGGTCACCGACGCCATCGCCCAACTCTAGCCGCCCCTCGGACGCATCACAGGAAGCAATCGACGCCTCCGTTCACATCCTCGAGCTCTCCGTCCTCTTCTGCATCCCCTCCGCTACTTCCTCGCCGTCGCTGTTCAACGGAAGCTCGCCGTCGACCTCTCTCTGGCCGCTCCTCGCCGGGAAGCCCGTCGGAACCCTAGCTCGAGCTGGTGAGCACCTCCTCCTTCTTTTCGTGGCCGTTCGATTGAGATCCAGTGGATCTAATCAATCCACTTAACCGAAAGGGTATAGATCAATCTGGTCCGCCCAATCACCTTTAGATCTGACGATCCACAGGCGTGATCCGGTCGAACCGGTACGCACCAGTAGGAATCTGCCACGTGGCCCTGTCTGAATCAAAACGATTTCGAAATAGAATTTCAAATCAGATTTCAACTCAATCTTGCAAAATTCATATCTTTTGATCCCTAGGTCCAAAAATTGCAAATAATACCTCGTTGGAATCCTTGAGACTTGTAGAATCCAGCAGTACTATAAAATCTTATATTTTATGGGTTCAATTTGAAACTATTTTCAAATTGGAATCAAACCTTCTGTTAGCTTGATTAATTCATATCTTTAGTTCTATTAATCCAAAAATTACAAATTTGTAGTCTCTGGAATCCTCTCAACTTGTAGAACATCATAGGATCAAGAAAATCCAAATTTGATACGTGCACACACTTTGTGCATTCAAATTTGTCCAAATCACTATTTTGGTGATAATTCAAATTCTATAACTTATTTTAGGATGCTTCCACTTGCAGTAGCTTTGTTTCGCTGCAAGCTATCTAGTAGCATCACTCCCATATTTTATTGAACCATTTCACAATTATTCAAATTCTAACATGAGAATTTGAGTAATTCCCACTATAGGAATAAAACTATTTCTTGTAGCAATGTTCCCTTCTACTTTAGAAAACCCTACGATCATACCTAGCTATCAAATATCATCTTGAGATCACTTTGATCCAATGTCATATCTATCTAAACAACATCTTAATCGAGATCATATTCACTTAGACCTATCTTGCATAGTACCCACTTATTCAAATTACAAATGTGTCATTTGAGTAAAATGTGATACTTTCAATCTTAGTCTCTACCTTTGCTACTATGGTATTGATCAAATCAACATCGTAGTACTTAACCCAATCACATTTAATCGTTAGGAACCTTAAGCCATGTTTTCAAACATCATCTATACATATCCATTACCTATAGCCAGTTATTCATGTCTACTCAATCTTAGCCATGCATTGAACTATTCAATTTGCATTTGAGTTAATTGAATACTTCAATGTTATATGAATTCTAGCCTAAGCTTAAGTGTAATATACACTATTTAAGAATAATTGTTATCACACTTATTCGATAGTATTGCTATTGCACTATTTTGTCTCTTATATGAGTTACCCACATAAGATTTTTCCAAGATTCATTATGCTTCGATAAAGCATGAAGATCTCACTCATTTTTTTTAATTCATATGTACTCAAATTGCAATTGTGCTACTTGAGTAGAATATGAATTCATCTCAAACATTGGTTCTATTAATGTGGAGTTGTTATAACCCATACCATAGTATGTGTTATACACCATGTTGATCAATGAACCATTTGAGCCATGTCCTCAAATATCAATCATTCATATCCAATCCAATGCCTACCTAGTTTTGTTCACATATACTGAACTATTCAACTTGCAAATGTGCTAATTGAGTAGTTCAAGCATTCCTAAAACTCATATATGCTTTGATAAAGCATAAAAACTTCATCAATTATATTATGCCTAGCCCAATTCTCTCTTCAATCATATTGATCTTTCCAACTAAGCTCTCAAATTCATATTTCACCATTCATGATCCTTTACCATATCTTTCTTATCATAACATCTCAATAAAACTAAATTGTTGAACCAACCCCTTCTTAATTGTTTGATTTGTTTGGTTGTGTTTGTATGGATTGTTTATGTTATGCTATTTCTTGTGCTATAGTTTGTGCGAAGAGCTACGTGCTTAGTTGAGAGAAGTGGAAAGATCGTATTCTTCAAAAAGGCAAGTGACACACATATCCCTTACCTATTTTATTTATGCATTAGTATATTCACCTCTTGTAGTATGCATGATAGGTGTTTTACTCAACTGTTTTATCAATGCTTAGATCCTAGTAGTGTGTAGCAATCCCTCAAACCCCACCTGATAGGATGCTAAATACTTTGTTAATATTGATGCCATGCTAAGATCACTTGAAAAGTGTTTTGTGAACAAATTAAGAACTTCAACTAAAATGAAACACCTGGGTGGATTGGTTTGATGTTGGAGGCGATGTTGAGTGGCTACCCAGGGCTACACACCTGGCTTTCAACCCAGGATTTGTGTAGTTGTCTTCGCCTGGGCGCTCACTTGTGGATGGCCACCCAGGAACAAAGAGATGGCTATGTCTTCCATGCTTAGTGTACTTCCAGTGCAGCCTTATGACATTATGGGCTCTGTCTTGACTGATTAGAATGTGGGAGTACAACTTGTCGGCAAGAAGTGGTGGTAGTTAAATTGTAGGTTGGGAACGGTGCTTGCCAAGTTAGTTGTCCTCTCCTTCTAAAAGGTCTCGTTTCATTTTATGTATGGGCATAAAATGAATCGTAAGGTGAAAGTGCACAACCCTTGCAAGGTGTTTTAAACTAATCGATTAGCCGTGTCCCCGGTTATGGACAATTGAGTCTCTAGACATGGAATGTACGGAAGAATCTCATCACCATTTCAGAATGATTAAAACTTGAATAGTGACTACTTAGGGCTACACACCTGACTATCAACTCAGGACTTGTGTAGTTGTCTTCGCCTAAGGGTCCTCACCAATCCCAAGACTAGCTACTCAGGGCTACACACCTAGCTATCAACCCAGGATTTGTGTGGTTGTCTTCGCCTGAGGGTTATCCTGGTTTTATCGAGTAACTACTCAGGGCTACACACCTGGCTATCAACCCAGGATTTGTGTGGTTGTCTTCGCCTGAGGGTTATCTTGGTTTTGTTGAGTTACTACCCAGGGCCACATACCCTGCAAGTGTGTGGTTGTCTTCGCCTGGGGGTTATCTTGACCTTTAAAAATCTTGAATGTTTAATAAAAAAAATATTAAAAATGATTTTAGGATAAAATTGGCTTTATGCAAATCAGCCTATGAGATCCACCAGCCAAATGTCATGTAGTATAGTCTTTCCATAAAATGCCACCAAATATGTGTCATTTGCCAGTACATCATTGTACTGACCCCTCTGGGGCTGCATATTCAAATGTGCAGGTTTCATTTCGAGTAAGGAACCAGGAGTAGGATCTCGAGACTACATTCCAACATGTCTGCCTGTGGCACGTGATGAAGAATGGAGGCTCACTGCAACTATGCTTTATGCTGTGTACTCATAAGGTAGAATACCTATGTAACTGGATTTACGTTATAATATTGATGCTATTGCAATGATTACTTGTTTTGTACTGTGGTGCTATCTACTGATCCAGGGAATGGCACAGATACACAGGAGTTCTGCCTTTAGCAAAGGTGGGGCATTACAGTAGTAGTATGCAAGAAAGTAAATAGTGCGAGTAAAAGTAAAATGGTATAACAATGTAAGGGAAATTGGACCGGGGTCCACAGTTCACTAGTGGTGTCTCTCCATAAGATAAATAATAACATGCTGGGTAAACAAATTATAAATAGGCAATTGATAGAATAAAGATAACATACATATCTCATGAGGATCACTACCAGATTCACTCTGGACATTACGACAAAATACATAGACCGTAATCCAAGTGCATGTATGACTAATAATCCACTCGCGGGGAGTCGTCCGAGTACCCCTTGAGTATTAAGTTGCGAACAACGGATAACTCATTAAGCAAAGTGCGTAAAGTAAACAAAGCAAATGTCCTTGGACACAAGAATGTTGTTTTCTCCCTAGTGGCAACAGCATATCTACAACCTTAGAGGTTTATGTCACTCCCCTATATTAATTAGAGGCATGAACCCAACTATCAAGGATAAATACTCCCTCTTGGAGTCACTAGCATCTACTCGGCCAAGTTATCTACTAGCAACAGAAAGCATGCAAGATCATAAACAACATAGAGATAACATAAGATATATGATTCAGCACATCAACTTAACATAGTACCAATACTCATCGGATCCCAACAAACACAACACGTATGATTACATAAAGATGATCTTGATCATGTAGGGCAGCTCACAAGATCTAAACATGAAGCACATGGCGGAGGAGACAACCATCTAGCTACTGCTATGGACCCGTAGTCCAAGGTAGACTACTCACACATCACTCCGGAGGCGACCATGGTGGTGTAGAAGGCCTCCGGCAGGGTGCCGGAAAGAGCTCCTGGATCCTCCCGATCTTGCTTCGACGACGGCAGCGGCTTGCAGTATGTTTCGAGGAAAAGCGATCCGTCCTTTATGTTTTTCCCGTTGAGGGGATTTTATAGACGAAAGGGCAGCGTCAGAAGGTGGGCCGCCTGGCCTCACCATGTGGTGGCACGGCCAGGGGATGGGCCGCGCCACCATATGGTGAGCCTGGCTCCTGGCCCACCTCCGTCTCATCTTCGGTCTTCATGAAGCTTCGGTAAAAATAGGAGGTTTGGTTTTTGTTTTGTCCAATTCCGAGAATATTTCCTGTGTAACTTTTCTGAAACACAAAAATAGTAGAAAACAGGGAACTGGCACTGTGGCATCTTGTTAATAGGTTAGTTCCGGAAAATGCATAAAAACCCTAAGCAAATGATGTATAAACAAGCATGGAGCATAAAAACTTATAGATACGTTTGGGGCGTATCAGCAGCAAATCATGGTACCCTTCATGCATGTCAACATTAGGAAAATTCGGCTGGAACGCAGAGGAGATATTTTCAATGATAAACTACAGAGAACAGCATGATTTCGACTATACCACATCACATATTTACAAAGAGGAGATAATTGTCTGAAACCGCAAAAAGTGAGTTTTCAATTACAACAGAAATGAAAGGACATAATAACTACAAAGAAGGAGAAATCTACGCCACCTCAGAAGGCTCAGGGTCAGTCGAAGGAGGAACACTTGTATAAGGAGCTCTAGATGAAGACGTCAGAACAGTCAGGATCAGAGAGACAAGGTTGATCAAGTATTTCTTGGCCACTGAAAACAAGTCCTTCATCTCTTCAGGACTTCGAGGATGAGCTGAACTCACCTTTTCCCGGTCAACTTCCTCACCGTCAGACATAGCCAAGGCAACCATCTCTTTGGCACCACTTCTTACGGAAGAACGCTTTAGCGGAAGGGTAGGATCTTCAAGGGTATCAAACGCATCGACCAACTTCCTAAGATTACCAGTTGACATGTCTTTCTTCTTCTTTGGGAACAGCCCGACAAACAAACATGGTAGCACGTGTCGGGTTTGCTGGAGCACGTTCCTGACGTTCTTCTAGTTCGATTCCAGAATGCCAAAGGTGTCAAACAGAGGGTCTTTGGCGGCGCCTTCACGTAGTCTAATAAATTCTCCAAGTTGTTCTGCTGCATCACAAAAATGCAAATAGTCAGAACGTATATCAACAAAAGCAAGATAATAGAAATTATAGCAAGACGACACTTACTACCAAAGGAGGTCAGCAAAATCGCCGATGCATTTTACAACAGCTTCTTCATGCTTTGATTGGTTCTGGGAAACATTGGCTAGAGTTTCCTCGGCTTTGATAGCCCTTGCCTCTGCCTTCTTAATAGCCCGATCGGCGGCAAGCTTGGCAGCAACAACCTCTTCGGCGTGTTTTTTTATCGGCTTCCTCCAGAGCCTTGCTGGTGGTTTTGAGTTTGGCCTCCAACAAAGTGGCACGGTTGAAGGCATTGTCCAGAGCAACTAGGAAATTTAGAAAAGAAGATCCATTTAAAAATGGATATGACAAGTGTCAACACAAAGGGTATCAGATGATTTACCCCTTTTTTCATCGACAGTCTTTCAAATTTCAAGGCACTCAGTGCGAAGAGACAAGAATTTCTGCATTAGAGGCTGGAGACAAAGAAGAACAAAGTAAGATTACTATGACATATTGATGTCTACGCACACTTCTATCCTTGTAGATAGTGTTGGGCCTCCAAGTGCAGAGGTTTGTAGAACAGCAGCAAGTTTCCCTTAAGTGGATCACCCAAGGTTTATCGAACTCATGGAGGAGGAGGTCAAAGCTATCCCTCTCAAACAACCCTGCAATTACGATACAGAAAGTCTCTTGTGTCCCCAACACACCCAATACACTTGTCAGATGTATAGGTGCACTAGTTCAGCGAAGAGATAGTGAAATACAAGTAGTAGTGATGATTATGAGTAGTAAATGTAATCTGAAATAAGTATCGCTGCAAGCAAACATGTAACAAAACGGAATGTAAATGGTGTGCAATGCTTGGAAACAAGGCCTAGGGATCATACTTTCACTAGTGGACACACTCTCAAATAATATAACATAATTGAACCAATAGATACTAACATCAATATGCAACTCTAAACAATTGTCCAATGGAAAACTAACACTAATCATGCGTAGGGCTATGAAGCACTCCTCAAAGTGTCGTCGTGGTGAAACAACATATGCCATGGGATGGCTTAAATGGGGGCCGAACTAGATGCTTGAGGATTCGGGAGTGGGGAGCGAGCTAAGAAGCACGACCAAAAGGAACACAGATCTACCCAGGTTCGGGGCTCTCGTAAGGAGATAACACCCCTACTCCTGCTCTACTGGTTGTATAAATGGATCGATGGAGTACACAACAATGGTGCTTCCAAGCTTTCTGCCAGAGGAGGAAGATGAACTATCAACTGGGAGAGTAAGAAGAGACCAACCCTTGGCTAGGGCTCCCTGTGCCACCTTATATAGTGGTGGCCAGGGTTACAACGGTCATATACATGCAGATGACACTGGCTATAGTCCAAATAGGACAAGGTGATGATGGCTGCCACCCTTGACTTTGCCACTCATTGCTCTCGATGGGACTCACCATCCCTGTACCTTGTACTTGCTTCGACTGTGACCTTACCACTGTGAGGTAAGGACTGTACTTTAGCACAGTGATGGTTGTTAGACCACCACTATGCACCCTGTCATCATGATCTTCTTCCATACTTGGATGTTTCCTTCCTTGATTGTAGGGATATGACACCTTGGTTGACTTCTGTATCCCGGATATAGCCGTTGGCTATATCCTGGACCTATGTGCCGGACCAATGACCCGAGGTCAGGTAATCCGGCCTCCCCTGTTCCTGCATAATATAACAACTAAGTTAGGCCGGCATATCCATACATACACCGGCACACCTCTCCAAGTATCCCGGCTATGCCGATATATCTGAACCTTGGCCGGGATACGCCTTATATGCCGGTCTGGCCGGTACTCTTATATTCTGGCCAGACCCAACTTTGGTCAACCAGCATAAAGTCAACCATATTCCTTATATATTTCTAGTCTCTTGACCCTACCGGGGGCCATCGCCCCGACACTAGTCCCCGAAGCTGTCGAGGTCCCCCAGTCCCAACTGAGGGGCCTTGGCAGCTTCGGGGACTAGTGTCGGGGGGATGGCCCCCGGTAGGGTCAAGAGACTAGAAAGATATAAGGAATATGGTTGACTTTATGCTGGTTGACAAAAGTTGGGTCTGGCCGGAATATAAGAGTACCGGTTGGCAGGTTCAATCATGCCATCTAATTTCTTATATCCCGGCTCTTGATTATACGTCAGCGATTAGATTATATGCCGGATCTCCGCGTATATACCGGCTCCTCTTCCTTCTCCAAAAGTTAATCTGGCCAGTCCCGAAGGTATTCCGGACGGGACTTGTTTCTCGCACGGTCACGCCGGCACATAGCTGAAGCTTCCTCGAGAAGCCACGCCCGACAGTTTCCCTCGAAACTTGCAACTGCTCTGTCACTGTGAACGGTCACATCAAGTGACGGTTCACAGTGTGATTACTCTCTCCCATCATTGCCATAACTGGCCTAGTGGCACGGTTACAGAAACCGCCGCCCCACGATGTGCCACCACGTGGCGATGGCTGCCGAAACGGTCGGGGTAGTGGAGCACTACCACCACGCCCACGATCACTGCCCCGTGGTATAAATAGGGGAGCGGGGGTAATTCTCTCTTTTTACCCCCACTCCTTCTTCTTCCTCCGCACCTTTCCCTCGAGCTCTCCTCCGTCGGAGCAATCGAGCCGAGGTCCTGCGCCGCCGTGGTCTTCCGTCACGCCGACGCCTATCCTCACCATCGCTTAGCCTCTTTGCCCCTTGACGCCGCCGGTCCCGCTCCTCTCCCGGACATTGCTGGGGGAGATTGGATCTCCTTCTGCAAGTTCGCCGTCGCTCCATCGCCGCCGCACAAGCTCCGGTGAGTTCTTCTCCCTTCTCTATTCTTCTTCTTTCATGTTTCTTCGTGGCTTCGCAATGGCAACTCTGTCTGCTTAGATTTCCTTTAGTTTCTCTGCGTAGCATCTTGCTGGTTCGGTTGGCATTGCTAGCAATCTCCCCAGGGAGTTCATATGTGTTCTACCCGTAGGGATTTACCCGTAGTTACTTTTGATTTTAACTGCGCCGTAGATCTTCTCTTCCTGCTAACTTGTGTGAGATTGGTATGCCGGAGAGACTAACCTCCCCCTTTACTCCGCTCCTGATAGGACTAACACCATGGGACTCCGGCTCTCACACCTTGTCCCGGCCACCAAGATGGCATCATCCAGTATGACGGCCACTTCAGCGTCGGAGGAGGAAAACCCGGCCCAGTTGCAAGGATGATCCAGCTGGGAGGGGTCAGAGGTGACCCCGGCCGACATATCCTGGATCACCACCACAAGATGAGTCCCGGCCGGCGTAGCATGCCGGCTACCTGCGGGAGAGATTGTGTCGGCACCTGAGTCCAGCGAACGCGTCGTCTTCATCTCTCATTTTGAGAGAGGCTTCGGTCTGCCGGCATCTGAATTCTTTCGGGATTTCCTGGATACCTATGACTTGCAGCCCCACCATCTGCCGGCAAATGCGGTGATGATCTTGTCTGCCTTTGCTGCCTTCTGCGAGGGTTTTGCCGGCATAGAGCCCTTTTCCCAGGCTTGGGCAAAATACTTCCAGCTGCGCAAGCAGGTCATTCAAGAGCCCCGAAGCAAGGATGACCCGCCGGAAACTGCTCAGGAGAAGAAGGACCGCCCCATGACCCAATGTGGTGCGGCCGCCATAATGTCTCGGAAAGGTTCAGACTTCCCCAAGATTGAACTACTTGAGTCCTATAAGAAGTGGCAGAAGAGTTTCTTCTACGTGAAGAACACCACAGACGTGGATCTGCTCAACCTGCCGCCATACGTGGATGAGCCACCCACTGGGATGAAGAACTGGACATATAACTCGAAGACCACAGTGGGGCCGGTTAATGCTCTCCACCGGGTCAAGGGCGAACTGCGGCATGCCGACCTCACACCTCAGGATATAGTGGCTTGCTTTATTAGCCGGCGCGTCTCTCCTCACCAGCGCCGGTCCCATAAGATATGTCAGATGAGCGGGCCCATGGACCCCACTCGACACTCCACACATGAGCTGACCCCTGCCGACATTCTGCGGTGGGTTAAAGATATATGCAAGTCTTCGCAAGTGACTTTTGCCTGGGGGCTCGAGCCCTACAGCCGGGACCGCCCCGCCCCGACGGTAAACCTCTTTAGCCAACATACAACTGTTCAGCCCGACATATTGCTACTGCCGATATATCTATGTTTGATCTTTTCTATTGCCGGTATATCTCTTGTTCCTGATTACTTTGCTCTGTTTTATGTAGAAATTCAGTTTCCAGGATATGGAGAACGCGCGCATTAAGATAGCAGCAGACCACACTGCTCCGGATCCCAAAGATCCGGATCATGAGGACAAACTGCCCAAGAACACCCGCGCCGCTTCTGCCGCGGGTAAGGCCTCTTCATCCCGGCATTCCACTCAAGCCTGGAGTGAGGATGATTCTGACGAGGAGATCCTGATGTATTATGACCCAATGCCACTTGCTTATGCCTTTCCTACCACACCTCTTGCTTATGCCATGCCGTCCTCAGCTATCCCGGACAAGGAAGTCGTCGACGCTGCTCCTTTGAACCAGGGCCCTCCCTCTACCGGTGGACGTGCCGGCCGGAAGCGCGGGGTTAAGCCCCAGCCTGAGCCGACACACAAGAGGCAAAAGATCGGCGTGCCCCAACCCAAGAGGCAGAGACCTGTTGCCTCGGGGTAAGTTTCTTCCCTTTATATTATTTTCGACATATTTCTTCTTTTGATTATTAACTTGGTGTTTTCTCTATTTTAGGGCTCCTCTTGCGCCGGAACATGCCTCCAGCTTAAGTGCCAGCCCTAACGCTGATAAGTCAGCGGCCGCTGCACACCCCGACATACCATCTGCCAGCCACACCACCTCTCCATCGCCGGCATCCTCGCCTGCGCCCAAAAAGGCCTCTTCCCCGGCGAAGGATGATCCTCTGCCGGAACAAGACAACTCTGCCCCCGACGTCCACATGGACTCGGAGGCTCAACAAGATATTTCTGCTCCCGATGTCGACATGGACACGGGGGCTCAACCAGATGCTCCTGACACCGGCGTGCCTGCCAGCGACGCCGAAACTGCTGAAGATGCCGGCGCAGGCGACAAGAGCGCCGGCACAAAGAAAGGAAAAGCCCAGAAGTGCCAGAAGTCCGGACTGATCCGGCACCTGCCTCTGCAGGACAAGCTGCACCAGCCGCGCCAGAACAACCAGCACCCAAGACTCCAACCGCTGAAAAGATCGCTGTCCCGGCCAAGTCCGGCACTCTCAAGATGAAGCAAATCATCAAGACTGGGACCCAGTCTGCTGCAACTGCGCCGACACCTGCTAAACCCGCGCCTTCCAGCTCTGCCATGACACTCCACTTTGGCAAGGCAGCAGCCCGGCCCAGCTTCTTCCAGACGCCGGAACTTGAGGGCCGCATTTCACTGCTTACCAAGAGCGACAAAAGCCTTGGATCTCTCAAGGAACATTGCATGAAGTGGAATGACGCTGACTACATGGTCACTGCTAGCTCCAGGAAGAAGAAATCGGCCGAAGCTCCGGCCACTGGCAATCCTGCTGCTATATTGGCCTCCAAGCCCATTCCTATTGCCAGCGAGCTTCTCAACATCCAGCAGAGGCTTCACCTTTTGGTCGACGCCACCAACGTAAGTATTCTCCTTATATATCCCCAGTCCCTGAAAATGTCGGTTGTCCGGGATACGGACATCTGGGATTTTCAAATATTCTTTTGCACTTAGCTGTTTTCAAATCCAACCATCCGACATATAAGCTCGATCCGAGCTTCAAATCCTAGTCACCGAGGGCCGGGATAGGTGCGCAGCACCTATGCCGGGTCTTCAAAAATCTAAAATCTGATGCAACTTTCAAATCCATCTGACCGACATATAAGCTCAATTCGAGCTTCAAATCCTAGTCACCGAGGGCCGGGATAGGTGCGCAGCACCTGTGCCGGGTCTTCAAAAAATGAACACTTGGTAGAAATTCAACTTAACAGATATGCTAAATTTCTCTTATAACATTTCAAATCCCAAAAATTTTGCAACGCATGAACAACACACGCGCCGATATGTATCATGATCTGGTCTGTGAACACGGAAGTTATCCAACGAACACAGCAAGCTTCGCCTGGAGCTGTCCAAGAAAGGTAAACTCAGCCGACATACCACTATATGCCGGATGCTTTTCCTCTTTTTTATTTCGCAACATTTTTCTTGCCGACACATCTTGATGTGCCGACACACAACCTTTTACCGACATTTTTCAGCTGGCACTGAAGAACAAGTCACCGAGCTTCTTAAGAGGGTGAAAGAGCTCACAGGTATGCCGAATCCTGCTAATCTTCCACTAAGCACTTTGTACCTTCAAATCCTTCAATCTTTGTGATTGTTCTCTACCTTCATATTCTCTTTTACTCTTCTAACCTCAAATCCTTTTAACTTCAAATCCTTGCAGATGAAAAGGCTGCACTGGAAGCACGCCACCGGGACTGTGTGTCCTCAGTGGACGTGGCCAAGCGGTTGGATGAAAGGGATGTCGCCCACAAGGCTGAGGTGGGGCAACTGAAGGGCCAGATTGCTGAGCTCCTGGACGAAAAGGAGGAGAGGGATGGCCAACTTAAGAAAGTCCATGGGCTGCTTGCCACCTTAGAAGCTGATGCCGCCGGGGCCAGACTTGAACTGCAGCATCTGAGGGAGCAGGCCACCAAGTGGGAAGTTGATATTGCCCGGCTCAACGTCGATCTCGCCAGTAAGCTTCAAATCCTCCTCTGCCCGACACAACTTGTCCAGCACATCTTGTCCGACACACAATGATCTTTTCCGGCATAACCTTTACACCGACATATGCTCCTGTTTCTAACATCTTTTCCATCTTTCAGACATGTTCCCTGCTTCCGTCGAAGACTTCAAGAAGGCTTTGCAGGTGGATCGAGTGAACCGGAATGTTCCAGTTGACTCGCCCAACTGGGACATGTCTGAACAGCTGATCGCTCTGGATGCCCGCAAGAAGGCCATGACCTCTTATACTAAAGATCTCTTCCTTGGTGCTCAGGAGGCACACTCTGCCCTCTGGCCGGGACAAAGAACTCCCACCGACCCTCTTGACCTCGGCAATGATCTGCAGCTCTCCAAGGTTCACCTCAGAGAATGGCGGGATTCCGGCGCGCGGGTTGGAGCCGACGAAGCCCTGACATACTTCCTTTCCTGGTATGAAAAGACTGATCTTGAAACTTTGCGCTCTGTGCGCGAAGGATCTATATGGACCATGGATCCGGAATATATCCGACGTCGCCAGGAGTTGGCCCACAGCTATGTGGATTATGCCGACACCGAGGCCTTTGTCCGGGATATCCGTGAGCCGGAGAAGAAGGAGGATGCCGCGGATGCTGAAGGTTCTGACTCCAGCCAAGACGAAGAAGAAGCTGAGGATGCTGATACTGAAGCTCCGGAGCAGGGTTCTGCACCTGCCGGAGGTGATGGTTCCATTCCTTCTGCTGGATCCGGCACTCCTGAATCCGACATCTCCACTGCCATAGCTCCACCTGCCGGCGGCTCTGCCTCCACTCCTGCCCCTTGAACTTTGCAGCATCAAAAACTTTAACTTTTATCAGATCCCCGGTATGCCGGGTGCAATTGTAAGATATACTTTATTTCCCTCTGGTTTGCTACCTGAACAAGTTTTAATTTGGTTTGCTTGTTTATGAATGCCGGATCATCTTTTGGCTAAGTCACCGAGTTTGTTTTCTTGTTTCCCTAACTCCACAACCTTGGCTACTTGTCTACCTTATTCGGCTTTCGACGTATGAGTCTCAAGGTTGCTTTATTAAACATACAGTACTGAAACTTTGAAACTTAGACTTCAAATCATCCGACACTTCAAGTTTTAACTTTTGCAATAAAATAAATGTCGGTTCGCTTGCTTTATCTTTCCTTAGCCGTTTTCCATGTGTAGACAATCTCCGGCATCTACTCTTGCTAGCCATGAAGCCAGGTTTCGGACATCAGCTAAGTCGAAGAGCGGCCTTTGGTGCCGACACATTACTAGGCCGACATAGGAAACATTCAAATCAAGCCAGCCGGCATATAAATAAAAAGCTGAACAATAGACAACAATATATCTCGGAGGCAGTGCCCGATCTCTTCGGGATGCCGACATTTCATTCATTAGTCTTGCGCCGTTGTAAAGTGCCGGCACACAAAGCAAAATGGAAATACATACATTATGCTGCTCAGGAGTAAAAGGGATGGAGTAGAGCTATGTTCCATGGTCGCTTGGTTTCTTCTCCGGACCTGTCCGCCTTGTCCTTCTTGGGGGCCTGCGCATCTATAAGATAGTAGGCATCATTGTGCAGAGCTCTGCTCACAATGAATGGCCCCTCCCACGGAAGAGTTAGCTTATGTCGGCCCGCTGTGCCTTGCCTTAGCTGAAGCACTAGATCTCCCTCTTAGAATCTCCTTGGATTCACCTTCTGCGCATGATAGCATCTGAGGTTCTGCTGATATACTGCAGTTCTTGATAGTGTTATCTCTCTTGCTTCTTCCAGCAAATCAACATCATTTTCTCTGGCTTCTTTAGCCTCTTCCTCGGTATATAGCACCACTCTTGGTGCATCATGTATTACATCTGTTGGAAGCACAGCTTCTGCTCCATACACAAGAAAAAACGGTGTATAGCCTGTTGACCTATTCGGAGTTGTCCTCAAGCTCCAAAGTACTGTCGGCAATTCATCTAGCCAACATCCCGGAGTTTTCTCCAATGGCTCTATCAACCGGGGTTTTATGCCAGATAACACTAGTCCATTTGACCTTTCCACTTGGCCATTGGTACAAGGGTGAGCGACCGACGCAATGTCTAGCCGGATTCCCACCTCCTCACAATATCTGGCAAATGGCCATTGGGCAAAGTTCGACCCATTGTCAGTGATGATGCCATGGGGGACACCATATCTCAAGATGATATCTTTTAAGAATTTCACTGTCGTGTGGCCGTCACACTTGCTTATTGGCTTCACTTCAATCCACTTTGTGAACTTGTCCACCATGACTAGAATATGAGTCATCTTCCCTTGTGTCGGCTTAAATGGTCCGACCATGTCCAGGCCCCAAACAGCAAAGGGCCAGGTTATTGGGATAGTCTTCAACGCTGATGCCGGCTGATGAATCTGGTGGGCATACCTTTGACACCCATTGCATTTCTGGACCAAGTCTTCTGCTTCTTGCAGTGCCGTCGGCCAGTAAAACCCATGCCGGAACACTTTCGCCACTAGGGCTCTGGATGAAGCGTGGTGACCACACTCCCCCTGATGAATTTGCCGGAGCATCTCCTGGCCTTCCGCAGATTCAACACATCTCTACAGCACACCCGTGGCACTTCTTTAGTATATTTCCTTGTTTATGATGGTATATCCTTTGGATCTCCTCGTAACCCGACGTGCCTCAGTTTCATCCGCCGGTACTTGACCATCGACCAAGAAATCCATTATGGGTTGTGCCCATGAGGGCACTTCCCTAACAGTGAATACTGCCTGATCTATCTCCATCATTTCGATCGATACATAATCGATTTCCATGGGCTGCGAAGTCCCCGGGACAAAGGGATCAGTCCCCGGGTATGCCAGAGCAGTCTCCGGGTATACCGGCACAACCTCCTAGTACATTTTTCCCTTGCCTTTATCTCTGCTCCGGAATACTGCACTTAATGCATGTGTCGGCCTAGTCCCGGGACTGAGAGAGCAGTCCCCGAGTTATCTGAACTGGCTCCGGCATCTATCTCCATCGGAACTGCATCTTCTGGGCTCGGTGGAACATATATGGACGATGACTCCGGCGAGGGCTTGATTGATGGATTCCTCAGATGCTCCAGCGAAATGCCGGGCGGGATTGACTCTCTGGAAGATCCTAACTTGGACAATGTATCGGCCGCTTCATTCTGAGCCTGGGGAACATGCCGAAACTCACAACCTTCGAAGTAACCACTCAATTGCTGCACCAAAAAACGATAGGACCCCATGTTTGCATCATGCGCATCCCATATGCCGGAACACTGCTGAATCACCAAATCTGAATCACCGAAGCACATAATCCGGCGAATGCCTATGTCCTTGGACACCCTCAGGCCATGCACAAGTGCCTCATACTCTGCCACATTATTTGATGCTGCAAAGTGGATCTGCAGAACATATCTCAACTGATCATTCTTGGGTGAAGTGAGAACTATGCCGGCACCCAAGCCATGAATTGTCTTCGACCCATCGAAGTGCATCCTCCAATAGTTTGCATCTGGCAATGGTGGCTCATATTGTATCTCGGCCCAGTCAATGAAGAAATCAACCAACACCTGTGACTTGATTGTATCCCTCTTGTCATATTGAGGTGTATATGGTGACAACTCTATTGCCCACTTGGCTATCCGGCCACTGGCATCTTTGTTGCTTATGATTTCCGAGATAGGGGCCTCAGCCACTACCCGGATCGGATGCTCCTGGAAGTAATGCTTGAGCTTCTTGGCCGCCATATAGACACCATACGTCATCTTCTGATAATGTGGGTAGTTTTGCTTCGAGGTGGAAAGGACTTCACTCAAATAATATACCGGCCGCTGCACGGTTTTGCCTCCTTCCTCTCGCTCCACTACCATCACTGCACTGACAACTCTGTTGGTCGCCGCTATATAGAGCAACATCGGCTCCCTGGGCATTGGAGATGACAACACCGGCGCTGTTGACAACATCTACTTCAACTCCTTGAACGCTGCATCTGCTTGCGTCGTCCAGACAAATGTGTCGGACTTCTTCATCAATTGATATAACGGCAAGGCTTTCTCTCCCAGCCAGCTTATGAAATGGCTCAGGGATGCAAGGCACCCAGTGAACTTCCGAACTTCCTTCAGATTTGTCGGCGGCTGCATTCTCTCTATGGCATGAATCTTGCCGGGATTTACCTCAATACCCCGGCTGGAAACCAGGAAACCGAGTAATTTGCCGGCCGGCACACCGAAGGTGCACTTAGCCGGATTCAACTTCATCCGGAACCTCCTCAGATTTGCAAAGGTCTCCCGGAGGTCATCTATGAGAGTCCTGCTCTCCTTGGTTTTTATGACGACATCGTCGACATATACCTGCACATTTTTATCTATCTGGTCATGCAAACATTTTTGCATACACCTCTGGTAAGTTGCGTCGGCATTTCTTAAACCGAACGGCATAGTGAGATAGCAATAAGCCCCGTACGGGGTAATATAGGATGTCTTTATTTGATCTGGCTCATACAAAGGGATCTGGTGGAAACCAGAATAGGCATCTACGAATGATAACAGTTCACATCCAGATGTGGAATCAATCACTTGATCGATCCGAGGGAGCGGGAATGGATCTTTAGGACATGCCTTATTCAAGTTTATGTAATCAACACACATCCGCCATACTTTTACTATGGCGGGCTCATCCTTCTTCTTTTCCACCAAAACCAGATTAGACACCCAATCCGGATGTAGTACTTCCTTGATAAAGCCGGCAGCTAGGAGCCTGGCCACTTCCTCCCAAATTGCTTTCCTCCTATCATCTGCATTCCGCCGAAGCGGCTGCTTCACCGGCTTTGCATCCGGTCTCACATGCAGTGCGTGCTCAGCCAGCTCCCTCGGCACAACTTGCAGGTCTGAAGTAGACCATGTAAAGATATCCCGATTCTCACGGAGGTAGCTGATGACCTTGCTTTCCTATTTGGGGTCCAAACCTGCGCCGATGAGGGCATAGCGCTTCGGGAAAACCTCATCCAGAGGCACCTTCTTGACTTCCTTGGCCACTTGAAAAGAAATGCTGCCACTTGGGTTCATCATGCCCGGCATAGATTTGCCGGCCACGACCATTTCAACAATCTCCACTGCTCGCTTGAGCCTCTTCTTCTCTTCTGCAATGATCAGAGTCTCGGCCAGATTAGATCCGGCCGTGGCACATGCCATTGAGCGCTTGTAATCACCAATGATGGTAATCACTCCTCTGGGCCCTGGCATCTTCATCTTCAGATACGCCACATGAGTAGAAGCCATGAACTTTGCCAATGCTGGCCTACCCAGCAACGCATGGTAAGGACTGTCCAGATCCACCATCTCGAACATGAGGTTCTCCACCCTGCAGTTATCCCGGTTGCCAAACATGACATCTATCCAGATTTTGCCCATCGGCGCACATGAAAGCCCCGGCACAATGTCGTGGAATGTTGTCTTGCTTGGCTCCAGCATATTCTCCTTGATGCCCAACTTCTGCATCGTATCACGGTACATGATGTTGATGCTGCTTCCATTGTCAATGAGGACCTTGCTGAACCTCACATTATTTGCCGGCCCGATGAACATCGGATCCATCACCAGAGCATATCCACTGGGGTTTGGCATGATCTTGGGGTGATCTGCCCTATCCCAGCCAATGGCCTGGTCAGACCAGTATATCAACTTTGGGACTGCCAACAGAACGGCATTAACTTCCAAGCTCCGCCGGTACAAACTTTGGTTGTCTGTCCTTTTGGTCTCAAAGACCATGTAGCTTTGATCGTGCTCCTTGTACTCATTCTAGCCCGCTGCTGGGCCTCCGGCGTAGTATTCCGGATTATAGCTCTGATCAACTTGATTTACGCTGGCATTTCTGGCATTGTTCTGATTCCCGGGATTAACCGGCCTGGGCGGGACTGCAACTGTATTTGCACCTGTCAACGGTGATGGAGCTGCCGGGATAGGTGGCCTAGCCGGCCCAAAAGGACCCGCACGACCCGCCAATATGTCGTCCAACCACGAATAGTTTCTGGTCAAATGATTCGCCGGCTTACCCGGCTGAAATGTGTGAAACACACAAGGTTTGTCCATGGCCAAACCCACTGTATACTTCGGCCATTGCTTCTTCTGGCCAGCGCTGCCGCCGGCATTCTTGTTGATCCAGACATTCTTTTTCTGGAAGGGCTGCGCTTGTTGCTGCTGCTGCTGAGGCTGCTGATAGCCCTCATATCTCGGACGCTGGCTACTGCCGGCGCCCCCTTGCTCTTCCTCCACGGCCGCTACTTGTGCCGAGCCATACCGATAATCCGGCCGATCATCTCTCCTCTTGTTCCGGTTATCAGGGCGATAGAACTGCCCCGATCCCCCGGCATTGTTGTTGTTCCGCTGGGTCTACCCCTGACCTTGTGAATCAAGGGTGCGCTGCATGGGATCTCCCAATGCATAACTGTCGACAATCTTGATTGTTTTGGCCAACGTGGCCGGCATCTCCCTCTGAAGCTTTTGCCATAACATGGTGCCATGCCGACACCCCTGAGCGAACTACATGATGGCCTGCTGCTCCACAACTCCTTCGCAGGAATTGCGCAACGTGCACCACCTGGTTAGGTAGTCACGATCGGTCTCATGCTCTCCTTGTCGGCAGTTAGCTAGCTGCTGCAGACGGTTGGGTCTCTTGTATGTACTAGTGAAGTTTGACACGAACTACTCTTCAAAATCAACCCAGCCATTGATACTTCCGGCCGGCAAATTATTCAGCCATATCCTGGCTGGTCCTTCAAGCATCTGCGACACATATCGTAGCGCCCATCTAAGGTGTCCTCCGGCGATGTTCACTGCAGTGGAGTAGTCCTCCAACCAATCTTCCGGCTTTGTACTGCCGTTATATGTCCTCGCGCCACGCACGAGCTAAAAACAATAAGGTACCGGCTCACCCATAATCCGGGGTCCAAAGCACATAGGACCCGGAGCTCCTTGTCTCTCCACCAACTCTGACTGGTGAATTCTGTCCAGCTTGAAGCGCGCATCATTTGCGGCCAGGGACCGAGGTCCGAGCGAGGACGCAATTGGGCCCGCAATCATCTTTTGCTGCTGCTGCTCCGGCTGGTACAGCTCATTCTGCTGGCCTTGCTGATACTGCTACCGCTGATATCCCGTCCTCGCAAGGGCGGAATTCCCATCATCTTCCTGATGTCTTGGCTGACCTGCGCCTTGCTGCTGCGCCGCACCTTCGGCGCCCTGCTGCTGACGCCGGGCTGCACTGTTACTCCAGCCACCACCGGCCGAGCCTGCTCCTTGCCCGGCCGGCACATCTTGGCCGGCCGTCTTGCTGCCGACATTCTTGTCAGCTTGGCCGGCACTCTTCTGAACTATCGCTTGCTTTCCGGCGATTGCCGGATCATACACCTGGATCTGCTTGTCCCGGCGGCCAGAGGTCACACTTCTGGCACGCCGGGCGCTTGGATGCGGGGACGAAGCTTGGCCCTTTGACCTCGCACCAGCACCTCCCACCGACGCAATGTACTGGGATGCACCGGCACTTGGGTTTGCCTTCTTAAAGGCCTCCTGCTGCTTAGTAGCTTCAGACAAAAGATGGTTAAGACGGGCTTGCTGCTCACGCAGTGCTTCGCCGGATAAATTAGATAAGTCCTTAGCTACTTCCGCTGCTGCTCTAAGGTTCTTCACTGGTGAACTATAGATTACTTTAGGTACAGTACCAGTTGCACTATGACTCTTAGCTCTAGCATCTTTACCTAGCTCAGTGTTAAGATCTCTACCTCTAGTTCTAACTTCCTCTATCCGGCTAGGCCAGGTTACCACAGGAGTAAAACCATGGGCTGCCTCATACTCACGGAGTTGCCGGTTAAACCGTTCACGCTCCTGATGCATGGCCAGGGCCTCGTCGCAGAGGGCCTGGTGAGATCCCTCCAGGACCTCCCTTGTCTGCTCCGGATCATCGCCGGATCGCACCGGCTCAAGAAGCCTGTCGATGATGGGGAGGAGGGGCTGGCCCCTAGCCGGCACGCCGGAAGTGCCGGCCAGGTTCTCTACACGCTCCAACAGAGGACGTGCCGACCTCTTGGCCTTCGGCGGCTCCAGGGGAGTATCTGCTACTGCTGCTGCTTTGCCGGCATCCTCCACCGACGGCACAGATGTGCCGGCCATCATCACCTCTGCCGACTCTACTAGGCGAGCGCTGTGCCCAGCGTGAGCTAGTAGATGCGACGGAGGATCCGCCGCCACCAGCACCTTCTTCCTGCAAACACTCCCAGTCCCCACGTACACCTCGTGGGAACCGAAAGACATGATCCGGCCATCCCTAGGGAACGGTCGGCCGCCGAGACATCCGGCGTTATCACTGATGAAGCTGAGCGAGCCTAACCTCTGGACGAGGCCAGAGACCACACGCACCCCTGACGCAGCTATCACCGACCCCGTCCGAATGAACACTCCGCCCAGCATATCGATCTGCCCCACGGTGGGTGCCAAATGTCGTCATGGTGAAACAACATATGCCATGGGATGGCTTAAATGGGGGCCAAACTAGATGCTGGAGGATTCGGGAGAGGGGAGCGAGCTAAGAAGCACGACATAAAGGAACACAGATCTACCCAGGTTCGGGGCTCTCGTAAGGAGATAACACCCCTACTCCTGCTCTACTGGTTGTATAAATAGATCGATGGAGTACACAACAATGGTGCTTCCAAGCTTTCTGCCAGAGGAGGAAGATGAACTATCAACTGGGAGAGTAAGAAGAGACCAACCCTTGGCTAGGGCTCCCTGTGCCACCTTATATAGTGGTGGCCAGGGTTACAACGGTCATATACATGCAGATGACACTGGCTATAGTCCAAATAGGACAAGGTGACGATGGCTGCCACCCTTGACTTTGCCCCTCATTGCTCTCGATGGGACTCACCATCATGTACCTTGTACTTGCTTCGACTGTGACCTTACCACTATGAGGTAAGGACTGTACTTTAGCACAGTGATGGTTGTTAGACCACCACTATGCACCCTGTCATCATGATCTTCCTCCATACTTGGATGTTTCCTTCCTTGATTGTAGGGATATGACACCTTGGTTGACTTCTGTATCCCGGATATAGCCGTTGGCTATATCCTAGACCTATGTGCCGGACCAACGACCTGAGGTCAGGTAATCCGGCCTCCCCTGTTCCTGCATAATATAACAACTAAGTTAGGTCGGCATATCCATACATACGCCGGCACACCTCTCCAAGTATACCGGCTATGCCGATATATCTGAACCTTGGCCGGGATACGCCTTATATGCCGGTCTGGCCGGTACTCTTATATTCCGGCCAGACCCAACTTTGGTCAACCAGCATAAAGTCAACCATATTCCTTATATCTTTCTAGTCTCTTGACCCTACCGGGGGTCATCCCCCCAACACAAAGTCCGTATTTCCCCAAACTAGATTGTCCCACACTATCATCGTGAACGCACTAGATGGTTCCAACAAACACCAACAATTCATATAGATATTAACCAAAAAGACACACATGATGCGCACACTGTCACCATCACACCATGATACAAGGTATCTCCAGAGATTACAAATATAAAGCACGGGAGTAGCATAATATCTGAATAATAGCATCTACCAATTCAACTAGATACAAAGCTCACGATCACATAAAGATCACATCATGGGAGAGAGAGGTGAACCACATAGCTACCGGTAGAGCCCTCAGCCCTAGGGGAGAACTACTCCCTCATCATCATCGGAGGCAGCAACGGAGATGGAGATGGCGGTGAGGTCGATGGAGATGGTGGAGACGGTGATGGAGACCGATGGAGATGGCTCCGGGGGCACTTCCCCGTCCTGGCAGGGTGCCGGAATAGAGACTTATGTCCCCCGAAATTGGTCTTCGATGGCGGCGGTGCTGCAGAACTATTCTGGGAAAAACGCCGACTGATTTAGGGTTTTCCATCCCAAAGCTTTTTATAGGCGAAAGGGCATCGTCAGAGGTGGACTTGGGTGATCTCACCACCAGGGGGCACGGCCAGGAGGGGGGCGCGCCACCCTATGGCGAGCCTGCCCTCTGGCCCCCCTCCGACTCTCTTCCGGTCCTCGTCCTGCGTCCGGGAAAAATAGGAGTTTTGGTGGTCGTTTCGTCCTATTCCGAGAATATTTCCTGTGTAGCTTTTCTAAAACACAAAAACAGCAGAAAACAGGGAACTAGCACTGCGGCATCTTGCCAATAGGTTAGTTCCAGAAATTGCATAAAACGCCACGATGTGTAAACAAAACATGAAGCAAATGGTGTAAAACAAGCATGGAGCATAAAAAATTATAGATACGTTTGAGACGTATCAAGCATCCCCAAGCTTAACTCCTGCTCGTCCTCGAGTAGGTAAGTGATAACAAAAGAATAATTTTTGAGGTGACATGCACCATCGCAATCTTGATCATCTATGTAAAGCATTGAGTGCTGGTATCAAAGAACTTAAAACATGGGCATAAGAGACATAATCTTGACACTTGGCAACCATGTTATAACATGAAAAGAAACACAAACGAAAGATCATGAATAATGAAACAATGAAAGTCAAACGTGTGTTCAAATCATATGGAAAAACATAGCAAATGGTTTTCAGCTTGTCCTTCATGGAAGAGCAAAACATAAATGCATAGGACACCTTCAAGTTTAAGAGGGCGACTAGATACAAATAATTTAAGAACAAGTGAAACCATCATCATAAATCAATCAGTGATAAATTTTGGGACTATGCACATTAAACTCAGAATGGCAACTATGCTCTCTTAGACGTTGCATAAAGGTAGAAGGTGGAGACTCAACATAAAAGTAAAAGAAATACCCTTCGTAGAGGGAAGCAGGGATTAAATATGCGCTAGAGCTTTTCATTTGTAAAATAGAGAGATAAAAATTGGTTTTGAGAGGTGGTTGTCTTTGTCAACGACTGACAATGGGGTTCTTACTATCTTCCATACAAAAATGAAACAAGTTTTTGAGAGAGATATTGGCACTTTTGTGCTCTTTTATAAAGCTTGGTACTCCTTCCCACCTTTTTTCCTTTCACAAACCATGGCTAACCGATTCCATCGGGTGCCCACCAACATTCACATACAATGGAGGAGTGCCTTTTTTCTTTTCTTTTTTTTCCTTTTTTCGGAATGAAACAATATGGAAGATAGCAAATCCAAACACTACGTCCCCGTGAGCTGAAAATAGTGTCACAAAATGAGAAGTACTTTGAAGGTTTTTCGAAAGGTAGCACATGAAAATTTACTTGGAATGGCTTACAAATACCAAGCATAGGAATTTATAGTGGACTCATTGGCAAACTTGGTTTTGGGAGTTGGATGCACGAGTAGAGCTCATACTCAGTACAAAATGAGGGCTAGCAAAAGACTGGGAGCGACCAACTAAGAGAGCAATAACGGCCATAATCATGCATAGCGACAAAACATCATTAAAAGAAGCATAAAATAGCATCACAAGTCAAAAACCAAATGATCATAGAGGCTTACGGTGACCTTTTAAGAGTCAAACATGTTGTTAGAATGTGCCAAGTCAAGCCAAATAAAGCATCAAGGAGAAAACCAAATAAATGCTTCCATATAATAAAAACAACGCATGATTTTTTCAAAGGCTCATTAAGCAATCTCAGTTATTTGAGACAAGTCATGCTACAGCAAAAACTACTAAGCATACTATCAAAACGGCATCAAGCATGGCATGCAAAAGTCTAAACCGTAGTCTAAACAAGCTCCTTTTTGTACCACTTTTTTGCATGAAACTTTTTCTCTTTTCCAATACCATTCAAACATTTTTGAAACAAATCTTTTGATGAAAACCAACATAGACCAGTGGTCTAAATGCACCTTGATGCAAAGATAAAACAAGATCTGAACAAAAATCTAGGTGAAAAACGAAAGCTAAACGCAGTTAGAGAAAAAGAGAACACTCATTGAACAATAAGAGTGAAAACTAGAGTGTTCTTGGCAATGAAAAACAGAGTATATCTCCCTCCAAAACAAACATGATGTTTTTTTTTGAAGGGGGGGAAACAGTGGGAGAGGATCCCACTGTGATTTATTAAAGATGGATAATTACAAAACAAGAGTTTATAAAAAATCAAAAATACATATTCAACTCAAGTGAACTCTTCTAACCAACTATAGAAATGATCCTTGTACTTATTCTTTATTCTGTGGCCCAACATCCTAAGTTCCTCATGAAAAATGGCTTTCCAACTTGCGAAACTAGGCCTCTAATTATTGAAAATCTTGTTGTTTCTAACAATCCAGATACTCCATGTCGCCAAAACAATAATGTCCATAGCTAATGGAAGCTGGAGTTTATTCTTGATGTCATTGATTGCATCCTCAATACCAAAATTCCTGTTTCTCTGAGGACACAGATGATCCCAACATCTGATTGCAAAGGGACATGTTAAGAATAGGTGTTCTAGAGTTTCTTCAACTTCACAATCAGTGAAATCACACTTATAATTTTGCAGATGGAAATTCTTTCTCCTTAAAAGATTCCTTGTATTCAATCTGTCCAGCAACAGAAGCCAGAAGAAGAATTTGTGTCTTGCTTGACAAGAGGTTTTCCAAAGCCAAGAAAAGTGTGGAATGGTTGGCTGGTACCCTATCAAGACTTTGTATGCTTTTTTCAGAGAGAAAGAATCATTACCCCAGATGTAAATCCATGAGTCAATGTTTCCCTCTTGAATCTTTTGAGCAGTATTAGCACAGATGATCTCCAGTTTTTTCAAATTCCTGAAATGCTTGCTGTGAAAGTGGCAAGTGGAATAGATCTTCCAGATATTCAGAGTTAATTGCCTTGTGGACTGATAGATCAGTAGATTTAGCAAAACAAACCAAGTGATGGAATTTTTGGTGCAAACATTGATCTTCATACCAAAGATCCGTCCAGAAGTAGGCAGACTTTCCATCCCCAATTTTACATTTTCCCATGCCTTTATAGAGATCAATGAGTTTGAGATGAGCTTTCCACCAGAAAGACCCCTCTTGTCGACTACTAGGCAGAGCACCATTGCCATAGTAAGAATCCCAGATCATGTTCACCCAAGGAATGTCCTTCTTATTGAAAAATTTGTGGAGATTTTTGATTAGAAGTGCATTATTCTGCACACTAAGATTTAACACTCCCAGACCTCCTTGGTTTTTAGGTCTACAAATTTTATCCCATGAAACCAATGCAGGACCATTTGATTGAACCTCCCCATTCTTTTTTCTCCATAAATAGTGCCTCATATATTTGATTAATTGCTCTTTGATGGAAACTGGAATATCAAGGCAGCACATGAAGAAAATTGGAAGAGATGCTAACACAGATTTGACCATAAGTAGCTTTCCACCATAGTCAAGGAAGTCAGCAATCCCACATAATCTCCTCTCAACTCTATTTACCATTGGCAGAAAGTATTCCAAGGTGGGCTTTGTGATGCCCAGAGGAAGCCCCAGATATGTGAATGGCAATGATCCAGTTTTGCAAGAGAAAGTGTTGGCATAGTGAAGCAATCTTGATTCATCCAAATTAATTGGCATGATACAAGATTTACTATAATTTACTTTCAGACCAGTAGATGTAGCAAAGGAATTCAAAATTGCCTTCAAACAAACAAATTGAGGAGCATCTGCCTGCATTAGCACCAATGTGTCATCAGCATATTGGATGACAGGGAAATCTGGGCATGCAGGGCACTGCAAAGGAGGCTTCAGAATATCTTGGGACATTGCTTTGTTTAGAAGAGATTGAAGGAAATCTGCAGCTAAACCAAAGAGCAAAGGTGACAAGGGGTCTCCCTGTCTGACACCTCTTCTATAATAGAACTTTTTCCCTGGAACACCATTGAGAAGAACAGCTGAAGAACTAGATTCCAAAATCAACTTAATCCAATGAATCCATTTTTTGCCAAATCCCCTTGCCTTCAGGAGACTAAGAATTGTTGAGTGCTCAATTTTGTCAAAAGCCTTCTCAAAATCTAATTTGAGAATCAGAATCTCTTTCTTTGATTTATGACATTGGAACAAGTATTCAAAAGCCTAGCCCAAGCAATCTTGAATTGATCTTTCTTTGAGAAATCCATACTGATTCTTGTGGACCAATTTAAGGATTATTTTTTAAAGCCTGTTTGCCAATAACTTTGTAATAATTTTTAGCACACTATTCAGGAGAGATATTGGCCTAAAATCATTGGCACAAGTAGGACTATCACCTTTAGGGATCAAAGTGATGAAAGATGAGTTGATACTTTCTAGAGAAATTTTTTCTTCATAGAAATCATTGATTAATGCTTTAATATCAGCTCCAATAATTGGCTAGCAACCTTTGATAAACTCATTATTGAAACCATCAGGCCCAGGGGATTTTTCATTGGGTAAGCTTTTCACCACATCTTCAATCTCTTTATCTGTGAAAGGAATTTCCAGAGCTTGCAAATCTTCCTCATTTCTATTCTGATCATAAATTTCCTCCAAGTTAAAAAGCATTTGAGGATTGTCTGAATTGCCCATTCTATCTTTGAAAGCCTTCCAAAGAATTGAAGCTTTCCCATCATGATTTGAGATTTCCTCCAAGTCATTGTTCAGTAGCATGCTGGTGTAATTGTGCCTATAATTTATAGTTGCTTTAGTGTGAAAGAAACGGGTATTCTCATTACCAAGTTTCACCCATTTTATTTTCCCTCTTTGTTTGCAGTAGACTTTTTGATTTTGGAGCAAGGCAAGAACATGGGATTCAAGCAATTCTCTGAGGTTCCATTCTTTAGTAGACAAAGGTCTCAATTCTTCAAAGATATCCAGAAGCTCAATAGTCTCATTGACTTTCTTTATCAGATTTTTGAAGCAAGGTAGTCTTTTTGCCCAAATTTTCAGAGCTCTCCTTAGATTTTTGAATTTGGTATTTATTTTCCTTGCACTATTCATGTGGGGGACAGGCACCTCCCAACAGGTCTTAACAACATCCATGAACTCATCATGTCTCATCCAGAAATTCTCAAACCTGAAAATTTTAGCTCTTGGAATTTTTGTATCAATGGAAATTATGCAAGGATTGTGATCAGAAGTTGGTTTCACCAATGGATAGTCAATGGTTGAAGGGAAAGAGCTAGTCCAAGAAGCTGATGAAAAAACCCAATCCAGTTTCTCCAATAAAGGCTCAGATTGCATATTACTCCAGGTGAACTTTCTACCCTTGAAAGGAATTTCCACCAATCCCAGGTGACTAATTGCTTAATTAAACTGCATCATCTCATTTATATTTCCACCAGGTTTGTTCCTATTTGAAGGCTTTCTGATAAAATTAAAATCACCCATGATTAGCCAATCAGAGTCATCAGGCATGGAAATATTGGAAAACCATTGCAAGAATTCGTCTTTTCTATCAGCATGACTTGGTCCATAAAATTAAAATCACCCATGATTAGCCAATCAGAGTCATCAGGCATGGAAATATTGGAAAACCATTGCAAGAATTCGTCTTTTCTATCAGCATGACTAATACCAGCTATCATTTGAGATATTACAGGTAAATTTTGCTGATATGGAAAAATCATTTTGAAATTCCAGATCCCCTTTGAACAAGCAGTCATTCCAAATGATAATAAGGCCCCTAGATGCACCCACAGATGGCACAAAAGCAAATTTGTTGAATTTCTTGGGGCAAAAATTCCTAATATATTTACTATCAAAAGCTTCTCTCTTTGTTTCTTGCAGACAGATAATATCACAGCCACTTTCATCAATTTTATTGGCTAAGGCATTCCATTTTTTATCAAAATTGATGCCTCTAATATTCTAGTTCAAGATCTTCCATTGTCTAGTATTATCCATTAGACCCAATGTGAAATATTAGATCAGGTGACTTGCAAGGGCAGCAAATAATACAAGTCACAAAAGCCATATCAAAAGAGCTGACTGATAATATATCCAACATAACTCTGGGCATACAAATCCACATCACAGAAGCATAAAGCTGTACAAGGTTTCTGCTGAACAACTTATTATAGAAAAGATAGGCCACACAACCATTATCAAAAGTAGGCCTACAATTCATGGGAAACTATTTTCCAGAGTTTGTCTTCTTCCTCCGAGTGCTACCACCAGCCTCAGCATCTTTTCCAGTTCCTCCTTTCTGCTCTTCTTGAGCTTTATCTCCAGGTTATCATCCTTAATCTTGCAAAAAGATGAAGCAAGATTTTTAACAATTTTGTGCTTAGAAATAGGAGGAATTGCTGAGCAAGATAGACAATTTTATCTGAGCAGGAGGAATGTTGCTTGTAACCAGCATTAAGTTCAACAATTTTGGGACTCCTCCTTACCTCATTTTCCACCAAAGGACCTTTCCCTCTCCTCTTTGTTTTTGGAGCAGAGGGAGGTACCTGACTGGACATTTCCTCCATCTCTTCACTTGAAATGTCCAACTCAGCTATTTTGCAAGGAGGAGCCTGGTTCACAGAGCAAGTATAAGGAATGAGAAAAGAAATAGTATTTTCCTTGCTATCATTATCCAAAAGGATTTTCCATAGAGCAGAATTAAGGAACTTTTTTGTCCAATCAAACTTCTCAGGAGTGAGTAACATTAGAGTAATGAAATTAAACCAACTCACTGGGATTTCAAAGGTCTTTTGATTAATCTGTTATGAATCTTTTTGAATATTGGGAGCAAAATATTTGTCCCAGAGTTCTAATCCTTCCTTAGAGAACTTGCTCATATCTTCAAGGGAGAACATAAATGTTTCCACCAAACCAAGCTGCAAGTGTGCCACCTCAGCAGGAACAACCTCATTGAAATGGAAATACTACAAATTCTAATTTTGATTATCCTGGTGATTGTCTTCTTGCATTGGAGAATTATCATTAGAAGCTTCACTATCTAAATCAGAATCAATGTCATGATAAGCCATCATGAGATTTTGAACTCCAATACCAAGCTGCTGAAAATTCTCAAAATTGAGTCCTTGGTCCTGTCCATGAACAATCACTGGACCTTCTGCTTGAACAAAGTCTTCAATATTTAAAGGTGCATCAAGCAGCTCAAGCTCTAAGGGACCCACAGGTATCTGTATATCTTGCTCCTGATTAACCTCTTCATTAATTATATTTGGGCCATTATGAGAGTGGTCACCATCAGAAATAGGAACAGACAAAGTGATACTACTGTTGCCATCTAGAGCATTGTTCTTAGCAGCAAAGCCAGGTAAATCACCTGCCACCTCCATGGCATTCAGCAAACCCTGAAATGCATTGTTTCCAAAGTTCTGATTAGCCTCATTTTGGTTCAGATTGCCAGCATTATCATTTGTAGCAGGAACCATTTGCTGATCTTGGTCATTTCCCACTAAAGGAACATTGTTCTGAAGAACAGGCGCAGCAGCAATTGGAACAGGGTGTGGATCAAGACCATCCACAGGAATTGGGTCTTCTTCTGGTGGTCCAACAACAGGGTTTTGAGACAGCACCTCAATAGAGAAAGTCCAAGATTCTGTGTCAACATGCTCACCATCAGTCAACCTGACACTTTTAGGAATTTCTCTCAGCTCTGAGCATCTAACCTTTGCCAGAATTCTACCTTTGTAGTTTGCATCATTTTCCCAGATGATCAATCTACCAAACTTACAAACAATGGCAGTGACATCTTCAGTTGACCAATTATCCAGAGGAGGGCCAACAAGTAAAATCCAACATTCAATGTTCTAGTGAGTTCTTCTCCAGTTAATACCCTCATTATGTTTAGTGAAAGAAATTGAAATGTCACCAAACACATGTGGTTTATTGTTCACTAACATGTCTCTGTCTCTAAGATGAGCAACCTGAACATATGCCTGACCAAAAGGGCATTTCTGGACTGATTTGAATCCAACACCAACACTGGCTAAGAAATCCATCAACACATCTCTGGCATTGGCAAAGTGAACCTGACCTGGAGGCATTGGAGTAATCGTGGCGATTGCGAAGTCTTCATGCTTTCTCCCTCTCCTGGGCAGAACCACACGGTGCACTGCAGTTCTTCCTTTGACATGCAGAATCTCGAAGCCATTGGGAACAAAAGGCTCTGGATTGATGGGAATGTTGGCCATGATGACCTTCTCCGCATGGGTCAGAGGAAGAGCTAATGGCGATTGAGCAGAGGAGATCCTGGGGTTTACTGTAGCTGAGGAAGAGGAGGGGACAAATTGGAGAGCTGCGGAAGGTAAGAGAGGAGACAGAGTAAAGAGCTCCTTAAATGACTTCGCCGTTACCGCTTCCAAAATTGGGCCATGGGCCTTGAACCAATTCGGGAAAGAATCCTTGGGCCAATTATTAGCATCTGGGGCTTTAAAAGTTGAATATTTCATAAATGGCAGTAATCCCGGCAAGACAAGATTTTTTCTTTTATATTGAAGAGGTGAATGATTTTTGCCTTTTGAATGCTCGCTAGAATTAAGAGGAGAATTAACAGGCGAATTGATTGGTCTTGAAACCGCCTCAGCATAACTTTCAGCCGTTAAACCGTTACCACGAGCGTTAATGGAATTAATATTTGCCAGAGGAAAAACTAATCTCTCAAAACCACTATGTTTAGGAGATTTTGGACGTGAAAGTCTTTCAAAAACTGTTCTTTTCTTTGGCATGACCAAATTCCATTCAGAATCTTGCTCTTTGTAATACTTTTTCTCTTCAAATAACCAATTTGGACCACCATTTCCCCACAGATGAACAAAGAGATCAAAGTCTTTTTCTGAGAATTTTCTGGAATTATAAATTTCAAAACCCACAGCTCTTGATGAGATAGAGAATCTAAACACCCTAGCTTGCAAAAGTTTGACATGAAATTGAGCAGCTACCCCTCCAAAGCAAGCTTGAAGAGCAAGACTAATGGTGTGAATGTCAAGTTTGAAGTTGGCACGACCAAAAGAAGCCACCAAATAAAATTCTCTTTTTCTAAAACCTGGCACAAAATTCACAGAGTGACCAAACTTTCATCTGATATCAGACTCAAATTTGCTGCCTCTGCTAAAATCAAGAGAAGGTGGAGGTACCTATGCTGATGAATCCAAAGAAGAATTCTGGATTTGAGTTGGTCGAGCCTTTTCTTCGATGAGATTTCCAACAATGACCTTGTGCACTGGCATCTCTATAGGAACACCCGGAGCTACATTTTCACCTTCTAATAAGAACCGAGCATCAATCAAAGAATCATCTTTATCAAAGAGAACCAATCTTTTAGCAAGGGGTCTGAGCAGAAGAATAGCTGATCTTTGAGATGACCAATCACCATTGACAAATGATGAACATAAAGCATGCCAACGAAGAGGAGATGGCTCCTTTGCAGGCCAAGGGGAGAAAAAAACAATCTTGCACCTTAGCAATGTGGGTGTTGAATCGAACTAAAGAACCAACATGAATTATTTCACCAACTTCAGCAGATCTACCCACCAAAGGGTCCTCAAGATCATTCAAGAGAAAAAGCCAATTCTTGGAAGACCATAAAACCAGAAAACTAGAGGATCTTTTACCATCATCCCAATCTCTCGAGCTTGGAAAAGAGATGGACCATCGTCCAGAAGGAGTAGACATGATGCAGAGAAGAACCAAGGAAGAGGAAGGTTGACCTTAGAGAGCACACGCCGGCGAAGAGCAAGGGGAGACGCCATGGTTACCACCAGACCTCCTTACCTCAGGAGCCATCTCCTGGGCATTCCTCCACCAGTTCTACACACATGATGTGATCCAACCATTTATTGCATCAAACAAATCAAAATAAAACTGAAAACAAAAACAACTGATGCTCCAAGAAAAATGCATAGAATACGAAGCAATAAAAATATAGTGTCTTGAAAGGTGACCTGATTTTTGCCGATGAAGAAGGGGTGCCTCGGGGGCATCCCCAAGCTTTGACGCTTGTACCTCTTGGATATTTCTTGGGGTGCATGGGCATCCCCAAGCTTGAGCTTTTGTCCATTCTTCACCTCATCTCATCATTCTCCAATCCCTACACTTGAAAACTTCCTTCATACAAAACTCAACACAATTCTATTAGCAACATTAGTGTAAGCATAATAATGAATCAACCCTTTTTGGTTCAGATTTCAACTCAAAACCACCACATATAAAGTATATACTACTGTAGCAACTTCCCCAAAAGTCTCGTGATCAAAAGAACTCAAAAAGAAAGCGATCGAGAGGCAAACACAAATAGTGGCAGAAATCTGTCAAAACAGAACAGCTGTCAAAGGTCAATTTTTTTCGAGGACCTTCTGTTGCTCAAATCAAAAAGTGCAAAACTAATGAAAGTTTGGATAAAACCTGGGGCATATGCACAAGAAATTTCTGGTCAACAGATATTCTGAGAATTTTCTAGAATTTTTACGGTGCAGCACCAAAATCTGTTTCAGAATAGCAACTTCCCCAGATCTTACCTTACTCAAATTAGAGGTTCTTCTTGGCACAATGATGCGGGCAGATAGCCACCTAGTTGGGAACCCAAGAGGAAGGTATGATGAGAACAGTAGCAAGTCTTCCCTCAGTAAGAAACTGAGGTTTATCGAACCAGTAGGAAAAAGCCAAACTTCAGAAGGTGATGCCTGCTAGCTTCGTGACAGCTCCGGACAATTTATAAGGTGCCTTGTCCAGGGCTTTGCTTTGCACCAGCAGCAACGTGGAACCTGCACACAACACAACCAAGAACTTTGCTCCCAACTTACGATGAGGTTGTCAATCTCACCGGTTTGCTGTAAACAAAGAATTGAGCGTATCGAGTGGAAGGCAATAGTAGTATGCGAGAAAGTAAATAGTGTGAGTAAAAGTAAACAGTAATAGCAATGTAAAGGAAATTGGACCGGGGTCCACAGTTCACTAGTGGTGTCTCCCCATAAGATAAATAACGACATGTTGGGTAAACAAATTACAGTTGGGCAATTGATAGAATAAAGATAACGTGCATATGTCACGAGGATCACTATGAGATTTACTCTGGGCATTACAACAAAATACATAGACCGCTATCCAACTGCATCTATGACTAATAATCCACTCGCGGGGAATCATCCGAGGACCCCTTGAGTATTAAGTTGCGAACAACAGATAACTACATTAAGCAAAGTGTGTAATGTAAACAAAACAAATGTCCTTGGACACAAGATTGTTGTTTTCTCCCTAGTGGCAACAACACATCTACAACCTTAGAGGTTTTTATCACTCCCCCAGATTAAATAGAGGCATGAACCCAACTATCGAGCATAAATACCCCCTCTTGGAGTTACTAGTATCTACTTGGCCAAGATAGCTACTAACAACAGAGAGCATGCAAGATCATAAACAACATAGAGATAATATAAGATTAAATTCAGAACATCAACTTAACATAACACCAATATTCATCGGATCCCAACAAACACATGTAGAATTACATAAGGATGATCTCGATTATGTAGGGCAGCTCACGAGATCTAAACATGAAGCACATGGTGGAGAACACAACCATCTAGATACTGCTATGGACCCATAGTCTATGGTAGACTACTCACTCATCGCGCCGGAGGCAAGCATGGCGATGAAGAAGACCTCCGATGGCGATTCCCCTCTCTAGCAGGGTACCAGGAAGAGCTTCTGGACCCTCCTGATCTCGGGTCAACAACGGCGGCGGATCGCGATGAGTCTTTATAGGCGAAGGGGCGGCGTCAGGAGTGGACCAGGGCGGCCTCACCACCAGGGGGCGCGGGCCAGGGGCTGGCCGCGCCGCCCTATGGTGTGGTTGGCCCGTGGCCCCCCTCCATCTCCTCTTCGGTCTTCGCGAAGCTTTGGTAAAAATAGGAGGTTCGGCTTTTGTTTCATCTGATTTCGAGAATATTTCCTATGTAACTTTTTTGAAACACAAAAATAGCAGAAAACAGGGAACTGACACTGTGGCATCTTGTTAATAGGTTAGTTCCGGAAAATGCATAAAAACGCCACAAAGTGTAACAAAACACTAAGCAAATGGTGTAAGAACAAGCATGGAGCATCAAAAATTATAGATACGTTTGAGACATATCACACAACAGCGAAATAAAAAGGATAAGGAGCGGTTATTACAGTAGTAATAACTTCCAAGACTCGAATAAAACTAAAAGTACTGAAAATGAAACAATGGGTTATCTCCCAAGAGTGCTTTTCTTTAACGCCTTTGAGCTAGGCGCAGTAATTTGAAAAGATGCTCATGTAGGCGCCATAAAAGAGCTTAAGGCAAAGGCGCCATATAAGAACTTGAAGCAAGAGGGAGCATCAAAAAGCAAATGTGAAACATATTGAAATCTAAACCACTTCCTATGCATAGGAATCTTGTAAGAGAATAAATCAACTAAGCACATAGTAACAAACATGGATAGATAAAACAAGTGCAACTTCAAGATTTCCAACATAAAGAGGGGAAACTTAATTTTGTTGAGATCCATCAAACCATGTTTCCCTCTCTCATAATAACTTTCAGTAGCATCATGAATAGAATTAACAATATAGCTATCACATAAAACATCCCTATCATGAGCCACATGCACAAAAGGATTAATACTCCCCACATGAACAATCGTAGTAGAAGCAAATTCAACAAAATTAGTCTCATCAACATAATCATCAAAAATAGGAGGCATATTGTAATCATACCTTGTTTCCTCCTCAATAGTAGGTGAACTGAAAATGTTATACTCATCATAAGCAATAGAATAGCTATTTTCCAAAGCGTATTCATGTAACGCCCCGCCTTTAACTAAAGGCAGAACTCCTGTGTATCTGTGCCATTCCCTGGATCAGTAGATAGCACCACAGTACAAAATAAGTAAATCATTGCAATAGCATCAATATTATAACGTAAATCCAGTTACATAGGTCTTCTACCTTATGAGTACACATCATAGGGCATAGTTGTAGTGAGCTTCCATCTTCATCAAGTGCCACAGGCAGACATGTTGGAATGTAAGCTCGAGATCCTACTCCTGGTTCCTTACTCGAAATAAAACCTGCACGTTTGAATATGCAGCCCCAGAGGGGTCAGTACAATGATGTACTGGCAAATGACACATATTTGGTGGCATTTTGTGGAAAGACTATACTACATGATATTTGGCTAGTGGGTCTCAAAGGCTAATTTGCATAAAGCAAGTTTTTATCCTATCAAAACATTTTTAAAACATTCAGGTTTTCTTTAAGGTCAAGGTAACCCCAGATGATAACCACCACACAAACCTTGGGTTGATAGCCAAGTTGTGTGGCTCTAGGTAGTAACTCAACAAAACACGAATAACTCTCAGGTGATAACCACCACATACCATGGGTTGATAGCCAGGTATATGGCCCTGAGTAGCTTGATTCAAATAAAGCCCCAAGATAACCCTTAGGTGATAACCACCACACATGTCCTGAGTTGATAGTCAGGTGTGTAGCCCTAAGTAGCTAGTCTTGGGATTGGTGAGGACCCTTAGGTGATAACCACCATACATGTCCTGAGTTGATAGTCAGGTGTGTAGCCCTAAGTAGTCACTATTCAAGTTTGGTTCAATTAAAGCCCCAAGATAACCCTTAGGTGATAACCACCACACAAGTCCTGAGTTGATAGTCAGGTGTGTAGCCCTAAGTAGCTAGTCTTGGGATTGGTGAGGACCCTTAGGTGATAACCACCACACATGTCCTGAGTTGATAGTCAGGTGTGTAGCCCTAAGTAGTCACTATTCAAGTTTTAATTATTCTGAAATTGTGATGAGATTCCTTTCGCGCGACATGTCCTCTCTCTGTTCCTAGGTACAACCAATACAAAGTACTCTCAGGTGATAACCACCACACATGTCCTGGGTTGATAGCCAGGTGTGTAGGCCTGAGTTGTGTACTCTCAGGTGATAACCACCACACATGTCCTGGGTTGATAGCCAGGTGTGTGGCCCTGAGTAGCCACAAGATTGCACCCAGGTGGTTCATTGGGTTATTAATTTTCATCTTTACATATCATACACAACATGGCATTGGCATCAACATTTTTCATAAATTTGATATTCAATCCTAGCAAGGTAGGGTTTGAGGGATAGTTTCACACTACTAGGATCTAAGCATTTGCAAAGTCTTTGCAATTGAAAACATTAGAACACCTATCATGCATACTACATTAAAAACACTAATGCAGTATTTGAAAAGTAGGTCAAGAATGTGTGTCACTTGCCTTTCTGAAGATCACGACGTTTCACTTCTCTCAACTAAGATCGTAGCTCTTCGCACAAACTATAGCACAGAAATAACATAACATAAACATATCATTCAAACACAAGCAAACAATTCAAACAAGTGAAAAGTGTTTGTTCAACAATTTAGTTTTATTGAGATGTTATGATAGAAAGATATGGCAAAGGAAATACGATTTGTGAGATATGGGTTTGAGAGCTAAGCCGGGGAAGATCAATATGATTTGAGAGAGAATTGGGCTAGGCAAAAATATAATTGATGGAGTTTTTATACTTTATTAAAGCATATATGAGTTTTAGGAATAGCTCATGTGAAATAAATTACACAAGAGTCAATTTGTGCAACTACAATACTATTGAGTAAATGTGACAACAATTACTCTTGAATAGTATCTATTGCACTTAGAAACTAGGCTAGGTTTTAAGAATGCTTGAACTACTCAATTAGCACATTTGCAAGTTGAATAGTTCAATACATGTGAACAAAACTAAGTAGGCATTGGATTGGGTATGAATGATTGATATTTGAGGACATGGCTCAAATGGTTCATTGATCAACATGGGGTATAACACATACTATGGTACGCGTTATAACAACTCCACATTAATAGAACCTAAGTTTGAGATGAATTCATATTCTACTCAAGTAGCACAATTGCAATTTGAATATATATATGAATTAGACAAAAATATGTGAATAGATTCACTTGAGTTTTAGAATGATGCAACATAACACTACTGAATAAAGTGTGATAACACTTACTCAAAATAGTACATGTTACACATGGGCTTGGGCTAGGATTCATATAACATTGAAATACTCAATTAACTCAAATGCAAATTGAATAGTTCAATGCAAGGCTAAGATTGAGTAGACATGAATAAATGGCTATAGGTAATGGATATGTATAGATGATGTTTGAAAACATGGCTTAAGGTTCCTAATGAGTAAATGGGATTGGGTTAAGTACTATGATGTTGATTTGATCAATACCATAGTAGTAAAGGTTGAAACTAAGATTGATAGTATCACACTTTACTCAAATGACACATTTGTAATTTGAATAAGTGGGTACTATACAAGATAGGTTTAAGTGAAATGATCTTGATCAAGATGTTATTTGGATTAACAGAACTAAAGATATGAATTAAACATGCTAACAGAAGGTTTGATTCCAATTTGAAAATAGTTTCAAATTGAATCCATAAAATATAATATATTACTATACTACTGAATTCTATAGTTCCTAAGGATTCCAACGGTATATTATTTTCTATTTTTGGACACGGGAAACAAAAGATATGAATTATCAAAGTTTTGGATGAAATCTGATTCAAATTTCTATTTTAAAGTCTGTTTGAATCTGGGAAGGCCACGTGGCGTGACGGTATTCGCCGGTACCAGTTCGTTTGGATCGCCATCGTGGAGCGTTGGATCTTATTAGATCTGGACGGACCCGATCATCCTGTACTGTAGCGCCCTGCCTTTTGCTAAAGACAGAACTCCTGTGTATTGTGCCATTCCCTGGATCAGTAGATAGCACCACAGTACAAAATATAGTAATCATTGCAATAGCATCAATATTACAACATAAATCCAGTTACATAGGTCTTCTACCTTATGAGTACACAGCATAAAGCATAGTTGCAGTGAGCCTCCATTCTTCATCACGTGCCACAGGCAGACATGTTGGAATGTAGTCTCGAGATCCTACTCCTGGTTCCTTACTCGAAATAAAACCTGCACGTTTGAATATGCAGCCCCAGAGGGGTCAGTACAATGATGTACTGGCAAATGACACATATTTGGTGGCATTTTTGTGGAAAGACTATACTACATGACATTTGGCTGGTGGATCTCATAGGCTGATTTGCATAAAGCCAATTTTATCCTATAATCCATTTTAATACTTTCTTTCAACAAATTTTATTTTTCAAGGGTCAAGACATCCCCCATACATTACATACTGGCCGGTATGTAGTTCTGGGCGAAACTCAACAAAGTTTGGAACCTCAGGCACCACCACCCCTCGGAGTGTATGGTCCTTAGTTCCTACCTAGAGGTTTCTAGACAGATTTTAATAATTCAGAAACGGTGATGAGATTCTTCCGTACATTCCATGTCTAGAGACTTAATTGTCCATAACCGAGGACACGGCTAATCGATTAGTTTTTAAACACCTTGCAAGGGTTGTGCACTTTCACCTTACGATTCATTTTATGCCCATACATAAAATGAAACGAGACCTTTTAGAGGAGAGGGCAACTAACTGGCAAGAACCGCTCCCAACCTATAATTCATCTACCACCGTCTTCTTGCACACAAGTTGCACTCCCACATCTAATCAGTCAAGACAGAGCCCATAATGTCATAAGGCTGCACTGGAAGTACACTAAGCATGGAAGACATAGCCATCTCTTTATTCCTGGGTGGCCATCCCGAGCGGTATTCTGAACCCACATCCTCTTAACAAGGCATGCGTCCCAGAACCCACCTACCTCGTCTCCTCTTATCAAACCAATCCACCCAGGTGTTTCATTTTAGTTGAAGTTCTTAATTTGTTCACAAAACACTTTTTTGCAAGTGATCTTAGCATGGCATCAATATTTTCGAAGTAAGTAGCTTCCTATCAGGTGGGGTTTTGAGGGATAGCTACACACTACTAGGGTCTAAGCATTTGATAAAACAGTTGAATAAATCACCTATCATGCATACTACAAGAGGTGAGTATACTAATGCATAAGAAAAATGGGTAAGGGACATGTGTGTCACTTGCCTTTTTGAAGATCACGACGTTTCACTTCTCTCAACTAGGCACGTAGCTCTTCGCACAAACTATAGCACAGAAATAACATAACATAAACAATCCATACAAACACAAACAAACAATTTAAGCAATCGAAGGAATTCGTTTAACTATTTAGCTTTATTGAGATGTTGTGATTTGAAGGATATGGTAAAAGATCATGAATGAATTTGAGAGCTTAGTTGGGAAGGATCCGTATGATTTGAGAGGGAATTGGTCTAGGCATCTTTAAGAATGCTTGAACTACTCAAATAGCACATTTGCAAGTTGAATAGTTCAATACATGTAAACAATACTAAGTGGGCATTGGATTGGGTATGAATGGTTGATATTTGTGGACATGGCTCAAATGGTTCATTGATCAACATGGTGTATAACACATACTATGGTACGGGTTATAACAGCTCCACATTAATATGATCTAGGTTTGGGATGAATTCATATTCTACTCAAGTAGCACAATTGCAGTTTGAATATATATGAATTAGACAAAGTATAATGAGTGAAATCTTTATGCTTTATCAAAGCATATTGTATCTTGGAATATCTCATGTGGATAAATCACATAAGAGACAAAATAGTGCAATAGCAATACTATTGAATAAGTATAACAAAAATTATTCTTAAATAGTATATATTACACTTAGACAATGGGCTAGGAAATGTGAAGCATTGAGTTACTCAATTAACTCATTTGTTAATTGAATAGTTCTATGCAAGGTTAAGATTGAGTAGACATGAATAAATGGCCATAGGTAAAGGATAGGTATAGATGATGTTTGAAACATGGCTTAAGGATTTCTAAAGAGTATACATGATTGGGTTAAGTACTATGATGTCGATTTGATCAATACCATAGTAGCAAAGGTAGAAACTAAGATTCAAGTATCACACTTTACTCAAACAACACAATTGTAATTTGAATAAGTGGGTACTATACAAGATAGGTCTAAGTGAAAATGATCTTGATCAAGATGTGGTTTAGACAACATTGATGTCTAGGTATGATCGTAGGGTTTTCTAAAGTAGAAGGAATCATTGATAGAAATTAATCTATATAGGAATACTCAAATTCTCATTTTAGAATTTGAATAATTGTGACATGGTTCAAGAAATTATGGGAGTGATGCTACTGGATAGCTTACAGTAATACAAAGTCACTGCAATTGGAATCACTCTAAAATAAGTTATAGAATTCAAACTATGATCAAATTAGTGATTTGGATAGATTTGAATGCACAAAGTGTGTGCACGTATCAAATTTGGATTTTCTTGATCCTATGATGTTCTACATGATCAGAGGATTCCAAAGACTACAAATTTGTAATTTTTGGACACTTGGTTCTAAAGATATGAATTAATCATGCTAACAGAGAGTTTGATTTCAATTTGAAAATAGTTTCAAATCGAACCCATAAAATATAAGATATTATTGTACTAGTGGATTCTAGATGTTCTAAGGATTCCAACGGTATATCATTTGTTAATTTTGGGCTTATGGATTAAAAGATATGAATTTTGCAAGATTGAGTTGAAATCTGATTAGAAAACCTATTTGAAAATTTGTTTAATCCGAGGCTGGCCACGTGGTGTGTTCTTATTAGCTAATACCGGTTCGGTCGGATCGGGCTTTACGGCCATTGGATCTAAAAAGGAATGAGTGGCTCAGATCTGGGGGTACCGATTCGTTAAGTGATTTAACAGGAGCCGATGGATTTTAATCTGACGGTCAGTGAGAAAGCGAGAGGCGGCTCACCGGGCTAGCTAGGGTTTGGGTCGCCGACGGCGAGCTCCGGCTCTGGATGTGAACGACGGCGAGCTTCCGGGGGTTGCCGATGGTGAGGGAGTATCGGACGGGGTGCAGAAGAGGTCGGCGAACTCGGAAAGATCCTTGGGATGCTCGATTGCATCCAGTAGAAGAGGGGAGGGGCGACTGGAGAAGGCGAGGACGACGGTGACCTTCGGGTCGCGGTGAAGCATCGATTTCCCTGCAAAATCGGATAGCCAAGGGACATGGGGTGAGGCGCCAGATCATGGGAGGAAGAATAGGACAAGAGAGAGAGCCCGAGGACACCTTGGTGCGCCGGAATTTGGCCTGCATGGCCGCAGCAACCGTGGTCTCCGGCAAGCAATTCCGACGGCTTGGCGGGGATTTGAGTGAGGGAAGAAAGGGAAATTGGAGAGGAGAGGGGGGGATATTTGTAGGCGCGGAGAGAGCTCGAAACGGGCAGGGTTAATTGAGGGATTAAGAGGGGGAGTAACTCCGGCCATTTCCAGTAACCAGAGAGAGAGGAAGAGAAATTAGCGGGAGGAGGGGGATGACATGCGGGTCCCACCTATCGGCGAGGGGGAGAGAGGAGGGCTGTACCGATTCGGGAGGAGGGCTTCCTGGGCTGCGGGCTGGGTCCTCTTCTGGGCCGAAAGGGTTCCCCGAGGTCCAGTTTCATATTTTCTTTTCTCTTCTTCTTTTTCTTTTTTCTGTTTTCTTATTTCCTTCATAAAATTTGCAATTTGATTCAAATCAAACCAAACCAATTTCATAAATTTTGTAAAATTCACAGAAAGGTTTTTAATCAACATCAAACATGTTTTCAGAACTAAAACAAGATTTTTAATAACACATCTTAAATGAGCCTAATGGCCTTGTTTGCATAAAATAATAGAAATAGAGTTTGAACTTGATTCTTTCTAAAATAGTAAAATAATAGTTTTATAAAAATAATGATTGAGATACACACTCAATTATGGTTTGAAAAAGCAACCTTTATTGAATAAAGCAAACTTTGTAAAGTTTCTAAAATTCAAAGTATCAAAGTGGGACAGTAAGAAACAGGTTTTTAATATAAAATAAGACTTTCCAATAAAACTTTATGAACTTGGCAAAAAGGACTTTGCTTGCATAACAAAAATAGAACTAGGGTTTGAGAATAAATCTTTTGAAAATAGGAGAAATAATACTTTATATAATATTATTTACAAATTGTTTTCAAATCACAATTTGCAATGCAAACCTTTAAGACAATAGAATCATTTTAGAAGGTATCCTTTGCAAGTAGCTTGCATAGGTTTGAATAAAAGATGGAAAATAGTAATTCAAATTCTTTTATTTTTCCCAAAGAAACTCTTCAAGAAATAATAGAAAGCCTGGGATAGGTTTTCAAATAAAGCTTTCAGATAAACTCAAAAGTTTTAAATCCCTGTGAAAATCCAATCATCTCAAGCATAACAAAAGCGAAAAATTTCCCCCAAAATTTGATAAAATCTTGGGATGTTACATGTACCCCTTCGGAAAAAGAAAGAACGACCATCGTTGGATCAAGATCGGGCGGTTGAGACGGGATCTGCTCACCTAGGGTTTTTGTGACTCGCCGGAGATGGCGCGGGCGGCGGCGCTGCGGCCAGGTGGATGCCGGCGATGACGTTTCCGAGGTCTCGGGCGACGGCGGAGGCGCGGACTGTGCTCGTCTCGACAAGGGAAAGATGGGGGCGTGGTCGACGGCGTCGCTCGTGTCCAGGAGCGATGAGGAGGCGCGGCCGAAGAGAGAGCGGGCGTCGGCGAGATCCAGTGGTCTTGCGTCGTCGAATCCCTGTGCGGAATCGGTTGGGAAAAAGGATCACCAGGTGCGCCGGTGCAAGGTAAAGTAGGGGGAGGTCGAAGAGGGGATGCGGGCTCACCGATGGCCGTCGATTCCTATGGAAACCCGGCGGCGGTACTGCAGCTCCGACGAACGATTACGACGGCCTAGCGGCGCAATCGGGAGAGGGAAAAAGGGGGAAGAGGAGAGGAGGTTGAGGCCTTCTTATAGGCGTGGTCGGGGAAGAAACGGGCAGGTATTAAAAGGAATTAAAGGGGGGAGAGGAATTCTCGCCGGTGGGGTCTGCGCGGGAGTAACGGCTGGAGGAGGGAGATGACAGGTGGGTCCCACCTGTCGGCGAGGGGGAGAGAGAAGGGCTGGATAACGGTTCGGGTGTGACTGGGTGGGCCAAGGCTGAAATGTTCGCTGGGCCAGATTTGCTCCCCGAGGCCCTTTTCTATTTTTATTTTCTCTCTTCCTTTTCTTTTCTGTTTTCTTATTCCTTTTATAACTTTTGCATATTGAATCCAAATCAAGCCAAACCAATTTCATAAATTTTGTAAAATTCACAGAAAGGTTTTAAACCAATATGAAACATATTTTCTGAACCAAAACAAGAATTATAATAAAAGATCTTAATTAAGCCTAATGGCTTTGTTTGCATAAAATAATAGAAATAGAGTTTGAACTCGATTCTTTCTAAAATAGCAAAATAATAGTTTATGAAATAATGATCGAGAAACATATTCAATTATGGTTTGAAAAAGCAACCCATATTGAATAAAGCAAATTTTGTAAAACAATCTTTTGCAAGCAAGCTTGCATAAGGCTGATTAAAAGCAAGAAAGTAATATTTTGATTTTTGGTTTTTCTCAAAGAGGTTCCTTAAGAAAATAATAGAAAGTTTAAAATAGTTTTCTAATAAAGCTTTCTAATAGACTCAAAAAGTTTTAAATCCCTATGAAATTTCAATCAATGCACTCAAAACAAAAGCAAAATTTCCGCCAAAATTTGATAAAATCTTGGGATGTTACAAACTACCACCCTTAAAAGAAATCTCGTCCTCGAGATTGGAGAGGCTAGAAAGAAAGTAGGTATTAGGTTATCTAGGTTTAGGTATCTGGGTGGCTACCACCCTTAAAAGAAAATTCCTCTTGGTGGTGTCTTGATGCTTCCTTAGGCACTTGCATTTTGTTCCCAGCTTGCATTCACTGTTGTGCCAAATTTTGATGTTCACAAATATGTTCAAAAGTGGATATACCAAGGGTTCCATCCAATTCTGGTGATAAGCAGATATCATCCGTTGCGTTGTCATCAACAAGGTAGTCCACATCTTCCAAGAATGTGTATCTAGCCTTTTCTTGGTCGGTCCTCACCAAGGCCAGGACAGCATACAGGCTATCAACATACTCCTTGTTGCTTTTTAGCTGATTTTCATTACAGAATCTCAAAAGATGACTCAGTGCCAGGTACTGCATGCTTGCCCCACGAACATGATGAGACCACACATCCCAATGAATTAGGATGGCATCTCTCTGCAGTCTTCTCAAGCATTTCATAGGGGTAAACAAGGTGGACTCTGTAAGAGGTACTTGCACCTTTAAGGGACGGAAGGTCGCCTTATAACCAGCATTGTTGAACCCATTCAAGTTACCGGAGCAAGTTGTGCTACTTGCCACAGCTACCAGATGGTCCTTAAGAATTCCTTTAGCAACCGTCTTCATAGTTGTTGAGAGGCGCTGAACAACTTGATCATATCTCGAAGATGAACTCCTTCTCAGGGAAATGGGATCTAACGAAGCTTTCATGGGCAGGAAAGTAGTTTCAGGGATTCTGAGAGTTGCCCCATAATGTCGTGGGTCGGGATGGGGTAGACTTCGGTGGCGTAAAGCTTTGGAATCAGGAGATAATCTCATAGGTAGTGGTGACTGTCTTTGTTGTGACTCTCTGGAGAGGAGTGACATCTCTTTTATAGGCACAGGGAGGTAGCCGGACAGGTCACGTGGGGAGTCGATACGAAGGGTCGGGAAGGTAAACCGAACTGGCAGCAGCCAAAGTTGAACAGTCTTCGCATTCAAAGCCCACTGAGCAAAACGTCTCTGATTCATGTAGCTGTTCAAATACCAAAACATCCTCACCGTAGTCCTACGTTTTGGCCACACTGGCTCACTATAAGGGATGTAACAATTTATCCTCCTAAGGTTATGGTTTATCGACGTCGTCTCTCATGTAGGTATGTCCCTCTAGATTAACCATTCCTCATAACAAGAGTGAACAATAGGAGTAGTCATCATGGGGGCCAATCCATGTCGCACTCAATCATTACCTTGTATTTGGTTTGGTGCATCTCGCATCCTAACATCTTGGTCAACCTCACTAGCTTTTAAACAAAAGTTTTTTTTTTGAAAATTTGGAATCAAGATCCCAAATCTTATTTTGAATTTTGAAATCAAAATCTATCATCCCTAGCTAGAGGTTTTTGCGCGAACTTGGTCGTATGACTTTAACTCTGGGGTTACAAATTCTTTAGCTTGCTATTTCATTGAGAAGTAAAATTCACTCAACAAGGTTGTCTTTAGCTCTTACAAGTCCTTACAATATTTATTACAAGGCTGTAGCTGCATACAAATTCTTTCAAGTTGGCTATACTTTGTTGTGTCTTCTCCTTGTATTTTGCGGCATCCTTCGGTCATCCCAGTTCACTGAGGTCTTGTAGTACCATTTTTTGAACATTTATCCGCATAGTGTCCCTTTTTTTGCACTTGTAACAAGTGATTGTCGAGAGATCCTTCCTAACCACCGGTTTGGAGTGGTGTTGTCCATTTCCTCCATTATGATTTCCATTGTCTCCATTATGATGATCATTGGAGTGGTTTCCATTGTTTCCACCATTGTACCTATGGCCATTGAATTTACCATTTCCATAGCCTTCGAAGAGGTGGAGTCTTTTATGGGAATGTCCAGTATGGGTCTTGCCATTGCTGTGCTTCCTCTTACGGTTTTCCTCTTTTCTTATGTTGTTGTCCAGAGTAACCGCTTGGTCTAGCAGAGCCTGGTAGTTGGAGCATAAGCTACTGATAGAGGTATCTTCAGTTCCCCTTTGAGTCCACGGAGAAACTTATCCTTCCTCTTGGCATCAGTGTCGATGTCTTCTGGTGCGTACCTTGACAGAGAGCAGAAGTCATCCATGTACTCCTTTAGTGTCCTGTCACCCTGCTTCAGAGTGCGGAACTCATCTTTCTTTAGATTCATAATGCCCGTGGAGATATGAGCATTACGAAAGCCTTCCCTGAAGGAATCCCAGTCCAGACCTTCAATTGGATTGGTGACTTGGTAAGTATCCCACCACATTGCTGCTGGTCCCTCTAGCAGGTGGGCAGTGAATCTAATCTTTTCAGCATCTGTGCAATCACAGGTAACCAAGTCCTTGCTGACTGAACGCAGCCAGTCATCGGCCACTATTGGGTCTGTGGCAAAAGAAAACTTGTTGGGTCTAAGCTTCAGGAAACGTGCTAGTCGGTCAACTTGGGGTGGGGGTGGTGGATTGTTGTTGTTGTTCATGAGGTTGGTGCTTGCTTGGATGAATTGGGTCATCATCTGCATGAGCTGGGCTTGACCTGTGGCTAACTGTTGGACCACATCATAGAGGTTGTTGATGTTGTTGTCGTTGTTGTTGTTGTTGTTGTTGTTGTTGTTGTTGTTGTTTTCACGGCGAGGTGGCATCTGAGGTGGTTTTAGCAAAGGTGAGTAATAGATAGATAGAACTAAAGAAGAAAATTTTCCTACCCATGCACAAACCAACAAACCATGCAACAAACAAACATAAACCAAACAATCATAGAAAAATCTTTTTGATAAGTTTTGGAAAAACACGCTAACAAAATAATATGGTCATACACCAATTTTGTATGATCATAGAAGCATCTATAAATCGTTGGTTCTATAAACTAGAATCTTGGTGGTCTATTCTATTATAGTTTCATTGTTCCATTTCTTATTTCCACTTCCCCAATGAATCGTTGGTGTTGGGCAACCTTCATATCCACATTTCCTCGAGCTCTTTGTTGGTCTTCAATGTAGTTCTTCATGTTGGATCAAGGTCAACCTATGAAGTAGAAGTCTCATTCTTCTAGCACATTGTGTTCTTCTGTCCTTTCTTGATGGTTCCAAGAGTTGGGTCATCTAAGGGAATCATTTGAAAATGAAGTAGGGGAGAAATACAAGGAGTTTCAAGATGCAAACAATCTTTTAAAATTTAAATCGAAGCAAGATGAGATAGAGATTTTTATCCTAGGGTCTTCCTATCTCTAATCCAAACCTAGGGCCTCGATCCTACAGGCAACACTATGCTCTGATACCATTCTGTAACGCCCCGCCTTTAACTAAAGGCAGAACTCCTGTGTATCTGTGCCATTCCCTGGATCAGTAGATAGCACCATAGTACAAAATAAGTAAATCATTGCAATAGCATCAATATTATAACGTAAATCCAGTTACATAGGTATTCTACCTTATGAGTACACAGCATAGGGCATAGTTGCAGTGAGCTTCCATCTTCATCAAGTGCCACAGGCAGACATGTTGGAATGTAAGCTCGAGATCCTACTCCTGGTTCCTTACTCGAAATAAAACCTGCACTTTTGAATATGCAGCCCCAGAGGGGTCATTACAATGATGTACTGGCAAATGACACATATTTGGTGGCATTTTGTGGAAAGACTATACTACATGATATTTGGCTAGTGGGTCTCAAAGGCTAATTTGCATAAAGCAAGTTTTTATCCTATCAAAACATTTTTAAAACATTCAGGTTTTCTTTAAGGTCAAGGTAACCCCCAGATGATAACCACCACACAAACCTTGGGTTGATAGCCAAGTTGTGTGGCTCTGGGTAGTAACTCAACAAAACACGAATAACTCTTAGGTGATAACCACCACATACCATGGGTTGATAGCCAGGTATATGGCCCTGAGTAGCTTGATTCAAATAAAGCCCCAAGATAACCCTTAGGTGATAACCACCACACATGTCCTGAGTTGATAGTCAGGTGTGTAGCCCTAAGTAGCTAGTCTTGGGATTGGTGAGGACCCTTAGGTGATAACCACCACACATGTCCTGAGTTGATAGTCAGGTGTGTAGCCCTAAGTAGTCACTATTCAAGTTTGGTTCAATTAAAGCCCCAAGATAACCCTTAGGTGATAACCACCACACAAGTCCTGAGTTGACAGTCAGGTGTGTAGCCCTAAGTAGCTAGTCTTGGGATTGGTGAGGACCCTTAGGTGATAACCACCACACATGTCCTGAGTTGATAGTCAGGTGTGTAGCCCTAAGTAGTCATTATTCAAGTCTTAATTATTCTGAAATGGTGATGAGATTCCTTTTGCGCGACATGTCCTCTCTCTGTTCCTAGGTACAACCAATACAAAGTACTCTCAGGTGATAACCACCACACATTTCCTGGGTTGATAGCCAGGTGTGTAGGCCTGAGTTGTGTACTCTCAGGTGATAACCACCACACATGTCCTGGGTTGATAGCCAGGTGTGTGGCCCTGAGTAGCCACAAGATTGCACCCAGGTGGTTCATTGGGTTATTAATTTTCATCTTTACAAATCATACACAACATGGCATTGGCATCAACATTTTTCATAAATTTTATATTCAATCCTAGCAAGGTAGGGTTTGAGGGATAGTTTCACACTACTAGGATCTAAGCATTTGCAAAGTCTTTGCAATTGAAAACATTAGAACACCTATCATGCATACTACATTAAAAACACTAATGCAGTATTTGAAAACTAGGTCAAGAATGTGTGTCACTTGCCTTTCTGAAGATCACGACGTTTCACTTCTCTCAACTAAGCTCGTAGCTCTTCGCACAAACTATAGCACAGAAATAACATAACATAAACATATCATTCAAACACAAGCAAACAATTCAAACAAGTGAAAAGTGTTTGTTCAACAATTTAGTTTTATTGAAATGTTATGATAGAAATATATGGCAAAGGAAATACGATTTGTGAGATATGCGTTTGAGAGCTAAGCTGGGGAAGATCAATATGATTTGAGAGAGAATTGGGCTAGGCAAAAATATAATTGATGGAGTTTTTATACTTTATTAAAGCATATATGAGTTTTAGGAATAGCTCATGTGAAATAAATTACACAAGAGTCAATTTGTGCAACTACAATACTATTGAGTAAATGTGACAACAATTACTCTTGAATAGTATCTATTTCACTTAGAAACTAGGCTAGGTTTTAAGAATGCTTGAACTACTCAATTAGCACATTTGCAAGTTGAATAGTTCAATACATGTGAACAAAACTAAGTAGGCATTGGATTGGGTATGAATGATTGATATTTGAGGACATGGCTCAAATGGTTCATTGATCAACATGGGGTATAACACATACTATGGTACGGGTTATAACAACTCCACATTAATAGAACCTAAGTTTGAGATGAATTCATATTCTACTCAAGTAGCACAATTGCAATTTGAATATATATATGAATTAGACAAAAAATATGTGAATAGATTCACTTGAGTTTTAGAATGATGCAACATAACACTACTGAATAAAGTGTGATAACACTTACTCAAAATAGTACATGTTACACATGGGCTTGGGCTAGGATTCATATAACATTGAAATACTCAATTAACTCAAATGCAAATTGAATAGTTCAATGCAAGGCTAAGATTGAGTAGACATGAATAAATGGCTATAGGTAATGGATATGTATAGATGATGTTTGAAAACATGGCTTAAGGTTCCTAATGAGTAAATGGGATTGGGTTAAGTACTATGATGTTGATTTGATCAATACCATAGTAGTAAAGGTTTAAACTAAGATTGATAGTATCACACTTTACTCAAATGACACATTTGTAATTTGAATAAGTGGGTACTATACAAGATAGGTTTAAGTGAAATGATCTTGATCAAGATGTTATTTGGATTAACAGAACTAAAGATATGAATTAAACATGCTAACAGAAGGTTTGATTCCAATTTGAAAATAGTTTCAAATTGAACCCATAAAATATAATATATTACTATACTACTGGATTCTATAGTTCCTAAGGATTCCAACGGTATACTATTTTCTATTTTTGGACACGGGAAACAAAAGATATGAATTATCAAAGTTTTGGATGAAATCTGATTCAAATTTCTGTTTTAAAGTCTGTTTGAATCTGGGAAGGCCACATGGCGTGACGGTATTCGCCGGTACCGGTTCGTTTGGATCGCCATCGTTGAGCGTTGGATCTTATTAGATCTGGACGGACCCGATCGTCCTGTACCCCTTCGGAAAAAGAAAGAACGACCATCGTTGGATCAAGATCGGGCGGTTGAGACGGGGTCTGCTCACCTAGGGTTTTTGTGACTCGCCGGAGATGGCGCGGGCGGCGGCGCTGCGCCCAGGTGGATGTCTGCGATGAAGTTTCCGAGGTCTCGGGCGACGGCGGAGGCGCGGACTGTGCTCGTCTCAACAAGGGAAAGATGGGGGCGTGGTCGACGGCGTCGCTCGTGTCCAGGAGCGATGAGGAGGCGCGGCCGAAGAGAGAGCGGGCGTCGGCGAGATCCAGTGGTCTTGCGTCGTCGAATCCCTGCGCGGAATCGGTTGGGAAAAAGGATCACCAGGTGCGCCGGTGCAAGGTAAAGTAGGGGGAGGTCGAAGAGGGGACGCGGGCTCACCGATGGCCGTCGATTCCTACGGAAACCCGGCGGCAGTACTGCAGCTCCGACGAACGATTACGACGGCCTAGCGGCGCAATCGGGAGAGGGAAAAAGGGGGAAGAGGAGAGGAGGTTGAGGCCTTCTTATAGGCGTGGTCGGGGAAGAAACGGGCAGGTATTAAAATGAATTAAAGGGGGGAGAGGAATTCTCACCGGCGGGGTCTGCGCGGGAGTAACGGCTGGAGGAGGGAGATGACAGGTGGGTCCCACCTGTCGGCGAGGGGGAGAGAGGAGGGCTGGATAACGGTTCGGGTGTGACTGGGTGGGCCGAGGCCGAAATGTTCGCTGGGCCGGATTTGCTCCCCGAGGCCCTTTTCTATTTTTATTTTCTCTCTTCCTTTTCTTTTCTGTTTTCTTATTCCTTTTATAACTTTTGCATATTGAATCCAAATCAAGCCAAACCAATTTCATAAATTTTGTAAAATTCACAGAAAGGTTTTAAACCAATATGAAACATATTTTCTGAACCAAAACAAGAATTATAATAAAAGATCTTAATTAAGCCTAATGGCTTTGTTTGCATAAAACAATAGAAATAGAGTTTGAACTCGATTCTTTCTAAAATAGCAAAATAATAGTTTATGAAATAATGATCGAGAAACACATTCAATTATGGTTTGAAAAAGCAACCCATATTGAATAAAGCAAATTTTGTAAAACAATCTTTTACAAGCAAGCTTGCATAAGGCTGATTAAAAGCAAGAAAGTAATATTTTGATTTTTGGTTTTTCTCAAAGAGGTTCCTTAAGAAAATAATAGAAAGTTTAAAATAGTTTTCTAATAAAGCTTTCAAATAGACTCAAAAAGTTTTAAATCCCTGTGAAATTTCAATCAATGCACTCAAAACAAAAGCAAAATTTCCCCCAAAATTTGATAAAATCTTGGGATGTTACAATTCATCAAACATATCATCATAGGAAGGAACATGGATAGTACTAATGGTGCAACAATTATTAACCTCATAATTTTTAGAATTGGTACCAAAAAGATTTTCAATATCGAAAGTAGAGTGTGTTTCCCAATCATGATCACTAACATAAGTAATAGGCATAAGCACATCATCAAGTTCAGAATCATCATAATCTATAATAGTAGCAACATGCTTAGGGGAAGATACCGTTTCCTCTCGCCTTTTACTCCTCCTCTTCTTCTTCTTACTCTCTTCTTTAGGAGGGAGAGGCTTGAAATGCATCTTCTCCACATAATCTGATTTACTGACAGAAACAACAGAAGAAACTTTGGAGGATTCCTCCTCTCTATTAATAAGATGGAAACATATATTAGTCATGTCATAGCGTGGCAAAACATCATGTTTTATAACATTTTGTAATTAAGTACTTGCGTGACAATCTTTAATACAATAAAGACGACAACCCTGCAGGATGCTAATATTTTTAAAAACGCTCATATCTACCAAAGAAGTTTTTCTAGATAACTCTTAACACCCCAAAAACAAAGTAAGCTCATCATGCTGATTGAGAGTGATCTTGTCATCACAATACAAACTTGCGGTACTCATTCGATTAGACGTGTCACTATTATGGCCTGAGCATTGAAAATTAAAATGACCCTTGTCATAGCAAAGTTTACAAATAAAAGGATAAAGCTCACAAACCTTTTTACCAAGCTCATCTAGAGCCTTATCCCACATTCGGGTTTCTTCATTCCTGTGGTGGATACAAAAATCTTCTTTGTCATGACTCTGTTCACAAGGTCTAAGTACTCCACAAAATTTTGAAGGGTTTTGCAGCATAGAAAACAAAAAAAATTCCTATGAAGACGAACAAGAACAGGCCAAGATCTGATCTACGAGATGCAAAACAACGAGTGAGAGAGATTAGATCTACATACCCTTGTAGATCGCACAGCAGAAATGTTCAGATGAACGTGGTCGGCGTATTCGTACTAGCGTATCCTCCTCGCGATCCGATCCGATCCGATCCAAGCGCCACAACGGGTAGCGCCTCCGAGCGATGCACATGTACAGCGCAGCGACGACTCCTCCTCCTCGGTCCAGCAAGGTGCAGTGGAGTGGTAGATGGGATCAGCAGCACGACGGCGTGGTGCTTATGGTGGAGAGTATCTACGGGCAGGGCTTCGCCTACGCGCGCGAGGTGGAAGAAGATAGGCAAAGATCTAGTCAAAGAGCAAAAAAATACTACAAAAAGCAGCGACGACGCCGACTGAAACAGTTTTCTGTATTAGGTCAAAACCTAATCGCTGCCAGTCCTCTTTCTTTTATAGGCGGACGGTGACTTGGAGTGCATGTCACATTTTCAAATAAAACTTGCAAGACAAGCAAAAGTTAACTTACCGATTAGCTAAACTAGCTTCACAGATAAGCAATCAATCCTATCGATTACTTGTGTGCTGCGTCCTCGGAGTGATCGGGCCATGTGCGGCGTATGGCCGAGGCTAAACCAACCCATCGTATGGGCCTTTGGCCTAACCCAGCGATCGACCAGCTCCATAGCGAGCGTGCCAGGGATCGATTCCCTGGCCGCATCGCTGCCTTTTTTTTTTCTTTATCTTTCTTTATTCGGTAGTTTGTCTAGATGGACTATAAAATTAGCCCGTTAGCAAAACTACTTATGGACTACTTTTTAGCCCTTATTTATTTCCAATAAATAAATATATGTATTAATATTTATTAATTCAATTAATTAATAAATTATTAATCCTCTTCCCGGAACAATTCCGTAACTCTCGGAAACAATTTCCATAAATCCCGAATCTACCCTAGCGTCGATGAGCGTTAAGTGTGTGACCCTACGGGTTCGAGAATGCATGGACATGATCACTATCAGTAATCAATAGCGGGATCTGGAAATCCATATTGACTCCCATATATTCAACGAAGATCATCATCGGTGAACCACGATGTCAGGATTCAATTAATCCCGTATACAAATTCCTTTGTCTCGCGATATTTTACTTGCCCGAGATTCGATCGTCGGTATCGCCATACCAAGTTCAATCTCGTTCGCAGCAAGTACTCTTTACTCGTTCAGCAATCCAATATCACCCTATAATTAAACTCATTAATCACGTGTTTGCAAACGGTGTATGATAGCGATTACCGAGTGGGCCCAGAGTATATCTCTCCGACATGGGAGGGACAAATACCAATCTCGATACATGCAACCCAACAAGTACTTTCCGATTACCTGAGAGACACCTTTATGATCACCCTCTCATAGGATGACGTTTGATGACCTCAAAGCTCTCTTTCAGTATCAGGGAGTGGCATTATCTCATGGTCTAAGGAATAGGATACTGACATAGAAAAAGCTACGCAATTGTGAACACAATGACATGATCTAATTGTTGTGCTTAATTTGGGTCTGTCCATCACATCATTCTTCTAATGATATGTCCTCATTATTAATCAACAACTCATGTCTATTGTTAGGAAACCTTAACCATCGTTAATCAATGAGCTAGTCTAGTAGAGGCGTACTATGGACACGGTGTTGTTCATAAACCACACAAGTATTAATGTTTCCGCTTAATACAATTATAGCATGGAGTATAAACATTATCATGAACAAGAAATATGATAATAACAATATTATTATTGCCTCTAGGGCATATTTCCTTCAGTCTCCCACTTGCACTAGAGTCAATAATCTAGTTAATACTTGCGCCTTTAACACCTATGGCATTCCGGTGTTATTCATACCCGTTGCACGTGGTAAACCTTATCTATGGGTCTGACACTTTCAGGTCTGTGTGTATTTGCATATTCTTTTGCGTCAGCATGCACTACTCATCTTGTATGAGATGGCATCGTCTTTTGTTTCTTGGCCGAGACTATGTTGTCACTATTGTCATACAATAGAACTACATGGTACTGGCACACTTAGAACTACACCTAGTTCTCTTGCCGCTTCTAAAGCGATTATATACTTAGCCCTCATTGAAGTGTCCGCCACAATGTTAACATTGGAACTCATCCAAGTTATCATATAACTTTCTTCCATCTTATTGTGCCACCTTATAACTCAAAACAAATAGCCTAAAATTGAGATAAAATTATACCTGTATATGTGACAAAGCCAATATAGCACATTTCAATAAACCATTTGTCACTTCTGCATACAGAACATATTCTTAATTCTTCGAAAGTACATAAGAATATTCTTACTATTATCCAACGATCATCATATGAATGCTCGTAACCTTTGGAGCATCGGACATATCTGAATATACATATCATGGTATACAAGATTGATAAAATCATTCTTGCGGTTTCACTTATCGGGTGTCAAAACACTTGATTCTTGCTCCAACTTCTTCCATGCAACAAGAACCGTTCTTATTGTTTCTATATTGAACAAATTCAATATTTCATCTATGTACTCTGGCAAAACTATATTAGCGCCTCAATCTATCTGTATAGACATTGATGCTTAATATTCTGGTTTTGCCTAAGTCTTTCATAAAAATCCAATTTTAATGAAATCTTAACAATATCAAGAAAAACACATAATTTCCAATGACCAATATGTCGTCTACATAAAGCATTAGAAAATATGTCTCAGCGCTCCCACTTACTTTCTTGTAAATACAAGCATCTTCAAATATCTTGATGAAATTAACTCTTTAACATTTTCATCATAATGAAGATTCCAACTCCGTTATGCTTACTTCTACCATTGAAGTTTGCATACATATCTAGCAAATTTTGAATCAACAAAACCCATTGGGTCGTGTCAGGTACACGTCCTTGGTTTGCATTCCGGTAGAGGAACGTTGTTTCGTTTATTCAACTATCATATCTCAATATGTAGTTGTTGCTAGAATAATCCATATGACGAAGTCAGGGCCCATCATCGCTTCTTTGTATATTGTCGGTTACTATTATCCAATAATATCTCATCCTCAAATCTTTCTATTTGATTATGACCAACTTGGTTAAATAGGAACTTTGATGCCGTGACTACAACACATTGTAGATGCGTGAGCCATGAATGCAGTTGCCGCTTCCAGAACATTTTCTGGTGCTGCGCTACTCTGATCATCTTGCTCAGGTTCAATAACCTCATCAAGTTCTATTTTCCTCCCACTTAAACCTTTTGCGAGAAAACTCCTTCATAAGAAATTCACCTTTTAGCGACAATCACTATGTGTTTAGGTTTACGGCAGAAGGAATGCCCATCGATATTCTTTTGGATAACCTACAAAGACTTACTAATCTGATTTTGGTTGTAAACATTTTACTTATGCCGTGCATACCAAAATTTAAGAAAAGACAACTATAACTTGTACAGTGTCATTTTAGCGGATTATGATGGTGCTCTATTCAGTGAAAAGCGGTAGTCTCTAAAACATAATCCACAAATTATATTGGCAGTTTTATTTCATCATTGATCTAACCAAGTCAAACAAGGTTTGATTACATCCATTGAAAACTCCATACTCATATGGTGTTTATCATGATGCAAGTTTGTGGAACAATTCCCTTAACTCTTAGATGTTTGCTAAACTTGTAACTCATATATTCTTCTTTATGATCCAATCATAAAACTTGAATTTTCTTGTTACAACAATTTCCACTTCATAAATAGAACAATTTCAATCATTTCATACTTCTATCTCATCAAGTAGATATACCATGCATCTATTTGAGTCATTGATGAAATAGAAAATACATCGTGCTTGACTTCACACCATGGACTACAAACATCAACATGTATGATCTCCATTTAGTTAGTCGCTTGTTCTGTTCATGGCCCGTGAAGAGAGTTTAATCATCCTTAGGAAAAGTCTCACAAGTGTCAATCAATTCAAAATCAAATGACTCAAAAATCTATCAATATAGAATTTCTTTCATGTTTTGTTTCCAATATGACTTAAACGGCGGTGTCATATATAAGTGAAATTCGTTTTGTCTTGCGACATTTAGCATCAGTGTTATAAATGTTTATTTCACCAACAAGATAATAATAATCTATCCATCGATTATGGAAGACGGTAATAATTTTAACAACCATTGCTATCATAATACCAGAACAAAATAACAATTATTAAGTTTTTAACAAATCTAGAAGGCTAGGTTTTATGCCGACGAAAAACACAATAACACATTTATTTGTTTCTCGATGCGCATTGTTACCAAATTCTTTTGCTAGTTACTTAGGCCATCTTAGTTCTTTTATTATTTCTTTGTATGACATTTCATACCAACAATCTAGTATCCAATACCCAAGAATTACATTGTTAACGAGCAAAGAATCCATTTATATCATGTATATCATTTATATACCCGAGCTGGACATTTCCAGTCTCTTTCTTTTCTACCAAATATTTTGCAGATCCTATTTAGCATTTCCACTCCATTAGAAGAATCTATCAACATCAATAGTGGCATCAATCATTTGACACATAGTCCAAAGGATGTTAGTCAAATACTAATGGCCTTGGATTTTGCACATTGATGTGGATCACCATCATCATATAATTAGTATTCTTCCAGATTCTATTCTTTAGCATTCTTTTGGTATAGCAAAACAATTTGGCCGATACCTTTTCATCCATCTTATCATGACAACTTTCATGATGAAACTATGATAGCTCATAAGGATGAATGCAAGTATAATATTAGTTCCCCAAACTTTTGGGTGATCGAGACGCCCAACGCCTTCAATCTTCGCATATATTCATACAATATGAGCATATGTTCTTTTACTTAATTATACTTCATCATTTTGTATACAATCAGAGTTTTAGATATCAAATATCTTTCACTTCTTGTTTGTTTCTGAAACAATTCTTTCAGCTTCAAGATCACCTTGATTCTCAAATAATTTTGAAGATCAATTCTCATGAAGGCAAATGTATGATCTTTAGATACTAAACTTGAATCGTTGCTCTTGGATTAATACAACTTATTAAATCGCATGGAGCAAGCGAGGATTGCTAAAATTGGAATCTTTGATCTCGACCTTTTAACTAAATGGCACTAGTTTGAAAAGTGTTTATCCAGAATTCTATAGTTTCAATAACTCAATTAAACTATGTGTCGGTGGAAAAATGGTTGCCAAAGACTACAACGACTTATGCAAATACACTAAGATTTAGTTCATGATAATTAGTTCAAGTTAATCGAATTACTAATGAACTCCCACTAAATTCAACATCCCTCGAAGTTGTTTAGTGAGGCATGATCCAAATTCACTACACCAAGACTGATCATCAGGTGAGATGATGTAGCTTTAATGGTGAACATCAACATGTTGATCATATCATCTATATGACTCATGCTTGACCTTTTAGTCCGTGTGTTCCGAGGCCATGTCTGTACATGCTAGGCTCGTCAAGTTTAACCCTTGTATTTTCGCATGTGTAAATCTGGCTTACACCCGTTGTATGTGAACGTAGAGTTTATAGCACCCGATCATCACATGATGATTCAAAACGACGATCTTTCGCAACGGTGCATACGAGGGGAGAACACATTTTATCTTGAAATTAAATGTGAGGGATCATCTTATAATGCTACCATCGCGATCAAAGCAAAATAAGATGCATAAAGGATAAACATCACATGCATATACAATATGTGACATGGTATAGCCAATCTTCGCGCATTGATCTCCATCTTGTGCGCGTCGGCATGATCTCCATCACTCCACTATGATCGCCTCCACCACAAATAGCAACTATGACTATTGCTAACTTCTTAGCGATAAAGTAAAGCTATTACATGGCGTATAAGAAGTTGACACGTAGGTCATACAACATATTAAAGACAACCATATGGCTCCTCCCAGTTGTGAACTCATCGATATGCAAGTCGTGAAACATTACAAAATATGATTATTGCATGCATCACATATATCAACATACACATCACATCTTGTGGTAATACCATATCACAAACACTCACTGCAAAAACAAGTTAGACGCTTCTAATTTGTTGATTGCATGTTTTACGTGGCTTATGGGAGCTACGCTTAAGAACTGTTCTTACCTACGCAAAGCCACAACGGTGATATTATGGTTGCCAACATCCATTGTAAATCCCATGACAACTATAGTGAGAGAAACTGGCATCCACCAGCCGTATATATGGAACAAGCCACACGTCAAGTGTGGAGCCGGTCTCGCGAATGAGGTCCCGTAAGGTTGGCCTGGACCGCTTCGATCTCACTATACCGCGCAATAAGAAGTACACAAAATAGAGGTTTGCAACAGAAAACATCAACGCCCGCAAGAAGCATGTTGCATTTTACTCGTGTAAAACATCTACGCATAGATCTCGCTCTAATACCACTAAAGGGTTTTGCAGCATAGAAAACAAAAAAAAATTCTACGAAGACGAACAAGAACAAGCCAAGATCTGATCTACGAGATGCAAAACAACGAGTGAGAGAGATTAGATCTACATACCCTTGTAGATCGCACAGCGAAAACATTCAGATGAACGTGGTCGGCGTAGTCGTACTAGCGTCTCCTCCTCGCGATCCGATCCGATCCAAGCGCCACAACGGGTAGCGCCTCCGAGCGATGCACACGTACAGCGCAGCGACTCCTCCTCCTCCTCAGTCCAGCAAGGTGCGGTGGAGTGGTAGATGGGATCAGCAGCACGACGGCGTGGTGCTTATGGTGGAGCGTATCTGCGGGCAGGGCTTCGCCTACGCGCGCGAGGTGGAAGAAGATAGGCAAAGATCTAATCAAACTAGAGCAAGAAAATACTACAAAAAGCAGCGACGGCGCCGGCTGAAACAGTTTTCGGTATTAGGTCAAAACCTAATCGCTGCCGGTCCTCTTTCTTTTATAGGCGGACGGTGACTTGGAGTGCATGTCACATTTTCAAATAAAACTTGCAAGACAAGCAAAAGTTAACTTACCGATTAGCTAAACTAGCTTCACAGATAAGCAATCAATCCTTTCGATTACTTGCGTGCTGCATCCTCGGAGCGATCAGGCCATGTGCGGCGTATGGCCAAGGCTAAACCAACCCATCGTATGGGCCTTTGGCCTAAGGCCTAACCTAGCAATCGACCAACTCCATAGCGAGCGTGCCAGGGATCGATTCCCTGGCCGCATCGCTGCCTTTTTTTTCTTTTTTTCTTTATCTTTCTTTATTCGGTAGTTTGTCTAGATGGACTATAAAATTAGTCCGTTAACAAAACTACTTATCGACTACTTTTTAGCCCTTATTTATTTTCAATAAATAAATATATGTATTAATATTTATTAATTCAATGAATTAATAAATCATTAATCCTCTTCCCGGAACAATTCCGTAACTCTCTGAAACAATTTTCATAAATCCCAAAACTACCCTAGCGTCGATGAGCGTTAAGTATGTGACCCTACGGGTTCGAGAATGCATGGACATGATCACTATGAGTAATCAATAGTGGGATCTGGAAATCCATATTGACTCCCATATATTCAACGAAGATCATCATCGGTGAACCATGATGTCAGGATTCAATTAATCCCGTATACAAATTCCTTTGTCTCGCGATATTTTACTTGCCCGAGATTTGATCGTCGGTATCGCCATACCTAGTTCAATCTCGTTCGCAGTAAGTACTCTTTACTCGTTCCGCAATCTAATATCACCCTGTGATTAAACTCATTAATCACGTGTTTGCAAACGGTGTATGATATCGATTACCGAGTGGGCCCGGAGTATATCTCTCCGACATGGGAGGGACAAATCCCAATCTCGATACATGCAACCCAACAAGTAATTTCTGATTACCTGAGAGACACCTTTATGATCACCCTCTCATAGGAAGCTCTCTTCCGGTACCAGGGAGTGGTATTATCTCATGGTCTAAGGAATAGGATACTGACATAGGAAAAGCTACGCAATTGTGAATATAATGACACGATCTAATTGCTGTGCTTAATTTGGGTCTGTCCATCACATCATTCTTCTAATGATATGACCTCATTATTAATCGACAACTAATGTCTATGGTTAGGAAACCTTAACCATCATTAATCAATGAGCTAGTCTAGTAGAGGCGTACTAGGGACACTGTGTTGTTCATAAACCACACAAGTATTAATATTTCCACTTAATACAATTATTGCATGGAGTATAAACATTATCATGAACAAGAAATATGATAATAACAATATTATTATTGCATCTAGGGCATATTTCCTTCAAAATTAACATGCTTATAAGAAGTAGTACTTTCAGAAGTTTGAGCATGTTTATTGCAATCATCAATAACAATATCACTATCTATGCAAGTGTCTTTAAAAGGTTCATGATACACATCCTCATTTCCTTTGGGAACATTAATATGAGAAGCAAAGGCTTTAAAGCAATCAACCATAATTTGAGGATCAAGACCATACTTAGCACTAAGCTCTTGAAAATCAGCAGTTTCAGCGAAACACTTAATGCAATCATACTCATAATTTATACCTGATCCTTTACCTTTGTCGCTATCCCAATCTTCAATATTGTTTTGAATTGTTTCAAGCAGATCCCACTTGACGTCAACATCCTTGCTTGTGAAAGACCCATCAAAGCATGCATCTAGATAGTCCTTGTAATATCCTGAAAGCCTTGCATACATATTATTAATAACAATATTTCGGGGAAGATCATGAATAGGACATTTGAGCATTAGTTACTTCAATCTTCCCCACGCTTGGGCAATGCTTTCTCCATCATGAGGATGAAAATTATAAATATAATTCCTATCTTTATGAACCTCATTAGAAGGATAGAATTTAGAATAAAAGAGAGGTACAATTTCCTCCCAGCAAATAGGTCGGCTATCATTCAGTGTCTTATACCATTCTGCTGCTCTGCCCTTTATTGATAAAGAAAATAACTTCCTCTTAACTCCACCTGTAGAAATACCTGCACACTTGAACAACTCGCATAATTCATGTAGAAAGAGCAAATGATCACCAGGATGGACAGTTCCATCCCCTAGATAGCGGTTATTAAAAGCATGTTCAACAATTTTAATAGATATTTTAAAAGAACGAGGTTCAAAAACATCATTAGAAACATCACATATGGGAGATAAAATATCATCAGAGCAAACTGATACGTCCATTTTGCATCACTATTTTGTATCATAATTTACTGTTATTCATTGATATATTTCATATTTAGAGATGATACTTATGTTGTTTCCTCTGTTTTTACATGTTTGATGATCATTGGAGGATTTGCTTTCGGAGTCAGGATTCTGCTGGAAAAAGGACCGTCAAGCACCATGTTTCGGAAGATCAGGAAATTCCAGAAAAATACCAGAAAATTATATTTCGCCAGAAGACTGAAGGAGCCAGAAGGAGGAGGCGAGAGGAGCCACAGGGTGGGCTACGTCGGAAGCAGCAATGGGGGCCTGGACGGGGGCGGCAGCCGATGCGCCGGCGGCTACGTTGGAAGCAGCGACGGGGGCCTGGACGGGGGCGGCGGCCGATGCACCGGCGGCTATGTTGGAAGCACCGACAATGGGCATCTCATTCTTCTCCATCGCCGGGGTTTTTTCTACGCGAAGTGGAGAAGATGATGGGACAGGAGAGGCGGTTGCAGTGAGAATGAGAGTGTGGGCGAGCATCGAGGGAGAGAAAGAGGGGCTCTATAAAGACGAAGGTCGCATGAATCGCAACACGCGTCCACTATGCACGGCTGCAGCGTGCACCGCGACACAAGGCTAACCCTGGGACGTTTGGTGTACTCAGTTCTAACCTCGGGCCTTATACATAAATTTTATCTGTACTCAGTTTTCCCCTCGAGTACTGATGCGGTATGGTGTTGATAGCTTTTCACCGTCCAGTTGGGAACCCCAAGAGGAAGGTATGATGAATATAGCAGCAAGGTATTCCCTCAGTTAAGAAACCAAGGTTTATCGATCCAAAGGGGAAGAAGCCAATACGACTGAAGGTGATGCCCGCTAGCTTGCGACAGCTCCGGACAATTTATGGGGCGCCTCGTCCGAGCTTTGCTTTGCGAGCGGCAACATGGAACCTGCACACAACACAACCAAATACTTTATTCCCAACTTACGATGAGGTTGTCAATCTCACCGGTTTGCTGTAAACAAAGGAATGAGCGTATCGAGTGGAAAATAGTAAAAGTATGCAAGTAAAATAAACAGTGCGAGTAAAGTAAACAGGTGATAGCAATATAAAGGAAATAGGACCGGGGTCCATAGTTCACTAGTGGTGTCTCTCCATAAGATAAAATAATACATGATGGGTAAACAAATTACAGTTGGGCAATTGATAGAATAAAGACAACATGCATACGATGAGAGGATCACTATGAGATTTACTCTGGGCATTACAACAAGATACATAGACCGCCATCCAACTGCATCTATGACTAATAATCCACTTGTGGCGAATCAATCCGAGAACTCCACAAGTATTAAGTTGCGAACAAAAGATAATTGCATTAAGCAAAGTGTGTAATGTTAACAAAGCATATGCCCTCGAGCATATGAATATTGTTTTCCCCCTAGTAGCAATAGCACATCTACAACCTTAGAGGTTTTTGTCACTCCCCCAGATTAAATAGAGGCATGAACCCACTATCGAGCATAAATACCCCCTCTTGGAGTCACTAGCAACTACTCGGCCAAGATAGCTACTAACAACGGAGAGCATGCAAGATCATAAACAACATAGAGATAACATAAGATAATATTCAGTACATCAACTCAATCATAACACCAATATTCATCAGATCCCAACAAACACAACATGTAGAATTACATAACGGTGATCTCGATCATGTAAGGCAGCTCACGAGATCTAAACATGAAGCACATGGTGGAGAAGACAACCATCTAGCTACTCCTATGGACCCATAGTCCAAGGTAGACTAATCACTCATTGCGCCAGAGGCAAGCATGGCGATGAAGAAGACCTCCGATGACGATTCCCCTCTCTGGCAGGGTGCCGGGAAGAGCTTCTGGACCCTCCCGATCTTCGGGTCGATGGCGGCGGCGGATCACGATGTGTTCTAGAAAAGTGATCGGGTGTTTAGGTTTCTTCCATCGGGGGGTATTTATAGGCGAAGGGGCAATGTCAGGAGTGGGCCGAGGCGCCCTCACACATAGGGGGCGCGGCCAGGTGCCAGGCCGCGCCGCCCTGTTGTGTGGGGCCCTCGTGGCCCCACTCCGTCTCCTCTTTGGTTCTCTGGAAGCTTCGGTGAATTTCTGGACGTTCGGCTTTTGTTTCGTCCAATTCCGAGAATATTTCCTGTGTAGCTTTTCTGAAACACAAAAACAGCAGAAAACAGGGAACTGGCACTGTGGCGACTTGTTAATAGGTTAGCTCCGGAAAATGCATAAAAGTGCCACGAAGTGTAACAAAACACTAAGCAAATGGTGTAAAAACAAGCATGGAGCATCAAAAATTATAGATACGTTTGAGACGTATCATCATCCCCAAGCTTAACTCCTGCTCATCCTCGAGTAGGTAAGTGATAACAAAAGAAATAATTTTTGAGGTGACATGCACCTACACAATCTTGATCATCTATGTAAGCGTTGTGCGCTGGGATCAAAAGAACTTAAAACATGGGCATGAAAGATATAATCTTGATAGAAGAAACTTAGCAACCATGTTATAACATGAAAATGAACACAAACAAAAGATTATGAAAATAAAACAATGAAAGTCAAACGTGTGTTCAAATCATAAGGAAAAACATACAAATGGTTTTCAGCTTGTCCTTCATAGAGAGAGCAAAACATAAATGCATAGGACACCTTCAAGTTTAAGAGGGCGACTAGATACAAATAATTTAAGAACAAGTGAAACCATCAGTATGAATCAATCAATGAAAACTTTGGGACAATGCACATTATACTCAGAATGACAACTATGCTCTCTTAATGGTGCATAAAGGTAGAAGGTGGAGACTCAACATAAAAGTAAAAGAAAGGCCCTTCGCGGAGGGAAGCAGTGATTGCAAGTTTTATAAACCTTCAAAAATTATGGTACTTACCGGCTTTGAGCTCTCATTGCCCCCATCATAAGCATCTTGAATGATTAAAGTTAACGCGAGAACACTTATGCTACATATGCTTGACAAATCATAAGTTGAAAACCTTGTGTCCCGTGAATACGAGTACCCAAACCTCATGCTACTTTACTTAGAGTCCCAAGCAAGCTCTTGTCATTGTAAGTATACATGTATCATCGAGAACCGCCAACGGGGTACCTTCGTGCCCGATGACATGGAACAAGCCCACATCAAAATGACAGGACAAGCAGACAATGAACACCTCGACATCTCTTTTATTTACCATTTGTATAGCTTTTTATTTTGAGATGCGTCGTCGAATGTCCACTATGGGCATGCTGCAAATTTCCAGCATGAATTATGCATGGCTTAGATTGGCGGCCCAGGCGTTTCTCTAATACATATACAAACTCCATGATCCCGCAAGATTCCCAATTCATTTCACACTGCGAGTATCCATAAACAAAAGATCACGATATGAACTCAAATAAGAAGTGCAATGTTGAAAGCTTGCCCCATGACGGCATGGCTGGGCTAATTCCCAACTTACAACTTGCAAGCATAACAACTCAACATAAGAGACCACAATGTCAAAATTTCAAGAACGAGAAAAATAAAGTGTGCCATCAAGTTCGTGAGAGCTTCACTGACCAATTTTCGCATAACACCAAAAAGAGTTTAATTTGAAGGATAGATAAAAGCAAGTCAAATGTACTTTGGAATAGAAAATTGCTAATAGGTATGTATGGTGGACACTTTGGCAAAACTTGGTTTTAAGGAGTTGGATGCACGAGTAGAGCTCATACTCAGTACAAAACGAGGGCTAGCAAAAGACTGGGAGCGACCAACTAAGAGAGCAATAACGGCCATAATCATGCAAAGCGACAAAGCAACATTAAAAGAAGCATAAGATGGCATCAAAAGTCAATAACTAAATGATCATAGAGGCTATTGGTGACTTTGTAAGAGTCTAACATGTGTGAGCATGCGCCAAGTCAACCCAAATAAAGCATCAAGGAGAAAACCAAAATAATGCTTCCAAATAATTAAAACAACGCATGATTTTTTCAAAGGCTCATTAAGCAATCTCAGTTATTTGAGACAAGTCACGCTACAGCAAAACCACTAAGCATACTATCAAAAAGACATCAAGCACGACATGCAAAAGCCTAGGCCGCAGTCTACACAAGCTCCTTCTTGTACCACTTTTTTGCATAAAGCTTTTTCTCTTTTCCAACACCATTCAAACTTTTTATAAACACCTCTTTTGATGAAAAACCAATATAGACCAGAGGCAAAAAATACACCTTGATAAAAAGATATAACAAGATCTGAACACAAATCAAGGTGAAAATCGAAAGCTAAATGCAGTTCTAGAAAAAGAGAACACTCGTTGAAATTAATAGAGTGAAAAACGGAGTGTTCTTGGCAAATGAAAAGCAAGGCAACTTCTCCAAAAGGAATTTGTTGGGGTCCAACCATTTATTGCAGCAAACAAAACTAAACTAAACTGAAAACTAAAAACAACTGACGCTCCAAAAAAATGCATAGTGCATGAAGCAATAAAAATATAGCGTATTGAAAGGTGACCTGATTTTTGCCGATGAAGAAGGGGTGCCTCGGGGGCATCCCCAAGCTTTGACACTTGTACTTCTTGGATATTTCTTGGGGTGATGCATGGGCATCCCCAAGCTTGAGCTTTTTTCCATTCTTCAACTCATCTCATCATTCTCCAATCCCTACACTTGAAAACTTCCTTCATACAAAACTAAACACAAATTTATTAGCAACATTAGTGTAAGCATAACATCGAATCAACCTTTTTTGCTTCAGGTTTCAACCTAAAAACCACCACATATAAAGTATATACTACTGTAGCAACTTCCCCAAAAGTTCCGTGATCAAAAGAACTCAAAAAGAAAGCGATAAAGCGGCAAACACAAACATTGGCAGAAATCTGTCAAAACAGAACAGCTGACAAAGGTCGAATATTTAGAGAGTTTTCTGTTGCTCAAATCAAAAAGTGTTCAACTAATGAAAGTTTGGATATAACCTGGGGCATATGCACAAGAAATCGCAGGTCCAAAAGATATACAGAGAAGTTTCACGAATTTTTACAGTGCAGCACCAAAAACTGTTTCAGGACAGCAACATCCCCAAATCTTACCTCGCTAAAATTAGAGGCTTCTCTTGGCACAAAAACGAAATAAAAAGGATAAGGAGAGGTCATTACAGTAGTAATAACTTCCAAGACTCAAATAAAAGAAAAAGGACTGAATGTAAAAACATTGGGTTATCTCCCAAGAGTGCTTTTCTTTAACGCCTTTGAGCTAGGCGCAGAAAATGCGAATCAAGTAATATCAAGAGATGAAGCATCAAGCTCATAATTTGCTCTAAGAATAGAGTCAAACACTAATTTCTTTCTCTTTCTAGGGAAGTGTTCCATACCTTCCTGGAGTGGAAATTGATATTTGATGGTGCCTTCCCTCATTGTTTGTACTAACAACCTTTATAGGTGAACCAAGCTTATTAAAACGCTTAAGAACTTTCCTAGCTTCAATGGCAACATCTCTAAATTCTAAGCGCAAAGTTTCCAAGATAAAATATTTCTTTTCAGGATCCTCAATTTCATGAAGCTTAAGGAACATGTACTGCATAAAAGGATTGAGGCTAGCAAACCTACCTTCTAACATGTGAACTAAATAAGCAGAAGCAACTTCATAACTAGGAGCAAGCTCAGCCAAAGCCTTTCCTCAACTTCCTTATGCATACTAATATGATTAAAGAACTCCCCGATGTTACTTTTTCCAATAATTGAACCACTACCTACTGAGAGGTCCTCCAGAACGTACTTAGGGAACAACATAATGAACTAGAGTAAAGAAATAACAACTATAAAGGATACTAATTTTTTTTTGGGTTTTTGATAAAACAATGCAAGTAAAAATAAAGTAAAGCAAAACTTAAAAAAGTAAAGGATGTGTGTGCGAAAACTCCCCTCTCAGAAGTCTTCTTCTTCCTCCCCGGCAACGGCGCCAGAAAAGAGCTTGATGCGGTACGGTGTTGATAGCTTTTCACCGTCCAGTTGGGAACCCCAAGAGGAAGGTATGATGAATATAGCAGCAAGGTTTTCCCTCAGTTAAGAAACCAAGGTTTATCGATCCAAAGGGGAAGAAGCCAATACGACTGAAGGTGATGCCCGCTAGCTTGCGACAGCTCCGGATAATTTATAGGGCGCCTCGTCCGAGCTTTGCTTTGTGAGCGGCAACATGGAACCTGCACACAACACAACCAAATACTATGTTCCCAACTTATGATGAGGTTGTCAATCTCACCGATTTGCTGTAAACAAAGGAATGAGCGTATCGAGTGGAAAATAGTAATAGTATGCGAGTAAAGTAAACAGTGCGAGTAAAGTAAACAGGTGATAGCAATATAAAGGAAATAGGACCAGGGTCCACAGTTCACTAGTGGTGTCTCTCCATAAGATAAAATAATACATGCTGGGTAAACAAATTACAGTTGGGCAATTTATAGAATAAAGACAATGTGCATATGATGAGAGGATCACTATGAGATTTACTCTGGGCATTACAACAAGATACATAGACCGCCATCCAACTGCATCTATGACTAATAATCCACTTGTGGTGAACCAATCTGAGAACTCCACAAGTATTAAGTTGCGAACAACAGATAATTGCATTAAGCAAAGTGTGTAATGTAAACAAAGCATATGCCCTCGAGCATATGAATGTTGTTTTCCCCCTAGTAGCAACAGCACATCTACAACCTTAGAGGTTTCTGTCACTCCCCCAGATTAAATAGAGGCATGAACCAACTATCGAGCATAAATACCCCCTCTTGGAGTCAATAGCAAGTACTCGGCCAAGATAGCTACTAACAACGGAGAGCATGCAAGGTCATAAACAACATAGAGATAACATAAGATAATATTCAGTACATCAACTCAATCATAACACCAATATTCATCGGATCCCAACAAACACAACATGTAGAATTGCATAACGGTGATCTCGATCATGTAAGGCAGCTCACGAGATCTAAACATGAAGCACATGGTGGAGAAGACAACCATCTAGCTACTGCTATGGACCCATAGTCCAAGGTAGACTACTCACTCATCGCGCCGGAGGCAAGCATGGCAATGAAGAAGACCTCCGGTGGCGATTCCCCTCTCCTGCAGGGTGCCGGGAAGAGCTTCTGGACCCTCCCGATCTTCGGGTCGACGGTGGTGGTGAATTGCGAAGTGTTCTGGAAAAGTGATCGGGTGTTTAGGTTTTTTCCGTCGGGGGGTCTTTATAGGCAAAGGGGCAATGTCAGGAGTGGGCCGAGGCGCCCTCACACATAGGGGGCACGACCAGGGGCTAGGCCGCGCTGCCCTGTTGTGTGGGGCCCTCGTGGCCCCACTCTATCTCCTCTTCGGTTCTCTGGAAGCTTCGGTGAATTTCTGGACGTTCGGCTTTTGTTTCGTCCAATTCCGAGAATATTTCCTGTGTAGCTTTTCTGAAACACAAAAACAGCAGAAAATAGGGAACTGGCACTGTGGCGACTTGTTAATAGGTTAGCTCCGGAAAATGCATAAAAGTGCCACGAAGTGTAACGAAACACTAAGAAAATGGTATAAAAAACAAGCATGGAGCATCAAAAATTATAGATACGTTTGAGACGTATCAAGTACTTAGACTGGCAAGTGCAATATACTTAGTTCTACCCTCAAGTAGCTGGTCAACAGAGAGTCAACAAATGAGATTAACATAGCTAATTGAGTCATTTCATGCGCAAAAAAATCCAAAAAAATAAAAACATAGTGGCACCTACTCATGGAGTCTTCCTACGCAACTTGCCACCTAGGAAACCTTAACAAACATAGATAAATCAAGATTTACCACAAATTGCCACTTCTTAGAATCACTAGTAGCTATGAAGATGCATGGTTTTCCACTCAAACCCCTTTGCAAAACATCTTTCCCAAAACATAGTTTGTCTAAATGAGGCCATAATTATCACACTCATGTATATTTTAATTGCAAATAATTTGATGTAGCCCAATATGAATTATATTGTACAAAACATGCATTTTCATTTTGTAATTCTTTTGTTTAAATCCCTTAGTCTATTTCCTATTTACGTGCCCTTGGTTTCTTAGTACTACTCAGTTTTGCCCTCAAGTACTGTCACAAATGCTCACAAAAGCCCAAACTTATCCTGATTGGTTGAGCCATTGTCACACGGATCGACTCCACCAACCGTTGATCCACTGATCTAACGGGCAGTATACCCCTCTCCGTCTCTTCGTGGCCACCCCTCTCTCTCTCTCTTCGTGGCCACCCCTCTCTCTCTGTTGGTGGACAGTGCCACCCGTCTATTTATGTGCAATAATGAGTTTGCCACGTAACTATATTCCCTCTATTTATGCATTATTTTCCATGATCTAAAAATGTAAAACTAAAAAGTGGTATAATTTTGGTGTAAACAAGAGACATACATATTTGTGGATTTCGGTGAATGCATTATTTGTCACCCCTCTAACAATTATCAACTCTCTTTAGCATTCCTTTTCTTTTAGGGAATATAGTTTGTGGTATAATTTTGGTATAAACATGAGGCATACATATTAGAGGGATTTCGATGAATGGATTATTTATCACCCCTCTAACAATTATCAACTATCTTTAGCATTCCTTTTCTTTTAGGGAATATAGTTTTGGTAATTTGAAACGGCCCAAAAGTGGTATAATTTTGGTAGAAACATGAGACATACATATTTGGCATATTTGGGGGATTTCTGTCGTCGTGGTGAAACAACATATGCCATAGGATGGCTTAAATGGGGGCCGACTGTACGCTGGCGGATCCGGGAGAGGGGAAGCTCGGTAGAGACCGAGCACAGAAGTCACTGCTAACACATCGAGCTACCCAGGTTCGGGGCCCTCGTGAGGAGGTAACACCCCTACTCCTGCATGTCTGATCTATGTGAGCTTCACATGAGAGCTACAATGGTGCTCCTTGAGCTGTGTATCTTGCCTATCTGAGGCTGCACTGGGCAGGAGCTAAACAGCTAGTGCTAGAGAGCTCCCATGGAGCGAGAGAGAATGAGCCTCCTCCGGAGGCTTGGGGTGATCGATCCCCCTGGTGCCCCTTATATAGGGAGCCCAGGGGACAAGGGATGCCCCACAATACACTATACATGCACTGGTGCTGAGTTGACTACTGGGGTCTTGTCATACTGTAGCCTGCATCAGCACGGTACCGCCCTTGGTACTGTGCGATGCGTCACGGTCATGGGCTAGTCCCATCGATGTCTGTACTTGGAGTCCTTGCCTTCGTCTTCTAGCGTCTGTCTTCAGGATCACCATGTCATCAGTCTTATCCTCCTCCTGAGGATAAGACTGACTAGGAGAGGAGGGATATGCTAGTCTGAGCCAAGGGGCGTCCCAAGACCAGCATACGATGGTGGAGGATGTGCCAGTCCGAGCCTGGAGGCGTCCCAGGACTGGCACGATGCGCTGGAGTTGATGCTAGACGAGGAATATGTCCTGGAGGTAGTAAATCCCGGCCTATTATGAAGATAATCCGGCCTGGGCCAGGGGAGCACCATCCTGGCCCAGCCGGAACACTATAACCCGGCCCAGCCGGTCTGACAAAGGAGGCCTGGAGGGGAAATCCCGGCCAGGCCGGATTCTCCTAATCCGGCCCAGCCGGGGCGTAGGGGAGAAGGCGGCCTGGGAGCAGGCGCCGGAGGAGGCCCAGGCGAGGCAGGCCGGGCGCTGGAGAAGAGGGCCCAGGCGGGGCAGCCGGCCAGGCGGCCCAGCCGGGGCAGCCGGTCTGGCGGCCCAGCCGGGGGTCGAAGGAGGGCCGGGGCACGGTCGGCCAGGTCGGCCCAGTGGGGCGCGGGCGACCGGGGAAGGCCCAGCCGGGAACCGGAGCACACCGGGGAAGGCCCAGCCGGGATTGGCGCGGAGGCCTGGCCGGGAAGAAGAACCGACAGCCCACGCCGGGGCCGGCAGCGCCGGCCCAGCCGGGGTCGAGCCATAGGCCGGCCCAGCCGCGCTTTATGCCGGCCTGGGCCGCTATATCCCGGCCCAGCTGGCTATATTCCGGCCTGGGGAAGGTTATTCCGGCCTGGGCTGCTCTATTCCGGCCCAGCGTAGAGATAATCCGGCCAGGCTTTAATATTCCGGCCCAGGGGAGGTTTAATCCGGCCTAGCCACTTATAATCCGGCCCAGCTTGCTGTTAAATGCTTTTTAATATCCTGCACACATAATACAACATATACAATATATATATTAGTTATTAGAGACAAGGGTACTTTGGTATACCCGGGGTTATATCCCCGACATTAGCCCCCGAGGCTGTGGAGGACTCGCAGAGTCGTGCACAGGCTTCAACAAGAAATATACCAAAGTCCCAAACTCATACTCACGAAGCTGATACGTTGGCCTGCACTGGCCAAATTCTACCTCATGCCATCATAGACAATGTCCTGTTTGATATATACTCATATACGTGATATGCTAGCCTTCGCGGGCTATCTCAAAATACTATTATGCCTTCTTTGGCTATATCGACACTTTGCCTCTTGTGCTACGTCTCATCGACATCGTCTGCTTCGACAATGCCGGAATACTGCTTTGCCTTCTTTGGCCATATCGATACTTTACCTCTTGAGCTATGTGCCTCTTGGGCTACTCTGCCTCTTGGGCTACTTTTGCCTCTCGGGCTACTTTGCCTCTTAGGCTACTTTTGCCTCTCGGGCTTTATATAGACACTTTGCCTCTCGGGCTATGTCTCATCGACATTGTCTGCTTTGACAATGCCGGTATACTGATATGCCTCTTGGGCTGCTTTGCCTCTTGGGCTACTTTGCCTCTTGGGCTTTATATCGACACTTTGCCTCTCGGGCTATGTCTCATCGACATTGTCTGCTTTGACAATGCCGGTATACTGATATGCCTCTTGGGCTGCTTTGCCTCTTGGGCTACTTTGCCTCTTGGGCTTTATATCGACACTTTGCCTCTCGGGCTATGTCTCATCGACATTGTCTGCTTTGACAATGCCGGTATACTGATATGCCTCTTGGGCTGCTTTGCCTCTTGGGCTACTTTGCCTCTTGGGCTTTATATCGACACTTAGCCTCTCAGGCTATGTCTCATCGACATTGTCTGCTTTGACAATGCCGGTATACTGATATGCCTCTTGGGCTGTTTTGCCTCTTGGGCTACTTTGCCTCTTGGGCTTTATATCGACACTTTGCCTCTCGGGCTATGTCTCATCGACATTGTCTGCTTTGACAATGCCGGTATACTGATATGCCTCTTGGGCTGTTTTGCCTCTTGGGCTACTTTGCCTCTTGGGCTTTATATCGACACTTTGCCTCTCGGGCTATGTCTCATCGACATTGTCTGCTTTGACAATGCCGGTATACTGATATGCCTCTTGGGCTGCTTTGCCTCTTGGGCTACTTTGCCTCTTGGGCACTTGTTAGTATGCAAAAATGATAAGACATGTTAATATGCTAAACCGGGATACTCTATGAAACCGGATATGATAAGAGATATGATGCTTGTTAGCTTTGAGATCGATGTCTCGATATATTACTGAGCCAGAACTGGCGATAACTGAAAGGAATATAGAATGCCGTGATATGCTGGCATGCCAAAATAAACGGCGATATGAGTTATTGATAGATGCCTTGATATGCTGGCGAACCGAAATAAACGGTGATTGGGGATTTTGATCGATGCCATGATATGCTGGCGAACCGAAATAAACGGTGATTGGGGATTTTGGTCGATGCCATGATATGCTGGCATACTGAAATCTTACTCTTGCTATGATATGCCGGCATACCGAAATCTTACTTTTGCATTGATATGCCGGCATACTGAAACCTTGCTCTTTGCCATGATATGCCGGCATACTGTAACTTTACTCTTGCCATGATATGCCGGCATACTGAAACACATATGACTCAAGATATCACTTAATAACATGATGTGCTAACAAACTGACATACCTGAGAACTGAGACTTTGAGATATGCTGGCCAAGATGTAAAGATATGCTGGCTGGGACATAAAATATGCCGGCCAGGATACAAAATATAACATATGCCGGTATACTGAAATTTTGCTCTTTGCCATGATATGCCGGCATACTGAAATACCTGAGACACTGAGATATAAACTGAAGCCCTGGTGGTATAATAGCAATTTCTTCTTGTAATGGCAATATGGAGAGTCATAGCCGGTATATATGATGAAATATCCAACCTGTTCTGTAGTCATTCTAAAAGACATAGCGATGGTCATAGTATTTGGCATATTTGCAATCTAGCATATGGAGTTTGGCATATAGCCCATTGCACTCGGCATATAACTCTTGAAATAAAGCACTTGGCATATAGACTGAGATTGACATATAAGCTAACTTGGCAACTCATAGGATAGATTAGGCACTCATGTGCCGGCATATAATTGTAGACATACTGCAACTGGCATACGAGATTTGTGATAGAGCATGCATAAACTGGTACTGAGATAGGCATATAACTGATCTGACTGTAAACATGTAACAACTAGCACATGGCATTCAACATATAAAAAACTGGCATACGAGCCTTGGCATACGACAGCCGGCATATAACACATAGCATATGAGATAAAGCATTTGGCATATAAGTAGATACTGAACTTGATATGTTAACTGGCATACTGACTATAGCACTGTAGCAGATATACCAATTGGCATATGCAAAGACATATAACTTGACATAACATCTTGTTGTTGGCATATAAAACCGGCATATAACATGCCCAGATGAAACTTTGCATAAGACTGTATACATAGAACTGATACTAAGGATACTATCTGTAGCAGGCATATGTAGCAATTTGGCATATAAACAGACATACAGGAGGAAACTGGAAAGCTGATATGCTAGTATGCAAACTAAGATATACTGAAACAGTACTTAAAAAGCAACTTGCAGGGCTTTAGCCTAGCCCCCGAGCTATTTTTTCTATCAAGGAGACACTGATTTTCAGATAAGCTGACCAGGATATGGAGTAAACCAGCATAAATACTTACTTGCATGCACCGTTGGGGAAGTTTGAAGTACCTGCAGATGCTCGAGGCAGAACGATCCTTGGCACGATGACCATAAAATATGCCGGCCGGGACATAAGATATGCTGGCCAGGATATAAAATATGCCGGCCGGGACATAAAATATGCTGGCCAGGACACAGGATATGCTGGCCGGGACGCAGGATATGCTGGCCGGAACGCAGGATATGCTGGCCGGAACACAGGATATGCTGGCCAGAACACAGGATATGCTGGCCGGGACTCAGGATATGCTGGCCGGGACACAGGATATGCTGGCCGGGACTCAGGATATGCTGGCCGGGACTCAGGATATGCTGGCCGGGACTCAGGATATGCTGGCCGGGACACAGGTTATGCTGGCCGGGACACAGGATATGCTGGCCGGGACTCAGGATATGCTGGCCGGGACTCAGGATATGCTGGCCGGGACACAGGATATGCTGGCCGGGACTCAGGATATGCTGGCCGGGACTCAGGATATGCTGGCCGGGACTCAGGATATGCTGGCCGGAGGAAGCCGAGCGCCGGCCCGGAGATGCCGATGTAGATCCGGGACAGCCGTATGCTGGCCCGGGCGAGTTGAGGTCAGCCCGGGAGTTGAAGAAGACCTGCTGTGCTCGGAGGCGTTGCTGATGTCGAGCCCCCGAGCAGATGAAGAAGATCCCGTCCGGATGTACTCCTACCAGCGCCTTGATCAGCCCCACGGTGGGCGCCAAATGTCGTCGTGGTGAAACAACATATGCCATAGGATGGCTTAAATGGGGGCCGACTGTACGCTGGCGGATCCGGGAGAGGGGAAGCTCGGTAGAGACCGAGCACAGAAGTCACTGCTAACACATCGAGCTACCCAGGTTCGGGGCCCTCGTGAGGAGGTAACACCCCTACTCCTGCATGTCTGATCTATGTGAGCTTCACATGAGAGCTACAATGGTGCTCCTTGAGCTGTGTATCTTGCCTATCTGAGGCTGCACTGGGCAGGAGCTAAACAGCTAGTGCTAGAGAGCTCCCATGGAGCGAGAGAGAATGAGCCTCCTCCGGAGGCTTGGGGTGATCGATCCCCCTGGTGCCCCTTATATAGGGAGCCCAGGGGACAAGGGATGCCCCACAATACACTATACATGCACTGGTGCTGAGTTGACTACTGGGGTCTTGTCATACTGTAGCCTGCATCAGCACGGTACCGCCCTTGGTACTGTGCGATGCGTCACGGTCATGGGCTAGTCCCATCGATGTCTGTACTTGGAGTCCTTGCCTTCGTCTTCTAGCGTCTGTCTTCAGGATCACCATGTCATCAGTCTTATCCTCCTCCTGAGGATAAGACTGACTAGGAGAGGAGGGATATGCTAGTCTGAGCCAAGGGGCGTCCCAAGACCAGCATACGATGGTGGAGGATGTGCCAGTCCGAGCCTGGAGGCGTCCCAGGACTGGCACGATGCGCTGGAGTTGATGCTAGACGAGGAATATGTCCCGGAGGTAGTAAATCCCGGCCTATTATGAAGATAATCCGGCCTGGGCCAGGGGAGCACCATCCTGGCCCAGCCGGAACAATATAACCCGGCCCAGCCGGTCTGACAAAGGAGGCCTGGAGGGGAAATCCCGGCCAGGCCGGATTCTCCTAATCTGGCCCAGCCGGGGCGTAGGGGAGAAGGCGGCCTGGGAGCAGGCGCCGGAGGAGGCCCAGGCGAGGCAGGCCGGGCGCTGGAGAAGAGGGCCCAGGCGGGGCAGCCGGCCAGGCGGCCCAGCCGGGGCAGCCGGTCTGGCGGCCCAGCCGGGGGTCGAAGGAGGGCCGGGGCACGGTCGGCCAGGTCGGCCCAGCGGGGCGCGGGCGACCGGGGAAGGCCCAGCCGGGAACCGGAGCACACCGGGGAAGGCCCAGCCGGGATTGGCGCGGAGGCCTGGCCGGGAAGAAGAACCGACAGCCCACGCCGGGGCCGGTAGCGCCGGCCCAGCCGGGGTCGAGCCATAGGCCAGCCCAGCCGCGCTTTATGCTGGCCTGGGCCGCTATATCCCGGCCCAGCTGGCTATATTCCGGCCTGGGGAAGGTTATTCCGGCCTGGGCTGCTCTATTCCGGCCCAGCGTAGAGATAATCCGGCCAGGCTTTAATATTCCGGCCCAGGGGAGGTTTAATCCGGCCTAGCCACTTATAATCCGGCCCAGCTTGCTGTTAAATGCTTTTTAATATCCTGCACACATAATACAACATATACAATATATATATTAGTTATTAGAGACAAGGGTACTTTGGTATACCCGGGGTTATATCCCCGACAATTTCGGTGAATGGATTATTTATCACCCCTCTAACAATTATCAACTATCTTTAGCATTCCTTTTCTTTTAGGGAATATAGTTTTGGTAATTTGAAACAGCCCAAAAGTGGTATAATTTTGGTAGAAACATGAGACATACATATTTGGCATATTTGGGGGATTTCGGTGAATGGATTATTTATCACCCCTCTAACAATTATCAACTATCTTTAGCATTCCTTTTCTTTTAGGGAATATAGTTTTGGTAATTTGAAACGGCCCAAAAGTGGTATAATTTTGGTAGAAACATGAGACATACATATTTGGCATATTTGGGGGATTTCGGTGAATGGATTATTTATCACCCCTCTAACAATTATCAACTATCTTTAGCATTCCTTTTCTTTTAGGGAATATAGTTTTGGTAATTTGAAACGGCCCAAAAGTGGTATAATTTTGGTAGAAACATGAGACATACATATTTGGCATATTTGGGGGATTTCGGTGAATGGATTATTGATACGTCTCAAACGTATCTATAATTTGTGATGCTCCATGCTTGTTTTTACACCATTTGCCTAATGTTTCGTTACACTTCATGGCACTTTTATGCATTTTCCGGAACTAACCTATTGACAAGATGCCACAGTGCCAGTTCCCTGTTTTCTGCTGTTTTTGTGTTTCAAAAAAGCTACACAGGAAATATTCTCGGAATTGGACAAAACAAGTTCCAGAAGTCTTATTTTTCCCGGAAGCTTCCCGAAGACCGAAAGAGAGCCGGAGGGGGGCCAGAGGCCGCCCTCACACATAGGTGGTGCGGCCCAGGCCCTGGCCGTGCCACCCTGGTGTGAGGAGCCCCTGGCTGTCCTCTGACGATGCCCCTTCGCCTATATAAAGCCTCGGGACGGAAAACCCTAGGAGAGTCGGCGAAATTTCCAGAACAGTTCCGCAGCGCCGCCGCCGTCGAAGCCAAATTTCGGGGGACAGAAGTCTCTATTCTGGCACCCTGCCGGGACGGGGAAGTGCCCCCGGAGCCATCTCCATCGGTCTCCATCACCGTCTCCGCCGTCTCCATCGACCTCACCGCCGTCTCCATCAACCTTGCTGTCTCCTATGATGAGGAGGGAGTAGTTCATCCCCGGGGCTGAGGGCTCTACCGGTAGCTATGTGGTTCACCTCTCTCTCCCATGATGTGATCTTTATGTGATCGTGAGCTTTGTATCATGTTGAACAAGTAGATGTTATTATTCAGATATTATGTGTACTCTAGTGGTGTTATTAAAGTAATCTATTCCTCCTGCCATGGTGTAACGGTGACAGTGCGTGCATCATGGTGGTACTTGGTCTAGGCTACGATTGTGATCTTTTGTGGATTATGAGAATAATTATCACTATGATAGTATTGAAGTGATCTTTTCCTCCTTTCATGGTGTAATGTTGGCAGTGTGTGCACCGTGTTAGTACTTGGTCTATGTTGCAATAATATCTATCTTGAGTTGTGCTTTGATTTGGATATCTCTATGAGTGGTGTTTGTCAAGTACTTGATGAACTTTAAGGAGTGCTTCGTAGCCCTACGCAATGATTAGTGTTGTTCAATAGAAGAGTAATTCAGAGTACCTTAGTGAAGAGAAGTTATTTATTTGTTCAATTATGTTATATTGTTGGGAGTGTGTCCACTAGTGAAAGTATGATCCCTAGGCCTTGTTTCCAAGCATTGCACACCGTTTACTTACTGATTTGTTACATGTTTGCTCGCAGCGATATTTATTTCAGACCACATTTGCTACTCATAATCATCACTACTACTTGTATTTCACTATCTCTTCGCCGAACTAGTGCACCTATACATCTGACAAGTGTATTGGGTGTGTTGGGGACACAAGAGACTTTTTGTATCGTAATTGCAGGGTTGCTTGAGAGGGATAGCTTTGACCTCTTCCTCCCTGAGTTCGATAAACCTTGGGTGATCCACTTAAGGGAAACTTGCTGCTGCTCTACAAACCTCTGCACTTGGAGGCCCAACACTATCTACAAGAACAGACGCGTGCATAGACATCAAGCTCTTTTTCCGGCGCCGTTGCCGGGGAGGTAAGGTAAAAGGTACTTGCATCCTCCTGTGTGAGTGCTCGAAGTTATTTCCTTTAGATTCTGCAATTAGATCTTTTTGTTTCTTGTTTTTATTTTCACTAGTTAGGCTTAATGGAAAACAAAGAGTTCTTTAGTCTTTTTCCTGAGTTTAGATATGAAGTGTTTGAAGAGAAAATTGAAAAACCTTTGGAGCTTAATTTGCATGCTAATAGTGTTGTTAGTATGAATGTTTCGAACACTGTTATTACTAATGCTATAGAAAAGTCTAAGCTTGGGGAAGCTGGTTTTGTTAAGTATGATATTTTTAGTTCCCCAGCTTTAGTGGAGAAAGTTTGTTCTGATAATATCTCCCATATGTGATGTTCCTTCTTATGATGATATGTTTGAAGAATATGCTTTGCGAAATAGCTGTTCTTTGGCTTGTGATGATACTAAACCTCTAGTTTATGATGGCTATGATGGTGAGTATTAATTCTTTTATGCATGTGGCTCATGATAGGGATGCTTTATGTGATAGTTATATTGTTAGTTCTATTCATGATGCTACTGAAAGTTATTATGAGAGAGGGAAACATGGTTTGATGGATCTCAACAATATTAAGTTTCCCCTCTTTATGTTGCAAATCTTGAAGTGGCACTTGTTTTATCTATCCATGCTTGCTACTATGTGCCTCGTTGATTTATTTTCTTACAAGATTCCTATGCATAGGAAGTGGTTCAGATATAAATGTCTTTCACATTTGCTTTTTGAGGCTCTCTATTGCTTTAAGTTCCTATATGGCGCCTTTGCCTCAAGCTCTTATATGGCGCCCACATGAGCATCTTTGCAAATTACTGCGCCTAGCTCAGAGGCGTTAAAGAAAAGCACTCTTGGGAGATAACCCATTGTTTATTTTCAGTAATTTTTCTTTTATTTGAGTCTTGGAAGTTATTACTACTGTAATAACCGCTCCTTATCCTTTTTATTTCGTTTTTGTGTCAAGAGAAGCCTCTAATTTGAGTGAGGTAAGATTTGGGGATGTTGCTGTCCTGAAACTGTTTTCGGTGCTGCACCGTAAAAATTCGTGAAAATTCTCTATATATCTTTTGGACCTGCGATTTCTTGTGCATATGCCCCAGGTTATATCCAAACTTTCATTAGTTGAACACTTTTTGATTTGAGGAACAGAAAACCCCTAAAAAATTCGACCTTTGTCAGCTGTTCAGTTTTGACAGATTTCTGCCAATATTTGTGTTTGCCGCTTTATCGCTTTCTTTTGAGTTCTTTTGATCACGGAACTTTTGGGGAAGTTGCTACAGTAGTACATGCTATATATGTGGTGGTTTTGGGTTGAAACCTGAAGCAAAAAGGGTTGATTCAATGTTATGCTTACACTAATGTTGCTAATAGATTTGTGTTTAGTTTTGTATGAAGGAAGTTTTCAAGTGTAGGGATTGGAGAATGATGAGATGAGATGAAGAATGGACAAAAGCTCAAGCTTGGGGATGCCCATGCATCACCCCAAGAAATATCCAAGAATTACAAGCGTCAAAGCTTGGGGATGCCCCCGAGGCACCCCCTTCTTCATCGGCAAAAATCAGGTCACCTTTCAAAACACTATATTTTTATTGCTTCATGCACTATGCGTTTTCCTTAGAGCGTCAGTTGTTTTTGTTTTCAGTTTTCTTTTGTTTTGTTTGCTGCAATAAATGGTTAGATCACATCATGTTTCTTTTGGAGGAGATGAACTCGTTTTTCATTTGCCAAGAACACTCTAGTTTTCACTCTTATCGTTCAATGAGTGTTCTCTTTTTCTGCTACTGCGTTTAGCTTGCATTTTTTGCCTTAATTTTTGTTCAGACCTTGTCATATCTTTTCATCAAGGTGTATTTTTGCCTGTGATCTTTATTGGTTTTCCTCAAAAGAGTTTCCTCAAAAAGATTTTAATGGTGTTGGAAAAGAGAAAAAGCTGTATGCAAAAAAGTGGTACAAGAAGGAGCTTGTGTAGACTGTGGCCTAGACTTTTGCATGTCGTGCTTGATGTCTTTTTGATAGTATGCTTAGTGGTTTTGCTGTAGCATGACTTGTCTCAAATAACTGAGATTGCTTAATGAGCCTTTGAAAAAAATCATGCGTTGTTTTTATTATATGGAAGCATTTATTTGGTTTTCTCCTTTGATGCTTTATTTGGGTTGACTTGGCACATGCTTACACCATGTTGACTACAAAATAAGTCGCCTATAGCCTCTATAATCATTTAGTTTTTGACTTTTGATGCCATCTTATGCTTCTTTTAATGTTGCTTTGTCGCTTTGCATGATTATGGCCGTTATTGCTCTCTTAGTTGGTCGCTCCCAGTCTTTTGCTAGCCCTCATTTTGTACTAAGTATGAGCTCTACTCGTGCATCCAACTCCCAAAAACCAAGTTTGCCATTGTGTCCACTATAAATTCCTATGCATGGTATTTGTAAGCCATTCCAAGTAAATTTTCATGTGCTACCTTTCAAAATACTTCTCATTTTGTGACACTGTTTTCAGCTCATGGGGACGTAGTGGTCGGATTTGCTATCTTCCATATTGCTTATTCCAAAAAGAAAAGAAAAAAGAAAAAAGAAAGAAAAAAGGCACTCCTCCATGGAATGTGAATGTTGGTGGGCACCCGATGGAATCGGTTAGCCATGGTTTGAGAAAGGAAAAATGGTGGGGAGGAGTGCCAAGCTTTATAAAAGAGCACAAAAGTGCCAATCTCTCTCTCAAAAACTTGCTTCATTTTTGTATGGAAGATAGTAAGAACCCCATTGCCAGTCGTTGACAAAGACAACCACCTCTCAAAACTCAAGTTTTATCTCTCTGTTTTACAAATGAAAAGCTCTAGCACATGTTTAATCACTGCTTCCCTCTGCGAAGGGCCTTTCTTCTACTTTTATGTTGAGTCACCACCTTCTATCTTTATGCACCATTAAGAGAGCATAGTTGTCATTCTTAGTGTGATATGCATTGTCCCAAAGTTCATTGATTGATTCATATTGTTGGTTTCACTTGTTCTCAAATTATTTGTATCTAGTCGCCCTCTTAAACTTGAAGGTGTCCTATGCATTTATGTTTTGCTCTCTTTGAAGGACAAGCTGAAAACCATTTGTATGTTTTTCCTTATGATTTGAACACACGTTTGACTTTCATTGTTTCATTTTCATGATCTTTTGTTTGTGTTCATTTGCATGTTTACAACATGGTTGCTAAGTTTCTATTGTCAAGATTATATCTTCATGCCCATGTTTTAAGTTCTTTTGATCCCAGCTCTCAACGCTTACATATATGATCAAGATTGTGTAGGTGCATGTCACCTCAAAAATTATTTCTTTTGTTATCACTTACCTACTCGAGGATGAGCAGGAGTTAAGCTTGGGGATGCTGATACGTCTCAAACGTATCTATAAGTTTTGATGCTCCATATTTGTTTTTACACCGTTTGCCTAATGTTTCGTTACACTTCGTGGCACTTTTATTCAGATATTATGTGTACTCTAGTGGTGTTATTAAAGTAATCTATTCCTCCTGCCATGGTGTAACGGTGACAGTGCGTGCATCATGGTGGTACTTGGTCTAGGCTACGATTGTGATCTTTTGTGGATTATGAGAATAATTATCACTATGATAGTATTGAAGTGATCTTTTCCTCCTTTCATGGTGTAATGTTGGCAGTGTGTGCACCGTGTTAGTACTTGGTCTATGTTGCAATAATATCTATCTTGAGTTGTGCTTTGATTTGGATATCTCTATGAGTGGTGTTTGTCAAGTACTTGATGAACTTTAAGGAGTGCTTCGTAGCCCTACGCAATGATTAGTGTTGTTCAATAGAAGAGTAATTCAGAGTACCTTAGTGAAGAGAAGTTATTTATTTGTTCAATTATGTTATATTGTTGGGAGTGTGTCCACTAGTGAAAGTATGATCCCTAGGCCTTGTTTCCAAGCATTGCACACCGTTTACTTACTGATTTGTTACATGTTTGCTCGCAGCGATATTTATTTCAGACCACATTTGCTACTCATAATCATCACTACTACTTGTATTTCACTATCTCTTCGCCGAACTAGTGCACCTATACATCTGACAAGTGTATTGGGTGTGTTGGGGACACAAGAGACTTTTTGTATCGTAATTGCAGGGTTGCTTGAGAGGGATAGCTTTGACCTCTTCCTCCCTGAGTTCGATAAACCTTGGGTGATCCACTTAAGGGAAACTTGCTGCTGCTCTACAAACCTCTGCACTTGGAGGCCCAACACTGTCTACAAGAACAGACACGTGCGTAGACATCAATTATTTATCACCCCTCTAAAAATTATCAACTATCTTTAGCATTCCTTTTCTTTTAGGAAATATAGTTTTGGTAATTTGAAACGGCCCAAAAGTGGTATAATTTTGGTAGAAACATGAGACATACATATTTGGCATATTTGGGGGATTTCGGTGAATGGATTATTTATCACCCCTCTAACAATTATCAACTTTCTTTAGCATTCCTTTTCTTTTAGGGAATATTGTTTTGGTAATTTGAAACGGCCCAAAAGTGGTATAATTTTGGTAGAAACATGAGACATACATATTTGGCATATTTGGGGGATTTCGGTGAATGGATTATTTATCACCCCTCTAACAATTATCAACTTTCTTTAGCATTCTTTTTCTTTTAGGGAATATAGTTTGGGATATAGTTTTGGTTATTTGAAACGTCCCAAAAGTGGTATAATTTTGGTATAAACATGAGACATACATATTTGTGGGATTTCGGTGAATGCATTATTTGTCACCCCTCTAACAATTATCAACTATCTTTAGCATTCCTATATTCCCTAACGCTTATTTTTTTTGGTAATTTTGGTGAATGCACACACTAACTTTGAAAACAACTACAAGTACATGTAACTGAATAATGGATTTGTAACAAGGGATCCCTTGTAACAACTTCTAGCACCTGATGAGCAATGATAAGAATCTGATCGTAATTATACAACAAAAAAACAACCAGCCATCAGATTAGCTTGCTTCTTCAACTTGATCAACTGCTTTAACTGCTTGTTCATTTTTTTCAGTTCTCCCTTCACTTCCACCAGTTATGCATTGGGAGCATTAGGCATAATCGGAATGGCTCCTCTCTCCGCCGCATTCTCTACAGCAAGTCCCCCTCCTCCCAAATTGCGCTCCCCAATAGCGCCAATTGATTCCTGCAATTTAAGCCTCTGAACGTACACATCGATCCACTCAAAATACCTGCATTTCTTCAGGATCTGAAAATAACAACGTGAACCCTAAATCCCAAATTTGAGGGAATAACAAGAAAATCGAGAGAAAACAGAGCAATTGGAGCGAGATGTAACCTTATCCCCCTCTCTATATGGCAAGCTCTCGCATGCAAGGAACTCACATCCACGGTTACCATTGTCATCCGTCTTACAGATCGATCGCTTCAGAGGCTCCTGGCATGGGCAGTCAGGGCATCTTATCAAAGGCACGGGTCCATACTGCGGCCATGAAGAATGGGAGGTCGAAGAGAAACTAGACATCACCCGCCTGCCGGAGAAGGGCTGCCGCAGGCGGAGAAGAAGAACAATGGGGCGTGGGGAAAGAAAGGGGAAGCAATGGCACGGGCACGGGCGCGGGGCTGGCTTGGGCTCCCATTTTGCAACGGTCACCTGGGTAAGCTATGGGTCCGGTGCGCTAACATGGACAAGTTGTGGGTCCCACGATGATCTCGATAAGTGGAGACGTGTCCACTGCGGGGCACCAATAGCGGCCCCACTTGCCAGCACCAACCAACGGTAAACTAAACGGGATTCCTCCCGTCCGAGCTCCTTATGAGGGTTTCAGACAAGGGCTTGGGGAAAACTGAGGAAAAACTAAGCGGCTGGGGAAAACTGAGCACAACTAAGGACCCGAGGGCACGAAAATAGAAATCCCTAATATTTAATGGTTTGATATTTATTTGTTGTGGTGCTATTTCACTAGTGGTGTCATGTGAACGTCGACTACATGATACTTCACCATTTATGGGCCTAGTGAGAGGCATTGTGTATTTGGCTACCAATTGTGGGGTTGCTGGAGTGACAGAAACCTAAACCTCCGTTGGGAAACTAGTGCACTAGGGAGCGTAGGATCTTAGAGTTTAAGGCTGTGGTTAGATTTATCTTAATTACTTTCTTGTATTTGCGGATGCTTGCAAGGGGTATAATCACAAGTGTGTATTTATCCTAGTAAGGGTAGTGTGCTAGCACAGGTTCACCCCCATAACACTTATCAAACCAGTAAAGATTATTTAGCGGTATGAAGCGAAAGCACTTGACAGAAACTCCCGTGTGTCCTCGAGAACATTTGGTTAGCATAAGTTACACAACCGGCTTGTCCTTTGCTCTAGAAAGGATTGGGCCACTTGCAGCAATTATTACTGTTGTCTTTTATTTACTCGTACTTTATTTATTTGCATTACCAAATACCCCTAAAAACCCGTTTGCTAGTATTTATAGTGAATCCTTGATCAAAACTACTTGTCAACACCTTCTGCTCCTCATTGGGTTCGACACTCTTATTTATCGAATGTACTACGATACACCCCCTATTCTTGTGGGTCATCAAGACTATTTTCTGGCGCCGTTGCTAGGGAGTGAAGCGCTATTGAAGAATGGAATTGGTAAAGGTAACCGTCACTGTGAGTATTGTTTTTATTTTTGTCTTTTATTTTTATTTTATTTTGCTATGAAGAGTTCTCCATTTGAGTTCCTATTCGGGAACACTACTACCACTGCTGCACATGTGGATGAACCACCACCACCACCACCTGCTCAGTTAGATCCTTTTAAAATACCTATGAAAATTATTGAACTTGTTATGGATAACTGCTATTCAGGAGATGGAACTGTCCATCCGGGTGATCACTTACTCTTTATACATGAATTATGCAAGTTGTTCAAGTGTGCAGGTATTTCATCAAGCAAAGTTAAGAGGAAGCTATTCTCTTTATCACTGAAAGGTAGAGCTGAGGAGTGGTATCGGCTGCTTAAAGATGGTCCATCTATTGCATGGGAGGAAATTGTGCGTCTCTTTTATTCCAAGTTTTATCCTCCAAGTGGAATTCATAAAGATCGTAATCGAATATATAACTTTTGGCCTCATGATGAACAGAGTATTGCCCAAGCGTGGGGGAGATTTGAGTTACTAATGCTCAAATGTCCCATTCATGAGCTCCCTAGTAATATTGTTATTGATAATTTTTTTGCGAGGCTTGCTCTTCATGATAAGGATTATTTGGATGCTTCCTATTTTGGATCATTTACTCATATGAAAGAAGATGCTAAGTGGAATCTTCTTGACCGTATTCAAGAAAATGCTGAAGGATGGGAAAATGACAAAGGTAGGAGGTCAGGTATAAATTATGATTATGAATGCATTAAAACTTTTATGGGAACCGATGACTTTCATAATGTTAGCACTGCTTATGGTCTTGATTCTCAAATTCTTGCTAACTGTTTTAAGGCTTTTGCCTCTTATCTTGATGTTTCAAAGAAAGATTGGAACAAATATCATGCGCCTTATAAAGATTCCATTAGTCATATTCCTGCTACAGCTACTAAAGTTTGTACTGTTGATAGCATTTTGCCTGAACCTTATTTTGAGAAGACACCTTTCCCTGCTAAGGTAAAAGAGCATTCTACTTTGGTAAGTGTGTCTAATAAAAGTACTAAGAAAGCTGTAGAACCTGATGAGCAAATTACTATTAAGTCTCCTGTGGCTATAGTGAAGGACCTTGTTACTAAAGATGTAGGGGATGAACATATTATCTTTTGTGAAGATGCTACTAACATTGTTTCATATCCTAATAGGCATAGGAAAACAAGTGTTCCTGTTATTCTGTCAGGATTGGAGATCATTGCTATTATGGTTTATGTGACATTGGTGCTAGTTCAAGCGCCATTCCTTTAGAGCTCTACAGAGAAATCATGCATGAGATTGGCCCTTGTGAATTAGAAGAGATTGATGTGGTTATTCAGCTTGCTAACAGAGAGACTATCTGGCCTCTTCGTATTGTTCGAGATGTGGAAGTTTTATGCGGTAAGACTAAATATCCTACTGATTTTCTAGTACTTGGTAAGGAAGCTAGTAAAACTTGTCCTATTATTTTTGGTAGACCCTTTTTGAATACTTGTGGTGCTGTGATAGACTGTAAGAAGGAGAAAATTTTCACTAAGTTTAATGGAGAATCTTATGAGTTTAATTTTTCCAAGTTTGCTAAGACTTCTTATGAAAATGAAATGCCTAATGAAATTTTTTTAGTTGAACAGCTTGCTTCTATTGCCCTTGCTCCTAATAATGCTTTGCAGCAATTCATGGAGGACCATGAAAGTGATGTTTACAGGAAGGAAAGAGAAGAGATTGACGATATTTTCTTTCGTCAGCCACCGTTGATTAAGCACAATCTACCTGTGGAGGATCTTGGTACCACTTTGCCACCTAAGGAAGATCCTATTTTTGAATTAAAACCTTTACCTGATGATCTTAAGTATGCTTATATAGATGGTAAGAAAATATATCCTGTTATTATTAGTTCTAAACTTTCAGGAAAGGAAGAAGAAAGGTTATTGGAGATATTGAGGAAACATCGAGGAGCTATGGGATATACTCTTGATGATTTAAAAGGGCTTTCTCCCACTTTATGTCAGCATGCTATTAACATGGAGGAAGACGCAAAGCCAGTTGTTGAACATCAACGTCGCTTAATTCCCAAGATGAAGGAAGTGGTAAGAAATGAGGTATTGAAGCTCCTTGATGCTGGTATTATTTATCCTATTGCTGATATTAGATGGGTTAGTCCTGTTCATTGTGTTCCTAAGAAAGGAGGTATGACTGTTGTGCCTAATGAGAATAATGAGCTTATTCCTCAAAGGGTAGTAGTTGGTTATAGGATGTGCATTGATTTTAGAAAGGTAAACAAAGTTACCAAGAAAGATCATTATCCTTTACCATTTATAGATCAAATGTTAGAGAGGCTGTCTAAGAAGACTCACTTTTGTTTTCTTGATGGTTATTCCGGTTTCTCTCAGATTGCTGTTAGAAAGGAAGATCAAGAGAAAACCACTTTTACTTGTCCTTATGGAACTTATGCTTATAGAAGTATGCCGTTTGATTTATGCAATGCTTCTGCTACTTTTCAAAGATGCATGTCTGCTATTTTTCATGGTTTTTGTGAAGAAATTGTGGAGGTTTTCATGGATGATTTCTCCGTCTATGGAACTTCTTTTGATAACTGTTTGCACAATCTTGATAAAGTTTTGCAGAGGTGTGAAGAAACTAATCTTGTTCTTAATTGGGAGAAATGCTATTTTATGGTGAATGAAGGAATTGTCCTTGGACATAAAATCTCCGAAAGAGGTATTGAAGTTGACAGAGCAAAGGTTGAAGCAATTGAGAAAATGCCCTGTCCCAGAGATGTTAAAGGTATTCGTAGTATTCTTGGTCATGTTGGTTTCTATATGAGGTTTATTAAAGATTTCTCTAAGATTTCAAAGCCTCTTACTAATCTTCTTTAAAAAGATGTACCATTTGTCTTTGATGATGATTGTAAGGAAGCTTTTGAAACTCTTAAGAAGGCTTTAACTACTGCTCCTATTGTTCAACCACCTGATTGGAATTTACCCTTTGAAATTATGTGCGATGCTAGTGATTTTGCTGTTGGTGCTGTTCTTGGACAACGCGTAGATAATAAGTTGAATATTATTCATTATGCTAGTAAGACTCTTGATGCTGCTCAGAAGAATTATGCTACCACTGAGAAAGAGTTTCTTGCTGTTGTTTTTGCATGTGATAAGTTTAGACCTTACATTGTTGATTCTAAAGTTACTATTCATACTGATCACGCTGCTATTAGATATCTTATGTCTAAGAAGGATGCTAAGCCTAGGCTTATTAGATGGGTGTTGCTTTTACAAGAGTTTGATTTGCATATTGTAGGTAGGAAAGGTGCCGAAAATCCTGTTGCTGACAATTTGTCTAGATTGGAAAATATTTCTTTTGATCCTATTCCTGTTATGATAGTTTTCCAAATGAACAGTTGGCTTCGATAAATTTAACTTCACGAGACCTTCCTTGGTATGCTGATTATGCTAACTTTATTGTTTCCAAGTATTTGCCTCCAACCTTTACAGCTTAGAAAAGAAGAAAATTCTTTTATGATTTGAGGCGTTACTTTTGGGATGACCCACACTTATATATAGAAGGAGTTGATGGTATTATGCGAAGATGTGTACCAAAATATGAGCAACAAGAAATATTGAGAAAATGCCATGGAAGTGCTTATGGAGGACATCATGCTGGAGATAGAACTGCACAAAAGGTTCTACAATCAGGTTTTTATTGGCCAACCCTCTTTAAAGATGCTAAAAGGTATGTTTTATCTTGTGATGAATGTCAAAGAGTTGGTAATATTTCTAGACGTAATGAAATGCCTATGAGTTACACTCTTGTTATTGAACCATTTGATTGTTGGGGATTTGACTTTATGGGTCCTTTTCCTCCTTCAAAAGGCTATACTCATATACTTGTTGCTGTTGATTACGTTACGAAGTGGGTAGAAGCCATACCTACAAAGAGTGCCGATGGTGAGACCTCGTTAAAAATGCTTAAGGATGTTATTTTTCCTAGGTTTGGAGTACCTAGATATCCTATGACTGATGGAGGTTCTCATTTTATTCACGGTGGTTTTAGAAAAACTCTTGCTAGATATGATGTTAATCATAGAATTGCTTCTGCTTATCATCCCCAAACTAGTGGGCAGGTAGAGCTTTCAAATAGAGAGATCAAGTCTATCTTGCAGAAGACTGTCAATAGATCTTGGAAAAATTGGGCTAGCAAGTTAAACGATGCTTTGTGGGCTTATAGAACTGCTTATAAGAACCCCATGGGCATGTCTCCTTACCAAATGGTTTATGGAAAAGCGTGTCACTTGCCCTTAGAATTAGAACACAAAGCTTTTTGGGCAGTGAAAGAGCTTAATAGGGATTTTAAACTTGCCAGTAAGAAAAGGTTGTTAGATTTGAGTTCTCTAGATGAGTGGAGAAACGAAGCCTATGAGAATGCCAGACTTTTCAAAGAGAAAGTCAAGCAATGGCATGATAAGAGAATTCTTAAGAGAGAGTTTCATGTTGGTGAGAAAGTTCTTTTGTATAGGTCTCGTCTCAGATTTTTTGCAGGAAAATTACTCTCTAAATGGGAAGGACCATATGTTATTGTGGAAGTGTACCGCTCAGGTGCGATAAAGATTGCTTCGTTAAAAGATGACACTACACAAGTGGTGAATGGGCAAAGACTCAAACATTATATTGTTGGAGATTCTTATAATGAAGATGTTGATGTTATTCTAACGGTTTCTCCGGAAGACAATATGCAGGAACCTGCAGAGTTCGTTTTTGAATAGGTAACAGTTCTAGTCAGAAAAGGTTCACGTTAAACTTTTTCAGTTATATTTTTATTGTTTTTGTTAAATATGAAAAATCACAAGACGAAAATGGGAAGGATAAGGAGTCCGGTGTGTCCTCACACATAGGGGGCGCGGGCCCACCTCAGGCCGCGCCCACCTATTGTGTGAGCACCCCGGAGCTCGTTTCCGTCCCGGTTTTCTGTTGTGACTTGGTTTCGATGTTTAATTTTTGCCTATATAACCCCCCGGATTGCCCGAGGTCTGTATATCATTTTCTCTTCGTGTTTTCGTTTCGAGTTGTTTCTGTCAGGGGATTGTTCTCAGCTTTGAAGTTGCAATGTCTTTGTCCGGTCCATCCGAGGAGAACCCTCTTGCGGATACCATTAATCCGTATACGAGGGAGCTGAAGATGCATCTGAAGGAGTTGTTGCTAAAGGATGGGGAGTTTCAGATCAAAGATGTCCAAGTACCTAAGGGAGAAGGGAGTCTCGAAGCCAGGATGGAAGCACTGGAACAAGAAGTTTTTAAATATAAGAAGATGGCGAAACGCGAGGTGGACATCATCCATAGGATTAATCAAGAGCTTGTCACCAAGTACAAGAAAGAGACTACAAAACTATGGAAGGACATCTTTTCGCTCCATGAGACCACTAACCAATTACAAGCATAACTCTACGACTTGCAGAACCAAAATTGTGAGTATGCAGCTAGATTTCAACAAATGAGTGCTACTGCAAGTTTCAGGATATTGGAGACCAAGACATCCTTCCTTGACGGGGGACCTCTACCTTGGAAGTACGATGATGATAAAGACTCACACTCACCGCCGAAGGAGTAATTCGTCATTGGTATTGGCATCCCCTTGGCTTGTTCCAAGCTTGGGGGAGTGCCGCGGTATCACATCATTACATTTTACTCATTTACTTTTCAAGTAGAGTCATATCATGAATAGAGAAGTTATCTTATAGAATAGTTTGCAGTGTGGAAGTATCCTCCTTAGTTGGTTATCTATGTATCCCTTGGTGTGAGTGATACGTCTTCAACGTATCTATAATTTTTGATGCTCCATGCTTGTTTTTACACCATTTGCCTAATGTTTCGTTACACTTAGTGGCACTTTTATGCATTTTCCGGAACTAACCTATTAACAAGTTGCCACAGTGCCAGTTCCCTGTTTTCTGCTGTTTTTGTGTTTCAGAAGTGATACACAGGAAATATTCTCGGAATTGGACGAAACAAGTTCGTGAAGTCTTATTTTTCCCGGAAGCTTCCAGTCATCCGAAGGAGAGTAGGAGAGGGGCCGCCATGGTGTGAGGCCACCTGGCTCCACCTCTGACATCGCCCCTTCGCCTATAAAGACCCCCCGACGGGAAAAACCTAAGGACCTGATCACTTTTCAAGAACACATCGCGATCCGCCGCCACCGTCGACCCGAAGATCGGGAGGGTCCAGAAGCTCTTCTCGGCACCCTGCCGGAGAGGGGAATCGCCACCGGAGGTCTTCTTCATCGCCATGCTTGCCTCCGGAGCGATGAGTGAGTAGTCTACCTTGGACTATGGGTCCATAGCAGTAGCTAGATGGTTGTCTTCTCCACCATGTGCTTCATGTTTAGATCTCATGAGCTGCCCTACATGATTGAGATCACCGTTATGTAATTCTACATGTTTGGTTTGTTGGGATCCGATGAATATTGGTGTTATGATTGAGTTGTTGTACTGAATTATATCTTTTGCTATCTCTATGTTGTTTATGATCTTGCATGCTCTCCGTTGTTAGTAGCTATCTTGGCCGAGTAGTTGCTAGTGACTCCAAGAGGGGGTATTTATGCTCGATAGTGGGTTCATGCCTCTATTTAACCTGGGGGAGTGACAGAAACCTCTAAGGTCGTAGATGTGATGTTGCTACTAGGGAGAAAACAACATTCATATGCTCAAGGGCATATGCTTTGTTTACATTACACACTTTGCTTAATGCAATTATCTATTGTTCGCAACTTAATACTTGTGGAGTTCTCGTATTGATTCGCCACAAGTGGATTATGAGTCATAGATGCAGTTGGATGGCGGTCTATGTATTTTGTTGTAATGCCCAGAGTAAATCTCATAGTGATCTTCTTGACATATCACGTTTATCTTTATTCTATCAATTGCCCAACTGTAATTTGTTTACCCAGCATGTGTTATTTATCTTATGGAGTGACAAGGGTATAGATAATAGAGCCCGTTAGTTGAGTACCCCTAAGGCCCGTATAGCTAGGCCCAATTGTAATGATAGTCGAATACGAGTTCCTATCGTATGTCGATATTGTAATCTGTATTGGACCCTACCCGATCCTCGAGACCTGGCCACCTATATAAAGGGGCCAGGAGAGGACGGTGTAGGCCAGATTGAAAGCAAGCCAGGTTAAACACCCAAGTTTACTTTCGACGCATACCTATTTCGACTAACTTTACCTTCGAGTTCATCCGACGCCCTATCTCCCCGATCCTAAGTCCTTCATCTAGGACATTTGTCGAGTTAACCCTCGTCAATTGGCGCCGACCGTGGGGACTTGGGCGTTGGAATCATGAATTCGACGGCTTTTTCGCTTTCAGCCAACAGCAGTTCAGAACTCGACGGAAATCAAGAGATGGAGTTAACCATTGGAAGTTTGAGCATCATTATCGGGCCATCGGGTTCATCCCGCCTCTCGGATTCGATGAAACTAGATCCGTCGGCAGACAAGCCCAAAATAGAGGAAACGTTGGAATCATCAGAAGACTCTTCCAGCGAGGTAAACTCGCCGGTCAGCTTCGAAAAAGTACCAATCGCAGAAGGCGACAAAATTCGGGAAAATTTTGAATCAGAAGAAAGAGCGTGCCAGGCGCACAACAAAGCAAAGGACTCCGCTGGGGGAAGCAGCAGCGTCTCCAAAGTACATCAGTTATGCGTTATTATCACTGAAGCAGAAGAAGAAAACAACAGCGAAGGAAGTAAAAAGGTCGACAAGCAAGTCGACAAAATGAAAGAACACAACAAAAAGGAAAAGGAGAAAGTCCACGTTTCGGCTGGCGAATGGAGAATGATCAAATCAGCTATCAATCATGGTACAGAAGTACCCGAAGGATCGAGAAGAGAAGTTCTAATGGGCTATCTGTATGCATTATACCAACACAGGAAGAAATTAAGGGAGGAAAGAGACATGGTTTTTCAAGACAATAACAGTGTATTAAGCGAGGAGTACTGGGAAGACTATAATGAAGATTCAGAGTACAGCAGAGAAAGGCACGGAGACCCAAAGCACAATAGAGGGGTGACGGCGCGCAGCGAAGAAGAAAGGTACTCAAGGAGCCCTACCCCACAGTCAGAAGAGGAGGAAGACGACTTCATACAAGAAACGCCAGAAGCAGCATTGGTAGCAGCACAAGCGTATTTACTAACTACAAGGCTAGATACTGGAGACCCGCGAGAAGATATGCACCAAGCCGCGATACGAAGTCTTGGAATAGTGGAAAGCAAGATCAGGGAAAAAGGCCCATAGACAAAGTCGACAAGCTGCAAGGAAAAGGAGAAGTTCAGATACAACTTCGCAGATAACGAATACAACGAGTCATCAGAAGAGGAAAGGCGACAGAAGAGGAAAGAGGACGCAAGAAATATAATAGCGCAAGCTCGAGTAAACAAATCACGTCATGCTTGGAGGGAAGAAAATTATAAAGACAACGATAAAGAGATGGGTGCGTTATGCTTTACCCGCAGGGTTCGCAAAACGCGGGTACCCAAAGGATTCAAACTCCCACATGACCAGCATAAGTATGACGGGTCACAAGAGCCTACCCTATGGTTATCAGACTATCTGCGGGTAGTACAGATATTGGGGGGAACAAAGGCGACTGCAATGCAAAGATTGCAGCTACACCTCACCGGCGCAGCACGGTCCTAGTTGAATACCCTACCCAACGAATCCATCGGAAGTTGGGGGGAACTCGAAAGTCAATTCGCAAGAAATTTTTGTTCAACATACAAACGCCCAGCATCACTGGAGGAAGTTAAGGTGTGCATGCAGAGGAAAGGCGAAACTCTACGTTCTTATATACAACGCTGGAGTATAATCAAAAACTCAGCAGAGGATGTCTCCGACGAACGAGCAATAGACGCCTTCACAGCCGGACTTCGTCGCTCAGATCTCGTGGAGGAAATAGGAAGAACAAGACCTACGACGGTAGCCGAATTAATGGAACAAGCCAACAAATTCGCTGATGGAGAGGACGCATATAACAACAAAAGAGGACATTCACTAGAAGTCAATAGAATAAGTAGACAGAGGAGACAACACCACAGCAGGGGTAACCAAGAAAGGCGAAGTCAGGTAGCCGCGGGCTACGTAGTAGAAGAAGAGGAAGGATATGAAAATAGGAGGTTTCAAGCAAAAGGAGTAGAAAAATCGAGATACTCCGGTCCTTCGGCCGAGGATATGCTACACGGACCTTGTCGAATCCACTACGCATATCTCAACGGGAAAAGAGTCTCAAATCACCAGATGAAGGATTGTAGAACATTCCTAAGGCTGCAAAGCGCCATTGGCTCAAGCCAAGGAGGGAGGCAAGGAGAAAGACACAGAAGTCAAGGATATCAAATGCAAAGGCTAGCAAGGCACCTAGAGTCAAAAGTTTACATATCAGCCATGATTCAACCGGTGCCCAAGTCAAAGAAAGAGCGAAAGAGCATATCCAGGCAAGTAAACCTAGAAATATCATCACCACCAGCTACCACAGAGTACCTACGGTGGTCAGATCAACTAGTTAAGTTCAGTAGAGCAGACCACCCGAGAAAAGTTCCCAGGCCATGCCACTCGCCTATGGTTTTAAAGGCGCAAATAGGAGGATACGACATCGGGAGAGTATTCATGGATGCAGGGAGTGGCATAAACTTAATATATGCTAGAACCTTAAAGGCAATGTGCATCTCGCTGTCGAGTCTGAAGCCAACAGATTGCTCCTTCCACGGAATAGTACCGGGAGCCGCAAACTACCCTTTGGGAAGAATAGAACTCAACGTCTGCTTTGGCAGTAGCGGCAACTACCGAAGAGAGAAGCTGGAATTCGAAGTTATGGACTGGCCGTCACAATACCATGCAATCCTGGGGCGCCCAGCATTTGCAAAATTCATGGCAGTACCACACTACGCGTATCTTACGCTAAAAATTCTAGGACCCAAAGGAACAATTATAGTACAAGGGAGCTTTGAAGTAGCCAACACATGTGACAGAGAATTCAATAGGATGGTGCAAACCTTCGGCATGACAGCGGAATATGAGAGGTTAAAAGGAGAAACGGATCATAATGTGCTACCCGACGTTGGACGATCCCTGCCAAATCAGGCTTTCGACACAACTCAGGACTCGAAGAAAATCCAGGTCCACCCTACAGATCCAAACAAGACGACATCAATTGCGGTGAACTTGGATCCCGCATAGGAAGGCGCGCTCGTCGAGTTCCTCCATGAGCACTGGGAAATCTTTGCCTGGTGTCCATCGGACATGCCAGGGGTTCCCAGGGAACTCGTCGAGCACGCATTAAATGTAGATCCCAAGGCAAAGCCAGTCAAGCAACCATTGAGACGATTTGATGAACCTAAAAGGAAGGCGATAGCATCAGAATTGCACAGGCTAGAAAATGCCGGATTTATCAGAGAAATCAAAACTTCGAGTTGGGTATCGAACCCAGTCATAGTACCCAAGAAGAACACAGACGTACAAAGAGTATGTGTCGACTACACATCTCTCAATAAGCACTGTCCAAAGGATCCCTTCCCTCTACCCCGCATCGATCAGATAATCAATTCAACAGCGAGATGCGCCAGGCTTTCCTTTTTGGACGCATATTCTGGTTACAATCAGATCAAATTGAAGAAAGAAGACGAAGAAAAGACGGCCTTCATCACACCTTACGGAGTGTTTTGCTACCAAGTAATGCCATTCGGCCTTAAAAATGCAGGAGCAACTTATCAGTGGATGATGCAAAACTGCCTCGGAAGCCAAATAGAGCGCAACATCCAAGTCTACATTGATGATGTAGTCATCACCACAAGAGAGGGGAAATCTTTAATCAGCGACTTGGCAGAAACCTTCGACAACCTGAGCAGGTACAAGCTTAAGCTTAACCCGACAAAGTGTTCCTTCGGCGTATCAGCAGGACAACTTTTGGGGTTCTTGGTATCATCACGAGGAATAGAGGCAAACCCAGAGAAAATTCAAGCAATCTTAACAATGGGGAAACCCATGAAACTACATGATGTACAGAAACTCGCAGGACACGTCGCGGCACTAAGTCGCTTCGTTGCTCGATTAGGGGAGAAGGCGCTTCCTTTTTATGCACTTATGAAGAAGTCAGATGATAAATTTGAATGGACAGAAGAAGCAGACGCAGCGTTTGCACAGTTGAAAAAAGTGCTTTCCACGCCACCAGTGATGGTCGCACCAAAAGAAAAAGAACCACTACTATTGTACATCGCCGCAACCCATCAGGTGGTGAGTACAGTATTAGTAGTCGAAAGAAGCGAAGAAGGAAAAGCGCACGGCGTCCAGAGCCCGGTATATTTCATCAGTGAAGTATTATCTCCGACAAAACAGAGGTACCCGCATTATCAGAAGCTTGCTTATAGTGTTTTCACAACTGCACGAAAACTGCGACAGTACTTTGCGGTCCACCCAATTATAGTGGTCAATGAAGCGCCACTATCGAACATATTGAACAATCCTTTAGCAACAGGACGTGTCTCTTTGTGGGGAATCGAGTTATCTCCCATGGACATCACGTGCGAAAAAAGGAAGGCGATTAAGTCACAAGTCTTGCCAGGTTTTACGGCAGAATGGTTGGAGCTGCAAAGCACGGGAGCACCAGACTTATCCAGTACTTGGACAATGTACTTCGACGGTTCTAAGAGAGTTCAAGGCGCAGGCGCAGGAGTGGTCTTGATATCGCCCCATGGCGACAAATTGAAGTATGTCTTAAGGATGAGCTTTCCACAAGCTTCTAATAACAAAGCAGAATACGAGGCTTTGTTGCACGGTATGAAGATGGCCAAAGCATGTGGAGCAACTCGCCTAAAAATATTTGGAGATTCCAATCTTGTTGTCCAGCAAGTCATGAACAGGTGTGATACAATCAATGATAACATGATGGCCTACAAGAATTTATATCATTATCTCGAGGGAACATTCGATGGATGCGAAGTCTCGCATATAAGCAGGAATAGTAATGAAGAAGCCGACAATTTGGCAAATATTGGGTCACAGTGCTTACCCGTGCCATCCAGAGTATTTTGGGAAGAGATAGTAGAAAGATCAATAAAAAGTGGAAAAAGTTCGACTACTGCAGCAGACTCGGGGGCTACGTCGGAGCCAGAGGAGGTCATGATGATAGAAGAAACATGGATGCAGCCATATCATGCATACATGATAAATAAACAATTACCAGAAGATGCAGTGGAGGCCAAGAGGATAACTCGAAGATCGAAAGCGTTTGTCGTGTTGCAGGGGAAGTTATACAAGAAGAGTATTACCGGCGTTTTGCAGCGTTGTGTAACGCCCCAGGAAGGACAAATAATACTAAAAGACATACACGGTGGAGTGTGCGGCCATCATGCAAGCAGCAGAGCAATAGCGGCAAAGGCTTTCCGAGCAGGATTTTATTGGCTAACAACCATCGAAGACACAAAAGATATAGTTCGAAAGTGTGAAGCATGTCAAAGATTTGCATCTAGACCGCATGCACCACCAGCAGAGCTACAAACAATACCATTGTCTTGGCCCTTTACGCAATGGGGCCTCGATATGGTGGGAAAATTGCACAAGTCCTGGCCAGGAGGACATGTCTACATGCTAGTGGCAGTCGATAAATTTACCAAGTGGGTGGAAGCGGCCCCGGTAACAACTCAAGATTCTACAGCAGCAATCAGCTTCATCAAGTCAATAGTATTCCGTTTTGGTGTACCATATAGCATCATCACAGACAACGGGACAAATTTCACTTCAAAGGACTTCAAGAGTTATTGCGAAGGACTAGGGATCAAGCTCAAATTCGCATCTGTGGCGCACCCAAAGACAAATGGGCAAGTTGAAAAAGCCAACGGCCTGATATGTAGTGGGATAAAAAAGAGGCTCTTAGCACCTCTTGAGAAAGCCAAGAGCGCTTGGGTAGAAGAGTTACCCTCTGTTCTTTGGAACCTAAGAACTACGCCTAATGCAGCAACTCAAGAAACTCCTTTCTTCCTGGTCCATGGCGCAGAAGCCGTGCTTCCAGTCGAAGTCACACACGAGGCCCCAAGAGTGACGGCATACGACGAGACAACATCGACAGAAGCACTGCAAAACGATGTTGATGCACTAGATGAAGCAAGGGATAAGGCATTAGAAAGAGCCACGCTGTATCAACAGAGTCTACGAAACTACCACAGTAGTCGAGTTCATCCATGATCCTTTATGGTGGGAGACCTAGTTTTGCGACTCAGGCAAGACAGCCATGGCAAATTGGAGTCCCCTTGGGTGGGACCCTACATCATCACAGAAGTAATTCCAGGAGGAGCATATCGACTACAAGACAAGAAGACAGGAAAAGACGAGAGTAATCCGTGGAATGCAGAGCAGCTACGACGTTTTTACGCGTAGAATAAATCTAGTGGTATCATTAAACTTGAGTTAACCTTCTGAACCCAGAACATGAGGCCATAGGTCGGGTTCTTTGGGTTAAACTCGACAAAATTGTACAAGTATTTCTACTTCTCCGCTCGGGGGCTTCAACCCTCGGGTCGTACGAACGAAATTTCTATCGCGACATGGAGACCTTTTTCACTATAAAGGTTGTGCAGACAACCCGATAATATTCAAACAATTTGGTTCACAAAAGAACCCGATATTCTTCATACCAATTGGTTCGCAAAGAACCCGATATATCTCAAGCATACCTCAGAACAGTGACTTGTTTTCATGGTACTAGCAAAACCATCAAAGTAGAGTACGAATATTCATTACAGATAACATGGCAGCAAGGACATTGTCAAGCGAAATTACATAAAAAGAAGATCCTAATGGAAGTGGACTTCAGCTTCGTACTTCTTCTGGCACTGGGTGCCGTCATAGATCTTCACGTCGAACTTCGACATGCCGATGTGGAAGTCGAAGGCCATGAAGAAGCCTTGGTGGATATCGTGGTCTTCTGCAAATTGTGACCAGCCACCCCTCAAGTACTGCTCGCCGTCGCCATCATACCAAACCTCCACCTCCTATGGAGTCCCACTGCCAGACTGTTCACGGAGAACCGCTTCCCGCAGTTCCCGCCCATCCATGAACTTGGTGAAATTCAGCGGAAGACGCTGAATCTCACGGCACTGTGCCATAGCAATGCATAAGAAGGAAAAGATTCTGGGAGGAGCAGTGGGAGCAGCAGGAAGAGGGGCGCTTGAACCTGGGGCAGCACCAGTCACTTTGGGCTTATTTTTGCTCCCAGGTGGGCGACCGGGACGACGCTTGGCCGGAACGGCCAGTGACGACCCTACGGCGGCCGGAGTTGCGTTGTTCTTGTTCTTGCTTCCACGAGGGCAACCTCGACCTCGCGGCGCCACCGGAGAGCCAAGGTTCAGATGGGAACCACCTGCATCAGCCATGTAGACAAAGAAAAGGGCTAGGAAAACCCTAGATGGAGGGAGAAGATGATGCGGCGGAGGAGGAATCTGATTAGGGTTTTTACTCTTGCCAAAAGGTGCTTTATTTATAAGCACGTATTATCGGGCCCCCGTGCTAAAGCAAGGCACGTAAACATATTTTATAATAGGAGTTAAATTCTGCACACAGCAGGCGATACTACCAAAGAGAAAAAACAAGAAGAGGAGACTGTGGTCGCACAATATGAAAACCTCGACTTGGACTCGGGGGCTTGCAAACAGTGGACGTTAACAGGAGGAAGAAGAACTGAACTTTGAGCCTATGCTTGACTACAAGTATCCAAACATAGCCTCGGGGGCTATTCCCATCGGGAGCGCTGAGCGCGCACCCGATAGAGGATGAGATAATCAATAGTGCAGATGAAGAAAGATTGTCATACAAACTTCGACTACATAGTCGACGAAATACAAAGAGATTACTCCCATTGGGAGCGAAGAAGTTAATTTAAAGTTCGAAATTCTTTGATTTTATCAGCCAAAAACTTGGCTGCGACATAAGATTCTCGAGTTGCGTTATCGCAACGAAACTCGAATGCCGTGATTTATCAGGAAGGTAAGACCCCGGGATCCGTCCTGTGTGGCCTGGTATACGCACATGGATGCGCTCTGCTGGTATGTATCCGTGTCTACAACGCGAAGAAAATCCTGGTGGACGCACTGGGTACCCTGAGAATCACTGGGATTCATTCTTTGTAAGTCCTAAATGCGGCAAAAGAGTGGGTTTGACCGGTATCCCAAATTTAAGTCCAAGGGGATTGAATTTGAAGTAGGTGACAAGTATCTGTTCCGGCAGTTAACTGACCTCTTGATCCGTCAGAGTTGTCAGGCTTATTCATCAAAACCCCTTGTGAAAGAATATCATGAAAATAAGTCGAAAGACCAAGTCGAAGATTTGAAGATAAGAAGAAGTCGAAGATTTAAAGATTAGAGATTCAACCCGAATCTGCAATTCTGGTAGAATCTCAGGGGCTACTGACAAGGGTATAGATAATAGAGCCCGTTAGTTGAGTACCCCTAAGGCCCGTATAGCTAGGCCCAATTGTAATGATAGTCGAATACGAGTTCCTATCGTATGTCGATATTGTAATCTGTATCGGACCCTACCCGATCCTCGAGACCTGGCCACCTATATAAAGGGGCCAGGAGAGGATGGTGTATGCCAGATTGAAAGCAAGCCAGGTTAAACACCCAAGTTTACTTTCGACGCATACCTATTTCGACTAACTTTACCTTCGAGTTCATCCGACGCCCTATCTCCCCGATCCTAAGTCCTTCATCTAGGACATTTGTCGAGTTAACCCTCGTCATGGAGAGACACCACTAGTGACCTGTGGACCCCAGTCCTATTTCCATCATATTGCTGTCACCTGTTTACTTTACTCGCACTGTTTACTGTATTCACATACTTCTACTGTTTTCCACTCGATACGCTCATAACCTTTGTTTCAAGCAAACCGGTGAGATTGACAACCTCATCGCAAGTTGGGAACAAAGTACTTGGTTGTGTGTGTGCAGGTTCCGCATTGCAGCTAGCAAGCAAAGCTTGGACGAGGCGCCATATATAAATTGTCCGAAGCTGTCGCAAACTAGCAAGCATCACCTTCAGTCGTTATTGTCTGCTCTTCTCCTGATCGACATACCTTGGTTTCTTAACTGAGGGAAAACTAGCTGCTATATTCATCATACCTTCCTCTTGGGGTTCCCAACTGGCTGGTCATTCACCACGCACAAGGAATCTTCTGGTGCCGTCACCCACGCGCCAGCAGCTCTTTTTCTGGCGCCGTTGCCGGGGAAGAGTGGAAGACTTCTGCAAGGGGAGTTTTCGCACGCACATCCTTTACTTTGTTATTGTTTTGCTTTACTTTATTTATTTTACCTGCATCATTTTATATCAAAAACCCAAAATTTTTAGAATCCTTGGTAGTTGTTTTTACTTATTTACTTTCGTTTTGCTGAAATGGCCAATCCTGAAAACACCAAGTTGTGTGACTTTACTAGTACAAACAATAGTGATTTTATCTGCACTCCTATTGCACCACCTGCTCCTGCTGCAAACTTTTATGAGATTAAGCCTGCTTTGTTGAACCTTGTTATGAAAGAGCAATTCTCTGGTGCTAGTACTGAAGATGCTGCAGCTCATCTCAACAATTTTGTTGAGCTATGTGAGATGCAGAAATATAAGGATGTAGAAAGTGATATTATTAAGCTCAAGTTGTTTCCTTTTTATTTGAGAGGAAAAGTTAAAGATTGGTTGCTGTCTTTGACTAAGAATAGTATTGATTCATGGGCTAAGTGTAAGGATGCTTTTATTGGTAGATACTATCCTCCTGCTAAGATTATATCTCTGCGTAGCAATATTATGAAATTTACTCAGTTTAATAATGAACATGTTGCTCAAGCTTGGGAAAGAATGAAATCTATGATAAAGAATTGCCCCACTCATGGACTGACTACTTGGATGATTGTCCAAACTTTTTATGCAGGACTGAATTTTTCTTCGAGGAACCTATTGGATTCAGCTTCTGGAGGCACTTTTATGTCCCTTACCTTGGGTGCCGCAACAAAGCTACTCGACAACATGATGGTAAATTATTCTGAATGGCACACCGAGAGAGCTCCACAAGGTAAGAAGGTAAATTCTGTTGAGGAAACCTCTTCCTTGAATGATAAGATTGATACCATTATGGCTATGCTTGCTAATGATAGGACTCATGTTGATCCTAATAATGTTCCTTTAGCCTCTCTGGTTGCTCAAGAAGAGCATGTTGATGTGAATTTTATTAGAAATAATAATTTTAACAACAATGCTTATAGGAACAATTTTGCTAGTAACAATTATAGGCCGTATCCTTCTACCAATGGTAATGGTTATGGTAATTCTTATGGTAATTCCTACAACGACGCTAGGGCCGCACCCTCCGAGCTTGAGGTAATGCTCAAGGACTTCATCGGTAAGCAAACTGCTTTTAACAAGTCTGTTGAGGAAAAGTTAGGCAAAATTGATATTCTTGCTTCTAAAGTTGATAGCCTTGCTCATGATGTTGAAATTTTGAAATTAAAAGTGTTGCCTAATGATGTGGAAGAGAAAAATGTTTTTGCTACTGCTAACGCTATTCAAGTTGGAATTGATGAAAATATTAGATTGTTAGCGGAATTGCATGCCAGGTGGGAAAGAGAAGATGAGATGGCTAGAGAAATGAAGGTATGTACTATTACTACCTCTGATGATGTTGCTCCTAATGCTAGCAATCCTCTTACTTTGATTGGGGTAGAGAAAACTCCCACTCCTTGTGTTAAAAAGCCTAAAACTGCCAAAACTTTTTCTCAAAAGAGTGCTGAAATTTTTCGGAGTGTAGGAGGTGATAGCTCTACTTATTTTAATGATTTTGATGTTGATGGCTGCAATATATCTGAAGTTATTTTGTTCTTGCAAAAGCTTACTTTGACTCCCAATGCTAGTTCTTTAATTGTTGCTTTTACTAAGCATATTACCAATGCTCTCATAAAAATTAGGGATGAAAAGTTGAAGCAAAAATCTTCTGTTCCCAAGAAGTTAGAAGATGGTTGGGAACCCATCATTGATATGCATGTTAATGGTTTTGATTGCCATGCTTTATGTGATCTAGGTGCTAGTATTTCTATCATGCCTAGAAAGACTTATGACATGCTTGATTTACCACCGCTTGAAAAATTTAATTTTGATGTTCCTATTGCTGATGTTGCTAAGAAGAAACCTTTGGGAAGGATTAATGATGTTCTTATTGTGGTTAACAATAACCTTGTTCCTGTTGATTTTCTTGTTATGGACGTTGAATGCCATGCTTCATGTCCTATTATTTTGGGAAGACCCTTTCTTCGAACTGTAGGTGCCATCATTGATATGAGAGAAGGCACCATTAAATATCAATTTCCACTAAAGAAAGGTATGGAACACTTCCCTAGGAAAAGAAAGAAATTACTTTTTGACTCTATTCTTAGAGCAAATTATGAGCTTGATGCTTCATCACTTGATGTTACTTGATTCGCAATTTTCTGCGCCTAGCTCAAAGGCATTAAAGAAAAGCACTCTGGGGAGATAACCCAATGTTTTATTTTCAGTACCTGTTCTTTTATTTGAGTCTTGGAAGTCATTACTACTGTAATGACTGCTCCTTATCTTGTTTATTTCGTTTTTGTGCCAAGAGAAGCCTCTAATTCGAGTGAGGTAAAGATTTGGGGATGTTGCTATCGTGAAAGTGTTTTTGGTGCTGCACCGTAAAAATTCGTATAAATTCTCTGTATATCTTTTGGACCTGCAATTTCTTGTGCATATGCCCAGGTTATATCCAAACTTTCGTTAGTAGAACACTTTTTTATTTGAGCAACAGAAAACCCCTCAAAAATTCGACCTTTGTCAGCTGTTCTGTTTTGATAGATTTCTGCCAATATTTGTGTTTGCCGCTTTATCGCTTTCTTTTGAGTTCTTCTAATCACGGAACTTTTGGGGAGGTTGATACAGTAGTATTTTCTATATATGTGGTAGTTTTGGGTTGAAACCTGAAGCAAAAAGAGGTTGATTATATGTTATGCTACACTAATGTTGCTAATAAATTTGTGTTTAGTTTTGTATGAAGGAAGTTTTCAAGTGTAGGGATTGGAGAATGATGAGATGAGTTGAAGAATGGACAAAATCTCAAGCTTGGGGATGCCCATGCATCACCCCAAGAAATATCCAAGAAGTACAAGTGTCAAAGCTTGGGGATGCCCCCGAGGCACCCCTTCTTCATCGGCAAAAATCAGGTCACCTTTCAAGACACTATATTTTTATTGCTTCATGCACTATGTGTTTTTCTTGGAGCGTTAGTTGTTTTAGTTTTCTTAGTTAGTTTAGTTTTGTTTGCTGCAATAAATGGTTGGACCCCAACAAATTTCCTTTGGAGGAGATGTACTCGTTTCCATTTGCCAAGAACACTCCGTTTTTCATTCTTACAATTTCACCGAGTGTTCTTCTTTTTCCGCTACTGCTTTTGGTTTTCATTTTCACCTTGAATTGCATTCAGACCTTGTCATATCTTTTCATCAAGGTGTATTTTTGCCTCTGATCTTTATTGGTTTTCATCAAAAGAGGTGTTTATAAAAATTTCAAATGGTGTTGGAAAAGAGAAAAAGCTTTATGCAAAATAGTGGTACAAGAAGGAGCTTGTGTAGACTGCGGCTTAGGCTTTTTCATGTCATGCTTGATGTCTTTTTGATAGTATGCTTAGTGGTTTTGCTGTAGCATGACTTGTCTTAAATAACTGAGATTGCTTAATGAGCCTTTAAAAAAATCATGCGTTGTTTTTATTGTATGGAAGCATTATTTTGGTTTTCTCCTTGATGCTTGATTAGGGTTGACTTGGCGCATGCTCACACATGTTAGACTCTTACAAAGTCGCCAATAGCCTCTATGATCATTTAGTTTTTGACTTTTGATGCCATCTTATGCTTCTTTTAATGTCGCTTTGTCGCTTTGCATGATTATGGCCATTATTGCTCTCTTAGTTGGTCGCTCCCAGTCTTTTGCTAGCCCTCGCCTTGTACTGAGTATGAGCTCTACTCGTGCATCCAACTCCTAAAAGCCAAAGTTTTCCAAAGTGTCCACCATACATACCTACTAGCAATTTGCTATTCCAAGTAAATTTGACTTGCTTTTATTTTCTCTTCAAATTAAACTCTTACCAGTGTTATGTGAAATTCGGTCAGTAAAGCTCTCACGAACCGGAAGGCACACTTTACTTTTTCCTGTTCTTAAAAATTTGACATTGTGGTCTCTTATGTTGAGTTGTTATGCTTGCAAGTTGTAAGTTGGAGACTAGCCCAGCCATGCAGTCATGGGCAAGCTTTCAACATTGCACTTCTTATTTGAGTTGATATCGTGATCTTTTGTTTATGGATGCCCGCAGTGTGAAATGAATTGGGAATCTTGTGGGGATCATGGAGTTTGTATATGTGTTAGGGAAACGCCAGGCCGCTAATCTAAGCCATGCATAATTCATGGTGGAAATTTGCAGCATACCCATGGTGAACATTCGACGACGCATCTCACAATAAAAAGCTAATCAAATGGCAAATACAAGAGATGTCGAGGTGTTCATTGTCTGCTTGTCCTGTCATTTTGATGTGGGCTTGTTCCATGTCATCGGGCACGGAGGTACCCCGTTGGTGGTTCTCAATGATATTCATATATTTACAATGACAAGAGCCTTGCTTGGGACTCTAAGTAAAGTAGCATGAGGTTTGGGTACTCGTATTCACAGGACACGAGGTTTTCAACTTATGATTTGTCAAGCATATGCATCATAATTGTTCTCGCATTAACTTTAACCATTCAAGATGCTTATGATGGGGGCAATGAGAGCTCAAAGCCGGTAAGTACCATAATTTTTGAATGTTATAAAACTTGCAATCACTGCTTCCCTCTGCGAAGGGCCTTTCTTCTACTTTTATGTTGAGTCACCACCTTCTACCTTTATGCACTATCTAAGAGAGCATAGTTGTCATTCTTAGTATAATGTGCATTGTCCCAAAGTTTTCATTGATTGATTCATATTGTTGGTTTCACTTGTTCTCAAATTATTTGTATCTAGTCGCCCTCTTAAACTTGAAGGTGTCCTATGCATTTATGTTTTGCTCTCTTTGAAGGACAAGCTGAAAACCATTTGTATGTTTTTCCTTATGATTTGAACACCCGTTTGACTTTCATTGTTTCATTTTCATGATCTTTTGTTTGTGTTCATTTGCATGTTTACAACATGGTTGCTAAGTTCTTATTGTCAAGATTATATTTTCATGCCCATGTTTTAAGTTCTTATGATCCCATCTCACAAATGCTTACATATATGATCAAGATTGTGTAGGTGCATGTCACCTCAAAAATTATTCTTTTGTTATCACTTACCTACTCGAGGACGAGCAGGAGTTAAGCTTGGGGATGCTTGATACGTCTCCAACGTATCTATAATTTTTTATGCTCCATGCTTGTTTTTACACCATTTGCCTAATGTTTCGTTACACTTAGTGGCACTTTTATGCATTTTCTGGAACTAACCTATTAACAAGTTGCCACAGTGCCAGTTCCCTGTTTTCTGCTGTTTTTTGTGTTTCAGAAGTGATACACAGGAAATATTCTCGGAATTGGACGAAACAAGTTCCTGAAGTCTTATTTTTTCCGGAAGCTTCCAGTCATCCGAAGGAGAGTAGGAGAGGGGCCACCAGGGGCCCTCACGCCAGGCTAGCGCGGCCCAGGCCCTGACCGCGCCGCCATGGTGTGAGGCCACCTGGCTCCACCTCTGACGTCGCCCCTTCGCCTATAAAGACCCCCCGACGGGAAAAACCTAAGGACCTGATCACTTTTCCAGAACACATCGCGATCCGCCGCCGCCGTCGACCCAAAGATCGGGAGGGTCCAGAAGCTCTTCCTGGCACCCTGCCGGAGAGGGGAATCGCCACCGGAGGTCTTCTTCATCGCCATGCTTGCCTCCGGAGCGATGAGTGAGTAGTCTACCTTGGACTATGGGTCCATAGCAGTAGCTAGATGGTTGTCTTCTCCATCATGTGCTTCATGTTTAGATCTCATGAGCTGCCCTACATGATTGAGATCACCGTTATGTAATTCTACATGTTTGGTTTGTTGGGATCCGATGAATTATATCTTTTGTTATCTCTATGTTGTTTATGATCTTGCATGCTCTCCGTTGTTAGTAACTATCTTGTCCGAGTAGTTGCTAGTGACTCCAAGAGGGGGTATTTATGCTCGATAGTGGGTTCATGCCTCTATTTAACCTGGGAGAGTGATAGAAACCTCTAAGGTTGTAGATGTGCTGTTGCTACTAGGGAGAAAACAACATTCATATGCTCAAGGGCATATGCTTTGTTCACATTACACACTTTGCTTAATGCAATTATCTGTTGTTCGCAACTTAATACTTGTGGAGTTCTCGGATTAATTCGCCACAAGTGGATTATTAGTCATAGATGCAGTTCGATGGCGGTCTATGTATTTTGTTGTAATGCCCAGAGTAAATCTCATAGTGATCTTCTTGACATATCACGTTTATCTTTATTCTATCAATTGCCCAACTGTAATTTGTTTACCCAGCATGTGTTATTTATCTTATGGAGAGACACCACTAGTGAACTGTGGACCCCGGTCCTATTTCCATCATATTGCTGTCACCTGTTTACTTTACTCGCACTGTTTATTGTATTCGCATACTTCTACTGTTTTCCACTTGATACGCTCATAACCTTTGTTTCAAGCAAACTGGTGAGATTGACAACCTCATCGCAAGTTGGGAACAAAGTACTTGGTTGTGTGTGTGCAGGTTCCGCGTTGCAGCTAGCAAGCAAAGCTTGGACGAGGCGCTATATATAAATTGTCGGAAGCTGTCGCAAACTAGCAAGCATCACCTTCAGTCGTTATTGTCTGCTCTTCTCCTGATCGACATACCTTGGTTTCTTAACTGAGGGAAAACTAGCTGCTATATTCATCATACCTTCCTCTTGGGGTTCCCAACTGGCTGGTCATTCACCACGCACAAGGAATCTTCTGGTGCCATCACCCACGTGCCAGCAGTGAGTTGCGGTAATGAAATATTAATGAGAAGTGGTATCGTTTACTTTCCGCACACTTTATTTTAGTCTGCAATGTTTCTTATATGACTAGTCTTGTTGATTAGTATTGGTATCACTTTGGAAGCATGAGTAAATTTAGTTGGATTTGGCAAACTTAGCTTGGCCAGTAGCAACATTACCTTGAGGTTTGAGTAGAAAAGAAGAAAGAAGTGCTTGTAGTTACATCACTTCAGTTTTCCTTCACGTTTGGCTTATAAGCATTATTATTCTCAAAGTTAAAATCGTTGTACCTTCAAGGAAGTTTGCATGATTGTTCTTATTATATGTATGTTTATTTGTTTCATGCAACTCTTATGCTTGCTACCCAGCCTTGCTAGCCAAAAACCTGTACTGAGAGGGAATACTTCTCGTGCATCCAATTCCTAAAAGCCAAGTTACTTCCAAAGAGTCCACTATAAATTCCTATGCATGGTATTTCAAGCCATTCTAAGTAAATTTTCATGTGCTACCTTTCAAAAACCTTCAAATACTTCTCATTTTGTGCCACTGTTTTTAGCTCATGAGGACGTAGTGGATGGGTTTGTTATCTTCCATACTAAATTAAGTACCCCTCGACTAGGCAGCTTCATCTGCTCGTCATTAATTTTGCAAGGGAGCTGGTCAGACCATTGTAATCTCAAAAAGAAAAGAAAAAGGCACTCCTCCATGGTTTGTGAAAGTTTGTTGGCACCCGATGGAATCGGTTAGCCATGGTTTGAGAAAGGAAAAGGTGGGGAGGAGTGCAAAGCTATAAAAGAGCACCAATGTGCCAATTAATCAACATCTCAGAACCGCTCTCACTTGTTTAGTATGGAAGATATCAAGAACTCCGTTGCTAGTCATTGACAAAAGCAACCACCTCTCAAAATAACTTTTACCTCTGTCTTACAAATGAAAAGCTCTAGCACATGTTTAATCCCTACCTCCCTCTGCGAAGGGCCTGTCTTTTACTTTTATGTTGAGTCAACCTATTCCCTTCTATCTCAAGCAAGCATTTGAGTTGTTATGTTTCACTCATCCATATGTTGATCCGTTCAATCATGTTTACTAACTTCTTTTGTCTAGTACAATGCTTTTATCTGAAGGAATATATCTTTGAAAGCTTTCTATGATTGCAAAAGTTTGTTTCATTGAGCATATGGTTTTTGCTATATTAGCTCTATTTTTAAAAGGCTCCGTTCAAAAGCATGTATAGTTTGTTCATTGTTCTCTGACCAAGAACTAAGGTTTGCCACCACCAATTATAGTTTACCTTGTGCATCTTTGTTTGTGATTCCCTTTTACTTATTGCAAGTCTATACCATATAAAGGGAAGTTGATGTCTATTATAATTTTTGCCTTGGTGAATGTGATGCTTCTTGTCCGTATTTTGATTATTGACACTTCACTCCATAAATATGTGGTCATGTTCACCGAGTTAAGTTTTCGCTTGGGGACAAGTGAGGACTAAGCTTGGGGGGGTTGATACGTCCATTTTGCATCACTATTTTGTATCATAATTTACTGTTATTCATTGATATATTTTACATTTAGAGACGACACTTATGTTGTTTGCTCTGTTTTTACATGTTTGATGATCATTGGAGGATTTGCTGCCGGAGTCAGGATTTTTCTGGAAAAGGACTATCAAGACACCATATTTCGGAAGATCGGGAAATTCCAGAAAAATACCAGAAAATTATATTTTACCAGAAGACTGAAGAAGCAAGAAGGAGGAGTTGAGAGGAGCCACGGGGCAGGCTCACACACATGGGGCGCAGCCTGACCCCTGGCCGCATCGGCCTGTTGTGTGGTCACCCTGGCCCACTTCTGCCATCGCCCCTTTGCGTATTTCATCGTCCCCGAAAACCTAAGTCAACGGGGGGCTCAGAGATAGACACCGCCGCCTCTGTGGGGCGGAAAACACCAGAGAGAGAAAAGCTCTCCGGCAGGCAGAAATCTGTCGGGGAAATTCCTTCCCAGAGAGGGGAGATCATCGCTATCGTCATCATCATCGCGCCAAAATTCATCGGGATCATCATCACCATCATCCTCATCACCAGTACCTTCATCTCCACCATCACCATGCCATCTCGCTGTAACATCTTGAGTTAAATCTTGTCAAATTCTTAGGGGAAACTTTCCCGGTGTTAATTACTCTTGTGGTTGATGCTATTGAGTGGAACCGTTGAATTAAGGTTTATGTTCAGATTGTTATTTACCATTATTTCACCTCTGATCATGATCCATATGATGTCTTGTGAGTAGTTCGTTTAGTTCTTGAGGACATGGGAGAAGTCAAGTCATTAGTAGTGGAATTATGTTGAGTAATATTTAATGGTTTGATATTTATTTGTTGTGGTGCTATTTCACTAGTGGTGTCATGTGAACGTCGACTACATGATACTTCACCATTTATGGGACTAGTGAGAGGCATTGTATATTTGGCTACCAATTGTGGGGTTGCTGGAGTGACAGAAACCTAAACCTCCATTGGGAAACCAATGCACCAGGGAGCGTAGGATCTTAGAGTTTAAGGCTGTGGTTAGATTTATCTTAATTACTTTCTTGTATTTGCGGATGCTTGCAAGGGGTATAATCACAAGTGTGTAGTTATCCTAGTAAGGGTAGTGCGCTAGCACAGGTTCACCCCCATAACACTTATCAAACGAGTAAAGATTATTTAGCGGTATGAAGCGAAAGCACTTGATAGAAACTCCCGTGTGTCCTCGAGAACGTTTGGTTATCATAAGTTACACAACCGGCTTGTCCTTTGCTCTAGAAAGGATTGGGCCACTTGCAGCAATTATTACTATTGTCTTTTATTTACTCATACTTTATTTATTTGCATTACCAAATACCCCTGAAAACCCGTTTGCTAGTATTTACAGTGAATCCTTGATCAAAACCACTTGTCAACACCTTCTGCTCCTCGTTGGGTTCGACACTCTTATTTATGGAAAGTACTACGATACACCCCCTATACTTGTGGGTCATCACAAACTTTCTCCACTAAAGCTGGGGAACTAAAAATATCATGCTTATTAAAACCAGCTTCCCCAAGCTTAGACCTTTCTATAGCATTAGCAATAATGGTGTTCAAACAATTCATACGAATAACATTGCTATGCGAAATAAGATCCAAAGGTTTTTCAAACATTTCAAATCTAAACTCAGGAAAGACACTATAAAACTCTTTATTTTCCATTAAGCCTAACTAGTGAAAATAAAAACAAGAAACAAAAAGATATAATTGCAGAATCTAAAGGAAATAACTTTGAGCACTCACCAAGCTTAACGAAACATTAGGCAAATGGTGTAAAAACAAGCATGGAGCATCAAAAATTATGGATACGTTGGAGACGTATCAGCATCCCCAAGCTTAATTCCTGCTCGTCCTCGAGTAGGTAAGTGATAACAAAAGAAATAATTTTTGAGGTGACATGCACCTACACAATCTTGATCATATACGTAAGCGTTGTGAGCTGGGATCAAAAGAACTTAAAACATGGGCATGAAAGACATAATCTTGATAGAAGAAACTTAGCAACCATGTTATAACATGAAAATGAACACAAACAAAAGATCATGAAAATGAAACAATGAAAGTCAAACGTGTGTTCAAATCATAAGGAAAAACATACAAATGGTTTTCAGCTTGTCCTCCATGGAGAGAGCAAAACATAAATGCATAGGACACCTTCAAGTTTAAGAGGGCAATTAGATACAAATAATTTGAGAACAAGTGAAACCAACAATATGAATCAATCAATGAAAACTTTGGGACAATGCACATTATACTAAGAATGACAACTATGCTCTCTTAATGGTGCATAAAGATAGAAGGTGGTGACTCAACATAAAAGTAAAAGATAGAAGGTGGAGAAAGCAAGTTTTATAGACCTTCAAAAATTATGGTACTTACCGACTTTGAGCTCTCATTGCCCCCATCATAAGCATCTTGAATGGTTAAAGTTAATGCGAGAACAATTATGATGCATATGCTTGACAAATCATAAGTTGAAAACCTCGTGTCCCGTGAATACGAGTACCCAAACCTCATGCTACTTTACTTAGAGTCCCAAGCAAGGCTCTTGTCATTGTAAGTATATATGTATCATTGAGAACCGCCAACGGGGTACCTCCATGCCCGATGACATGGAACAAGCCCACATCAAAATGACGGGACAAGCAGACAATGAACACCTCGACATCTCTTTTATTTACCATTTGTTTAGCTTTTTATTTTGAGATGCGTCGTCGAATGTCCACTATGGGTATGCTGCAAATTTCCACCATGAATTATGCATGGCTTAGATTGGCGGCCCAGGCATTTCCCTAACACATATACAAACTCCATGATCCCGCAAGATTCCCAATTCATTTCACACTGTGGGCATCCATAAACAAAAGATCACGATATCAACTCAAATAAGAAGTGCAATGTTGAAAGCTTGCCCCATGATGGCATGGTTGGGCTAGTCTCCAACTTACAACTTGCAAGCATAATAACTCAACATAAGAGACCACAATGTCAAATTTTTAAAAGCAAGAAAAATAAAGTGTGCCTCCCGGTTTGTGAGAGCTTTACTGACCAATTTTCGCATAACACTGGTAAGAGTTTAATTTGAAGAGTAGATAAAAGCAAGTCAAATGTACTTGGGAATAGCAAATTGCTAATAGGTATGCATGGTGGACACAATGGCAAACTTGGTTTTTAGGAGTTGGATGCATGAGTAGAGCTCATACTCAGTACAAGGCGAGGGCTAGCAAAAGACTGGGAGCGACCAACTAAGAGAGCAATAATGGCCATAATCATGCAAAGCGACAAAGCGACAATAAAAGAAGCATAAGATGGCATCAAAAGTCAAAAACTAAATGATCATAGAGGCTATTGGCGACTTTGTAAGAGTCTAACATGTGTGAGCATGCGCCAAGTCAACCCAAATAAAGCATCAAGGAGAAAACCAAAATAATGCTTCCAAACAATAAAAACAACGCATGATTGTTTCAAAGGCTCATTAAGCAATCTCAGTTATTTGAGACAAGTCATGCTACAGCAAAACCACTAAGCATACTATCAAAAAGACATCAAGCACGACATGCAAAAGCCTAAGCCGCAGTCTACACAAGCTCCTTCTTGTACCACTTTTTTGCATAAAGCTTTTTCTCTTTTCCAACACCATTCAAATTTTTTATAAACACCTCTTTTGATGAAAACCAATAAAGATCAGAGGCAAAAATACACCTTGATGAAGAGATATAACAAGATCTGAACGCAAATCAAGGTGAAAACGAAAACTAAACTTAGTTCTAGAAAAAGAAGAACACTCGTTGAAACGATAAGAATGAAAAACGGAGTGTTCTTGGCAAATAAAAAGCAAGGCAACTTCTCCAAAGGAAATTTGTTGGGGTCCAACCATTTATTGCAGCAAACAAAACTAAACTAAACTGAAAACTAAAAACAACTGACGCTCCAAGAAAAACGCATAATGCATGAAGCAATAAAAATATAGTGTCTTGAAAGGTGACCTGATTTTTGCCGATGAAGAAGGGGTGCCTCGGGGGCATCCCCAAGCTTTGACGCTTGTACTTCTTGGATATTTATTGGGGTGATGCATGGTCATCCCCAAGCTTGAGCTTTTGTCCATTCTTCAACTCATCTCATCACTCTCCGATCCCTACACTTGAAAACTTCCTTCATACAAAACTAAACACAAATCTATTAGCAACATTAGTGTAAGCATAACATATAATCAACCCTTTTTGCTTCAGGTTTCAACCTAAAACCACCACATATTAAGCATATACTACTGTAGCAACTTCCCCAAAAGTTCCGTGATCAAAAGAACTCAAAAAGAAAGCGATAAAGCGGCAAACACAAATATTGGCAGAAATCTGTCAAAACAGAACAGCTGATAAAGGTCGAATTTTTAAGAGGTTTTCTTTTGCTCAAATCAAAAAGTGTTCAACTAATGAAAGTTTGGATATAACCTGGGGCATATGCACAAGAAATCGCAGGTCCAAAAGATATACATAGAATTTTCACAAATTTTTACGGTGCAGCACCGAAAAACTGTTTCAGGACAGCAACATCCCCAAATCTTACCTCACTCAAATTAGAGGCTTCTCTTGGCACAAAAACGAAATAAAAAGGATAAGGAGAGGTTATTACAGTAGTAATAACTTCCAAGACTCAAATAAAAGAAAAAGAACTGAATGTAAAAACATTGGGTTATCTACCAAGAGTGCTTTTCTTTAACGCCTTTGAGCTAGGCGCAGAAAATTGCGAATCAAGTAATATCAAGTGATGAAGCATCAATACCAACTGTTTCCTCTAGATCACCACTTACCACACTAGGCACCTTAGAGGTTCCCAAAGATGATTCAACCTGCAAGTCGCTCTTAGTTGAACTAAAAGTCTTACCAATCTTAAAAACATGCTGCGGTTTAGGCACAGACATCTTGGGAACATATATGAATTTTTGCTCTTTTCCACCAAAAGCTTTCTCTTTCTTAAACTTAAGAGAAGAGAAAATTGAACTTAAAGTTTCCATGTATTCTTCTAGTTTCCCAATCCTAAGGTTTTGACTATCAAGAGTAGTGCTAGCTTCTAAAATAGTGATTCTCTTACAGATACTTTCTATTGCTTCATTAACTCGGCTAGCATTATCAAGGATATTTGGCAAACTGTTTTCTAAAGAGCTAAGCTTTTCTAAAACTTTCTCCAAAGTGACCTCAGTTTTAACAACATGAATAGGTGGTACTCCCACTAAACTTTCAATTAAAGTGCATGCTTCAAGAGCGGGAGTACCCAGAAAATTACCTCCTGCAAGAGTATCAAGAACGTACCTATACCAACTAGTTATACCAACATAAAAATTCCTAAGGAGGATCATGGTAGAATGCTTCTTTGTACACCTATGATGAGAATTGCTAATACGGTACCAAGCATCTTTCAAGCTCTCTCCCCCTTGTTGCTTAAAAGTACGAACTTCAACTTCAGGATTACTCATTCTAACAAGACTAAAAGCAAGCAAGTAAAAACAACTACAAAGGATTCTAATTTTTTTAGGTTTTTGATAAAACGATGCAAGTAAAAATAAAGTAAAGCAAAACAATAAAACAAAGTAAAGGATGTGCGTGCGAAAAACTCCCCTCGCAGAAGTCTTCTACTTCCTCCCCGGCAACGGCGCCAGAAAAGAGCTTGATTGCTGGGGATTGACCAGCCCGTTGGGAACCCCAAGAGGAAGGTGTGATGAATATAGCAGCAAGATTTTCCCTCAGTTAAGAAACCAAGGTTTATCGTTCAGGAGAGGAGCAAACAAATGACTGAAGGTGATGCTTGCTAGCTTGCGACAGCTCAGGACAATTTATAAGGCGCCTCATCCAAGCTTTGCTTTGCTAGCTGCAACGTGGAACCTGCACACAACACAACCAAATACTTTGTTCCCAACTTACGATGAGGTTGTCAATCTCACCGGTTTGCTTGAAATAAAGGAATGAGCGTATCGAGTGGAAAGTGATAATAGTATGCGAGTAAAGTAAACAGTGCGAGTAAAGTAAACAGGTGATAGCAATATAATGGAAATAGGACCGGGATCCACAGTTCACTAGCGGTGTCTCTTCATAGATAAAATAATACAAGCTGGGTAAATGAATTACAGTTGGGCAATTGATAGAATAAAGATAACGTGCATATGATGAGAGGATCACTATGAGATTTACTCTGGGCATTACAACAAAATACATAGACCGCCATCCAACTGCATCTATGACTAATAATCCACTCACGGGGATATCGTCCGAACACCCCATGAGTATTAAGTTGAGAACAATAGATAATTGCATTAAGCAAAGTGTGTAATGTAAACAAAGCATATGCCCTCGAGCATATGAATGTTGTTTTCCCCCTAGTAGCAACAACACATCTACAACCTTAGAGATTTCTGTCACTCCCCCAGATTAAATAGAGGCATGAACCCACTATAGAGCATAAATACCCCATCTTGGAGTCACTAGCAACTACTCGGCCAAGATAGCTACTAACAACGGAGAGCATGCAAGATCATAAACAACATAGAGATAACAAAGGATAAATTTCAGTACTTCAACTCAAGCATAACACCAATATTTATCGGATCCCAACAAACCAAACATGTAGAATTACATAACGGTGATCTCAATCATGTAGGGCAGCTCATGAGATCTAAACATGAAGCACATGGTGGAGAAGACAACCATCTACCTACTGCTATGGACCCATAGTCCAAGGTAGACTACTCACTCATCGCTCCAGAGGCAAGCATGGCAATGAAGAAGACCTCCGGTGGCGATTCCCCTCTCCGGCAGGGTGCCAGGAAGAGCTTCTGGACCCTCCCGATCTTCGGGTCGACGGCGGCGGTGGATCGCAATGTGTTCTGGAAAAGTGATTGGATCTTTAGGTTTTTCTCATCGGGGGGGTCTTTATAGGCGAAGGGGCATCGTCAGAAGTGGACCGAGGCGGTCTCACACATAGGGGGCGTGGCCCAGGCCCTGGCCACGCCGTCCTGGTGTGAGGGCCCCTCGTGGCCCCACTCTGTCTCCTCTTTGGTTCTCTGGAAGCTTTGGTAAAATTCTGGGCGACTGGCTTTGGTTTCGTCCAATTCCGAGAATATTTCCTCTGTAGCTTTTCTGAAACACAAAATAGCAGAAAACAGGGAACTGGCACTGTGGCAACTTGTTAATAGGTTAGTTCTTGAAAATGCATAAAAGTACCACGAAGTGTAACGAAACATTAGGCAAATGGTGTAAAAACAAGCATGGAGCATAAAAAATTATGGATACGTTGGAGACGTATCATAGGGCTGCGAAGCACTCCTCAAAGTCCGTATTTCCCAAAACTAGATTGTCCCACACTGTCACCATGAACGCACTAGATGGTTCCAACAAACACCAACAATTCATAGAGACATTAACCAAAAAGACACACATGATGCGCACACTGTCACCGTCACACCATGATACAAGGTATCTCCAGAGATTACAAATATAAAGCACGGGAGTAGCATAATATCTGAATAATAGCATCTACCAATTCAACTAGATACAAAGCTCACGATCACATAAAGATCACATCATGGGAGAGAGAGATGAACCACATAGCTACCGGTAGAGCCCTCAGCCCCGGGGGAGAACTACTCCCTCCTCATCATCGAAGGCAGCAACGGCGATGGAGATGGCGGTGAGGTCGATGGAGACGGTGGAGATGGTGATGGAGACCAATGGAGATGGATCCGGGGGCACTTCCCCATCCCGACAAGGTGCCGGAATAGAGACTTATGTCCCCCGAAATTGGTCTTTGATGGCAGCGGTGCTGCAGAACTGTTCTGGGAAAAACGCCGACTGATTTAGGGTTTTCCATCCCGAAGCTTTTTATAGGTGAAAGGGCATCGTTAGAGGTGGACCAGGGTGGTCTAACCACCAGGGGCGCGGCCAGGAGGGGATGCGCCACCCTATGGTGAGCCTACCCTCTGGGCCCCCTCCGACTCTCTTTTGGTCCTCGTCCTGCGTCCAGGAAAAATAGGAGTTTCGGTGGTCGTTTCGTCCAATTCTGAGAATATTTCCTGTGTAGCTTTTCTGAAACACAAAAACAGCAGAAAATGGGGAACTGGCACTGTGGCATCTTGTCAATAGGTTAGTTCCAGAAATCGCATAAAAATGCCACGAAGTGTAAACAAAAAATTAAGCAAATGGTGTAAAACAAGCATGTAGCATCAAAAATTATAGATACGTTTGAGACGTATCACATATCATAAAGCATATGCATAGGGTATACTTACATCAGTCGAAGGAGGCGCAGGCTGATGCGCCTCTGAAGTGGGTGCAGGTGGTGCATCCCTCTTGCAGCTTTTGTTCTTTGCTTTCGCTGCAGCCTTTCCTAGGGCATCTACCAGTGGAGTTTCCTTGGCAAACTCCTTCGGTGGGTTCTTCTTCAAAGCTGAGGACACTGAGGGAGAAGAGCCTCGAATTGCAGCTTCCTCCGTGAGTCTCCTCGCTGAAGACAAAACACTTGAGATAAACAAAAGAGCACAGCAATCATATCAAGACAAGAGGAGCCCAAAAGTAAAAGCACAGAAACTCACGAGTCAGAGTCTAGCATGGAAAACAAAGATGGAGGTGGCTTTTTAGAAGTTGGTTGGCCTTGGGGTGCATCTTTGGATGCACCCAAAGAAATCAAGTTCTCTTGGCATTTTCTCTTCTTTCAGCAGGGGGAGAAGACTGAGTTGAGCCAGTTCCCTCTGAAGAATTCTTGACCTCATCCTTGCCTCGACTTTCAACGGTCTCGAGGGCTTCAGGATTGGGGGAAGCAATTTCTGCAACTAGCGGCCCTTCTTCGGGAAGTGGGGGACATGAAGTCAAAGAAACATGACCCTGCGACAAGGCATATAGAAGCAAGAAACAAGGCATCAGAAAAAAAGAGGAAGAAAAATCCAAGGGAAAATAAGAGTATAGAGTATTTACTCAGGTTAAAAGAATGGTACCAATGGTAAAGGATTCGTGGCATCAAAAGGAATTGCTAGACAAGTAGGTACTGCTTTCTTAGCAGTCAACATGGTCATTGATCTGACCCTCTTCTCGAGTTCTTTTGTTGTCGGATCTTTCTAGGACACTCGGGAAGGGTCTGTCGTACCCGAATATGTCCATAGCTTCGAAATTCTAGCTTGCAGCGGCTGAATTCACCGTTGAAGGAAGAAAACTATGAGTTGTGTCCCATGGAGTTCTTTCTTTGCTGCATTCTTTAGCTCTTGGATGCGAGCCAATAGTGGCTTGACTTCCTCAGCTTCAGTCTCCGATGGAAGGGCATCCTAGGACGTCAGCTTTGTCAGACCTTTGGCAGGATCAAAAGGAGCTAGTCCATATTCTTCGGCTTCAAAGGATTTGTGGTCTTTGATGTAGAACCACTTCTGCCTCCAATTCTAAACCGATTTAGCCATCTCAAATTTCAGATATTGAGGTTCTGATCAAACAGACACAATGGCGCCACCAAGGTCGTGAGTTTCATCCTTGGACACATTGCGGCACAGACGAAACAGATACTTCTAGAGGCCCTAGTGAGTATTGATGCCCAGGAAAGCTTCACACAGATGATAAAGCAAGCAATGTGCAAGATTGAATTTGGTGTGAGCTGATGCAGCTGCATGCCATACACAAAAAGAAGCCCACAAAGAAATTCATGGGTAGGAAGAGAAAGACCATGGAGAAGGAAAGCAAGAAACATCACCCGGAAGCCAGGCTGTGGGTGAGGGACGACCGCGGTGCTAGGGAAGATGAGACCTCCACAGAGGCCGCCAGAAAGCCCTCCTCCTTAGCCTTCGCCAGATCTGCATCCGTGAGAGTGGACGCGGTCCAGCCAATGGCTTGCTTCTTCGCGGACTTCTTTGCCATTTGGTTGCGATGGGCGATGCACTTAACGGGCATGCAACGGCGAAGCGCTTGGAGCTGAAAAGAGAGCACGGGCGTGATACGTCTCCAACGTATCTATAATTTTTGATGCTCCATGCTTGTTTTTACACCATTTGCCTATTGTTTCGTTACACTTAGTGGCACTTTTATGCATTTTCCGGAACTAACCTATTAACGAGTTGCCACAGTGTCAGTTCCCTGTTTTCTGCTGTTTTTGTGTTTCAGAGTGATACACAGGAAATATTCTCGGAATTGGACGAAACAAGTTCCTGAAGTCTTATTTTACCCGGAAGCTTCCAAAGATCCGAAGAAGAGTCGGAGGGGGGCCACCAGGGCCCCACACGCAGGGGCGGCGCGGCCAGGCCCCTGGCCGCGTGGGCCCCACGTGAGGGCGCCTGGCTCCCCCTCTGACAACGCCCCTTCGCCTATAAAGACCCCCCGATGGAAAAAACCTAAGTACCCGATCAGATTTCCAGAACACATCGCGATCCGCCGCCACCGTCGACCCAAAGATCGGGAGGGTCCAGAAGCTCTTCCCGGCACCCTGCCGGAGAGGGGAATCGCCACCAGAGGTCTTCTTCATCGCCATGCTTGCCTCTAGAGCGATGAGTGAGTAGTCTACCTTGGACTATGGGTCCATAGCAGTAGCTAGATGGTTGTCTTCTCCACCATGTGCTTCATGTTTAGATCTCATGAGCTGCCATACATGATTGAGATCACCGTTATGTAATTCTACATGTTTGGTTTGTTGGGATCCGATGAATATTGGTGTTTATGATTAAGTTGTTGTACTGAATATTATCTTTTGTTATCTCTATGTTGTTTATGATCTTGCATGCTCTCCATTGTTAGTAGCTATCTTGGCCGAGTAGTTGCTAGTGACTCCAAGAGGGGGTATTTATGCTCGATAGTGGGTTCATGCCTCTATTTCACCTGGGGGAGTGACAGAAACCTCTAAGGTGGTAGATGTGCTGTTGCTACTAGGGAGAAAACAACATTCATATGATCAAGGGCATATGCTTTGTTTACATTACACACTTTGCTTAATGCAATTATCTGTTGTTCGCAACTTAATACTTCTAGGGTGTTCGGATTGATATCCCCGGGAGTGGATTATTAGTCATAGATGCAGTTGGATGGCGGTCTATGTATTTTGTTGTAATGCCCAGAGTAAATCTCATAGTGATCTTCTTGACATATCACGTTTATCTTTATTCTATCAATTGCCCAACTGTAATTTGTTTACCCAGCATGTGTTATTTTATCTATGGAGAGACACCACTAGTGAACTGTGGACCCCGGTCCTATTTACATCATATTGTTATCACCTGTTTACTTTACTCGCACTGTTTACTTTACTCGCATACTATATTATTTTCCACTCGATACGCTCATAACCTTTGTTTCAAGCAAACCGGTGAGATTGACAACCTCATCGCAAGTTGGGAACAAAGTATTTGTTTGTGTGTGTGCAGGTTCCGCATCACCTTCAGTCGTCATTGTCTCTCCTCTCCTGATCGATATTAAACCTTGGTTTCTTAAACTGAGGGAAAACTAGCTGCTATACTCATCATACCTTCCTCTTGGGGTTCCCAACGGGCTGGTTATTCACCACGCACAAGGACAGTTTGCTCCCACATCAATTTGGTAGCAGCCAATTTTCTGGGCGCCATCAAAGGGATCAGCTAATTTTCTGGCGTCGTTGTCGGGGACTAAAGAAGAATACTTCCAAAGATTGAAGAAAACCACCCGCGTCAACTTAGCGCCAGCAACATCCACTTGGAGTAGCAGCAACAATTTTCTGGCGCCGTTGCCGGGGAGGAAGAGAAGACTTCTGCGAGGGGAGTTTTTTGCACACACATCCTTTACTTTGTTTTATTGTTTTGCTTTACTTTATTTTATTTTACCTGCATTGCTTTTTATCAAAAACCCAAAAAAAATAGAATCCTTGGTAGTTGTTTTTACTTGTTTACTTTCGTTTTGCTGAAATGGCCAATCCTGAAAACACCAAGTTGTGTGACTTTACTAGCAGACACAATAGTGATTTTATCTGCACTCCTATTGCACCACCTGTTCCTGCTGCAAACTTTTATGAGATTAAGCCTGCTTTATTGAACCTTGTTATGAAAGAGCAATTTTCTGGTACTAGTACTGAAGATGCTGCAGCTCATCTCAACAATTTTGTTGAGCTATGTGAGATGCAGAAATATAAGGATGTTGATAGTGATATTATTAAGCTCAAGTTGTTTCCTTTTTCTTTGAGAGGAAAAGCTAAGGATTGGTTGCTGTCTTTGACTAAGAATAGTATTGATTCATGGGCTAAGTGTAAGGATGCTTTTATTGGTAGATACTATCCTCCTGCTAAGATTATATCCTTGCGTAGCAATATTATGAAGTTTACTCAGTTTGATAATGAACATGTTGCTCAAGCTTGGGAAAGAATGAAATCTATGATAAAGAATTGCCCCACTCATGGACTGACTACTTGGATGAGTATCCAAACTTTTTATGAAGGACTGAATTTTTCTTCAAGGAACCTACTTGATTCAGCTGCTGGAGGCACTTTTATGTCCCTTACCTTGGGCGCCGCATCAAAGCTACTCGACAACATGATGGTAAATTATTCTGAATGGCACACCGAGAGAGCTCCACAAGGTAAGAAGGTAAATTCTGTTGAGGAAACCTCTTCCTTGAATGATAAGATTGATACCATTATGGCTATGCTTGCTAATGATAGGACTCATGTTGATCCTAATAATGTTCCTTTGGCTTCTCTGGTTGCTCAAGAAGAGCATGTTGATGTGAATTTCATTAGAAACAATAATTTTAACAAAAATGCTTATAGGAACAATTTTGCTAGTAACAATTATAGGCCGTATCCTTCTACTAATGGTAATGGTAATGGTTATGGTAACTCTTATGGTAATTCCTACAACAACACTAGGGCCGCGCCCTCCGAGCTTGAGGTAATGCTCAAGGACTTCATCGGTAAGCAAACTGCTTTTAACAAGTCTGTTGAGGAAAAGTTAGGCAAAATTGATATCCTTGCTTCTAAAGTTGATAGCCTTGCTCATGATGTTGAACTTCTGAAATTAAAAGTGTTTCCTAATGATGTGAAAGAGAGCAATGTTCTTGCTACCGCTAATGCTATCCAAGTTGGAATTGATGAAAATATTAGATTGTTAGCGGAATTGCATGACAGGTGGGAAAGAGAAGATGAGATGGCTAGAGAGATGAAGGTATGTACCATTACTACCTCTAATGATGTTGCTCCTACTGCTAGTAATCCTCTTACTTTGATTGGTGTAGAGAAAACTCCCACTCCTTGTGTTAAAAAGCCTAAAACTGCCAAAACTTTTTCTCAAAAGAGTGCTGAAATTTTTTGGAGTGTGGGAGATGATAGCTCTATTTATTTTAATAATTTTGATGTTGATGGCTGCAATATATCTGAAGTAATTTTGTTCTTGCAAAAGCTTGCTTTGACTCCCAATGCTAGTTCTCTAAATATTACTTTTACTAAGCATATTACCAATGCTCTCATAAAAATTAGGGATGAAAAGTTGAAGCAAAATCCTCTATTCCCAAGAAGCTAGAAGATGGTTGGGAACCCATAATTGATATGCATGTTAATGGTTATGATTCCATGCTTTATGTGATCTAGGTGCTAGTATTTCTATCATGCCTAGAAAGATTTATGACATGCTTGATTTACCACCGCTTGAAAAGTGTTATTTTGATGTTCCTATTGGTGATGTTGCTAAGAAGAAACCTTTGGGAAGAATTAATGATGTTCTTATTGTGGTTAACAATAACCTTGTTCCCGTTGATTTTCTTATTATGGATGTTGAATGCCATGCTTCATGTCCTATTATTTTGGGAAGACCCTTTCTTCGAACGGTAGGTGCCATCATTGATATGAGGGAAGGCACTATCAAATATCAATTCCTACTTAAGAAAGGTATGGAACACTTCCCTAGGAAAAGAAAGAAATTACTTTTTGACTCTATTCTTAGAGCAAATTATGAGCTTGATGCTTCATCCCTTGATATTACTTGATTCGCAATTTTCTGCGCCTAGCTCAAAGGCGTTAAAGAAAAGCACTCTTGGGAGATAACCCAATGTTTTCTTTTCAGTACTTTTTCTTTTATTTGAGTCTTGGAAGTCATTACTACTGTAATGACCGCTCCTTATCTTGTTTATTTCGTTTTTGTGCCAAGAGAAGCCTCTAATTTGAGTGAGGTAAAGATTTGGGGATGTTGCTGTCCTGAAACTGTTTCCGGTGCTGCACCGTAAAAATTCGTGAAAATTCTCTGTTTATCTTTTGGACCTGAAATTTCTTGTGCATATGCCCCAGGTTATATCCAAACTTTTGTTAGTTGAACACTTTTTGATTTGAGCAACAGAAAACCCCTCAAAAATTCGACCTTTGTCAGCTGTTCAGTTTTGACAGATTTCTGCCAATATTTGTGTTTGCCACTTTATCACTTTCTTTTGAGTTCTTTTGATCACGGAACTTTTGGGGAGGTTGCTACAGTAGTATCTACTATATATGTGGTGGTTTTGAGTTGAAACCTGAAGCAAATAGAGGATTGATTATATGTTATGCTTACACTAATGTTGCTAATAGAATTGTGTTTAGTTTTGTATGAAGGAAGTTTTCAAGTGTAGGGATTGGAGAATGATGAGATGAGTTCAAGAATGGACAAAAGCTCAAGATTGGGGATGCCCATGCATCACCCCAAGAAATATCCAAGAAGTACAAGCGTCAAAGCTTGGGGATGCCCCCGAGGCACCCCTTCTTCATCGGCAAAAATCAGGTCACCTTTCAAAACACTATATTTTTATTGCTTCATGCACTATGTGTTTTTCTTGGAGCGTCAGTTGTTTTAGTTTTCTTAGTTGGTTTAGTTTGTTTGTTTTCTGCAATAAATGGTTGGACCCCAACAAATTTTCTTTTGGAGGAGATGTACTCGTTTTCATTTGCCAAGAACGCTCTAGTTTTCACTCTTATTAAAAATTGAGTGTTCTTCTTTTTCCGCTACTGCTTTTGGTTTTCATTTTCGCCTTGATTTGCGTTCAGACCTTGTCATATCTTTTCATCAAGGTGTATTTTTGCCTCTGATCTTTATTGGTTTTCATCAAAAGAGGTGTTTATAAAAATTTCAAATGGTGTTGGAAAAGAGAAAAAACTTTGTGCAAAATAGTGGTACAAGAAGGAGCTTGTGTAGACTGTGGCTTAGGCTTTTTCATGTCATGCTTGATGTCTTTTTGATAGTATGCTTAGTGGTTTTGCTGTAGCATGACTTGTCTCAAATAACTGAGATTGCTTAATGAGCCTTTGAAAAAATCATGCGTTGTTTTTATTGTATGGAAGCATTATTTTGGTTTTCTCCTTGATGCTTAATTTGGGTTGACTTGGCGCATGCTCACACATGTTAGACTCTTACAAAGTCGCCAATAGCCTTCATGATCATTTAGTTTTTGACTTTTGATGCCATCTTATGCTTCTTTTAATGTCGCTTTGTCGCTTTGCATGATTATGGCCATTACTGCTCTCTTAGTTGGTCGCTCCCAGTCTTTTGCTAGCCCTCGCCTTGTACTGAGTATGAGCTCTACTCGTGCATCCAACTCCTAAAAGCCATAGTTTTCCAAAGTGTCCACCATACATACCTACTAGCAATTTCCTATTCCAAGTAAATTTGACTTGCTTTTATTTTCTCTTCAAATTAAACTCTTACCAGTGTTATGCGAAATTCGGTCAGTAAAGCTCTCACGAACCGGAAGGCACACTTTACTTTTTCCTGTTCTTAAAAATTTGACATTGTGGTCTCTTATGTTGAGTTGTTATGCTTGCAAGTTGTAAGTTGGATTCTAGCCCATCCATGCTGTCATGGGGCAAGCTTTCAACATTGCACTTCTTATTTGAGTTAATATCGTGATCTTTTGTCTACGGATGCCCGCGGTGTGAAATGAATTGGGAATCTTGTGGGGATCATGGAGTTTGTATATATGTTAGGGAAACGCCGGGCCGCCAATCTAAGCCATGCATAATTCATGGTGGAAATTTGCAGCATACCCATGGTGAACATTCGACGACGCATCTCACAATAAAAAGCTAAACAAAAGGCAAATAAAAGAGATGTCGAGGTGTTCATTGTCTGCTTGTCCTGTCATTTTGGTGTGGGCTTGTTCCATGTCATCGGGCACGGAGGTACCCCATTGGCGGTTCTCAATGATATGCATATACTTACAATGACAAGAGCCTTGCTTGGGACTCTAAGTAAAGTAGCATGAGGTTTGGGTACTCGTATTCACGGGGCACGAGGTTTTCAACTTATAATTGTTCTCGCATTAACTTTAACCATTCAAGATGCTTATGATGGGGGCAATGAGAGCTCAAAGCCGGTAAGTACCATAATTTTTGAAGGTTATAAAACTTGCAATCACTGCTTTCCTCTGCGAAGGGCCTTTCTTTTACTTTTATGTTGAGTCACCACCTTCTATCGTTATGCACCATTAAGAGAGCATAGTTGTCATTCTTAGTGTGATATGCATTGTCCCAAAGTTCATTGATTGATTCATATTGTTGGTTTCACTTGTTCTTAAATTATTTGTATCTAGTCGCCCTCTTAAACTTGAAGGTGTCCTATGCATTTATGTTTTGCTCTCTTTTAAGGACAAGCTGAAAACCATTTGTATGTTTTTCCTTATGATTCGAACACACGTTTGACTTTCATTGTTTCATTTTCATGATCTATTGTTTGTGTTCATTTACATGTTTACAACATGGTTGCTAAGTTCTTATTGTCATGATTATATCTTCATGCCCATGTTTTAAGTTCTTATGATCCCAGCTCACCAATGCTTACATATATGATCAAGATTGTGTAGGTGCATGTCACCTCAAAAATTATTCTTTTGTTATCACTTACCTACTCGAGGACGAGCAGGAGTTAAGCTTGGGGATGCTTGATACGTCTCCAACGTATCTATAATTTTTGATGCTCCATGCTTGTTTTTACACCATTTGCCTATTGTTTCGTTACACTTAGTGGCACTTTTATGCATTTTCCGGAACTAACCTATTAACGAGTTGCCACAGTGCTAGTTCCCTGTTTTCTGCTGTTTTTGTGTTTCAGAGTGATACACAGGAAATATTCTCGGAATTGGACGAAACAAGTTCCTGAAGTCTTATTTTACCCGGAAGCTTCTAGAGATCCGAAGAAGAGTCGGAGGGGGGCCACCAGGGCACCACACGCAGGGGCGGCGCGGCCAGGCCCCTAGCCACGCGGGCCCCACGTGAGGGCGCCTGGCTCCCCCTCTGACAACGCCCCTTCGCCTATAAATACCCCCCGATGGAAAAAACCTAAGTACCCGATCAGATTTCTAGAACACATCGCGATCCGCCGCCACCGTCGACCCGAAGATCGGGAGGGTCCAGAAGCTCTTCTCGGCACCCTGCCGGAGAGGGGAATCGCCACCGGAGGTCTTCTTCATCGCCATGCTTGCCTCCGGAGCGATGAGTGAGTAGTCTACCTTGGACTATGGGTCCATAGCAGTAGCTAGATGGTTGTCTTCTCCACCATGTGCTTCATGTTTAGATCTCATGAGCTGCCATACATGATTGAGATCACCGTTATGTAATTCTACATGTTTGGTTTGTTGGGATCCGATGAATATTGGTGTTTATGATTAAGTTGCTGTACTGAATATTATCTTTTGTTATCTCTATGTTGTTTATGATCTTGCATGCTCTCCGTTGTTAGTAGCAATCTTGGCCGAGTAGTTGCTAGTGACTCCAAGAGGGGGTATTTATGCTCGATAGTGGGTTCATGCCTCTATTTCACCTGGGGGAGTGACAGAAACCTCTAAGGTGGTAGATGTGTTGTTGCTACTAGGGAGAAAACAACATTCATATGCTCAAGGGCATATGCTTTGTTTACATTACACACTTTACTTAATGCAATTATCTGTTGTTCGCAACTTAATACTTCTAGGGTGTTCGGATTGATATCCCCGGGAGTGGATTATTAGTCATAGATGCAGTTGGATGGCGGTCTATGTATTTTGTTGTAATGCCCAGAGTAAATCTCATAGTGATCTTCTTGACATATCACGTTTATCTTTATTCTATCAATTGCCCAACTGTAATTTGTTTACCCAGCATGTGTTATTTTATCTATGGAGAGACACCACTAGTGAACTGTGGACCCCGGTCCTATTTACATCATATTGCTATCACCTGTTTACTTTACTCGCACTGTTTACTTTACTCGCATACTATATTGGTTTCCACTCGATACGCTCATAACCTTTGTTTCAAGCAAACCGGTGAGATTGACAACCTCATCGCAAGTTGGGAACAAAGTATTTGTTTGTGTGTGTGCAGGTTCCGCATCACCTTCAGTCGCCATTGTCTCTCCTCTCCTGATCGATATTAAACCTTGGTTTCTTAAACTGAGGGAAAACTAGCTGCTATACTCATCATACCTTCCTCTTGGGATTCCCAACGGGCTGGTTATTCACCACGCACAAGGACAGTTTGCTCCCACATCAATTTGGTAGCAGCCAATTTTCTGGGCGCCATCAAAGGGATCAGGGCGCAAGGAAGAAGAAGAAGTGGTGGCGGCGGAGGAGCAAAGATCTGGTAAGCAGTAAAAATAAAAGGGTTTGCCCTTATATAGCTTGCGTTGGAAGGAACATGGGCTGCGACATGGCACGAAAAGCAGAAGCGACAAGCCCACTAACGGGGGAAAATTTGGAAAATTACCATGCTACCCATGTGCGACGGTAAGCTTTTGGTCAAATCAAGACATCGAGTTGTCATGTCATGGCAATGACGTTATACTTTGGCATGTGAAGAACTATTCATACAAGAGGAATCTATGAGATAGAAGTCGAAGAATCTTTGAGCCTATAATCGACTGTCAGCACCCCATTATAGCCTCAGGCGCGCTGATCGCGCACCCGATGAGCATGAATAGTTATATGAAGAAAATATTTACTGCAGGATAGAAGATGATGAATAAACTTGAAGAAACTTTGAGCCCATAATCGAATAAAAAATTCGACTATAGCCTCGGGGGCTACTCCCATCAGGATCGCTGGTCGTTCACCCAATGAAATTGCAAGCACCGGCTCTCCTGCAAGAGTAAATTTCCTTATCGACGATACGAAGAAAATCCCGGTGGACGCACTAGGTACCCTAAGAAATACTGGAATTCATGCTTTGATAAGTCCTAAATGCGGCACAAGCTGGATTACGCTAGGTACCGAATTCGAGTCCGGGGACTCGAGTTTGAAGTAGGTAACAAGTGTTTGCTTAGGCAATTAACTGGTTTCCTGATCCATCAGACGCACCAGGCTTGTTCGCCAAAATCCCCTTGAAAAAGTCAAAAGTACGAAACATTGATAGAAGCTTAACAATGAAGAAGTCGAAGATTGATCTAGTTGAAGAAAATAAAACAAAGATTCGACCCGAATCTACGATTCAGATAGAATCTCGGGGGCTACTGACAAGGGTATGAATACCAAGGGTCATGACGTTGGTACCCTTGAGGCCTGTTCGGGTGCTAGTATACGAAAGCTACGCCCAAGATAGAGATTGAAGCATAGTCATAGTCGAAATATGAAGTTGTATTATAATCCGTCTTGTACAGACTAATTTGTATTGAACCCGACCGGTTCCTCGAGACCTGGCCACCTATAATAGGGGCTAGGAGAGGCCGGCCAGGGACATATTGAGATCGAGCTTGTAATCCACGTTTTATCTCAATAATCATCAAAGTTCCGCCTTGTTTGCGTGAATCTTTACCTTTGAGTTCATCTGACGCCCTCTCCCCCGATCCGAAGTCCTTCATCTAGGACATTTGCCGAGTTAACCCTCGTCACAGCGTGTCTATACTCCCCCCTCCATAAAAAGATGTCTAATATTTATCTAAATTTAGATGCTTTAATTTATATATACATCTACCTCAGACAAATCTAAAACATCGTTTTATGGATGGAGAGAGTATTAGAATTGAAAGAAATCCTCAATCACCTTAGAAATAGCAAATTCAAAATAATTATGTTGTTGTAATTAATGAGAGAGAGCTTGATCGTCCCCACATTTTTTTCAAAATGGGGAACAAAGCCCCAGCCTCTGCATCAAGCGATGCACACAGCTGTTTTTATTGCAAGGTTCAGAGTATTCAAATTATTACAATCACGAATCAGCTAAGGTTGAGACATGAATCAACCATCGAAATAAAAGTAGCAACAAAAAGCTATCCATCCTGGAGTCTACTAGTATGATGCCATCCAGTAGCCTGGAAATAGAAGTCATGTGCGACCGTTAGCAGCCGGTTGCATCCAGTAACCATAAGCTCCCGCTGGTCCTTCGGGAGAAGTAGGGACCATGACTGTATCCAATGCACGGTGAGTCGGATAACCTGCAAAAAATTGGTATCCTTTTGCTTGTCAAACACAATAGTATTTCGGCAATTCCAAATCGACCAGCATAAAGCTGAAATGCCAATACGTATCCTAGCTTTATCATTTCTATCAACACCATTCAACCAATTACCGAACATATTAGTAATATTAGTTGGTGGTGCAATATTATAAGTGAAGTAGATCATACACCAAACAATACGAGCAAACGGGCAGTACAGAAACAAATGCTCTACAGATTCCATAAAATTGCAAAAACAACACTTGGTACACCCATGCCAGTTATGCTTAGCCAAATTATCCTTTGTCAAAAAGCACTTTACTATTTAGGAACCACATAAAAAATTTATCTTAAGGGGGATTTTTAGTCTCCATAGGTATTTACGGAGAAATGTAGTATGTCTATTCATTAAGTCTTCATACATCGATTTGACCATAAATACCCGATTGGTTGTAAGATTCCAAATAAACTTGTTTGGTTCATCAGACAATTGCACCGACATTAATCTTTGACACAAATGTAACCATTCATTCCATTTGTTATCAGTCAACAACCATCTAAATCCAATATTCAGCGGTGTTTGTCCTAATACATTTGCAACTAAAACATTTTTTTGTTGCACAATGTTATATAGAGACGGGTACTTAATTGCTAACTACGTATGATGACCCACAAGTATAGGGGATCGCAACTGTCTTCGAGGGAAGTAAAATCCAAATTTATTGATTCGAGACAAGGGGAGCCAAAGAATATTTATAAGCCTTAACAGATGAGTTGTCAATTTAGCTGCACCTGGAAACAGACTTGCTCGCAGTAGTTTATCAGTAGCAACAGTTTTATAGCAGTGGCAGTAGTGAAATAGTAGAAGCAATAGTAAAATAAAGACAGTAACGGTATCAATAGTAAATAGTAGGATTAAATACTGTAGGCATAGGGATGGATGAACGGGCGTTGCATGGACAAGATAATTCATGTAATAATCAAGACATGGGCAATTGCAGATAAATAAGGATAAAGCATCCTAGTACTAAATAACCATAGGCATGTGTTCCATAAATAGTCATACGTGCTCGCAATGAGAAACTTGCACGACATCTTCTGTCCTACCAGCCCGTTTGCAGCGGGGCCTCAAGGGAATCTACTAGTAATTAAGGTACTCCTTTTAATAGAGTACCAGAGCAAAGCATTAACACTCAGTGAACACATGTGATCCTCACATCACAGCCATCCCCTTCGGTTATCCCAATTGTTGTCACTTTGGAGCCTCGGGTTCCGGACAACGATATGTGTATACAACTTGCAGGTAAGATCATAAATAACAATTATCATCATAAAACAATAACAAGTTCAGATCTGAGATCATGGCACTCGGGCCCAAAGTGACAAGCATTAAGCACAACAAGTTACAACAATGTCATAAGCACTAACAATGGATACTAGGCACCATACCCTAACAATCTCATAGCAATTACATGAATGATCTCATCCAATCCCTACCATCCCCTTTCGCCTACAGCGGGAATTACTCACACATGGATGGGGGAATCATGGATGGTTGATGGAGAGACGTCAGTGATGATGATGATGAAGATCTCCTCCAAATCCCCGTCCCGGCAGGGTGCCAGAATGGAGTTTCTGGTTCCGAATCGCGGTTTCTGATGGTGGCGGCGCATCGGAACTCTATCTGGGAAAAACGCCGAACCCCCAATATTTTCAGGTCAGAGGGTATATGTAGGAGGAAGGAGGGGTCGAGGAGATGGCTGGGGCGGCCACACCACCCCCTGGCGCGGCCAATCCTGGCCCCTCTCCGTCTCGTACTCTGGCTCCATGGGTCTTCTGGTAAAATAGGATTTTTGCAGTATTTTTTAGGATTTTTCCTAAAAGTTGGATTTTTGCACAAAAACAAGACACCAGGGCAATTCTGGTAAAAAATAGCGTTAGTCCGTGTTAGTTGTATTCAAAACACACAAATTAGAGGAGAAACAACAGCAAAAATGTTCGGGAAAGTAGATATGTTTTGAATGTATTAGCGTATCACCTAACCAAACATCCTCCCAAAAGCGTACGATCTTACCATTACCCACTTGAAACTGGCCCCTACTAAAAACTCACCTTTGGCTCTCATAAGACCCTTCCAAAATGGCGAGTCAGTAGGTTTGGCCTCCACCTCACCCAAGGTCTTATTCTTCATATATTTGTTGAGTAATAGTTCTTGCCACATTCCTTCTTCAGACAATATTTTAAAAATCCATTTATTAAGTAAACATTTGTTTTTTAAATCAAGTACTTCAATTCCAAGTCCACCTTGATCTTTGGGTCTACATATAATATTCCATCTTGTTAGTCTATATTTTTTCTTTGTCTCACCTGATTGCCAGAAGAATCTTGATCTAAAAAAATCTAAACGTTTTCTCACCCCCTTAGGAATTTCTAGGAAAGATAACATAAACATAGGTAAGCTAGTCAAAACAGAATTGATCAGCACAAGTCGATCCCCATAAGAGAGTTATTTTCTTTGCCAGCATCCTAGTTTTGCAACAAAACGACTCTTTACAGGACTCCATTCAGAATTTCTTAACTTCCTATAATGTATAGGCACACCAAGATATCTAAAAGGTAAGGAACTAGACTCACATCCAAAAATCTGCTTGTACTCTTGTTCCATCTCCTTCGCTTTCCCTAAACAGAAGATGTCACTCTTGTGGAAATTTATTTTTATCCCCGATAATTGCTCGAAAATGCACAATATTAATTTCATATTAACTGCTTTCCCAGGTCATGTTCCATAAAGAGTATGGTATCGTCAGCGTATTGCAAGATGGAGACACCTCCTTCAACTAAGTGAGGTACAAGGCCCCCAACTTGACCACCCTCTTTGGCACGAGCGATGAGGATGGCTAGCATGTCGGCAACAATATTAAAAAGTATTGGAGATAAAGGATCTCCTTGCCTCAACCCTTTTCTAGTCTGGAAATAATGGCCAATATCATTGTTAACCCGTATTCCCACACTACCACCTTGCACAAAGTCCTTAATCCACCCACACCATTGTGGGTCGAAACCTTTCATGCGCAACACTTGTTGCAGAAAAGATCATTTAACTTTATCGTAGGCTTTCTCAAAATCAATCTTAAATCCCCACATACAATCCACCACCAAGTCCTCTATTTCCATTTCTTCCGTGTTATTAAGTGGGTGCTAGACTAGCTTATCAATTTGATGTTTTGCTACATAGTTTATGTTCATTAAAAAAACATTTCACCCAACCGACTCGATCGAGCGGAAAATACTATAAGACCTACTTTATTCTTCCAAGTCCCAACAAAATAGGTCCCTTCTACATCACGACATGCATATGTACAGACTCAAAACATCATCTTCTTGGATAACTTTTTCCCCAAAGCGGTTCCAAAGTTTCCAAGACGTGAACTGAGATTTGAGTATGACTAATTAAGGTTGAGAAGATTATTTAGCACAACGGAGAGACAAAATCGATAATGCAATTTGCGTTTCTGGCCTTCTCGTCGGCAACCGGTCTGTCCTGCCTCTAGGGTGCCTTGGGGCCTCGGAGGTCTGGTGGACCATGACATATCGTCAGAAGGTATATCCGTGGTCCTCTTAGAATGATGAGGCATCAGCGACCTCTTAAAATCAGAATAAGCTCCTCTTGTCCGCCTAGCGCCGACGAAGGGCCTACAAAGTCTTCTTCTCGACGGATCTTCTAGGATCCGAATGGTGTTTGTGTTCGTCGGTATAGTTGCAAGTATGACCCTCCTGATCTATGTTTCTCGCCGTTGGTGATAGATTCTCCTCTGGTGCGCTGATTCTTTTTGGCCTTAACACGACGACTTCCCGAGTACCTAGCTTCTACGACAAGGTTTGTCCAACTTTGGTGAAGCAGGGATGATGAAGACGACGCGTCTTAGGCTCGCTCCATTGCTTGTAGTGGCCTCTAGCTTATCCAAGAACTTCATTTAAATCTTTGTTACTTCTAGGATCAATTTATATTGATGTTGATTATGATTAATAGATCGGAGGCCTTTTCTTCAAACAAAAGGACATGAAGTGAGAAAAAAAATGAGGCGAGGGGTAATATAGGTTTCAAGTAAAAATGTTTTTGATGATTTGGGGATGTGGAGTTCTCTGAGTTTTTTTCATGGACATGAATACAGAGCCGACCATTGTGTAGGCATATGCAACTAATTAGTCTTAAAGTACGATATAAGCAATGATTGTCATGTTGACATGTATCGACATGAGATCTAGTTATGAAAAAGCCTTGACAAGATGAAGATAACACTCAACATGAATCGTTAATCGGATTAATAATTTAGATAATGTACCATTTTCATTTTTGGAATTAATGATTAAATGATGTTGTCATGCTAAGGTAAAAGATTCCGCTCTCTGACGCATCATGGGAAGGGTTCGGCAAATGTACGCATGTTGTTTAGAATTTCCTCTCTTTGTTATCCTTTGTCTATTCTGAAACTGAAATTTAGTGAAGTTCACTTGGAACTTTGATGACACAGGTTTTTTATGACTAATAATTACTAGTTTTTCTTTGCCCGTTACGATTAGAATTCCAAGAGACTCTGACAAGTGGTAAAATAGAAATGCTTCTGCTGTACAAACTATCCCACTAGAGCAACAAAGCCAAACCACTTAAATACTCTAAAGCTACCTAGCATCTACTGAAGTTTCTGTCAAACATGTTCCAGTTTGGGTTAGAGATGAGTCTGTGTCTGACGTGTTCTTCCCAATGTTTACCCCAGGCTCATTTGGCTCTGGCAGTGTTGTGTTCTCACTGCTCAGCATCATGACAACTGAAGACATCAGTGGCCTACTCCGAGGATGCACCTGAACACACAGAAGAGCGACTTGTATACACCTGAGCACCACGCTGTAATCAAAGGTGCCGTCCATTGCTTCATCCAGCAAATCCACACCCCGACCTTCTTTCCACAGCGTCCATGCCTAAAAAATGATCAACATGATTGTATATTAGTAACAGAATTAATCAAAGATTTATGACTATTTACCATGCTGGTAACTTACATAACCAAGGAGGTTGACATCAAGCTCATCATCGTAAAAGCCGCGATTCCTCTTGCCAGTTATGATCTCTATCACCAGGACACCGAAGCTGTAGATATCGGATTTCATAGAGAAAACGCCATCCATTGCATATTCCGGAGACATGTAGCCGCTGAAGATCACCATCCCACAAGTCAGCGGGAAAGCCCATATATATCTTCAAAAGTATTACATGTGTATATTAACTGAGAGATAATAGTACTCACTATGTCCCGATGACCTTCATGGTATGCTCAGTTGTCTGATCACCTCCAAACATTCTCGCGATACCGAAGTCGGAGATCTTGGGGATCATGTTTCTGTCTAGTAGCACATTGCTTGCCTTCATATCCCTATGGATGATCCTGACCCTTGAATCCTCGTGGAGATATAGCAGTCCCCGTGCAATTCCCAGAATGATCTCAAAACGGTTCTTCCATCCTAGTAGCTTGCGCTTTTCTTCATCTGCAGAACATTTCACTTGATGTAAGCACACTTTAAGCAGACCACAGGTAGTCTAGTCTGAAGCTGCTTTTGTGGGGCAGTTCAGGGGGGGAAAAAGAACTGACCAAATATGAAATTGTCTAGGCTGTTGTTGTGCATGAACTCGTACACAAGCATTCTCTCGTCGCCGTCGATGCAGCAGCCTACCAGCCTCACAAGATTCCTGTGCTGAAGCTTTGCAATCAGTTTCACCTCGTTCTTGAACTCCCCAATCCCTTGCACTGATTTCTTAGATAGCCTCTTTATCGCTACTTCCTGTCCATCCCCAAGTTTTGCCTGTTCATCAAGTTTCAAAATCGTTAAAATCTACTGCATCAGTAAAATGATAGCTTTGTCATACTGTTATTGGATCGTTATCCTACCATATAAACGGAGCCAAATCCACCTTGCCCTATCTTACAGTCCTCGGCGAAGTTGTCTGTTGCGTCCAGAATCACGTCCAGCTCCAGGAACGGAAGGTCGAGATCTTTCCCGCTGCCCATCCGGTCCTCTTCCAGCCGTTGATTCCGAGATGGGCCTAGCGGTGGTTTCCTGACCCTGAGCGGAAGCACGTCGTCGTTTCGGCTGGTTGGTGCCGTTTTAAGCTTCTTTCTTGCCCTGCTCCTCCAAAAACAGCAGCAGCCAATCGCCGCCAGGAGAAGCACGCCGGCGGCAGTGGCGACACCGGCGATCAGCACTTTCCTGTTTGGACCCCGGTGGGCGGCTGAAATCAAGCAGCGGTGAACGTGTGAGGCGAGCCAGTCATACACTGCACATGTGTTTAGTGTTTTCATAAACTTGTCTGAATTATTAGCTTTTCTAGTACAGTGCTGGCTCTTAATCTACCATATATCCACGATTCCAGGCAACATCTTTCTGTAATTTTTGTGTCGCTTTCAAGTTGGGTGGTACTGCACATTTGTTCGTCTGAATGGTCTTTCGTGCGGACTGCACTCCACGTCTCCACCTAATCTAATCCAGCAAGTTTGGTAGGCTCACGGTACTATCGAGTAGAAAATTATTGCGATTTCACCCAAAGACTGACTGGCGGCTATCTGACCCATGCTAATTTGCTTCTGAAAAGTAGGTAACCGTCGAGTTGTACGCGGACAACTGCGACTGAATCGTCGATTGGCCAACTCTGCCGAAGCTAAAGAAGGCTCATTCACACTGAATACTGAATAACTGCAGGAAGTGGAACCACTTTGTCCACCTGTTGGCCAAGAGAAATGGCCGTGCAAAGGAACACGCTTTGCTATCTATCGGATGGTTACATGGAACAGAAATACAGAAAATACACGACGGATTAGTTTGGACGCTTACTCAACTAGACCAACAATTGTTCATGTGATGTGACGCTGGTTTCTGTAAATGGATCAGAGTGGATGCCATCGCCATGTCTTTGTCGGACTAATACCAGTACTGGCAAACATGGTCAGTTTTCAACACCAATACCAAATTTATCCCCAAGTTGGATTTCTACCAAGAACAAGGTAGATATAGGAATCAAAATAAAATGGTTTATTTTGCAGTAGTAGGTGCATTCAACCTTGATAATTGAAAACTACTGGTCTATTGGGAAAATGTGCGCTAGTTTTGAACTGCAGAACAAGTAAATAAAATCTTCAGAAGACAGAAGACTAGTCAAAATTCAGGAGGAGGTGGATCCAGTCCAGAGTCCAAACTGTTGGCCAAGAGAAATGGCCGTGCATAGGAACACGGTTTGCTAGCTATCGGATGGTTACATGGAACAGAAGTGCAGAGAATACATCAAGCTTGGATCATGACAGATAGATTTGGACGTTTCTTCAACTAAACAGCCAGTGTTCATGTGATGTGACGCTGTTTTCTGTAAATGGATCCGAGTGGATGCCATGTCTTTGTCGGACTAATACCACTACTGGCTAACATGATCAGTTTTCAACTCCAATACCAAATTTATCCCCAGCTTTCCGTTCTTCCAAGAACAAGGTATATATAGAATCAAGAGAAAAACGGGAGATTTTGCAGTGATGTAATTGTAATCATGTAGTAGTAGGTACATTCAGCCAAGATAACTGAAAACTGGTCGTCTATGGGAAAATGTGTGAACTGCAGAACAAGTAAGAAAATGTAAGAAGAGTTGGTCAGAAATACTGACCTGCGGCGCTCAGGGCATCCACCTCAGCCTGGGGGAGCCGGATGTACAGGTCCTGGACGACCTCCGTATACTGCCTCATGTCAAGCAGATCGACGGCCCAGATGACGCACCCGCGGCTGACGCCGCCGCTCATGTTGGCGGCGGCGTAGGCCGTGCAGCTGCAGTTCTGCAGGCACGTCTGCCTGCACTGGTCCAGCGTCATGCCGGCGTACACCGTCGCATTGGTCGCCTGCGGCAGCTTCATCCGGTTCACCGGCCAGAACCCGTCGCCGGCGGCGGTGCAGCTGAGGTTGGTGTTCCTGACGCAGCCGCCGGTGGTGTCCCTGAGCCCCCACTGCTTCTCCGACCGCGGCTGGAACCCCGGCAAGCAGGTGCAGAGCGGGGACTCGTTGAGGTCGCAGTACCCGAACGCCCCGCACGAGGCGTAGTTGTCGCAGGGGTCCGTCGGGTAGTACCAGAAGCTGCTCCAGCCGCCGGGGCTCCACACGTACCGCTGCACCCGCCCCGTCCCGCTGTCGACCATGAACCGCGACAGCAGCTTCGCGTCGGTGACGCCGTATGTGTAGTAGGTCTCGTCGGCGGTGGCCACGACGGCGAAGACGAAGTCCTCGGAGCTGAGGTTGGGCACGCCCGTGAGCCCGGCCCCGTTGAAGGGCCCGCTCGCGTAGATTGGCTGCTGGCCGTTGAAGAGGAAGAACTCGGGAAGCCCGCCCGGGACCAGCTTGAAGGTGTAGGGCCCCGGCGAGGGGTCCGTGGCGCTGGTCCAGGAGGTGATGTTCCAGGCCATGCGCCTCGTGAGGTCCCTCCCGAGCTTCATGCCCGGGAGGAGGGTGTCGGTCGGGTAGTCGAAGCTCTGCCACGCCACGCTCTGGGGCGTGCCGCTGCCGTCGGAGCTGAGGAGGAAGTTGCCGTCGTCGCGGAGCTGCGCGGTGGCGCGCGTGGTGATCTGCTGGTTGCTGCTGGTGGCGGGCGCTGGGGAGGACCAGACGGTGGAGTTGCGGCGGTCGACGATGACGAGGCGGCCGGCCGGGGTGAGCTTGAGGACGCCCGGGGTGCTGACGAGCGGGTCGTTGCGGTTGGCGACCCACACCACGGTATCGACCGAAATGCCGGCGTACCAGATGCCGAGGTACGTCCTGCCGCCGGGCGGGCTGAAGAAGCCGAGGGCAAAGACCCCGCCGGCCGAGACGAGCGTCTGGTTGCCGGTGATGGACGTGGTGAGGTCGATGGTGTCGGTGGTGGCGGCGGAGTGGGAGAAGAAGCCGGTGGCGAGGACGAGGAGGAGGAGGAGGGGGAGAGAGGGCGCACGTGGCCCCATGTTCGCGACAAGCCGAGCTCGATCTTCTCTCAGGACATGGCTTGGTGACCGCCGATCGGCTCGCGTGAGCTCGCTAGCGCGCGCAAGAAGGAAGAGTGGTGAACAAAGTGGTGATCGTGCGTGCGGCGATGATTAGCTGAAGAAGTGCGCCGTGTTTCTGCGTGCGCGGCACTAATTATTTCTCGAAATCGGAGCTCAAGAATTGGTCGTGGATTCGAAAGCTTTCTTTGGACTAGGAGCAGTGGCGAGAGGCTGGAAGTTGAGCACATTTCATTCAAAAATACTCAATTTCCCTCGTTTATTAGCAAAAAGAGCTGGCGTAGGCGAAGGTGGCAGGGTCAACGTTGGCTGTCGACCAGAAGAGCTGCATGCGTGCCTAGCTGGTCTTGGTGCGAGCTGGTGGTCAGTGGTCAGACGGATGGGCCATGAGTCCAACTCTCTCCACCAAACCGCCGGCCGCCGGCGGTCACTTGTGTGCACGGGGATCCATTCGTCCGAACGAAGCGGCTGCACATGATCCATACGGCTCGATCCGACTCTTCGGGCCGGTGCACATGCACTGCTTAGTTTCAGGGCGCACACCCGAAGAAGAATACTACTATAAGATTCGTACATCACCAAAATGGAATCCTAATTTTGATGGATTAAGAGCATATCTACCAAATTCTGTAAAAAAAACCCTCAAAAATGGAAAATAACCATCTTTTATGATTTTAGTTTCAGGGCACCCACCGCTGCCGTCCTAGAGATCCCCCCCCCCCCCCCCACCCCCAACCTCTCTCCCTCTTCGCTCTCCGCTGCTGGAGAACCCGCAGGGCGAGGCCAAGCGGTGACGGCGGCGACGGGGATTTCTCCACATGTGGCGCCCTTTTCTGCTGGAGGCGGAGGCGTGGATCTCTGGCGGTCTTGCCGTGGCGAGGTGCCGCGGCGGCCCGGCGGTGTGAGTGCCTCGATGTCGACTGCGGTGAGGTGCAGCCCCCCGCGGTAGTGGAGCCCCTGATACGGCGGCCGAAACAATCCAACCCGCTCGACCCTTCTTGGCTCGGGCGGGTCTGCAGATCCTTGGCTTCAGTGGCGTATGAGCGCGGTCTTTACTGCGGCGTTGATTGGCACTGTGGCAGTGTTGGCGATCGGCCAAGCGGCGGTATGTTGGATCCCACCATCCAGTCCCATTTGACACCTCAAATAAGGTGATGGTCCTAGAGTCCCTCTCGTGCCACGACAAAGATCTGCTTGATGCCTGCCATCTTTTATCCGATCGAAGTACCGAGTACCGGGATGCTCCGCCGACGAACTCCCTTGGATGACATGCTTGGCGATTGCTGGATCAGGTGGTATTAGGTGAAGCGCACCCGTATTTTTTCTGGACGTTTGGTTTCAGAGGAAGCGTGGCGAAGCTCCTTCATGGACATATCTTACGGTCCATGGTGAAGGCAGAGGAAAATAATGACATGAAAGCCGAGTTTCTGATGACTAGCAACGGTGGTTCAAGTCTTTTTGGCGATGTGGAACTTGCTTGGTGATTTGTGACTCATACCAGCATCATCGGCAAGTCGGGACGACAACTTAGGAGAAGTTCAAAGTCCAACCTTGCAGGGTGAAAATCCAAGATCTGGCCTTAATTGGTTGTTACTAGAAATGGCTTTGTTGAAGGCATTATTTTGTGAGCGAGGACTTTTCTCCAGGGTAAAAATCTATGATCGGGCGACGGTGGTGTTTGTGGCGTGTTTCCTTCGTGAAGGCGTTTGCTTTTGGAGAAGCTGGACTTCTGGTGCTATCTTGGTGGAGTCATGGACAAAGCTAGAAATAAATGTTAATGGGGTCATCCATATATTTTCTCAATTACACAGGGACCATTCTCTATAAATAAGCATTAATTAGTACTTCCTCCATTCCTTGATATAAGGTGTATAGTTTTCTTGCACGAATATTAACGCATAGGCTAAAAGGGCACATTTTTATACTTTTAGACATTAATACATGTAGGCGATCGATGTGAGAATAGAGGAAAAATAGGGAAATCTCGGTATATTATCTCTCCTAATTAGATTGACCTAAATTATGTAAAAAAACCCACAATCCCGCCATACACTTTATATTCTAGATTTTTTCACAGAAAACTATACACCTTATATCAAGGAACGGAGGCAGTACTAATTAGTGAGAAAATTGCTCCGTCCCTGAGGAGTTTGTACTGCTGCTACAAGAAATAGATCAATGTAGCGAGACTTTTACTTTTTGCAATTCTTTTTTTTTTGGTTTTGTGCATCTGTGATGCCATTAGGGCACTGCGTTGTTGCTGAGGCTAGGTGTAATTGTATCTCCGCAATATTAATATATGCTCCTTATCGAAAAACTTGGTACGGAAAAAGTTGGTATGGGAAAAAAATCTCTTTTCGCAAGTAAACACCCTCATCCCCAGATTCCCACTTTTGGAGGCATAAATTTCAGCTCCCCCAAACTAGAAAATGGTCGGCGGGAGAGAAGTTTGAGCTCTTGCCAATGCCCTTCTGCTGCCAGACTCGTTGGACTCTGGCCACATCGCTCGAAATTCATCTTGCGCTCTCGTCCCCATCGACCTCCTTGAACCGCACTGATGTCTGCAAGTTCATAGGTGAAATAGCTCGTTTCAAAAGAAAAATATTGAATCCACGAGGAGCTAATAATGCTCATTGTTGCCTTCGCTAAGTTGTACCTGCAAGCTAACTCACGTTTAAAGAAAAAGTGTTCGGAAATATTTATTGGTGAGTGAATGAAGTAGCAATAATAAAGAAAGAAAGAAAAAGAGCAAACAAGGCGAGCAACTATTAAGTACTTCAACATGCAATGCAATAAGGGTAAAGAGTTCTCATATAGTATCGGATTCACCACTAGAATTGTTTAAAACACAGTAAAGATTTGTAATATCCTTGTAGTATGTATGTAAGGGTGGAATGTAATGAACGTGCACCACAGACGCGTTGTGCTTCTCGCCCACCATCGTTCCTCCTATGGTAGCATGTCACCAGAGGCACCAATGATTAAGGGTCTCCCCATGGTTACTAGTATAGTTCTAGGATCTCTGTCAATATCTCCTTGATACATAGCTGATGGGATGTGATGGAATTGTCTCACATTCATCCCTTAATCATCAACTACATACAGCAATGATTTTATCCAACGTCCCAATGGGCAAACTATTGTGCGCTCCACTTCGCACAATATCATCATATAAAATCACAACATACATAATACAAATGAAGACACCACAATCATTATTTTAGTTCATGGAATGGCTAGGGTTCCTCCATCTCCCCTAGACAGAATGTAACTGCTCACACATGGAGGCAAACAACATCATCATAATGGTATGAAATGCATACAAAGGGATCGAATAAGTACACATGCAAATCCTCACTAGGGTTTGGAATTACAACGAGATGAAAGGGGATTACGATGGTGACGAAGAACATAATGATAAGGATGATGCATAGGCCTCCAAGATCCAAACAACAGCGGCGATGGATTCCCTCTGTGAGTGACCCCTCTAGATCCCTTCAAGAGGTGAGGTTTCTATGTTCATGATGGCTCTGTACTCCAATCAGAATTCTAACTCCACAGGGTGAAAGCGTTTGACAAGATGAAGCCATCGACATATGGTACATTCATGCATTTAGTACGGGTGGGGATGACCGTACCATAGGTCGTTAAACATTCACTAGAGGCAATGTTTTTAGTGCCTCTAATATCATATTTGTGCCCAAAAATACCTCTTTAATTGATTTTTACACTAGGAAAAATACCCGTGCGTTGCACCGGGAACTTCAGCGTACCATCCTTGATGACACTTCTTGTTTGTGGCATCATCGACGAATGTGATCACATCCTTCTATTCATGACTTCATAGACTTGCAATAGCGCAAACTTATAGCGACGGTCGGCACACCCATTGTAATTTTAGTTTGATGCATGCTCCATCCCCAGATTTTAATTGCACGTTATGATGGTGGACAAAAATTGAATATTATCTACATTTGGTGTCGCCCAACCGAGCTCATTAATTATAAAACGTTAAAAATTAACGAGAAGAATCATTGAATTCATGTAAACCATTTGTTTCTTGTATTTTATTTACAATTATGGTTATTCAATCTTTATTTTTATTATATTTTTAGTTGATTTATACTATTAGTTTAAAATTCTATAATTATATTTCAATTGATTTTATCTAATGTACTATTGTATATTGTTATTATGTTTCTCTTTTTACTATACTTTTTATATTAATCTAATTTCATTCGCAAAAAAGTATCTTCTCTAGCGAGCACGCCATCTGGGCCACCCATTCAGCGACGGCGGTGGACGCGTCTTTCCGCTCTTCGTGTTGCCGCTGCCTCCATGGGTGCATCACGCATCTCTGCGGAAGTTATTCTCCAGCTGGGTGCATGTTTTCGAGCGCTAGCGGCCTTGGTGTAGATGTATCGAGAAACTGCTAAGACAGCTCTCGTGTGCAACCTTTTATTCTGGCGTTGCCTTCGTGTTCGCTCCGGACAGCTAGAGCTGATTAATTCATCTACCCTGCCAACATATTTTCTTCACGATGTTATTTGGAAGCTATCTCCTTGACCAGTGCATCAAAAGCATATGGCGATGAAACAGAAGGAGGCAGCAGTAGAACTTGTGTCCTCTAAAACGCAAGGAGGCGACTCTTAGCCTCGTAGGAACACCTAGCTTTTGATGGAGAATCAGAGCACTTGATCCTCGCTCTCCCTGTCCCCGATGTACACGATTATCTTGGACACCACCACTATCCTCGGCCGTCCTCGGCACCCTGGTCTGAAGCAGGTCCATGTTGAACACAATACCACTCCTCCAAGCCAAACCCACCCGTTCTCGACACGCAACACTTGATCGGCGCTCAGGCTAGCGGCTCTCGACCATGGACGACACGGAGAGGACGCTGGACGGGCTGCAGATGACATACAAATGACATGGAAAGTACGCGGAAGCGCGTGAAGAGGACGACGGTGATGACACAGATAGGATCAGGTAGGCCCCATGATTTGGGTTAGTCATACCAGGCGAGTATGTACCTAACAGGCGACCACCCGCTAATACACCGAGCACCAGGAGGGTGATGGAGGCGACACTGACCCTGGACACACGGCAGCGCACCTCTGAATAACAGAAGTGGAAGGTTACAAACAGGATCCCCATGTTCTGAGCGAAATTCAGGTGGGAGTAGAGTTCCTATCCATGTCGGGATCCCCATGGACGCGTGCTCTGAGCGGATTTCGGGTAGGAGTAGAGTTCTCGTCGGCCCATTCGCCGGCCGCGTACGGGACTGAGAGGACGATGCCGACCTTGGCCGCTGCCGCAGGGAGGAGGAACTTGGTGCGCTCCGGCACCAGGGGACTCAGTGCGCCGCGGAACAGGACGCCGTCAGCACGGCCCGATCACCGGCCGCGCAGGGGACTACAGAGGACGACGTCGACCTTGGCCGCCGCCGCCGCAGGGAGGAGGACCTTGGTGCGCTCAGTGCGTCGTGGCATAGGACGCCGGCAGTAGACTCCGACAAGCCAGACCCATCACATGGAGGAGGAGATGGGAATGGAGGGGCGACGGCCACGCCCCGCTCCGTTCGCGACCACACGCCTAGAACCGCCCTGCCGCCCGATCACTCGCCACCGGAGTCGACTGGTCTGCGGCGAGGAAGGGATGGGCGCCCCGTCTGCGCCCGCACAGCCGCTCGCGTCCACATGGAACCTCCCTGCCGCCCGAGCTCCCGCACGCGCTCCTGGTCTGTGGCACCGCCCGAGCTCCCGCACGCGCTCCTGGTCTGCGGTAGGGGCGGGAGTGCTGCCGTTCGTCTCCGTCGGGACAAGCGAGGAAGAAGACCAGGCAAGCGAGGGTTGACTAAAGACTAGACTACGGGTTGATTCACAGAATTATGGAGGACTTTTTTGCAAAACGTCTGACGGAAGAACCAAAACCATGGAACCCTTGTGTATTTTATTATTATTAGGTATAGATATAGATAGGTATATATAGGTATAGATTAACTACTTGATTTCCGAGATTTTGATGAAACAAGCAGAAAAGATAAATACCAAAATCTTATAACTACTTATGTAAAAAAAACTTAAAAAAACATTGTTCAAATCGCACTCATCACGCACCTTGTAGCGCTCGTGGCCATGCTCGACTTCGCCCCGGCTGCATCTCTCCGTCGCCCAGAAGCACACCAGCGAGCACCGGGGCCCCGTTAAAAAAAAAGCGCGGCAACGAGGCGGGCCGGGCGCGGAAGAGCAGCGAGAAAAACAATGGGAAATGATTTTTTTTAGAAAAGTGATAGAGAACGTAGAAAAGAAATAAAAAGGAGAAAGAGTTGTTTCACGGTATTAATATAGATTATCTATTTTGAGAGGGGATTTGGTGCACATGAGCACCAGTGCTCTCTTCATTTTTAGAATTTTGATTTTTTTAAATTTCATACTTTTATGTCTCTAAAAATTATGGCATTAAATATATAGATAGATATATACAAGAGGAGTGTGTGTAAAAAAATCTCGTTAAAAAATATGTTGTATTTTAAAAGATATAAAAAAATTAAATTTCTGATAGCAAATAGTAGTAAAGTAGTAGTAAAATAATATATTTTTGTCAGAAATTTGTCTTTTTGTATATCCTAAAATATAAAGTATTTTTAACAACACTTTTTCACGTATGCTCCTACTTTATATATATTTCTATATATTTAACGCCATAATTTTTAAAGATATAAAAATGTGAAGTTTAAATTTTTTAAAAATCTGAAACTACAGAGATCACTGGTGCCCATGTTTCAAATGAACTTTCCGATCTATTTCGAGAGAACAAAATTTCATACTGCAAATGTTTTTCCAATGTATCTCAAAGCATTTTTAAGGGCACCAGTTTTTTGGGAATGTGCAAGACATAGCCACCATTTAACCAACGACGTGGCCAGTAGGTTTACACGACAAGCTAACGGCTTCCGTCTAAATGCGATTCGGCGGATCGGGCTTATTTCTGACTTAAAACACGGAACCGTCAGAAACTCCGAATAAATACGGAAAGCGATACGCCTATACCCACCAATGACAGTAGTTGCGGAACCTCCGGTGGTCCATTGGCCAAACTTCAGAAGTTTCTTCTGATAAGTCGACTTGCCCGGCCGCCGGAGCAACGAGACATCTGACTTTGTTCACCGTGGAGGTGATGGCCTAATATGAACGTTCTGAAAAAGTCCTAATATGATCATCATACATGATGAATGCGCCGTGGTACAGTTCAAATAGGCGTGACGAGATGTCGGCGTCATTATCATGTAACCCGAAGTTTTCTTCCGTTCCAGAACAATCAGATTATCCAAATACAGGCTGTGAGGTTGACAAAGTGTTCGATTGCGTTAATCGTCAGCTGTGGTTTGCGTAGACACGGGTGCATCTACGTTGTGAAGTGTGATTAATTCGCTTGCACATGGCCGGTTCCCCCCTCTCTCATGCGTATTTTCTGGCATAGAGAGACTCTATTTTTCAGACTGAATATTCAGCAACTAGTTGCGCCACATTCATTGTTGCATGTCATGTTTCCGAGTGTTTAAAAAATGAGAAATAATTTATGGAGATAGTTATGTCGTGGTACGTAACCTGTGCGAAAAAAGAGAAGACATAAGTTTATAGTATCATGTGTTATTAAAAAAAATTGTACATGCCATAAATTATCATATTTTTGGATGAAACTTTGCAATTGCACAAGATACAACATATCTATGTCCATGATTCATTTCACGTCTTTTGGAAAAATGAAAGTGTGACATGCAAAATGGATTTTGGGGAGGCTTGAGTTCTTGTCGATGTTGTTGTATGTTGAGATTCTATGTTACAAATTGATATATCTGGCAACATAGTCGGATTGTTCTAGAATCACGTATTGATTGCACTATGATTTACTACAATCTTATTGTTGCACACGTGTGATTTCTATATTTCATTTTTTTGCGGCAGTGTGCAATTTAGTATATTCCACCAACATGTTGAGCTGCTCACTTTCTTTTGTTGCAGTGTGTTATCATGTGCAATTTGATATGTTTCACCGAAGTCCACGCCATATTGCAGTGCTTGATGTTTTTGTCACAGTGTGCAATTTCTTGTGCTTCAGGGAGGTTGTGAAGTTAACAAGGAGCGAGTGTTAGAGCACTCTTGTGACAATTTTTCTTTTGCGGGTAAAAAGGACTTCATATTACATAGGAGTATATAACACGTTACAATCTTTGTGGTGCTTCATCTAACACCTTACTTGGATGGCTGTTCGGTGAGGATAAGTTAATCCGATGGAGCTCGTTGGCTTGATCCGATGGCTGTTCGTTATACACAAACTAAGATGAAGCAATGGTGATTTGGAGGTCGTCACATAATCCACGACACACAAACAAAATTCAAGAAAACACGGTAGAGAAGAACACTGAATTAAGCAGAACCAACTGAAACAACTTCCAAGTTTCAAGCCAAAGCTACTACAAAGACAGACCCGATCGGACTACGCCAGACAATACGCAAGGACCTCTTTTTGCGAGGGAAGTAAAAATATATAGTGGAGGTATACGGCAGATCGCCTCCTTATTTATAGCCGAACTACTACTCCCTTTGATCCATAACAAGTGTCGCCGATTTAATACAATTTTGCAGTAAATCAGCGACACATATAGGACGGGACCTGCATGGTTAGGCAGAGGAAGCGTCGAGGCAGACCCACTGGCCGATGAAGACCTTGGCGCAGTTGATGTTGGGGTTGAAGCTGAGGAACTGGTCCTGGGTCAAGCCGGAGCCCTGCGCGACGTCGAAGCAGGTGTCGCCCTCCTGGAACCCGTGCACCTTGTTGCACGTCAGCGCCGGCACCGACTTCACGAACGTCATCACCGTGTTGCCTTCCTTCATGCTGGCGCCCTGCACCTGCAAGGTGATTCTGGCGTCGGCGAGGGTCACCGCCACGAGAATGGAGGCGATCAGGAGAGCGGCGGCTGCGTAGTTGGCCATTGCAGGTGGTAGGAAGGATATTCAGCAGATAGGTGCTGTAGAAGCTTATGCTTAGGTGAGTGCGATGCTGATGAGAGTTACCGCTTAGATCTCTCCTTCTTATAGCGTGATGGAGAGTGTAAAATTCAGTCGATGAGATGGATATGACGAAAAGAATCCGGCAGAGGCCTTGGAAACGGCGTGTGCTATGTAGGGGCGATACTACTTAGGTTGAGGATAGTAGTTACTGGTTAGTATGGACATGGCGTTCAGAACATTTACATCCCAGGTAATCTGTGATTCCTATGACACTAGTTTGGAATATTCTTTTTGGTTTGGCTTTACACCGATTTTGACTGAACAAGGCTTTTACATTTCGCTTTCTCCATACTGTTCTTTTATTCGGCTTTGCTCCATATCGATTGTGCCACCGTGAGAGGACAGAAACAATAAACGAATTGCTAGCCACAAAGAATGTACTAGGAGGAAAAGAGAAGGCCTGCTATTTTGGATCGGATGGAGGCATTTGAGCTGGGAATATGACGGCATATATATGACGCGAGAGAATTGATAGAGAGAAAACAACATGTGGAGATATACATTTTGATTGCTATGTATGTACATTACTGTTTCCAGGAGGCGCAGTTCAGTCCCCAGGCTAGTTAGGATTACTGTTTCCACGAGGCGCAGTTCAGTCCCCAGGCTAGTTAGGATTACTGTTTCCACGAGGCGCAGTTCAGTCCCCAGGCTAGTTAGGCTGGATATGCCTTTGGATACTGCAGTCTCAACATCATGATTTAAGCATGAGCAAGAATCTCGTAAACCTGACATCATAATATTTGAAACAGAAGTGCACAGAAAAATAAAGAAAGCAGAAAACTTCGTCCAGGCAGAACAAAGAAGAATCTGGCAAAATTAGGCGGCATGAGAAAGTGCTGAAACTACATGGAAATTTTTCTTTTAACGTCGGAAAGTTAATTGGCTACCGGAAATCTAGATTCTGCCGTGTGGTTCAAATACACGGCAAAACCTGTTTAGAACACGGCAGAGTATCTATCGTGTATGGACACACGATAAATGCTACACGGCAGACTACACGACGGCAAAGTTTGATTGCCGTGTGCTTTCTCCTAAAATCACGATAGTGGGTCTACCGTGTATACTGCGTGTACACTCGGTAAAATAAAGTTGACACTGACGCGTAACGGTGGGGCCAATCTTCACCGTGTGTCTAGATGAAACACTCGGTAAAGCTCTTTGTCCAAATTAAAAAAAAGCATGCTGCCCTGCCGGCGGCGGCGTCCTCGAGTCCCTGCCGACGGCGGCGTCCTCGAGTCCCTGCCGACGGCGGCGTCCTTGGTTCACGACGACGTCCTCGATCGGCGGCGTTCCCTGCCGGCGGCGGCTTCCTCGGGTCCCTGCCGGCGGCGGCGTCCTTGAGTCCCTGCCGGCGGCGGCGTCCTCGGGTCCCTGCCGGCGGCGGCGTCCTTGGATCCCTGCCGGCGGCGACGTCCTCGGGTCCCTGCCGGCGACGGCGTCCTCGAACCGGTGGCAGCGTCCTCAACAGGCGAGGGCGTCCTCGACCGGCGGCGTCATCCTCGATTGGCGGCGACGTCCTCAACCGGCGATGGTGTCCTCGACCGGCGGCGGCGCCCTCGAGCTACTGCGATACCCAAAACTGGCGGCGTGGAGGATCGGAAAAGCATGGGAAGCTGGGCGGCGTGGAGGAGCGGAAAAGCATGGGAAGCTGAGCAAGCGAGGGAAGACGGCGGCGCCATCCTTGACTGGGAGTTGGGCATGCACGAGTCTTCGTCTCTGCCTTGCGTGTGGTTGGAAATAGATAAGGAAGAGATAAGATGGAGAGAGAAGTGAAAGCAGATAAAGCCAGAGAGGAAGAGATAAAGGAGAGAGAAGAGATAAAAGAGAGAGAGTGGAAGATGGAATAGGGGCTGTTGGATCTGGTAGGATCCAACGGTAAGGAGGGTGATCCGCGCAACTCTGATATCAACCAATCAAAAGCCATCATGTCAGGACATTGCTGTGTCAAAAAAACTTTGCCGTGTGTTTTATCTAGAGTTTGTCGTGTGTCACAAACTTTGCCGTGTGTTTTATCTAGAGTCTACCGTGTAGGATACTCTGCCATGTGTTATTTTTAACAGTACCGTGTGTCTAAATTTTACCGTGTACTTTTACGAGTATACTCGGCAGACTTTATGTCTACCGTGTTCCAGATCACATATACACACGGTAAAACTCTGCCCACACGGCAGCTCTTATTTTTCCGGTAGTGCACTATACTGATACTGATCGCGTTGAATTTTATCCATGAGGCGACACAATCATATGATTCCAACTGTTAGAGATATATTTGGTGCTCCCTCTGATCCATATTAGTTGTCGCTGATTTAGTACTAAATCAGCGACAACTAATATGGATTAGAGGGAGTAGTTGTAGATTACACATACATGATTAGATTGGAATTATTTCCTGATTATCTCTAGGGGCCTTCTTGGACTCCAGGTTTTGTACTTCTGTATAATTTACCCGAGAGGCTCAGTACAATCATCCAATTTGCATACACTTTCATGGTATCAGCCCCAAGGAGGTTGATCTCCATGATCTTAGCCCGGGCCATGCAACTCGTAGCTAGGATTTGTCTTACAGCCAGTTGATCGGCTGCCCTAGAGAGTTTGATATGGAAATTTGCATGTCCGTCAAATGAGATTTGGGGAGTTTTGGGTTCTCCTCGATGATGTTGCACTATGATGTTTTAGGTTCCAGTGTGCTATTTACTAGTAAAGAAGTATGGTTATTCTAGCATTATGAACTGAGATGATTGCACTTCAATCTAAGTATAGTTTAATGTTGCACACTTATGATTTGTGTATTTCTTATTTTTTGTGTTGTAGTGTGCAACTTGGTGTATTTCAGCAAGTCTCGAGCATGTTGAGGTACTCACTTACTTGTGTTGCAGTGTGTTAACGTGTGCATATTTCACCAATTATGCCCCTATTGCAGTGCTTGATGTTTTTGTTCCAGTATGCCATTTCTTGTGTTCCACACAAGTTGTGAAGTTAACAAGGAGCGGAAGTTAAAGGATATGTAACAATTTTCTTTTTTTTTTGAGGTAAAAACAATATATTAAGCTAGCAAGCCGCCTCATTAAAAACCTTCCAGTCCCCTTAGGTACCCTGGTAAGGAAAAGAGTGCGTCTGAAACTTGCTGCTTCGATCAAAGTATAGTTACATCGTTTACGAGTCTATCAAGGATAAAGCTAGGGGGCTCATCGACCCAATTACGTGAAGATTTATTAAGATAACAAACCCTAGCTAGCTCATGAGCTACTCCATTTGCTTCCCTCGGGCAGTGTATAAAAAGAACTTTGTCAATCTGAGTTTTTAGATCAACACAATCAGCATAAATCGCTGCAGAATCACCCCACCATATCTCTTCTCCTGTGCATGCTTGAATCGCTTCCAAAGAATCAGACTCCACCACAACATTGTTGCACCCCATGCGAATAGCTAAACTACTCAATATTACATAGGGTAGAACATATCGCAATCTTTGGTGGGCTTCACCTAGCACCTGGCGTGGGATGGCCTAGCCCAGTTTCGCCGAGGGGCCGGGTAAGATGATCTGATGTTCTCGGGTGGCTTGATCCAAACGGCCCTTTGGCTATCCAATCGGGTGCTCCTAAAAACAAACTTAGGTGAACCAGCGGTAATTTGGAAATCGCCACATTATCCAGATCACACTCACAAAATTCATAAAACACAGCAGAGAAGAACACTGAATCGAGCACTGCACAACCAACTGAAACAACTTTCAAGCCAAAGTGCTACAAAGACAGACACGATCGGACTACTCCATACGACACGCAAGCACCTCTTTTTGCGAGGGAAGTACAAATAGGTAGTGGAAGTATACGGCAGATCGCCTCCTTATTTATAGTGGTATAGGTATTTAGCAAGGATCGATGCAGGTAGACTGCAGCTAGCGCAACTGCATGGCTATCAGGCAGAGGAAGCGTGGAGGCAGACCCACTGGCCGACGAAGACCTTGAGGCAGTTGAGGTTTGGGTTGAAGCTGAGGAACTGGTCCTGGGTCAGGCCGGCGCCCGTCGCGACGTCGAAGCAGGTATCGCCCGCCTGGAACCCGCGCACCTTGGTGCACGTCAGCGCCGGCACCGACTTCACGAACGTCGCCACGGCGTTACTGTCCGTCGTGCTGCCGCCCTGCACCTGCAAGGTGATCCTGGCGTCGGCGACGGTCACCGCCACGAGAATGGAGGCGATCAGGAGAGCGGCGGTTGCGTGGCTCGCCATTGTTAGATGCTTCACCGACGCGAAAGGAAGGGTAAGGAGCGGGTAGGTGCAGTAGAAGCTTATGCTGATGCTGATGAGAGTTACCGCTTAGCTCTCGCCTTTTTATAGCGTGATGGAGTGTAAACATCAGTGATGAGATGGATGTGACGAAAGGAATCCGGCCTAGGCCTTGGAAACGGCGTGTGCTATGTAGGGGCGATATTACTCATGTTGAGGATAGTACTAGTTAGTATGGAGATGGCGTTCAGAACATTTACATCCCAGGTAATCTGATATGTGATTCCTATGAGACTAGTTTGGAACATTTTTTTCTGAAGTCGTTTGTAACATTTTTTGGATTAGGGTTAACAGTACACCGATTTTGACTAAAACAAGGCTTCTTTACATTACGCTTTCGCCATACTGCTCTTTTTTCGCCTTGCTCCATATCGATTGTGCCACCATGACACGACAGAAACTATAAAAGAATTGCTCGCCAAAAAGAATGTCCTAGGAGGAAAGACAAAGCCTGCTATTTTGGATCGGATAGAGGTATTTGAGCTTTTTCCTCACGGGCTACTACCTCTTTCACTACTGTAAACGGTGTTGAAGTGTATAAGTGAATTGTACTAGCCCTTTCCATCAGTTCGCACTTTTGGTTGCGTTGGCTAATACATGAAGCTTAACATGGTATCAGAGCCCAGGGTCTTGAGTTCGAGTCTTGGTTTTCGCAATTTATTGTAAAAATTGTTGTTGCCCCCCTTTGTGTCCATGTGTTGACTTTTTCTTCTCCCGTCACACGTGAGTGGGGGTATTGAAGTGTATAAGTGGATTGTACTAGTCATTTCCATCAGTTCGGACTTTTGGTTGCGTTGGCTAGTGCATGAAGCTTGACATGGTATCAGAGCCAAGAGGTCTTGAGTTCAAGACCCAGCTGGCGCAATAAAAAATAAAAAATATTGCAGGCCACTTTCGGTCCACGTTTAGGCCCGAGGAAGCCACATGTGAGGGAGAGTGTTGAAGTATAAAATGTATTGCTTAGTCTCTTCCATCAGATCGGTCTTTTGGTTGCATTGGCTAGAGCATGCAGTTCAACATGGTATCAGAGCCCAGGATCTCGAGTTCGAGTCCTGGTTTTCGCAATTTATTGTAAAATTGTTGTCGCCCCCGTTTGTGTCCACGTGTTGACTATCTCTTCTCCCATTTGTGTCCACGTGTTGACTTTCTCTTCTCCCGTCACACGTGAGTGGGGGTGTTGAAGTGTATAAGTGAATTGTACTAGCCCTTTCCATCAGTTCGGACTTTTGGTTGCGTTGGCTAGTGCATGAAGCTTAACAAATAATAAAGTCTTCTCTTACAGCACCCACACACAACAAAGGGGGAGAAAAGGGATGCCCTCGCATCAAGAGGAAAACAGTTGCGGCATCGAATGACTACTATAGGGCAAAAACCTGTCAACACTTAAAACGAAGTTTTACACACAACCGGACTAGACAGTTTCAAACATTACAGACCACCAAAAGTATCTACTATCCCACCAAAGATAACGACAACCAGCGGAGTAGAAGATTCACAATTCATCAGGGGCCTTCAAACAGCAACATCGATGACGTAGCAACATCAGTGGAAGTAGCACGTGCCAGCCCAGAAGCTTTATCCATCAACTGCTTCGCCCCAACCTTGATCCTCATCTTCTGTGTCATAGAGACCTGCCCATTAAGTAAGAAACGAGCACATGGTAAAGATAATCACCACAGGATTCCTCACTTGTACCCCTTAAAAGTCACGGGCATACAAGGCTCAATTTGAAGGGATGACAAACTCATATTTGTTGGATGCGGTGTGGAAGAATTGGGCGCCCCAAAGTTCAAGCTTTTCGCTTGGAAAATCTTGCAAAACCGCGAGTGGACGGCGGACCGGCTTCAAAAGAGAGGGTGGGCAAATTGTGATGTTTGCCAATTGTGTAGGAGAGAGCAAGAAACCGCGGCACACATTCTTTTCAAGTGCCGCTACTCCTTGAGAATTTGGAATGCCCTTCTTGCTTGGCTTGGAATCAATATCATTGACACCTCTTCTTGGGGAGTTATGGACACGGTCAAAGATTGGTGGCTAAGTTTCATCTATCCCAATGGCATCAAAAGAAAGTCTTTCGCTTCCCTCATCATGCTTGCATCGAGAGAGATTTGGTTGGAGCGCAACGCGAGAGTCTTCCGGAAGATCTCCTCCTGGCCAAATGTTGTTGTTGATAGAATTAAAGGAGAGGCCGCTCTTTGGAGTTTGGCGGGTGCTAAGCACTTGGGGTCCTTGATGCCGCGAGAGTAATTTGTTTGGTTTGCCGGGATTTTGCCTTGGCTTGTAACAAACTCTAAACTTCTTCTTAATTAATGAATGGGGCAAAGCTTTTGCCCCTTTTCCCTTTCAAAAAAAAAGTCACTTTGTTTCAAATAATCCAGATGGACCAGCATACAGCAGCAGTGAGCAGCATGTAGAATTTTCTATCACCAGGCAAGAAAGCATAAAAGCAAGCAAAACTTTACCAAAGATTCCTAGGACAAGAAGTTCTTAAACAAGAACCCAAAGAACCCCATACCACCTTTTCAATCCCACAGGAAAAGAATAAATGGTGAGTCTCAATGTTATCACAAAAAGAACACAAAGGTCTTCGTCCTAGCAACTTTCTTTTCCTCTTATTTTCTCTAGTCAGAATAGCATCTTGATAAATTTGCCACAAGAAAAAGTTTATTTTCAAATGAAGCTTTGATTTTCAAATCTACTTGTTATTTTCCCTAGCAAATTGGATTCCAAAAACTGATATAGCCGTCAGGGACCAGATGAACATGGCCCAAATGAGATCTTTGCATCACAGAAATAGATCCTTTGATAGCATTCCATTGCTCTAACATAACATGAGTGAATCTTCTTCTAAAAGGAGTATGAAAATCAGCTTCCACCACCTGAGCAAAATTTGCATAAGGGGCCATGGAAATATCATAAAGCTGAGGATAACTCACAGCTAAAGGAATATTATTCAACCTAACCAGGTTGCCTTTTATTCAAAACCACCTCCCTTCAAAGTACACCTCTTTAACTTTCAAAATATTCTTCCAATAAGGGGAGTCACTTGCTCTAGGTTTAATAGTTGCCACACTCTTATTTCTCAAGTATTTTTCCTTAACAATCTTTTGCCAAAGTCCATCTTTAGTTTCAAGCTTCCACCACCACTTACATAGTAAGCTAATATTTTGTTTCCTCAGGTCCTTCACACCCAGAACTCCTAGATCTACTTAATTACACACCTTAACTTACTCTTTCTCCTCTATTAACGATGTATTAAATATCTTTGTCCACTCCCCAAGTCGTCCCACCACTATCTCGATCGACGTATCATTGGACATCTTCTCGTTTATATCTAATAGGTGACTATGTGGCTGATGGTGTATATATATAAATTGTGTGTGTGCGAGATGATGAAATTGACCATGTATAAAATGGTATTATGTATTTTGATCCAAAGACGATGCAACGATTTAAATGACTCATTTTGATGTCATGCACATGAGTTGCCAATATTTTGCCGAAATGTTGATTAATTTCCATTTAGAAAATTTCTGGCACTTAATATGTCCTATTTTTAGCAAATGCCATGCCAAAATTTTGTATGACCTCGATGGTTCTAATTCTCTTGAATATACCGTGCAGGCGATAATGAGTGTAATGATCATGGCTTGATATTTGATATCCACAGTGGACGACATGATTTGAAAAAACTCACAAATATAAGATGTTTGTGTCAAAAATGCAAACAAGGGTTCTTGATCAACCCCCTTTTCTGGCAATTTGAAGGAGCACATACTCATGTGTGTTATCATGGATGGCTATACTTGGTGGATAAGTGAAGAAGGGGAAGACAATAACGACAAGGGGCCAGAAGAAGGATGGACCAAAGAGGCACCCAACCATGAAGAAGAGGCCAGACACAGAGAAGATGCTAAACATGGAGAAGACAAGGACATGCAGGCTCCGTTACTAACTTTAGTCGTGCAGGACCCTCATGTTCAAGATCTACTTCTCAAGGAGACCACTACCATCAGAGCTGCTTCTAGAGACAAATCCAAGCTGATGAAAATGGAGTGAGACTCGAAGACTCCATTGTATGCTGGTTGCGATCCCAAGGAGTCCTGCTTGAAAGTAACTCTCATTCTTATGTAGATGAAGGCAAAATACAAATGGAACGATGCAAGATTCGATGCGAATTTGAAGTATTGGCACTCTCCCGAGGGGAACACATGACCTAGTAGTATCGAGGAGGCCAAGAAAATCGTGTGCCCTCTTGATTCGCCGCACGTTAGATACCACCCCTACATGAATGATTGCACCATGTATTGGAATGAGTACACGGACAAAACCATATGTCCAGTGTACCTGGTCGAGGGCTCAAAAGAAATCTCCTTGAAAAGTGGTATGATACTTTCCTCAATCCCCGCATGTAGCGACATTTCACAGACCGTAAGGAAGCAAAGCTCATGCGTTGAACAAACCATGCTCAGATACCCTATAGATGCTAGCTAGTGGAATGCATCTGACATTGAATACCCAAGATTCGGAGAGGAACCAAGGAACATCAGCTTGGGTGTAGCACTAATGGACTCAATCCATTTGGCAACCAACATAGCACACATATCACCTGGCCTGTGTTTGTATGGATGTACAACCTCCCCCTCCTCTTCAGGGTTATGCATGAAGAGAAAGTACATACACTGATACACATGAGTATGCTAATTCAAGGACCAATACAACCAAGGAATAATATTAATTTGTATCTCCAACTATTGAAAGAGGAGTTAGACACATTATGTCCTGAGCCAGGGATCAATACAAGGGACAGAAGAGTATTACCCTATGAGAGTCAAGTTGATCACGACTATCTCGGTTTTGGATATGTCTCGGGCAAGGTGTGACACGGGCACAATGCATGTGTTAAGTGCATGGATGATACAACGCATTGTCAACTACTGGAAGAGCACGAGTCTTCAAAAACCATGTTCATGGGCCATTGAAGGTGGCTACCCAAGGATGGCATGTGGAGAAGGCATGGAGATCTTTTCAATGGTGAAGACGATACCCGAGGACCTCCACGTAAAAGAGCAGCATCAAAATAGATATGTTGTTGAAAAATTGGGAAGATCGCCTTGCGTCAGAAAAGAAGCGAAAGGGGTCAGAGTCGCTGCTGGAGGTATGGAAAACGAGGTCTATTTTTGGGACTTATGGTACTGTACAATCCTCGATATGCCTCATAGCCTTGATGTCACGCATATCACGAAGAATGTGTGCGAGAGTTTTCTTGGCACACTACTTAACATGTCGGAGAATACCAAAGATGGCCCGAAAACAAGAAACAACTTGGTAAAGATGGGTATCAGGGAAGAGCTTCATGGAGGACGCCCAGATTACTCGGAGGAGACATATCACAAGGGCACAAAAACCTAAGAATCACTACTATTGCCCCCTCTTGCTTCACTCTAAGTCAAAGGAGATCGATCAAATTTTCAAGTGCCTTCTAGAACTCAGTTAATTTTGGTTACTCTGGAAGGTAAGCAAATATCTAGACCCGAGGTAAAAAATGTTCAGCAGGATGAAGTTTATGACTATCACATGATGATGATGCAAATACTGTCGGATATACTTAGATGGATAATGGGCAAGCAGGTCCGTGAAACGCTTATTGGCCTTTGTAATTTTTTTGACATTATCTCAAGAAAGTCGATCAATTTGAAGAAACTCACAAGGCTACGGGAAGAGATCATTGTTATACTATGTGAGCTTGAGATCTATTTCTAGTCCATGTTCTCTGATGTTCAGCTACATTTATTGCTCCATATTGTGAATGATATCATCGATCTCGGGCCGTTATTCACAGTATGATACCATTCGAAAGGGTGAATGAGGTTATCAATGGATACGTTCGTAATAGGGCCGTTCAGACGAAAGCATCGTTCATGGCTTTCTGATCAAAGAGTACATGTCTTTCTCCACGATATTTAGACGTTAAAACTCTGTTGGTTTGCACATTTAATCTAAGCCATTAACCTAGCTATAGTGAAGGATACTGTAAAAATATTGTATATAAACAAACTAATATATAGTATACAACTATATGATTAATTATACATTGTAGTAGCCAGATGTTTTATTTCATTCATTACCATTTTTATTGTTCCATGTATTATCACTTATAACATGGAAGCTTCAGACAGTTCATTACATGATGGTGCATGCATCTGGGCTCTCATTGCTGAGAGTCTGAGGTGGGTAGTGCGGATACGGCCGATACATTGCTGCAGGATTGCCAGGATATGGGTATTGATACTGCTGATACGCATAGTACGGGTATGCATAAGCATAGGGTGGGTGGTAGTAATATTCGTAGTGGTTGGTCTCGGCCATCTTTTCAGTCCCCGGCGCGACCGCAACAAACGCATCCTGCACAGGCAGTTTGAACTGGTGATCCTTCATTTGGTTTTTCTCCTCTGTAACTCCACTGCTCATATCATTTGGCATATGCACTTGGGTTTTCTCCTCCTCAACTCCATCTCCATCATTTTGCTTCTCCAATTTGGTTTTCTCATGGACATTTTGCTCTTGGCCTCCACCTCCTTCCTTGTTATCCTCTTGTTTGGTCTCTTCTTCTACTCCTTCATTTTTGTCGTCCATATTGTCAGGTCGTTCTTGCTCCTTTGCATCGGCATCCGCGGGTGTTTCGTCGTCGACCATCATCATCGGCTCGGTCGATTTTGCTGCTGGCGGCAGATCCAGGGGCTCTGCCCTGATAATGGCAGCTCTCCTTCCCGTGCACTTGTGGATGAATCCTACTAGGGTTGCTGGCTCAACTGCCCCCTTCACCATCAACTGTGAGGATTTCATGTGCGGCACGGCTTCCTCCACTCCTGGTTAGCAGTTTGCAACCATATAGTACATATGCGTACTTTAACAACTAAATAAAGCAAGGATGAGGTAGATGAGTGGAAACATAGATCGATCAATACCTTTTATCTTAAGTATCCTCCTTTTCATCTCCTCACTGCAAGCTTCACAATGCATTTCTATCTTGAGCGCTACAGCCATTTTCTGGTAGACAATCATGTAACAATTATTATTTTTGTGTTTAAAACAAACAACGGTAGCAAGGTAAGCACAAAACGGTAGTGAAGTAGGAAGGATGTTAATATGAACTAGCAACAAGTTAACTAATAATCTAGGAGTAGTAAGAGTACCATATCCAGCTCGGGTACATCGCTTTTCATCTCTGCCGTTGCGGCCTCTTTCTTCGTATCCTTACTTTTCACCCTTGATGGAGGCAATTTTTCCGGCGATGGGCTCAGCAGCAGCGCCTTCTTCCTGGTCCTCCTCTCGACCACCTCGACCACCATCATCGGGTCCTCCACCGCTTTCTGCCCCGTCACAACAACCGTGTTGGTCGACTTATCCACGATCACCTCCTCGAACCCTTTATTCCACCAAGAACTTAGTTGAGAGATTCCGTAGAAGTTACAGAATGCTATACGGATGAATCCACCTCATATTACCCTCGGTGCGCAGCAGAGACCGCCGCACCTTCCTGCCGCAGCCCTCGCAGTGCACCGGCACGCTTACCACCACCTCCTTTGTCGGCCCATCGCCGCCACCCTTCGCCGGCGCCACGCCGTCTTCCTTCTCATGGATACCTTCCGTGCTCCTCCCACCACCGTCCGCTGCCGTCTTCTTCGTCTTCCCCTGCCACGACCAAGACAGAATGAGAAAACACCATAAGAATTACGGGGAATGAGCTCGATCATGGTGCTTTGGGACTTCTATTCTGTACCTTGGCCATACGTTCACTGTTGTGCTTAGTTCTTGGGGATAAAACTGGGCATGGAGCGTAGTGCACATTCAGTCGACGTCTTATGAAGGCGTGTCCTGATCTCGTGGAGAGAGCGGGGGGCGCCACGTTTGGGGCACCTAGCTATGGGATGCGCGGTGCGGTCGTTTGCACGCCGAAGTATGTGCTGCTTCGCTGGAAACCAACAGGCAGGTTTTGCGCCGGATCCATGCAATCTAGCTGGATATGCCTCCATATGCAGACGCTGATGCGAGAAAAACTTAATGGGATTTTTTGTCTCTACTGTACGTATTCGGTGCCGCCCTGGTGTCCAGCCTTTAGCTGGAATCAAGGTTTGCCAAATAAACGTATAGCTATATATATTTTTTCATCCTAAATACACCATGGAAATAGATGTACTCCCTGATCCGTTCCCCCTCCACGTAGATAGATGGACTGAAAATCATAGCCTCCCATGAATAATCTGTCTAACAATCGTGGCAATTCATATATTGACATCAAGCACTTTTCAGAAGTTCCTGGAATCCCCTCAAAAGTGCAGTTCAATTTGAGTTCGTGTGATACCGTAGTAGCTTGGTTGCAGGACAACGTGCTACTCATATGACTATCTTGTCTGAACATCTATCCAGAAGTAGCTGCAAAGAGCCCACAACAAATGCAGATGATACTACCTGCCATCCATGACAGTAATTGACAAATCATTGAGGGACCAGGTTCGTTCGGGGACATCATCAGGTTCAGTGGGAAGCAACATGGAGAGAAAACCAGGCTGTTTTGGGTCAGGTAAGGTGGCATTTTCGTTCGTAATCATAGAGATGACTTCAGCCATGGATGGTCGATCAGCAGCGGTCTCCTGAACGCACAACAGGCCGACATGAATGCATCGTAGTACCATATTCTCAGGGCATGCACCGCGCAGTGATTTGTCAATGAGCTCATACCACCTGCCTTCTTTCCACAGCTCCCATGCCTGCAAATTTCAGTTGTAGCCATCATATATCAAACAAAAGTTCATCTACAAGTTATAGAACAATTTAAGCTTGCTAGAACTTGGACTCACATGACCGAGGAGGTTAAGAGAGTTGCCATATCCGTGATATCCTGCATTTCTTAGTCCACTGACGATCTCCAGAAGCAATACCCCGTAGCTAAAAACATCAGACTTGACAGAGAAAATACCAGCCATAGCATACTCAGGAGCCATGTAGCCACTGAAAGAACAATAATCTAGTAAATTCAATGTCTATTTTTCAACAGAGAGATTCTTTACTAGTACATGTAAAATACAGATATAAGTACTTACTATGTTCCAACGACCCTTTTCGTGTTAGCTAGTCCTCCTTTGGGATCAAATATCCGCGCCATTCCGAAGTCTGAGATCTTAGGGTTCATATCACTGTCCAATAGAATGTTGCTGGGCTTCAGGTCCCTATGAATAATTCTAAGACGAGAATGCTTGTGGAGATAAATAAGACCTTGTGCAATCCCTTCGATTATATTAAGACGCATTGCCCAGACTAGAAAAGCCCTTCTCGATTGTTCTTGCGAAAATAAACAACTAGATCGGTTCAGGAAGGCGTGCAAGGGAAAAACTAGCTACGAAGTAGGGATATCTGTATTAAAAGTGAACATACCAAAGAGGAAGAAATCTAAGCTCTTGTTTGGCATGTACTCATAGATTAGTACCATTTCTTCCCCATCAATGCAGCAACCTAAGAGTCCAACTAAATTTCTATGTTGAAGCTTGGCTATCAATAAGATTTCATTCTTAAACTCAGGTAGTCCTTGCCCTGAATTCGCTGCTAGTCTCTTAACAGCAACATCCTGCCCATTTGGTAAGTTCCCCTGGAACATTCGAGCAATGTCAGATTTTCAACATAGTAAGACATTCGATAATACAACTATACCAGTATTAGAAATAGACTAGCATAATACCCGTGCGTTGCTACGGGAAAAGCTAGTAATGGCTTCAAGTACGTGGCAAGTGTTAAAGTTTATCTCTTACATCCTTCCTCCGTTGACGACTAGTACCTCCATCATAAGGTTTAAGGCTTATATTATTTAAAAAAAAGTAAAGTTTGACCAAACTTTTGGAAGAATCTATTAAAAAATATGATATTTTGTTGATACCATCTGTAAATATATTTAACTATTAATTTTGTATTTTGTATGTTGATGATTTTTGATAAAAACTTAGCCAAACTTGACATAGTTTGACTTTAAGAAAAAATCTAAGCCTTAAGCCTTGGAATGGAGGTAGTATATGATAGACCTATCCGTGAGCAGTCTTAAGTCCGAAGATCAAATGATAATATCAAATCCTGTCAAAGAGAAGTGAAGGTTTGATCACAAAGTAAACAAGAAGGGGCTTGAGTTTATAGCCAGCAAGCCTAATAATTTCTATATCAGCCGACTTGTTGGCAATAAGGGGAAATTTGAACTTTGTTCAACAACTTGATAAACATTGTAGTCATGAAGCTCATATATAGGTCTTCACCTATAAGTTTTATTTATGCATATATCGAAAAATAGATTGCACTAAATCCTAACAACTCATAGGTAGAACATTTCCAATAGGTAATTGTAGCCCTGAAAAAAGTTGAAGTGCTAATTGCTGCATACCTTGTTTAAGAAAGAAAAAAAATAAGGCCATAAAAAGTAGGTGTTGCCCTTGTTCTAATTTTGCACATATTTCATGTAAAATTGGGATAATGCCATTTATTCTAGATCGCACACTATGCGCACCCAAACAAGGATTAAAATTTAGAAAAGGGAGGTCTTGCAAATGCAGACAATATAATGTTGCAATCATTCTCTAGTAAAACATTTAGCTAGCACCAGCAAGTTTTGAAACAGTACAACATCACAATGCAAAATCTTATAACCTAACATGCCATAATACATCAGTATACACCACCCAGATCGACGGTGCTTTCTTCAAAGTAGCCTTGTTCAGTAGGATTATGGCGTGCGATGGTAGTATGTACATATCTTGTTGTTTAAGATTGCCATCGGTGCAACATGGCGTTTTCATCAGTAGTTACGTATCCTGAACTTGTTCAGTATGAAAAAACAGGAGCAACAACAGCTTGTTCATACATGTAATTCCTAAATGACGACTGCAGGCGAGTCGTTCCCCAGTCTGCTGCGCCCGGTGTCGCTTTGACCTTGCTCAAGGTTCTGCTAAACGACCTTGCCCATGTTGGTGATGACAGCTGCCTGGCACCCACAACCTGACCTACATCTACCACCTAATTCACGTCATCTTCCTTCCATGGGTAAGGCTATTCAGTGCCGATAAAGGAAACAATTTGAACTGTCAATCTCGTCGCTCCCTTCAGCCTACCCTCCACACACACCCATCCCTTCCCTGCTGGTCGCCCCAAGTCCCATAAGGTGTGCAGATGGCCATGGATGGTAGGCGCAGTCCTTGCGCCTCGGCCTGCTGCTCCAACGAAGAACACTGCGTCCTAGCCTCCTCGGCACGCTCCTGTGCTCTGCCCTTTCTCTTGCTCGACTGTCGCTCCAACACGTCCGCGCCTCTGTGTCGGCCGTCAGGCGAATGCTCACGGATGCGGCGTACTCAAGGCAAAAGGGGGGACGAGCTTTGGTTTAATAGGCGGGGCGGCGTGGGTGACCTCAGAACGCAGACAGTACCAAAATCCACACCCGTGCCTTCAGACCGTCTGCGCGCTTGACCTTCGTCTTCTTAACCATGGCCGATGCAGGCGAGCGGTAGGGCAGCGGGATGAGTCCAGATATTTGGACGGGATAGGAGTAAAAATCGAAGCGTTATTTCACTTTTATCAGACTTTTTTTTCGACTTACCGGTGGCATTGGTGGATAATTTTATATTTGGATGAAAGCGTATTTTAGGTGGATTGAAAGCGTATTTGTGAGCCACGGACCATACCTGTAGCAATATTATTAGTAGAGATTCACCTCCAAACAATAAAAAGGAAATAAATCTGATTTGATGTATATTTGAATTTGCCAATCGAACAACACAACTTGCGTGTCACGCATGAATAACAAGTGGAGGATGTTGTAACTACAAAGAAATTACAGTCACTAGACAAATATATGCAAAATATATCTACTTTTTTAGCATATAGCTGTATGACTATGTGGGCACTGTAGAATACGGCATACCTTAATCTATATAATGTGTTATGTATCCCTTCTCTAGTCTACTCTCTCTGTTTCCCCTACTAGTTAGTATATATTTCTTATATATTGCAATCATCAGCCTGAAAACACAAAAGTTGTATATGCTGACTACACACTTCAGACAAAACTATTATAATTTGTGCCATTTTTGTCTCGAATGTTATCAGGCATATTAACAAACACCAGTAAGTGGTACTTGCACATAGAAACAAATTACTAGAGTAAAAAAATTGCTTATAATGAATATATAAGACTTCCATTTATATTTGTAAATTTTTTCATGTTTTTCTTTTGCATATTTTCAGCAAACCCTTTTACTTTCCGTAAAAATTGGATTGGTGCGATTGTTCTAGGTGTAAAGTACGGTTGGCACAGCCAAAAATGCTAGCATGAATACCCAGCCAAGCATAATGCAGCACCATACTGTGCTCCAATGCATCACTAACACATGGGACTGATCCCTTTTATTTTAGCTAATAGCAATGGGCGGCAGATCACACGTGGTGTTATAGGCTCGTGAATCTAGTAGTTCCTAGTTCCCCTGCCTTGTAGCATGCATGGTGTGGCCCACTGCTCATTTCTAGAATAAACAAACGGCTCAGGTTGCAGGGATTAACTCATGTTTTCACTGTTTGTTTTATTCAATCAATGGCCAAACTTTGTCAGAGTTAAGCAAGAACACTGTAGATGCAGCGATGCGGCGAGTAAATCCAGATTCAAAAACTGGTGTGCTATATAATGTTATAGAAAACTAAAGAACACAATTAACCTTGTACACAGGACCAAACCCCCCTTCTCCAAGCTTGTTTTCAGTAGAGAAGTTGTCTGTTGCATTTTTTACTTGTGAAAAGGAAAGTGTCGTAAGGTGAGAGCCTGTGTCTTCACTCTCCCAAAGTTTCATTACATCTGAAGCCATGATGATGGAGTGATCATGCTGTTTTTCTTTCCCTGGTTCAAAAAAAGAGACTTCTCATGTTTTTATCTGCTGCAGACTAAGACATGCCATGCTCTTTAACTATGAATCACCTTTCTGAACTCAGAATGCATACCTTTATTTTTCCATTTCCTAATCCAAATGAAAGAAGCGAGGCAAAAGATTAGGAACGCGACTGAAGGAAGTATATATGCTAACAAAATCATTTTGTGACCTGAAAAGGAATAGATATTGTCAACTGACTTAACAATACTCTCGGAGATATTTTCCTTTCCTTCAAATTAACCAAATCATCACATACATTTCCAAAAACAGAAACAAATCATCACGTATATCTCCCCAGTGACACTAATACTCTACCATGTGATATGTTTCTTACCTGGGCGACGGCTAGATTCTAATTCTGATGCAGCTAAACGAAGATGAAGAGTTACTGCTCCATTCCCATTATTTCCAGTCTGCAAGTTCGTTAGATTGTCAAAACATAATCCGCAACCATCCAATGGCGAATGAGTATATGCCGTACAAGAGCAATCATTCATGCATGCAGATTCACAATCACCATTTTCCATAACCGACAGCTTCTTTCTGCAGTCAGGAAGTTGCATACCAGGCATATCAATGAATCCATCACCATTACACTGCAGTGGGGTCCACCTACTGCACCCTTTCCTGGCATTCGTTTTGTTTTGTGGTGCAAAGCCTTGTGGACATTGACACCAGGGTGATTCTGATACTGATGATTCTGATTCTGATGCTGATGCTAATACTGATAACATACTATTATTGCATACACCATAAACTCCACATAAATTCGACACATCACAACTTGGTGGCTGTCTCCATAACAGTGTCCATGATTTGGCATCTGGATCAAACTGATTTATGTTCAATCCCCCAGTTCGATCCAAAAAAATCTTAGTCATTCTGTCACTAGGGTTGGGAGTGTACATGCATGCAAGGTTGTCACACTGAAATGAAACAGGGACGGTGCCAATATATGCCAAATCTGGAATGAGAGAATATATATCACTGGTCCAAAATATATTCCCCTTCCACCTAATAATTAAATGTGATGCATTAGCGATGCCTGCTCCAAAAGTGTAATCCCCCATTGCTGGGTCATTATAGCTTTTCCATGATGTCAGCAAATTTCCAGCTGTAATATTCATTCCAGGGAGCCATGTATCAGTAGGAGAGGCAAAGCTCTCCCATATGATATTTGAGGTGTTGGTCATGCTCCTCAGCACAAAGTTGCCAGTTTCCAGAATTGCAGCCTCCACGTCTCTCACTCCCACCCCGGAAGCAACTGTGAACGAGCTCCCTTTGCCATCTAGAAGTATCAGATTACCACCATTATCAAACTTAAGTATGCCCGACTTGTCCTGTACTGGATTATTCCTGTTAGCAACCCATACAGCCTCTCCATTTGGATCACTGTTGTACCATATACCAACATACCGCTGGCTTGAAGCTTCAGGGCTAAAGAATCCGAGAACAAATTTGTTATTACCAGAAACCAGGTTCTGCCCATCAGATTTCGATTCATTCAAAGCGATGCTATCCACTCTTGTTGTGGGTGCTGAGAAACATCTTACTGGTAATACAGCTGGAATAAGCAGAACAACGACTGTGAACTTCTTCAAGTAGCTTATTTCTACAAACATGGCTTTCTCCAAGCATAAACTGGGCAAGATGCAAACAAAATAGTTGAGAGAGAGGATGGGGGGAGAGAGATGCATCAAAAGGAGGACAAGCATATCTGCATACCTCTGAGTTTGTCGAAATTGTGAATCATGGAGGGAGCATGTTAAGCAGATACTTGTTGTGGTCGCTGCAGGACAGTATGAATTTTTTTTCCAGCAGATATCTCCACAAATCATGAGCACCCGGGGCTGCAAGCTTTGAAGTTTCCATGGGACGAATTTTCCAATTGCCAGTGAAGCATGGAAGATGGTCGCAGTGACTGCTGGGATGTGACCCTTATGTCTGTAGAACTAGCAGATAATCATACTACCACACACCAAATACAAATAATTGTGCATCTCTTCCACGGGTTCCACCTGAGGTAGTGAGTTTTGACCAGAGACCGACTGGTTGACCTGGAATGCTGTTGTGGTCTACAGGATTCCAGCGTTTCCAAGGGAACATAGGGGGAGGCCTCGCTCCTTTCTCTTCCACCGACTCCATTTTTTGCACGATCCGTTCCTTCATTCCCTTCCATCGTCAAGATACAGCAAGCTAAACATAATTAGGCAAAAAAATGTAACCGCGACTTGAATTGCAAAATGGACAAAATGGCGCACCAGTTCGAACAGTACACGAGAGGAAGCCCCGGAGTTAGGTGAGGGAACTTGACGTCCCGGTAAAAATGGCGCCAGTAAAGCGCGCTGCCAGGGTCTGCAAGCAGGAATCGCCTCGCTGCCGCCGCCGGGCGACCACTCCTGGCGGAGACGGCGCCGCCGGTGAGGAAGGCGAGGCCTTCTGCAGGATTTGGTTCGTGGGAAACCCATCTAGACCGCTCGCCGGATGGACTGGGCTGGTTCGACTTCTTTTTTGGGCATATGGGCTATTTCGGCCTGCTCAGCTCATCCATTGGATGTCTAGACTTCGTAGATGGATCGAGCCAAATGCACTAATGTATTTGTACGGAATAAAATGGTCAGATTACATTCCCCGTCTATTCTCCATCTTGGTGATGGTTTTAATCCTGTAGATCCCTCCTTATTTTAATGGAAATGTGAGTTCAGGTGGACTATCGCCCCCCGTTGCGCCCTAAAAAAAAATCCTGTAGATAGATGACTGGCTATAGATCTGATAGCTTGTCGTAAGTAGTGGTGACGACAGTGTTTGATGTTAGTTTTTTGTGGTCGGTTTAACTAAGATCATTGAAGGTTCTATGGAGGAAGAGTCGCATAGGATAGGAAATTTCCGGAGGATTATTTGACAAGACCAAGTCAAAATGCCGTCGCGCTCTTCCATTGCTCCAGAGAACAGAAGGCGATCCTGTCGGTCAGCCAAAAACAATCAGAAATAAATACTGCGCCACCTTCCTGGAGGTCACTTCACTTGCTTTGCTTTCGTGTTTATTGTTACCAGACACGTTGACCTAAATGCACCATTCATACACGAACTTCCGATCATCAGTGTTCTTAATGACTCACGGAGAAAACGCGCGAAAGGAGGCAGATGACACCTGCAAGCAACCGGTGTTGGAGAAGCATCCTCCCTAGCTACTTCGCAGAAACCAAGCGAAAAACCGCCGGACGCAGCAACCTCCCAAAGATAGCTAGCAACGACGCCTGCAATTACCTGTAAATTGGTTGGCATGCAAGTTGACTGCTTCCGAGAACCTCATCGACTCCTTCGTCTCCCTCACCATCCCCTCCTTATTTAAGCACCCATCATTCTCATTCTGCATTCACCATTCACCAGTGTTCCATACAAGCAAAAACCTGGCAGCCATTTTCGATTCCCCATTCTTGGTAGAGGTTCGATATGGGCGCCGACAAGGGATCCTCCGTGCATTTTGACGACTTCCTGCCGTCGATGGCGAGAAAGCTCGGCGTGGAGGGACTGATAGAGGAGCTCTGCAAGGGGTTCCAGCTGCTCATGGACCCCAGGACCGGCAAGATCACCTCGCAGAGCCTGAAGAAGAACGCGGCCAGCCTAGGCCTCGGCGAGCTCCGTGATGACGAGCTCCAGGAGATGATCAGGGAGGGGGACATAGACGGTGATGGCGTCCTGGATCAGATGGAGTTCTGCATTCTCATGGTCAGACTGAGCCCTGAGTTGATGCAGGAAGAGTCACATAGGATGTTTGAATGTTGATGTAGTTTGATACTTGCATAAATAGAATATAGTGATTGCCATCAATACATAGATCCATAGCGTAAAAGTCTGGCTGATCATACTAATAATGGAAGTGCCAGCATACAATTTCTGGACATCACACTTACACAGCTGATCAAAACATGAGGTATCAGATGCTTCTGTCACACTTATTACGAAAAATTTGCAGTACAACAATTCTTTTGCTTTACTCCGCGGGATTTACATATTCAGACGTGTCGTCTCATTCATACTTTGCCGTTGTATGCCCCCATCAAACTTAGATAGACAGAGGCAGCGCTGTTTATTTTACGGGAGGTTGTGTGGTTTGCTAGAAGCGGTGGTACGTTCGTTCGTGGTGAAATCTGTCGACCAAACCAACCTATGCGAGTGCGTCAACCGAACCGACTTAGGGAAAAAAAGCAAGCGGGCTAGCCACGGTGGAGCAATCATAGGGCCTCAATTCTAGAGAGCTTGGTGCTCCTTAGGGCTTGTTTGGTACTAGAGTTTTGGTGGGGATAATCCCCACCAAACCCCAAATCCTCACTCACTTCTAAAAGTATATTTGGTACTAGAGTATTGGGCGAGTATAATCCCCGCTAATCCCCACTCTTCCCTAAATTTTAGTGTATTTTTCTCAATCCCCAATACTCTACCTCTACCTAGTGGATTGTGGGTGGGGTTTTGTGGGGATTGGGTGAAGGTGAGGGTTTCATCCAATACTCTAGGGGATTATCCTCACTAATCCCCATCAAAACTTTAGTACCAAACAAGGCCTTAGGGATATGGCATTTTCTTTTCCTTCTACGAAAGATCTACTGGAGTGCCATAGAGCTCACCGATCTCCTTCTCTAGAAGTCGCATGAGATTTACTCTGCCTATAAACCCTACTTTGTGTTACTGCATCCCAGTCAAACCTAGCAGGATATAGACAGCCCTTTCAGATAAGAATTGACACGTAACAGATCAAGATTGAAGAGCTTATGGGTCATGGACATCTAAACTTAAACATACACTTTAATAATTAAGCAGAAAGTTTTATGAGTAGGGTCTCTTGAAAAAATCAGTATGAAGAAAATACATGGCCAGCACAAAAGCCATATAGGATAAGTATTAAAAACGGATTTGCTAGAAATCAGTCGCTGACCGATTTCTTGGAGATTCGTGCGAGCGAGCCTATTTTTCTATTTTTTTGTTTAGATTCAAATTTGTTCCAATTTGAAATTCGTTCACATTTGAATTTTTTTCACACTTTGAATTTTTGTTCACATTCTAAATTTGTTCAGATTCAAAATTTGTTCAAATTTGAAATATGTTCGTATTCCATATTTGTTCAGATTCAAATTTTCTTCAAATTAGAAATTTGTTCATATCCAACTTTTTCCATATTCCAAATTTGTTCTAAATTCTAAAATTGTTCAAAAAAATTATCAATATTTGTTCAAAGTTCGAATTTTGTTTGAAAAGAAGAATGATGTCATATACTACTCTAAACTAAAAGTTGCTGATGCCAGTAAACTATCCCTGACAGTTATCAGTCCGTGTCACATAATAGCAAACCTAACTTCAAAGGAATGTATATCATGATAAGACAATAGTATTCTCACATTCAGGTAGTTAGTGCACATAATCGACTGACCTGCCTAACAGGTGAAGATAGGCAGATTTGTCTGTTCGGTGTTTGCTTGTTTACAACATATGTCCCTAAATCTCCTAGCCTCAATGTTAGAACTTGATTCTAAAATTTCAGGAAAATGAACAAAACAATATCAGTGATCCAATGCACAAAAGAAGTGAAACTAACATTATTAGATGACATTTCACTATAACTAACCCCATAATTTATGTCGAAGCCATCCATCTACTGAGAATCACCATATTCCTGAAAGAGGCCACAAAGAACAATGCTAGCCAAAGATAGAGGCTGAACTGATATATTTCCTAGCAAAATTTCTAGTGTGTAATAAGGTATAAAGAGTTCTAACCCTCTCGTTAGGCGACAGGGGTGGCGGCGGCCAAAACTCCCTCCCATCTCTAGCCAAGGCGTTGGCCCACTCTCCCTCCTTTTGCCGCTCCGGCGGCAGGAGGGAGGGGGACCTTGTTCCTCCGTTTTGTAGTTAGGGTTAGAGCTCGTTTGTTGTGGTGTGTCATTGGGGTGGTAGGAGCAGCGCCCCGGCAAATAAATCTGCCTCAACTTCACTCCCACACCGGTGACGATCTACACGGCGACATCTTGGAGTTGATGGCAACGTGTGCTTATTTGATCCTTCAGATCGGCAATATGGTCTTCTTGTCGTTCATCAGATCTGGCAAGATCTGTTTCTCGATGTGTCGCTGGTGTTCATCGTTATCCACGGCGGCGCTAGGGGCCGGGGCGAGGTAGATACTCGGGAGCAAGGATGTTGGTCCGGGGCGGTGGATCTGTCGTTATTTCCCAACTTCGTCGGTGGGTTGTGATGGTTCTTGGTCCAATGCAGCATGAGGACATCCTCGGTCGACGTATCATAGCGACATGTGCCTAGCTGCGTGCAGCGGGCCTGTTCATCGACTCACAAAGCCTTGCTGGCGATGGTGCTTCTTTAGATCTGGCAATGGTGGAGGCTCAACGTCTCTTCCAACATGCGTCTTGGCGGCGTTGGAGTGTGGCGGTGGCCGCTAGTTTCAGCGAGTGCATGAAAGCCTAGGGATAGTTCTGTATTTTTCTATCCTTTAGAGTTTTTTCTGCAAAGTGTCCACGACAACTTCTCCTGATCTGTCTTTGCCTTTTAGTTTCCATGTTTATTTACTCATGTAACTTGATTTTCAATTAATAAAATATGTGGTTGCTCTAAAAAAAGGTACTTCCTTCGTCCACTTTTATAAGACCTTGTAAAAAATTGAATATAGTCTAGATATAAACTAAAATAAGTGAATCTATACATAAAGTAAGTCTACATATATACATTTTGGTATGTATCTAGTCCACTTCCTACAAGGTCTTATAAAAATGGACATAGGAAGTATAAAGAGTTTAGTCGCATGGGTCATTTGCTCGGACGACTCTTGTTAAGTTGTTAACAAACTAAGGTCCTCGGCCAGCAAAAGTTGCTGTTGACAGTTTCCGTAGTTCAAAAACCGTTTGCCGTCGTAAAAAATGCATATAATAAAAATATATAATACTGTATAACTTTGTAGCAGAAAATGTAAGGTAATTAAAGAGCCACATTTATTCGCTAGAAGAAAATCATGAATTACCAAATTCACCATATCCGAGAATAGAGGATCTGAACTTGAGTTCAGGAAGCTGTTATTACCAGGGGAACAAAAAAACTTTCCCCGATTAGAAGACGTACGAAACATATAAAGCTGACCGATCACCGTTGTGGAACCGTTTCCGATTTGTAGTCCGCGAACCCCTCGTTTCGTCGCGCGATCCTTTATTAGAGGAGGTACGCAAAGGCAACGCATATCGCGCGATCTGACGTCTCTGCACTACATAGAATAGAGCTTCAAATCAATCCTCTGGATATACGATCGAGTTGGTGCATTCGAGAAGGTGGCAGTCGACCTTCGGATTCGACCATGGAGGATAACTGCCGCACACACCAGGAGGATTCGTCGTAAGTTCTCTACTCCTGAATATGTGCATGCGTATCGGTCATTATGAGTCGTCCCTCCGTTGTCCTCCGGCCGGGCAGACCATAGATCCTTCTCTCGGTCCCTCTTCCATCTGCTGCTCCGGCAGGCCGGCAGGGCGGCGGCGGTAGTTAGGAGTAGAACGAGGTGATCCCGACTCTGACCCCGGTCACAAGGCTTCGGCTCTGTTTGGTTAAACAAGACTTTAGTTTTTATCATTTCTTAGTTGTAGAAAAAAGAGGGTAAAGCCACACTTTATCCGATACTTCAAAAAAGAACACAATATTAGAGAATACCTCAGTTATAAAATCATAATACTTCCAAACATCTTAAAGTATCTGAGAAACCAAAGTAATCCTTGAATAGTACTCCTACTTTAAAATAACTTTGATCCCAAATGGGGCTTTCTTCTCGGGGAGGCCTTGAGGAGCCAGTGGAAGGCGTTCTATGCAGGTTTGTGTCGACGGTTGTGTAGTGGCGGCGGTTTTCAAAAGTTGCTTATTTCGGCACTGGTTTGGGAGATGCGCAGATGCGGTGTTGTCCTCTGACTTGGTCCACTAGACACAACGGTTTTGAGGCCCAAGGTGCACGGGGTTGAACCCCGCCTGACGCTAGGGCGCCACAACGATATTGTTTCTCTGTTGTTTACTCACTTCAATCAAAAATAAATATTAATAATTTTATATTAATATAATATAAAGTTTTCTAAAAGGTTTTACACGGCCACAAACGTCAGGTACCATGATGCTATAAAACCGCTTACAATATCAAAAACAACAACAAACAAAAGAGAAACAAGAAAAAGTCTAGCTGAAAGACCCTACACTACACCCTCGTCCTGACTCGAATTGCACCACGACGTTGACAAATGAAGGACTAAGCACCAAGCTGCCAATAGGACCAGGCTTTCCGGAAAAGAAAAGAAAAACACCATTTGGCTGTAAAACCAAAATGTGGGAGCTTTTTTATGTTTGTACCCCGCAACTCTTTTTTTCCAGTTTGAACTCTTTTATTTTTGAACTTCTGTGCTGGACGACTCTGTTTTCCGTTATGCTATAATGGAAATCGAGCCCATTCGTGGGTTTTCGCGTGTAAAAAAAACTCTTTTTTGACGTGACCCCGTAAGTTTTGCGTTAAATACAAAAAGGAGTAAAAGAGAAGGCGCAACCAAACACGCGCTTTCCCCACGAGACTCAACCCCTCTGCCGTCTCCCTCCGCCTCCGGCGTCGCCGCAACGCCGGCCGACCATGTCCATGGACGACTGCTTCATCCCGTTCCTCTCTCCTCTCCGCGAGCCATTCACCTATGACTGCTGGCGTAAGGGCTCCCACCCCTGCTTGTCCCAGCTAGATCTGGACGAGTCCTCCGCAGCGACGGCCAAGGTGCGTCGAGGAGGAGGCTCCAAGCAAGGCGAGCAGGAAGGCGTCAGCAGGCGCACCCTGCAGATCCTGAACCGGCCCATCGCCGTCCCACTAAGGCGCCTCCCGCGTCCCCTTGGCCCCTCCCGGCTGGATCGTCGTCCCTGTACGTCATATCCGGCGCCGGTTCCTGTTCCGCCCAGCTAATTATGTTCGATTCGTTTCCGCGCTAGGCTTTCAGGGTTCCGAGAATAATTTCTTACAGTTTACTGAAATTATAATGATTGGAGATTATGATGAAAACTTGGCCTACTCTTACTCCTCTGGTTCAGGTATAAGGAGAATTTGCCTGAGGAGCCAAAGCAGCAGCGTCCTCAAGCTTCCGCTGCTTCCAAGGGGAGGTATGCACGGTAACTTCAGCTCCTAACCTCTTCTCTTTTGCATTGCTCTCTGTTGAACGTCAGTGTGCACCTTTCATTAGGCATTCAAGTGTTGAAATGTGATTGTGGACTCAAATGCTCTGTTTCCATAAGCAAGATGCACGTTTTTCTATGTTTACTAGCAATACTGCAATACCATACCTGAAGTGCACCTTCGGAAATAGGGAAATAGATATTGAAAGGACCTTGGCTCGTTCGGTTTTCCTTGTAAACATAACCATCAAGAGTTTCTTTTTCAAAAGCCAACATCTGCCAAATAACTCTGGATGCACTTCATCATTAAAAAAATAATATTTAGTGAATGATACTAGACATCTTTTAGTGTGAGGTTCGCTCATTTCAAAACAAGTATTTTGGATCAGAGGGAGTAGCAAACGTTTGGTTCATGACTTGACAAATTATAATGACTTATTAATGATCTGTCAATGGAGCAGGGGTCGAGTCGGTTGGTTTTCCAAGGAAAGGAGCACTCCCGAAGGAATCAACATGGAGGAGCATGGTTGGAGATTTGAGCAGACCTTACCCGTACCCGAGTATGATCACTACAGCAGCTCCGATTCTGACTGGGATACCCCAGTTGTACTGAGGGAGAGGAAACCTCCAGAGGTGAGGAATGTGCGCCGTGAAAGAAAAGTCGCGTTAAGACAAAAGGCTGCGTGTCACCATGCCGAGGTAGCCCTGCGTAAATACAACAGAGCGAACAACACCAAGGTCTTCCTCTCTCTTTCTCCGCTGTCCTAGGATTTTCGTCCAGCTTTCATCCAGTTAATTGAGTATTGAAATGCTTACAACCTGATGATCCACTGTTAACTGTATTTTTTCTTTCTTTTTCAGTTTGAGCTGGTGGAGGTTAAAGTAATCTCTATATTTTTTGAGTTTGGAGCAGGCTGTATCCATTATAACTTCACAGCTAAGCAACGTGAGGATCATAATTCTGCTGATGCCGGCGTTACAAAGTTATTCTTCTCTGAAATTGATCACCGTTGTCGGAATGAGAATGATGTGATGTTGTGTTGTATAGTTGGGGAAAATGACGCAGGTAAGCTACTGGGGTTTACCAATTACTGTTTTCTTGATTCCTGATTATTCTCATGTTTCCTTTTGCATCATTATTTTTATCACCACCTCTTATTGCTTCCTCATGTTAATAAGTGGCTAACTCTTCATCTATTTTCTAGGGCGTTGCCATGGCTGCGAGGACTACCAGCCTGTTGTTCACCCAAGTAGCCAAGCATACGGCGGTGGTAGTAGTACCTTTATTGATCTTCCTGGTTCAGATGGAGATAGCACAGACAGCGATTAGAGTGGTTAGCGTATGGCTAGTATTCCCGTATGTCTTGGCTCAGTTCTTGCGATGATATTTATATATATGTATGTACTGCGATGCTTAAAACTGCGTATGCTCTGCAGTTTTTGTTGAATGTTGTGTGTTAATGTATATATGCGAGTAGTTAGCATAAAACTACCACATTTGAAGTTCAGTGTACTGTTTGATACTATTTGTGTTTTTGAAACCAAAACCTATCACTTTTCCGCAAACTCTTTGCAATTTAGACAAATAGGCAATTGACCACAAGTAGTAGGGCCCACCTGCCAGCGTTGAGGTGGCAAAAAAGTAGGTCATTTTGTCACACAGACAGTCACACCTTAGCATACAAGAGGCGCCACCAAGGACCGGTAGGTTAGAGTGGCGCGTGACCACGGGGTTATCTGTCAAAGTGTGGGCCTGCGTGCCAGCTAAAAGTGTGTGGGTCCTGGCTATATATGCCAACGTCTGAATTCGACGACTGAAAAGAGGAATCGAAGCCTGTATTCTCTTCCTTCTTGTTCCTCTGTTTTCTGAATTCTTCCTCTCCAAATAGGCCATCGAGTTCGTGAGATCTCCCACGCTGGCCATCATACTAGCTAGGGAGTGGTACAATTGGAATCAGATTTTAGGCTTGATTCGCGGGGACGGAGTAGTGGTGCTCCCAATCCGCTGTGCGGAACCCTAAAATTCAGAAACACGGCGCTATTTGTCAGGAATTATCTTCCCAAATCTCGCTGCCGGTGAGGAGTCACGACGGCACCGTCGAAGTCTTCTCCGCAGACCGTGCTCGTCATCGACAAGATGGGCGAGATCGCGGCGATCATGGAGTCCTCACTGAAGGAGATCCGGTCCGCGGTTGATCTACTTCACGGGCGCCTAGCGGTCATCGACACCAACCCACAGTCTCTCGTCGCTCAAATCGGCCTCATCGCCAACGCATTCAAGGATGGCGCCACGAAGAACGCGGACGCGACACGCCATCTCACATCGCTGGATGAGCGTCTGAACCTGACGACGCTCACGGTGGAGCGGCTGCGGGTGTGGAACCCGGAGGAGGATGACCCCGATCCGCAGCTAGAGGGTGGAGCGGTCGTGGGGAAGGGCACGTTGCACGCCGCGCATGTCACTGCAGCGATTTCTGCCGGCGCGAGATCTACGGACGACATCGGCTCTCCGCGTCCAGGTATGGAGGGACCCTTGTTACCCGGAGGCGTGGGGTTTCAAGGCGGCGGTGTGCTGGGAGGCACAGGTGGCGGTAGAACCAGTCATTCTGTCGATGCATCATCCAAACATAACCTGAAAATGTCGTTCCCCAAGTTTGATTGTGATCAGCTAGGGATTTTGATGATAAATGTCTAGATTATTTTTGCTTGTTCAATGTGCATCCCTCTCTTTGGCTGGTGTCGTCCACATTGCACATGGAAGGCAATGCTGCTCTCTGGCTCAAGGCCTACCGCTCTCGCCACGAGATTGCGTCATGGCCAGCTCTGATGACAGCGGTTACAGAGAAATTCGGGGCTGATGATCACATGAAGTTTATGAAGCAGTTACTTGTTATTTGCATACAATAGAATATAGTGATTGTCATGAATACATAGATACATAGGTGCATAAAGAGGATAGGCGCAAGTTTGACACTTTAGTGATCTTGGTGGCCTGGTCCTTGTGGAAACAGCGGAATGCTCAAGTTTTTGGGAACATAGGACAGCAATGCGATGCTATGCAATTGACAGATAGAATCAAGGCCGAGTTTGAGCTTTGGGAGTTAGCCAGAGCCGCGAGGAGAAGAGGTTTGTCGCGAGAGTAGGCGTAGGTGTGTATGTGTGGAGTTGCCAATGCAGTTGCTTGTAACTGCAAGTTGGATCTTCTGTAAAATTGTTTCTTTCTCCTTCTATAAAGATTTGGTACGCCTTTGGCGTACCCTCGCGCATGATTGTCATGAATACATAGATGCATAATGTTTGTGCATTCCTCTCCTGATTGAACATAAAAGTCTAGCTGATTAATGGAAGTACCAACATACAATTTCTGGACATCACTTACAAAGCACATATCACTTCAAGCAAACAGCTGATTAAAACATAAGTATCAGATGCTTATGTCCACTATCGACAAAGGGTGGGCATTTATTACTAAAAATTTGCATTACAACAATTCTTTTGGTTTACTCTGCAGGATCAACATATTAAAACGTGTCATCTCATTCATACGTACTTTGCCGAAATGTTGTGCCCCATCGAACTTAGATATATGGCATTCTCCTTCCCTTCTATGAAAGATCCACTGGAGTGTCACATAGCTCGCCGATCTCCTTCTCTAGAAGTCGCATGAGATTTACTCCAGTTCGCCTATAAACCCAACTGTGTGTTGCTGCATCCCAGTCAAACCTAGCAGGCCCACTGCAGACATGATATAGACAGCTCTTTCAGATAAGAAATGACAGGTAACAGATCAAGATTAAGAGCTTATGTGTCATGGACAGCTAAACTTAAACATAAGCTTTGATATCTACGCAGAAACATTTATGAGTAGGGTCGTCACTTGCAGAAATAACTACATGAAGAAAATATATGGCCATATTAAAAAGCACAAAGCCATATGGGATAAGTATCAAAAGAATAGAATGTAAATATAGTCTTCTTAGATATAAAAGGTGCTGATGCCAGTAAACTATCCTTGACATTATCAGTCAGTGTCACATAATAGCAAGCCTAACTTCAAAGGAATGTATATCATGATAAAGTAATAGACGCTCACATCCAGGTAGTTAGTACACACAATCAACTGACCAGCAAATAGGATAACGCAACCTTACCTCACAGGTGAAGATAGCCAGATTTGTCTGTTTGGTGTTTGCTTGTTTACAACATATGTCCCAAAATCTCCTAGCCTCAACGTTAGAACTTGATTCTTAAATTTCAGGGAAATGAACAAAACAATATCAGTGATCCAATCCACACAAAAACTGAAACTAACATGATTAGATGACATTTCACTATAACTAACCCCATAATCTATGTCGAAGCCATCCATCTGCTGAGAATCACCATATTCCTGAAACAGGCCACGAAGAACAATGTTATCCAAAGATAGAGGCTGAACTGATATATCTCTTAGCAAAGCTTCCAGTGAAGTACTAAGGTATGAATAATTTAACAACGGATGCGTTACCTCAAGTTTTTCAAGTAAATCATGTATCGTATCATCTGCTAATTTATGGAACTTATCCTCTGGCATTATCAACCTGTTCCATGTAAACAAAGGAACAGCCAGTTAACCAATGTGACATTGTAAGCATATATGAAGCACTAAGAAAAAGGGATTATGCTGCTCTAAATTTAGCGGTCATATTTTAGCCCAACTTTTCACAACATTGCACTATCTTCATGCGCGTTTACGTACTCCAGCCAGAGCAGCCGCTTCTAAAATACCCACTATAGCTAAGCCCTTGCAACTTGTAATGAAAACTAAGTAGTGTCTGATCCTTCGAGGCTCTGTTTGGGGGTTCGCAGCAGAGCAGGACGGCAATGGCCACAAAATCACAAGACAAATTGCGCAGTAAATATGCCCTGACTGTAAGATTTATGAGTTTCCCCATTTTCCAACGCAAATACTGAAGATGCGAATGCAACAAGGAGCTCAAAGGACGAGAAGCGTACTTGTGGTCCGCCGCGGATGGGACGGGTGCATCTCCGCCGGCTTGCTGCGCCGGACGCGTCGACGAGAAGGGCCTAGAGGAGAAGAGCAGCGCCCACGGCGATCCACCTGACGGCCTCGTCGCCGCGGCGACGGCGGCGGCGGCGGCGTGGGAGGCAGAAGTAGCGGTCTCCGGGAGGGGTGAGGCCGAGAGGAGTACGGGGGCGCGAGAGCTGACTCGCCTTGCTGCCGCTAGGCCGAAAAGGAGCTTCCGCGACGCCATCGCCGCCGCCGCCGCCGCCGCGCTGTCGAACGAGAAGATGCGTGAGCGTGTTGTGGACAGTGGACCGACCCAGCGGGCCCGGTCGAAGATGACGCTGCTCAGCGCTTTTTGGGTTCGATGTCTAGATGGGCACATGGGCTAGGCCGAACACGTTAGGGCCGTATTTGCGACTCCAACAGCCCAGATACGCCGTTCGAACCAGAACAAGACTAATTCGAAAAAAAAAACAATGACACAGCCTGTGTTATTTGGTAGAGCTCACTCAAAATAGAAATAGAAAAATTACTCGTTGTAGTTAGTGCTACTCATACTTTATGTTAATCAGATTTAGATTGCTCAGAGCGAGGCTGTGCTAGCTAGCGGGCACCCGTGCCCATGGCCAATTTTGCGCATGCGCCACCTAAATTCGTAGAAGATGGGAGGGGAGAAGAAGTCGCCAGCGAGGAGGAGGAAGGAGGATCGGCAGATGCATCTCAAGATCCACCATCGCTAATGCACCAACATCACCACACCATCTCTACTCCCTGTCGCTGGCATCGGTCATCGACATTGCTCCTATGCAGCTTTGTCGACTCGTCCTCCTCGAATCTTCGTCTCCGTTAGTCCACCGTCGCCCGAGGCCTCCCTCTGAGCTTGCCAACCACCCATTCATCTTGGCACACCCCCAACCCTAAGTCTCTTGTTGGTGGATCGCTAGTCTCGTTGTAGCCTTGGTTGTGGCGTCGCCTTAGGCAAGGTGGGCACAGAGGAAAAGAAAGGAGGAAAGCGGTGCAGGAGGTGAACATGGAGAAAGAGAAAGAGGAGGACTGGAGAGCGGTGCGAGGATTGGAGGTGAATACTGCTATAAGCAATATGCAATGTGACCGGTGTATGTAGAGAAGTGACACCGATGATAACTTCACGCCCATACCATGAAATTGAAATCCAAACTTGATATGCACGTAGTCATAGAGAAGAAAAAGGAAATCAATCTTAATAAGTGTTGGAAAAGACAAAATTTAAACACTAGTAGATTGATTTTATTTATCCACGTAGTATTTTGAATTCAAATGCAAAGCTGAATTTTGGTGGTATTGTGATCCGATGGCTGCCTGCTCATTTGATACCGTGTCCTTGTACCATGGTGTAACTTTTTTTTTTTATCTATCAGAATTATTCTGTTTTTATCTATCGTACTGTTTTTGTTTAATTAATATAGTTTTGTAGGGACCGGGTGTTAAGACACACCCTTACTTACTTTATTTTTGTTCAAACAAAAGGACAGAATCATATGGCAGAGCGGGTAGGGTAGGACAGGGAGCGGGAGCCCTCTGCGGCGGCGTCGTCCTGCCCGCGCCGGCCGCTGCTCCGGCGCCGGCGGCCGCCCTCCTCCATGGCGTCGCCCTCTGCCGCCACCCCCTCCGTGTCTGCTTCTTCCTCGCGGCGCTGGGCTGATTACTCCGATGACGAGGACGAGGAGCTTTTCCCCCGCTCGTACTGCGAGGTGCTCCGGAGCGGCTCTCCGCCGTCCCCTCCCCCGGCGGCGGCGGCCCCTCCCTCTCCGGTGGTTTTGGGCAGCGCTGCGGCGCGCCCGTGGTCGTCCGCCCTCCGTGTTCTGGCGGCTGAGGCCGGAGCGGGTGCCTCCCCTACCCGTGTGGATGCTCCTGCTGGTGGCGCCTCTCCCCGTGTTGAGGCCCCGGCGGGCGGCGTGGAAGCTCCTGCTGGCGAGGTGGGACCGTGGATGCATGCTGGCGGCCGCAAGCGCCGTCGTGGTCTGCGAGATGGTGCCAGGGCGGGCGCCGGCGTGGAACTCCCGGCCTTGACGATTCGGGACGGCTTGCCGCCGGACTTGGCAGGGAAGTGTTTCAACTGTCTCCGGGGGTGCCACATCTCCAAAGTTTGCACCTTCGAGACCGTGTGCTTGCGATGCCTTGAGGAGGGCCATCATGCCAAAGCCTGCTCCTTGCGGCGAGCTCCGACGGGGGCCGAGCGACAGCGGCGTCTGCAGCTGCTCCTGGCGCAGCGGGTTGCGGCGCCGGAGGCGCCGGCGCCTAGGCGGCGTGTGTCGCCCGTGGAGTCGCGGCGGCTGGAGCCGCGTGGAGCGCCAGTGGCGCGGCCGGTGCGCCGTGGCGGGGTGCATGCGCGGCTGGGCGTCCTCGATGGCCCGTCGTCGCCGGTGCCTGGCGCCTCTCGCGTCGGCCTCTACAGGGTGCCCGCCAAGCGTCGCCTCGGTGAGCGGATGCCCTCGCCGGCGCCCTCGCCACGATTTCCCCCTAGCTCGGTGGCGTTCGGTCCGTCTGTGCAGCAGGCTAGTGGGGGTGATCGTCGGCTCGTGGGGCGTTGGGCTTCTTCTGGCTCCCTGCCGCGTCGCCCCGGGAGAGCTCGCTCCCGCTCGCGCTCCCGTTCCCGTTCGCGCTCGCCGCGCAGGGCTCCCGCTCGCCATGCCGAGCCTCTGCTCCAAGGCGACGTCGCCGCTGCTCGGCCCGAGGTCGAGGCGGTGTTCCTCCCCCGCTCCGCGGAGGTCGTTGAGGCGGAGGCTGAGCTCCGGTGGGCTCTGGTCGCGTTCGTCTCCGGCCAGCGCCCGACGGTCTCCCTGTCCGAGGCCGGCGAGGCAATCTCGAGGATGGTTCCGCGGGCCGACGGAAACTTCTCTGTCCACCGCCACTGGCCTTCAGACTTTCTCCTCGTGTGCAGTAGCCGGAGAGTGCGTGACGAGGTGGCGGCGGCGGGAGTGGTGGATGGGCGCGGTTTCTCCCTGCGTTTCTCGCCGTGGAATCGTCAGCTCCAGGCGGTGCGGCAGGAGCTGCGTTTTCGCGCCCATCTCGAGCTGTCCGGGATCCCGGCGCACGCGTTCAACAAGACCACGGCCATCGCCGTTCTCGGTTCGGCGGCGTGGGTGGAAAAGCTCGGGGCGCCCTCGGCCAGCCGAGAAGACCTTGGCAAGATGCAGGTGGTGGCCTGGACGGATGACCTCCTTTCTCTGCCCAGGGCCAAGGCCCTGCTCATTGAGGAGCCGGGCGGGATGTTGGAAGAAGACGACGGCCTCGTTCTCCCCGGCGACGCGCTCATCCCGCTCGACAAATTGATGCTTCGTTACCTCGTCTCGGTGCGCCTGCTTCGCTCCGAGGAGGCGGCCGACGGGCGCCCTGCTCCGGGTTCGGGTGGTGGCGGAGGTGGCGGCGGTGGCCCTCCACAGGATCGGGATCGCCCTCCGCAGGGCGATGGCTCCCGTCGTGGTGACCGTGGCGACGACGGCCAGAGCCGACACGACTCCGACGGCGGCGGCGGTCACCGGCGTGAAGTCAGAGAGGATGATCGCCGGCGAGACGATGAACGCCGGCGTGGCGACCGCTCGGCGGACCCCCATGGCCGCCGACGCGTGCTCGGCGTCGTGACTGCTGGCGACTTGGGTGGTCCCTCTCCTGTTGCGGCTGACGCGAGCCTGGCGCTCTTGTCCAAAGGAGTCGTAGCTTTTGACCTCCTTTTGTCTGGCAACGGGCCCAGGTGGGACCCCATGCTGGATGAAGCTGCTGCTGCGGCCGCTCCTGCTGCGCCGCGTGGAACCCCCCCCCCCCCTTTGGATCTGATCTGCACCAAGCCAACGTCCCCGGTCCATCAGTTGCTTTTGCCTGCAGATCAGGACAAGCTGTCTGCAGTTCGGGACAGATTGTTTGATTCCCTGTGTAAGCCGGTTGGACCGGATGTGGTTCTGGAAGCTTCCCAGGTGGCCCCCTTCTCTGACTCTGGCAGGGACAATCTTGTTTTGTCCTCAGACGGTTTGCTATCTCCATTTGACGAGGGCGGCGGATCCGATGCACCCTCCTGGTCGCCGCACTCCTGCTCTGTGGACTCGAGTCGCTCGCCGCGCTAGGTGATGGATATGTTCCAGGTGTCGCTCTCGCCTATCTCGAAGATGGGTCCTCTCGGGACCGTGGATGGCCGACAGGCCGGGACAGGCTCTTTGGCGCCTCAGGACTTTGCTAGCTTCCGTAGATCCTGTCGGCGGCCCATTTCTCCTGTCCTTCCCAGGCCGGCGCAGCAGGGCTGCAAACCTAGGAAGGTGTACGCAGGCCCGGTGAGGCGCAGTGGTAGGATCAGGGGCCGTTTTGCTGCGGGCTCTCCGATCCGGCAGCAGCAGCGTACGCTCATCACCAGGCTTGGGATTGCTCGTGAGGGCGAGGTGATTGGTGACGAGGCTCTTGATGCTTACCTCGACTTGTTCGCTCGGCCTCTTCGACAGCAGCACATTGATGTGGTCCTTCGTCTCTTCGGCTGGCAGCCCGATGCACTCCCGTTGTCTGATGATGCTATTGTGGAGTGTTTAGTCTGAGTTGGTGTGTCTGTCTGCCTGTTTATTTGCATCTCTTTGCCTTTCGGACCGGTGTTGTAATAATCATGGCAAATCCGGGTATCTCTATTGCCATTTGGAATGGGCGTGGACTAAACTCTCCTGCTCGGCGTCTTGCTGTCTTCCAGGCGATTTCGCCGGCTAATGCGGCCGTGGTTTGTATTCAGGAGACCAAGATGGCGGTCATCTCTGACCGCGTGGTGAGGGAATGCCTTGGCTCCCCCTTTGACAGTTTCTTCTTCTTGCCTGCTGATGGTACTCGTGGAGGGATCCTGCTGGCCTGGCAATCTGCTTTGGTCTCTATCTCTCACCCCCACTTTTCCACGAATGCGCTCACGGCACGCATCTCCATTGGGGGAGACCAGGGTTGGTGGTTCACAGGGGTTTATGGCCCGCAGAGGGACGTGGATAAGCGCGCCTTCCTTCGGGAGCTGCAGGATATCCGAGACTTGCACGTGGGGCCATGGCTGGTGGCGGGTGATTTCAACCTCATCGTGGACCCGGCAGACAAGAGCCGTGGATGCTTGCATCGTAGCATGATGGCTAGATTCCGGCGCACTCTCTCGGCCCTCGAGCTCAAAGAACTTTACCTCAATGGACGGAGGTTTACTTGGTCCAACGAGAGGGAGCGTCCGACCTTGGAAAAGCTGGATAGGGTCTTCTCGACCGTGGATTGGGAGGCGCTATATCCGGATGCGTTTCTGTCTGCCATGTCTACTGGGCCCTCTGATCACTGCCCTTTGGTTTTGAGCTTATCCCCAGACCTCCACCGCGGCCGGAGGTTCCAGTTCCAGTCTTTCTGGCCTAAGGTGGATGGCTTCCTGGACGTTGTCCGGGGAGCGTGGACGGCGCCGTCGGACGAGCTTAACCCCTTCAAGCAGCTTGATCTGAAGCTGAGGGCCACGGCAAAGTGCCTGTCTAGCTGGAGTTCCAAGTTCATCGGCAGCATAAAGATGCAGATCCTCCTAGCCACTGAGGTGATTCTTCGCCTTGACATTGCGATGGACTCGCGTCTGTTGTCTCCCGAGGAACGCGCCCTTCGGCGTCTCCTCAAGAAGAAGCTGCTAGGGCTTGCTTCCCTAGAGCGGACACTGGCCCGTCAGCGGTCTCGCCTTCTTTGGTTGCGGGAGGGCGACGCATGCACCCGTTTCTTCCACACGCAGGCCAGCCATCGGAGGCGCAAGAACTTCATTGGACACCTTTTGATCGACAACAGGAGAGTGACGGATCACGTCGACAAGGCAGAAGCCGTGGACTCCTTCTTTGGAGAGTTGCTCGGTTCTTCAGTGGATTGCCCCTTCTCTCTTGACCTCGACTTCCTCGGGATCCCCTCACTCGACTTACGGCAGATTGATGGGGAGTTCTCTGTGGAGGAGGTGTGGAAAGCTGTCAAGGACATGCCCTTAGATAAGTGCCCTGGTCCGGATGGCTTCTCAGCACGTTTCTTTGTTGTCTGCTGGGACATCATCAAAGTGGACGTCATGGCTGCATTCAACTCGTTGTCACGCCTCGACAGCCGTGGATTTGGAGCGGTTAATAATGCGCTCATCACCCTTCTTCCTAAGAAGCCCGGAGCTGAAGAAGTACGAGACTTCCGACCAATCAGTCTGATCCATGGCTTCGCCAAGTGGGTTGCTAAGGTGATCGCAAATCGTTTAGCGCCCCTCCTCCCACAGCTTGTGGGAGCTCACCAGAGTGCCTTTGTGCGTGGACGTTGCCTTCATGATAATTTCATGATGGTCCAGGGGACTGCTCGCAAGCTGCATAGCTCTAAACAGCCGGCAATCCTTCTAAAGCTCGACATTACTAAAGCCTTCGATACGGTGGACTGGTCGTTCCTTCTTGAGGTCCTCAGGAAGATGGGGTTTGGCCCGCGGGTCCTAGCATGCATTTGTGCTTTGCTTTCGACTGCCTCCACCCGCGTTCTCCTAAATGGGTCTCTAGGGGCTCGTGTGGCCTACAGGCGTGGACTTCGGCAAGGGGACCCCCTGTCCCCCCAGCTATTCATCTTGGTCATGGAAGTCTTGCACTTTGCTTTGGAGAAGGCAACGCAGCAAGGGCATTTGGCCCCCCTAGCCCCCACAGGACTTCGACAGCGCACCTCCATCTATGCAGATGATGTAGTCGCTTTCCTCCGGCCGCATGTGGACGATCTCTCGACCTTTGCTGCGATCGCTGAAGACTTTGGAGCTGCATCTGGCCTACGCACCAACCTCAGCAAGTGCTCCGCGCACCTGATTAGATGTCCGGTGGAGGTAGCAGCGCTCGTGGATCAGGAGCTTGGTTGTCCTGTGCTCCCATTCCCTCTCCGATACCTCGGTCTTCCGCTAGGGCTCAGAAGGCCGACCGCGGCGCAGCTCCAATTCCTTGTGGATGCGGTGGCGAATCGGTTGCCAGGATGGCGGGCATCTATGCTTAACCGAGCAGGGCGTCTCGAACTGGTTAGATCGACGCTTGCGGCGATTCCCATTTTTGCCCTGATGTCCCTAGACGTCCAAGCCGAGACGCTTCTTGCGATTGAGAAGATCCTGCGTGGCTTCTTGTGGAAAGGCCGGAGATATGCTCATGGTGGCCACTGCTTGGTGGCATGGGACCGGGTTTGTATGCCGAAGGAGCTCGGTGGGCTGGGGATTATAAACCTCCGGATGATGAACATTGCGCTACGGGCGCGGTGGTTGTGGCTGAGCCGAGTGGAGGCTTCACGGCCGTGGAAAGAGTTTGATATCCAAGTGCCTTCCATGGTTACCAAGGTCTTTGAGGCCGCTACCTCTTCAGTAGTGGGTGATGGTGCTTCCACCTTTTTCTGGCTAGACAAATGGTTACCGGATGGACGCTTGAAGGACCTTGCGCCAAACCTCTTTGCTCTAATTCCGAAGAGATTGTCTCGGTCAAGGTTGGTCAAGGATTGCCTTGAGGGTGGATGGTTGGATGACATTCCCACTGATCTGGATGCTCTCGCCATTGATGAGTTGCTGGCGGTTGCCGACCGCGTGGAGGGGCTAACTATCACTGAAGGTGTCCCGGATAGCTTTCGATGGATTTGGGGTTCCAAGGATGCCTATTCAGCGAACTCCTGCTACCTCGGCATGTTCCATGGGAGTGTGCCGATGGCAGGCGCCCTTCAGATCTGGAAATCCCGTGCCCCAGCCAAGTGTAGATTCTTTCTCTGGTTAGCCTTGCGTGACAGATGCTGGACGACAGACAGGCTTGAGAGACGCCGCCTTCCGCGCCCTTCGGCGTGCCCCTTCTGCGACCAAGTTCAGGAGACCATCACCCACCTTTTGCTTGGTTGCGTGCTCGCTCGGACGGTGTGGGCTGCTTGTCTTCGCTGGTGGGATAGAGAAGACAGACTGCCGCCGCAAGGGATCTCACTCGCCGACTGGCTGCAATCATGGCGTGGAAAGATCGCCGATATCAGAGACTTCTGGACCGGGATTGCCCTGGTATGCTGGTGTCTGCGGAGACATCGGAATGACATTGTCTTCGAGGGAGCCACTCCTTCACCGCTGGCAGTCATGCGTACCATTCGCATGGAAGCCGGGTTGTGGAAGGCCGCTGGCCTGTTTCGGGCAGAGCTTGCCTTTGTGGATAGGTGGAGGTTTGGCGAGTAGTTGGAGTGTGTTTTTTCCTTTTCTTGCTGTTCTAGAATAGGCAGCGTGGAGTGGCGCTCTCGACGTCTGTGTCGACAGCGATGTATTGGCCGCTTGGCCCTTCTCCTTGAAACCGATACGTCTTTCCATGACGTATCCTTGAAAAAAAACAAAAGGACAATGATTGCATTAAAAGAATGTAAGAAAAGAGAGAGAGAGAGAGAGAGAGAGAGAGAGGGGGAGAGAGAGAGATTAAGCATTATGATATGTGTTCCTCTGTATATGTTCCAACTATCTTTTTGTGTGTGCCATATATATGGCCACTTTTCTTAGTTTTGAAACCAAATAACTACGTACACATGTGGCACGACCACCACTTAAATAAATGTGGCACATTCTTTTTCAATTACAAACAAGACGCAAAGACACCACCACCCATAAACACAATCTCAAGAGCGTTTCTCCCTCGCAATAGGAAAAGCTGGTGTTGCTTCATCATATAAAAGATAAAAGTTTCCGTTTAAGTATATTGGAATTAAAAAAATATCGAAAATTGAGGTGTTAGTGGAGTGTAGGGAGCTTGTGCGGCCTGGCTTATTATCCTCCTTGATAGAGGGAGTCAAACAACCTACAAAAAATGCCAAATTTGTGTACATGATTTCATCAATGGTTTTCAGCAATTTTGGGTTACTTACAACATAATATGCCAAGTGGTTTGATACACCCTTTTATTTAAAATACTTGTCACTAAAATGAGTGAATAACACACTAAAATGATACATCCATATTAGCGAGTAATATGGGTCGGAGGGAGTACATGATATCAAGTCAACATTGTTGCGCCAATTATATCTTACAATTATTTGGAGAATCAAATATCTTTCTATCAGAAAGGGAAGCACCTAGCTGGTATCCATAGACTTTGCTCGTTCGTGATGAAATGGCTTGAGAAGTTTGATGAGGAGGTGCCTTGCGTACGACACTTTTGTGTCCGACAAACGTACGACTAGACGTGGCTTAATCTGCCCCTCTTAACTCCTCCTGTGGGTTGGATAATCAACGGCAGGGTGGGCAGCCATGCATGTTTAACTGGATGTCGTACACGCATCGGACGGAAAACGTTGTACGCATAGCATCGCTTGAAGATTGATAAGATCATCTCCAGCTGTTTGGGCTCTCAGGCCGAAATTCGGCGCTATTTACAATTGAATGGATGAAAATTTTGGCGTGGGGAGGCCCATGTTCCCAGCGGTGAGTTCAGGGGAAAATTCAAAATCAAACAGAATTAGACGAAAAACATTCAAAGTTCGGCGAAATTTAGAGATATTTATATATATAGGTGAGTTTTTACATATATAGGCTACGAATTCGGCCTAACCTAAACTAAAAACACGCGTTCTGCATGCCGAAATGGCGGTAGAAATATGTGTAGTCGCCGTCGTCGTCGTCGCTGGAGTCGCCACCGTCGTCCTGCGGCGGCGCCTGCTGGCTGCTCTGGCCGGGGGTCCAACGGCTGGACCCCTGTCCAGCGTCGCCGAAGCGCGGCGGCGTAGGCCGGTACAGGTGGTCGTCGCTGGAGTCTTTCAGCTTGACGACCGGCGCGCCTCTGGCCGGTAGAGCGGCGGCTTCGACGCGGCGCCGTGCTGGCGTGTAGTTGACGTGGGAGCTTCTTCTTCTTTGTTCCCGGCAACGACGCCAGAAAATAGCTTGATTGTTGGGATGATGACGCCAGAAAAGAGATGGTGCCTAGTTGAATGTCCAGCCCGTTGGGAACCCTAAGAGGAAGGTGTGATGAATACAGCAGCAAGATTTTCCCTCAGTTAAGAAACCAAGATTTATCGTTCTTGGAGAGGAGAGACAAACGACTGAAGGTGATGCTTGCTAGCTTGCGACAGCTTCGGACAATTTATATATGGCGCCTCGCCCAAGCTTTGCTTGCTAGCTGCAACGCGGAACCTGCACACACACAACCAAGTACTTTGCTCCCAACTTACGATGAGGTTGTCAATCTCACCGGTTTGCTTGAAACAAAGGTTATGAGTGTATCGAGTGGAAAACAGTAAAAGTATGCGAGTAAAGTAAACAGGTGATAGCAATATGATGGAAATAGGACCAGGGTCCACAGTTCACTAGTGGTGTCTCTCCATAAGATAAATAACACATGTTGGGTAAACAAATTACAGTTGGGCAATTGATAGAATAAAGATAAACGTGATATGTCAAGAAGATCACTATGAGATTTACTCTGGGCATTACAACAAAATACATAGACCGCCATCCAACTGCATCTATGACTAATAATCCACTCTCGAGGATATCAATCCGAACACCCCATGAGTATTAAGTTGCGAATAACAGATAATTGCATTAAGCAAAGTGTGTAATATAAACAAAGCATATGCCCTTGAGCATATGAATGTTATTTTCTCCCTAGTAGCAACAGCACATCTACAACCTTAGAGGTTTATGTCACTCCCCCAGGTTAAATAGAGGCATGAACCCACTATCGAGCATAAATACCCCCTCTTGGAGTCACTAGCAACTACTCGGCCAAGATAGCTACTAACAACGGAGAACATGCAAGATCATAAACAACATAGAGATAACAAAAGATAATATTTAGTACAGCAACTTAATCATAAACACCAATATTCATCGGATCCCAACAAACCAAACATGTAGAATTACATAACGGTGATCTCAATCATGTAGGACAGCTCATGAGATCTAAACATGAAGCACATGGTGGAGAAGACAACCATCTAGCTACTGCTATGGACCCATAGTCCAAGTTAGACTACTCACTCATCGCTCCGGAGGCAAGCATGGCGATGAAGAAGACCTCCGGTGGTGATTCCCCTCTCCGACAGGGTGCCGGGAAGAGCTTCTGGACCCTCCCGATCTTCAGGTCGACGGCGGCGGCGGATCGCGATGTGTTCTGGAAAAGTGATCGGGTACTTAGGTTTTTTCCGTCGGGGGGTCTTTATAGGCGAAGGGGCGATGTCAGAGGAGGACCCAGGCGCCCTCACGCGGGGCTCGCGCGGCCAGGGGCCTGGCCACGCCACCCCTGCGTGTGGGGCCCTGGTGGCCCCTCTCCTTCCCTCCTTCGGATCTCTGGAAGCTTCTGGGTAAAATAAGACTTCAGGAACTTATTTCGTCCAATTCCGAGAATATTTCCTGTGTATCACTCTGAAACACAAAAACAGCAGAAAACAGGGAACTGGCACTGTGGCAACTCGTTAATAGGTTAGTTCCGGAAAATGCATAAAAGTGCCACGAAGTGTAACGAAACAATAGGCAAATGGTGTAAAAATAAGCATGGAGCATCAAAAATTATAGATACGTTGGAGACGTATCAAGCATCCCCAAGCTTAACTCCTGCTCGTCCTCGAGTAGGTAAGTGATAACAAAAGAATAATTTTTGAGGTGACATGCACCTACACAATCTTGATCATGTATGTAAGCATTGGTGAGCTGGGATCATAAGAACTTAAAACATGGGCATGAAGATATAATCTTGACAATAAGAACTTAGCAACCATGTTGTAAACATGCAAATGAACACAAACAAAAGATCATGAAAATGAAACAATGAAAGTCAAACGTGTGTTCAAATCATAAGGAAAAACATACAAATGGTTTTCAGCTTGTCCTTCAAAGAGAGCAAAACATAAATGCATAGGATACCTTCAAGTTTAAGAGGGCGACTAGATACAAATAATTTAAGAACAAGTGAAACCAACAATATGAATCAATCAATGAACTTTGGGATAATGCATGTTACACTAAGAATGACAACTATACTCTCTTAATGGTGCATAAAGATAGAAGGTGGTGACTCAACATAAAAGTAAAAGAAAGGCCCTTCGCAGAGGGAAGCAGTGATTGCAAGTTTTATAACCTTCAAAAATTATGGTACTTACCGGCTTTGAGCTCTCATTGCCCCCATCATAAGCATCTTGAATGGTTAAAGTTAATGCGAGAACAATTATGAAGCATATGCTTGACAAATCATAAGTTAAAAACCTCGTGCCCCGTGAATACGAGTACCCAAACCTCATGCTACTTTACTTAGAGTCCCAAGCAAGGCTCTTGTCATTGTAAGTATATGCATATCATTGAGAACCGCCAATGGGGTACCTCCGTGCCTGATGACATGGAACAAGCCCACACCAAAATGACAGGACAAACAGACAATGAACACCTCGACATCTCTTTTATTTGCCTTTTGTTTAGCTTTTTATTGTGAGATGCGTCGTCGAATGTTCACCATGGGTATGCTGCAAATTTCCACCATGAATTATGCATGGCTTAGATTGGCGGCCCGGCGTTTCCCTAACACATATACAAACTCCATGATCCCCACAAGATTCCCAATTCATTTCGCACCGCGGGCATCCATAAACAAAAGATCACGATATCAACTCAAATAAAAAGTGCAATGTTGAAAGCTTGCCCCATGACAGCATGGCTGGGCTAGAATCCAACTTACAACTTGCAAGCATAACAACTCAACATAAGAGACCACAATGTCAAAATTTTAAGAATAGAAAAAAAGTAAAGTGTGCCTTCCGGTTCGTGAGAGCTTTACTGACCGAATTTCGCATAACACTGGTAAGAGTTTAATTTGAAAAGAAAATAAAAGCAAGTCAAATTTACTTGGAATAGCAAATTGCTAGTAGGTATGTATGGTGGACACTTTGGAAAACTTTGGCTTTTAGGAGTTGGATGCACGAGTAGAGCTCATACTCAGTACAAGGCGAGGGCTAGCAAAAGACTGGGAGCGACCAACTAAGAGAGCAATAATGGCCATAATCATGCAAAGCGACAAAGCGACATTAAAAGAAGCATAAGATGGCATCAAAAGTCAAAAACTAAATGATCATGAAGGCTATTGGCGACTTTTGTAAGAGTCTAACATGTGTGAGCATGCGCCAAGTCAACCCAAATAAAGCATCAAGGAGAAAACCAAAATAATGCTTCCATACAATAAAAACAACGCATGATTCTTTCAAAGGCTCATTAAGCAATCTCAGTTATTTGAGACAAGTCATGCTACAGCAAAACCACTAAGCATACTATCAAAAAGACATCAAGCATGACATAAAAAAGCCTAAGCCGCAGTCTACACAAGCTCCTTCTTGTACCACTATTTTGCACAAAGCTTTTTCTCTTTTCCAACACCATTTGAAATTTTTAAAGACACCTCTTTTGATGAAAACTAATAAAGATTAGAGGCAAAAATACACCTTGATGAAAAGATATAAGAAGATCTAAACGCAAATCAAGGCGAAAACGAAAACCAAAAGCAGTAGCAGAAAAAGAAGAACACTCGATTTTTAATAAGAGTGAAAACTGGAGCGTTCTTGGCAAATGAAAACGAGTACATCTCCTCCAAAGGAAATTTGTTGGGGTCCAACCATTTATTGCAGTAAACAAACAAACTAAACCAACTAAGAAAACTAAAACAACTAACGCTCCAAGAAAAACACATAGTGCATGAAGCAATAAAAATATAGTGTTTTGAAAGGTGACCTGATTTTTGCCGATGAAGAAGAGGTGCCTCGGGGGCATCCCCAAGCTTTGACGCTTGTACTTCTTGGATATTTCTTGGGGTGATGCATGGGCATCCCCAAGCTTGAGCTTTTGTCCATTCTTCAACTCATCTCATCATTCTCCAATCCCTATACTTGAAAACTTCCTTCATACAAAACTAAACACAATTCTATTAGCAACATTAGTGCAAGCATAACATATAATCAACCCTCTTTTTGCTTCAGGTTTCAACTCAAAACCACCACATATATAGTAAATACTACTGTAGCAACCTCCCCAAAAGTTCCGTGATCAAAAGAACTCAAAAGAAAGCGATAAAGTGGCAAACACAAATATTGGCAGAAATCTGTCAAAACTGAACAGCTGACAAAGGTCGAATTTTTGAGGGATTTTCTGTTTCTCAAATAAAAAAGTGTTCAACTAAAAAAACTTTGGATATAACCTGGGACATATTCACAAGAAATCGCAGGTCCAAAAGATAAACAGAGAATTTATACGAATTTTTATGGTGCAGCCCCGAAAACAGTTTTAGGACAGCAACATCCCCAAATCTTTACCTCACTCAAATTAGAGGCTTCTCTTGGCACAAAAATGAAATAAACAAGATAAGGAGAGGTCATTACAGTAGTAATGACTTCCAAGACTCAAATAAAAGAAAAATTACTGAAAAGAAAACATTGGGTTATCTCCTAAGAGTGCTTTTCTTTAACGTCTTTGAGCTAGGCACAGAAAATTGCGAATCAAGTAACATCAAGTGATGAAGCATCAAGCTCATAATTTGCTCTAAGAATAGAGTCAAAAAAGTAATTTCTTCCTCTTCCTAGGGAAGTGTTCCATACCTTTCTTTAGTGGGAATTGATATTTGATAGTGCCTTCCCTCATATCAATGATAGCACCTACAGTTCGAAGAAAGGGTCTTCCCAAAATAATAGGACATGAAGCATGGCATTCAACGTCCATAACAAGAAAATCAACGGGAACAAGGTTATTGTTAACCACAATAAGAACATCATTAATCCTTCCCAAAGGTTTCTTCTTAGCAACATCAGCAATAGGAACATCAAAATAACATTTTTCAAGCGGTGGTAAATCAAGCATGTCATAAATCTTTCTAGGCATGATAGAAATACTAGCTGTTGGAATTATGCCCTAGAGGCAATAATAAAGATGTTATTATTATAATTCTTGTTCATGATAATGTTTATATTCCATGCTAGAATTGTATTAAGCGGAAACTTTAATACTTGTGTGGTTTATGAACAACACCGTGTCCCTAGTACGCCTCTATGGACTAGCTCATTGATTAATGATGGTTAAGGTTTCCTAACCATAGACATGAGTTGTCAATTAATAATGAGATCATGTCATTAGGAGAATGATGTGATGGACAGACCCAAATAAAGCAGAGCAATTAGATCGTGTCATCGTGTTCATCTTTGCGAAGCTTTTCTTATGTCAAGTATTGTATTCCTTAGACCATGAGATAATACAACTCCCTAGTATCGGAAGAAAGTTTTGAGGTCATCAAACATCATCCTATGTGAGGGTGATAATAAAGGTGTCTCTCAGGTGATCGGAAAGTACTTGTTGGGTTGTATGTATCGAGATGGAATTTGTCCCTCCCAAGTCGGAGAGATATACTTCGGGCCCACTCGGTAATCTATATCAACACCGCTTGCAAGCACGTGGTTAAGGAGTTAATCACAAAGTGATATCGGATTACGGAACGAGTAAAGTACTTGCTGTGAACGAGATTGAACTAGGTATGCCGATACCGACGATCGAATCTCGGGCGAGTAAAATATCGTGTGACGAAGGGAATACATATACGGGATTAATTGAATCCTGACATCGTGGTTCATCCGATATGATCATTGATGAATATGTGGGAGTCAATATGGGTTTCCAGATCCCGCTGTTGATTATTGATAGAAGATCATGTCTGCATATTCTCGAACCCGTAGGGTCACACACTTAACGTGCATCGACGCTAGGATAGAATGGATAATTGGTTTATGAGTTTTTGTTCGGAGTCTCGGATGAGATCCAGGACATCACGAGAGGTTCCAGAATGGTCCGGAGAATAAGATTCATATAAAGGAAAGCAGTTTTTGGATTCCGGAATCGTTTCGGAGTTTATCGGTATTGTACCAGAAGGTTCTAGAAGGTTCCGGAGTGGGACCAACGTGGGGCCACTTGTCGGAGGCCTGCATGGGCCTAAGGGGAAGTGCCATGGCCACTTTTGGGCCAGGCGCATAAGGCCCCTAAGGCCCAGCCGACCAGCCCTAGGGGAAACCCTAGGGGAACCTTCCAGAATAGGGGGGGAAGACTTGCCCCCTACTCTTCCCCCCTAGCCGCCGCCCTAGGGCTTGGAGGAGGGGCCAAGGCAGCCGGCCAGCCCTCCATATAAGGGGGGCCAGGGGCGCAGCCCCCTCCCACTCCAACCCTAGCCGCCGGCCAACTGCTGCCCCTCCACCTCTCTCTCTCTCACGACTGTGCGTAGGCGAAGCCCTGCCGCAGAAACTCTCCACCATAAGCACCACGCCGTCGTGCTGCAGATCCAATCTATCTCTCCACCATACTTGCTGGACCAAGGAAGGAGGAGACGTCGCTGCACCGTACGTGTGCATCTCTCGGAGGCGCCGCCACTTGCGGCGTAGGATCGGATCGGATCGCGAGGAGGAGACGGCGAGTACGACTACGTCAACCACGTTCTGTTGAACGTTTCCGCTGTGCGATATCTTTAAGGGTATGAAGATCTCATCTACCTCTCTCGTTGATTACATCTCCTAGATTAGATCTTGGCTTTCTTGTTCGCATCCGTAGGAAAAATTTTGATTTACTATGCTGCGAAACCCTTCAGTGGTATCAGAGCTAGATCTATGCGTAGATGTGTTTCACGAGTAGAACGCAACATGCTTGTTGCGGGCGTTGATGTTTTCTGTTGCAAACCTCTTTGTTTTGTATTTCTTATGGCGCGGCATAGTGAGATCGAAGCGGTCCAGGCCAACTTTACGCGACCTCGTTCGCGAGACCGGCTCCGCACTTGACGTGTGGCTTGTTCCACACATGCGGCTGGTGGATGCAAGTTTCTCTCACTATAGTAGTCATGAGATTTACAACGGATGTTAGCAACCATAATATCACCGTTGTGGCTTTTCGTAGGTAAGAATCGTTCTTAGCTTGCTACTCCCATAAGCCACGTAAAACATGCAACAACAAAGTAGAGGCGTCTAACTTGTTTTTGCAGGGAGTGTTTTGTGAAATGGTATGGCCCAAGACATGATGTGTATGAATTGAGATGTATGCGATGATCATGTTTTGTAATCTTTCACGACTTGCATGTCGATGAGTTCACAACCGGCAGGAGCCATATGGTTGTCTTTATAATTGTGTATGACCTGCGTGTCAACTTCTTATACGCCATGTAATAGCTTTACTTTATCGCTAAGTAGTTAGCAATAGTTGTAGTTGCTATTCGTGGTGGAGGCAATCATGGTGGAGTGATGGAGATCATGCCGGCGCGCACAAGATGGAGATCATTGCGCGGAGATTGGCTATACCATGTCACATAAAATTATTTGCATGTGATGTTTATCCTTTTATGTATCTTATTATGCTTAGATCGCGATGGTAGCATTATAAGATGATTCCTCACTTAAAGATCAAGATAAAATTGTGTTCTCCCCTCGTATGCGCCATTGCAAAAGTTCGTCGTTTTCAAGCACCTCGTGATGATCGGGTGCTATAAACTCTACGTTCACATACAACGGGTGCAAGCCAGTTTTGCACACGCGGAAATACTTGGGTTTGACTTGACGAGCCTAGCATGTACAGACATGGCCTCGGAATACACGAACCGAAAGGTTAAACATGAGTCATATGAATGATATGATCGACACTTAGTTGTCCACCATTGAAACCACATCTCTTCTCGTGAAGATCGGATTAGGTGTGGTGAATTTGGATCGTGTTCACTAAACAACTTGAGGGATGTTGAATTTAGTGGGAGTTCATCTAGTAATTTGATTAAGTTGAACTAGTTATCATGAACATAGTCTAAATTGTACTTGCAATGTTGTAGATCAAATGGCTAAGTCCAACTTCAACTTCAACGTTTTTGCTGAGAAAGAAAAGTTTAAGAACAATGGGTCTAACTTCACCAACTGGTTCCGCAATCTGAGAATCATTCTCGCTGGCGGACAAAAAGCCTATGTACTTGAGAAAGCGCTAGGTGACACCCCTGCTGCAACAGCGAAAACTGAAGAACTTGCTGACTTCAATGCTCGCAGAGATGATTGTGATGCGATTATGAGTACCATGCTGTTTTCTATGGAACCGGAACTTCAAAATCATTTTGAGAAGTACCGTGGGCCTTATGAGATTCTTGAGGAACTGAAAACCATGTTTCAGACTCAAGCCCGTTCTGAGAGATATGAGATCTCTGAGAAGTTCTTTAACTGCAAGATGGAGGAAGGGAGTTCCGTTAGTGAGCACGACATTAAGATGTCGGGCTACACTCAACGCCTTGAGCAACTGGACTGCAAGATTCCAGAGGAGCTCAAGATTGACAGAGTTCTGCAATCACTCCCTCCTAGCTACAAAGGCTTTGTAGTTACTCATAATCAAATTGGTTCCACTGATACAATCACTGAGCTCTTCGCAAAGCTTAAAGCTGCGGAGGTGGATATCAAGAAAGATAATCATGTGTTGATGGTCAACAAGACCACTAGCTTTAAGAAAGCTAAGGGTGCAAAGGGATCCTTCAAGAAAGGCAGCGGCAAGCGCGTTGCCCCTGCTGAGAAGAAGCTCAAGTCTGGACCTAAGCCGGACACTGAGTGCTTCTATTGCAAGGACAAAGGTCACTGGAAGCGCAACTGTCCAAAATACTTAGCGGACAAGAAGGCTGGCACCATTAAAGGTATATTTGATATACATGTTATTGATGTTTACCTTACTAGCGCTCGTTGTAGTGCCTGGGTATATGATACTGGTTCAGTTGCTAATATTTGTAACTCGAAACAGGAGCTACGGAATAGACGGCGGCTAGCAAGGGATGAGGTGACGATGCGCGTTGGCAATGGATCAAAAGTTGATGTGATGGCCGTCGGCACGCTCTCCTTAGTTTTACCTTCGGGATTAGTTTTAAACCTTAATAAGTGTTATTATGTGCCTGCGTTGAGCATGAACATTATATCTGGATCGTGTTTATTGCAAGACGGTTATTCATTTAAATCTGAGAATAATGGTTGTTCTATTTATATGAATAACATCTTTTATGGTCATGCACCTGTTGTGAATGGTTTATTTCTTCTGAATCTCGAAAGCAATGAAACGCACATCCATAACATTGAGGCTAAAAGATGCAAAGTAGATAGCGATAATCCAACTTATTTGTGGCACTGCCGTCTAGGTCATATTGGTGTAAAACGCATGAAGAAACTCCATTCTGATGGACTTTTGGAGTCTCTTGATTTTGAATCATTTGACACGTGCGAGCCGTGCCTCATGGGCAAGATGATCAAAACCCCGTTCTCCGGAATAATGGAGCGAGCAACGGACTTATTGGAAATCATACATACCGATGTGAGCGGACCAATGAGTGTTTCGACGCGCGGTGGATATCGCTATTTTCTCACTTTTACTGATGACTTAAGTAGATATGGGTATATCTATTTAATGAAACATAAATCTGAAACGTTTGAAAAGTTCAAAGAATTTCAGAACGAAGTGGAAAACCATCGTAACAGGAAAATTAAATTTCTGCGATCCGATCGTGGAGGTGAGTATTTGAGTTATGATTTTCTCACGCATCTTAAAGCAAGCGGAATCGTTTCGCAACTCACGCCACCCGGAACACCACAGCGCAATGGTGTGTCTGAACGCCGGAATCGAACTCTATTAGATATGGTGCGATCGATGATGTCTCTTACAGATTTGCCGTTATCATTTTGGGGTTATGCATTAGAAACCGCTGCATTCACTTTAAATAGGGCACCATCTAAATCCGTTGAGACGACACCGTATGAACTATGGTTTGGTGCTAAACCTAAGCTGTCGTTTCTTAAAGTTTGGGGATGCGAAGCTTACGTCAAGAAATTGATGCCGGACAAGCTCGAACCCAAAGTGGAGAAATGCGTCTTCATAGGATACCCTAAGGAAACGATTGGGTATACCTTCTACCACAGATCCGAAGGCAAAGTCTTTGTTGCTAAGAACGGATCCTTTCTTGAGAAGGAGTTTCTCTCGAAAGAAGTGAGTGGGAGGAAGGTAGAGCTAGACGAGGTTATTGAACCTTCTCTCGAGTTGGAGAGTAGCGCAGCACCTGAAGTTGTTCCGGTGCCGTCTGCACCAACAAGAGAGGAAGCTAATGACAAGGATCATGAAACTTCGAACGATGCTACTACTGAACTTCGCAGGTCGACTAGGTCACGTACCACTCCTGAATGGTACGGCAACCCTGTCTTAACCGTCTTGTTGTTAGACAACAGTGAACCTGCGAACTATGAGGAGGCAATGATGAGCCCAGACTCTGAGAAATGGCTAGAGGCCATGAAATCCGAATTGGGATCCATGAGCGAAAACCAAGTGTGGACTTTGGTGGACCCTCCTAGCGACCGTAAGGCCGTTGAGTGCAAATGGATTTTCAAGAAGAAAACGGACGCGGATGGTAATGTTACTATCTATAAAGCTCGGCTTGTCGCAAAAGGTTTTCGGCAAGTTCAAGGTGTTGACTACGATGAGACTTTCTCTCCCGTAGCGATGTTTAAGTCCATTCGGATTTTATTAGCAATTGCTGCGTTTCATGATTATGAAATATGGCAGATGGATGTCAAAACTGCGTTCCTCAATGGCAACATTGATGAAGAGTTGTATATGATGCAGCCCGAAGGTTTTGTCGATCCTAAGGATGCTAATAAGGTGTGCAAACTTCAGCGTTCCATTTATGGACTGAAGCAAGCATCTCGGAGTTGGAACCTTCGTTTTGATCAAGTGATCAAGAGTTTTGGATTTGTTCCAAATAGCTACGAAGCTTGTATCTACAAGAAAGTGAGTGGGAGCTCGGTGACATTTTTAGTACTATATGTGGATGACATATTGATTATTGGAAATGACATCGGCATGCTTAACGATGTGAAGAGTTATTTGAATAAATGTTTTTCAATGAAAGACCTAGGAGAAGCTGCTTATATATTAGGCATCAAAATCTATAGAGATAGAGAAAGACGCCTAATAGCTTTAAGCCAAAGTACATACCTGGACAAAGTTCTGAAAAGGTTCAGAATGGATAAAGCAAAGAAAGGTTCATTGCCCATGTTGTCAGGTAAGATATTGAGCAAGGCTCAGTGTCCAGCTACGGTAAAAGATAGAGATACTATGAGCAAAGTGCCATATGCCTCGGCCATAGGTTCTATCATGTATGCCATGCCGTGTACTAGACCGGATGTGTCCAATGCTCTTAGTTTGACGAGCAGATACCAAAGTGATCCAGGAGTGGAACACTGGACAGCCGTAAAGAACATCCTAAAGTATTTAAATAGGACTAAAGAAATGTTCTTGGTCTATGGAGGTGATGAGGAGCTCGTCGTAAAAGGTTACGTCGACGCTAGTTTAGACACCGACCCGGATGATTCTAAATCTCAGACAGGATACGTTTATATTTTGAATGGTGGAGCTGTGAGCTAGAGAAGCTGCAAGCAAAGCGTGATCGCGGGATCTACAACAGAAGCAGAATACATGGCTGCTTCGGAAGCATCAAGTGAAGGAGTTTGGATCAGAAACTTCATCACTGAGCTTGGTGTGGTTCCAAATGCCTTGGACCCACTGGAGATATTGTGTGACAACACTGGCGCCATAACACTGGCTAAGGAACCAAGATATCATCCAAAGACCAAGCACATCAACCGGCGGTTCCATATAATTCGAGATTATATATCAGATGGAGATCTGAAGATTAGCAAGGTACATACGGATCTGAATGTCGCAGACCCGTTGACTAAACCTCTTCCACGAGCAAAACATGATCAGCACCTTAATGCCATGGGTGTTAGATTGTTACCAGATGTAAACTAGATTATTGACTCTAGTGCAAGTGGGAGACTGTTGGAATTATGCCCTAGAGGCAATAATAAAGATGTTATTATTATAATTCTTGTTCATGATAATGTTTATATTCCATGCTAGAATTGTATTAAGCGGAAACTTTAATACTTGTGTGGTTTATGAACAACACCGTGTCCCTAGTACGCCTCTATGGACTAGCTCATTGATTAATGATGGTTAAGGTTTCCTAACCATAGACATGAGTTGTCAATTAATAATGAGATCATGTCATTAGGAGAATGATGTGATGGACAGACCCAAATAAAGCAGAGCAATTAGATCGTGTCATCGTGTTCATCTTTGCGAAGCTTTTCTTATGTCAAGTATTGTATTCCTTAGACCATGAGATAATACAACTCCCTAGTATCGGAAGAAAGTTTTGAGGTCATCAAACGTCATCCTATGTGAGGGTGATAATAAAGGTGTCTCTCAGGTGATCGGAAAGTACTTGTTGGGTTGTATGTATCGAGATGGAATTTGTCCCTCCCAAGTCGGAGAGATATACTTCGGGCCCACTCGGTAATCGATATCAACACCGCTTGCAAGCACGTGGTTAAGGAGTTAATCACAAAGTGATATCGGATTACGGAATGAGTAAAGTACTTGCTGTGAACGAGATTGAACTAGGTATGCCGATACCGACGATCGAATCTCGGGCGAGTAAAATATCGTGTGACGAAGGGAATACATATACGGGATTAATTGAATCCTGACATCGTGGTTCATCCGATATGATCATCGATGAATATGTGGGAGTCAATATGGGTTTCCAGATCCCGCTGTTGATTATTGATAGAAGATCATGTCTGCATATTCTCGAACCCGTAGGGTCACACACTTAACGTGCATCGACGCTAGGATAGAATGGATAATTGGTTTATGAGTTTTTGTTCGGAGTCTCGGATGAGATCCAGGACATCACGAGAGGTTCCGGAATGGTCCGGAGAATAAGATTCATATAAAGGAAAGCAGTTTTTGGATTCCGGAATCGTTTCGGAGTTTATCGGTATTGTACCGGAAGGTTCTAGAAGGTTCCGGAGTGGGACCAACGTGGGCCCACTTGTCGGAGGCCTGCATGGGCCTAAGGGGAAGTGCCCTGGCCACTTTTGGGCCAGGCGCATAAGGCCCCTAAGGCCCAGCCAGCCAGCCCTAGGGGAAACCCTAGGGGAACCTTCCAGAATAGGGGGGGAAGACTTGCCCCCTACTCTTCCCCCCTAGCCGCCGCCCTAGGGCTTGGAGGAGGGGCCAAGGCAGCCGGCCAGCCCTCCATATAAGGGGGTCCAGGGGAGCAGCCCCCTCCCACTCCAACCCTAGCCGCCGGCCAACTGCTGCCCCTCCACCTCTCTCTCTCACGACTGTGCGTAGGCGAAGCCCTGCCGCAGAAACTCTCCACCATAAGCACCACGCCATCGTGCTGCAGATCCAATCTATCTCTCCACCATACTTGCTGGACCAAGGAAGGAGGAGACGTCGCTGCACCGTACGTGTGCATCTCTCGGAGGCGCCGCCACTTGCGGCGTAGGATCGGATCAGATCGCGAGGAGGAGACGACGAGTACGACTACGTCAACCACGTTCTGTTGAACGTTTCCGCTGTGCGATATCTTCAAGGGTATGAAGATCTCATCTACCTCTCTCGTTGATTACATCTCCTAGATTAGATCTTGGCTTTCTTGTTCGCATCCGTAGGAAATTTTTTGATGTACTATGCTGCGAAACCCTTCTAGAGAAATAACATTTTTCAAGCGGTGGTAAATCAAGCATGTCATAAATCTTTCTAGGCATGATAGAAATACTAGCACCTAGATCACATAAAGCATGGCAATCATAACCATTAACATGCATATCAATGATGGGTTCCCAACCATCTTCTAACTTCTTGGGAACAGAGGCTTTTTGCTTCAACTTTTCATCCCTAATTTTTATGAGAGCATTGGTAATATGCTTAGTAAAAGCAATATTTAGAGAACTAGCATTGGGAGTCAAAGCAAGCTTTTGCAAGAACAAAATAACTTCAGATATATTGCAGCCATCAACATCAAAATCATTAAAAGAAATAGAGCTATCATCTCCCACTGACGAGGGTTAACTCAACAAATGTCCTAGATGAAGGACTTAGGATCGGGGAGATAGGGCGTCGGATGAACTCGAAGGTAAAGTTTAGTCAAAATAGGTGTATATCGAAAGTAAACTTGGGTGTTCAACCTGGCTTGCTTTCAATCTGCCCCACCCGTCCCCTCCTGGCCCCTATATATAGGTGGCCAGCTCTCGAGGATCGGGTCGGGTTCGATACAGATTACAAATATCGACATACGGTAATAACTCGTATTCGACTATCATTACAGTTGGGCCTAGCTTAACGGGCCTCAGGGGTACTCAACTAGCGGTCTCTAGTAATTATACCCTTGTCAGTAGCCCCTGAGATTCTACCAGAATTGCAGATTCGGGTTGAATCTCTAATCTTTAAATCTTCGACTTGATCAATTCTTCGACTTTATCTTCAAATCTTCGACTTGGTCTTTCGACTTATATTGATGATAATTTACTCGCAAGGGGTCTCGATGAACAAGCCTGACAACTCTGACGGATCAAGAGGTCAGTTAACTGCCGAATCCGATATTTGTCACCTACTTCAAATTCAATCCCCTTGGACTTGAATTCGGGATACCGGTCAAACTCACTCTTTTGCCTCATTTAGGACTTACAAAAAATGAGTCCCAGTGGTTCTCGGGGTACCCAGTGCGTCCACCAGGATTTTCTTCGCGTCGTAGACACGGATACATACCAGCAGAGCGCATCCATGTGCGTATACTAGGCCACACAGGACGGATCCCGGGGTCTTACCTTCGTGATAAATCACGGCATTCGAGTTTCGTTGCGATAACGCAACTCGAGAATCTCATGTCGCAGTCAAAGTTTGACTGAAAATATTCGGGTTTCTACAACCATAAAACTCGCTCCCGATGGGAGTAATTTCTCTTCAATTCGTTGACTACGTAGTCGAAGTTTTATATGCTTATCCTTCTGCAATTTCAATATTGACTATTTCATCTCTATCGGGTGCGCGCTCAGCGCTCCCGATGGGAGTAGCCCCCGAGGCTATGTTTGGCAACTTGTAGTCAAGCATAGGCTCAAAGTTCAACTCTTCTTTCTACTGTGGACCTTTTACTATTTGACGAGCCCCCGAGTCCAAGTCGAGGTTTCCATATCGTGCGATCATAGCCTCCTGTCTTGTTTTTCTTCATTGATATTATCATCTGCTCTACGCAGAATTTAACTCCTACTTAAAAGTTGTTTGTGGGCTGCGCCGTAGCACGGGGGCCCAATAATACGCGCTTATAAATAAAGCACCATCTGTTAAGGATAAAAACCCTAATCAGATCCTTTCCTCCACCGCATCATCTTCTCTCCTCCATCTAGGGTTTTTCTGAGGTTTCTCTCTCGCACCCATGGCAGATGCTGCAGGCTCCCGTCTGAACCTTGGTTCCCCGGCGGCACCACGAGGTCGGGGTCGTCCTCGCGGCAGCAAAAACAAGAACACCGCGCCGGCCGCCGCAGGGACTTCGTCAGATGCTCCGGCTAAGCGCCGTCCCGGCCGCCCATCTGGTAGTAAGAACAAACCCAAAGTGACTAACGTCACTCCAGGTCCAATCGCTCCTCCATCTGCTGCTCCAGCTGCTCCTTCTGCACCTCCCCGTATCTTTTCTTTCCTTTGCATTGCCATGGCGCAGTGCCGTGAAATTCAGCGCTTGCCGCTAGATTTCACGAAGTTTATGGATGGCCGCGAACTGCGAGAGGCGGTTCTTCGTGAACAGTCTGGCGGTGGCGTCCCCTATGAGGTGGAGGTGTGGTATGATGGCGACGGCGAACAGTACTTCAGAGGAGGCTGGTCGCAATTTGCTGAAGACCACGACATCCATCAAGGCTTCATCATGGCCTTCGACTTCCACGTTGGTACGTCGAAGTTTGACGTGAAGATCTACAATGGCACTCTTTGCCAGAAGGAGTATGAAGCTTGAAGCCCTCTTTTATTAGGATCTGTTATCCATGTAATTTCGTTTGACAATGTCCTTCCTGCAATGATATTTGCAATAAATATTCGTACTTTGTGTCGATATCGTTTACTAGTACCATGAGAACAAGTCATGCTCTGGGATACGCTTTCCATATGTCGGGTTCTTTGCGAACCAATAAATGTAAGGATGATATCGGGTTCTTTTTATGAACCAAGTTTTCTCTGTATTTATCGGGTTGTGTAAACAACCTTATAGTGAAGGAAAACCCCTCCATCTTGTCATAACGATTTTTTCGTACGATCCAGGGGTTGAAGCCCCCAAGCGGAGAAGTAACACGAGAATCGTACAATTTTGTCGAGTTCAACCCAAAGAACCCGACCTGTGGCCTCATGTTCTGGGTCCAGAAGATTAACTCGAATATATTGATATCTCTATACTTAGTCTACGCGTAAAAACGTCGTAGCTGTTCTGCATTCCACGGGTTGCTTTCGTCCTTCCCAGTCTTCTTGTCTTGTAGTCGATATGCTCCTCCTGGTATTACTTCCGTGATGATGTAAGGTCCCACCCACGGGGACTCCAATTTCCCATGGCTATCTTGCCTGAGTCGCAAAACGAGGTCGCCTACCACAAAGGATCGTGGACGAACTCGACTACTATGGTAGTTTCGTAAGCTTTGCTGATATTGCGTAGCTCTTTCTAATGCTTTGTCTCTTGCTTCATCTAGTGCGTCGACGTCGTCTTGCAATGCTTCTGTCGATGTCGCCTCGTCATATGCCGTCACTCTTGGAGCCTCGTGTGTAACTTCGACTGGAAGCACGGCTTCTACGCCATGGACCAGGAAAAAAGGAGTTTCTTGAGTTGCTGCATTAGGCGTAGTTCTTAAACTCCAAAGAACGGAGGGCAATTCTTCTACCCAAGCGCTCTTGGCTTTCTCGAGAGGTGCTAAAAGCCTCTTTTTTATTCCACTACTTATCAGGCCATTAGCTTTTTTGACTTGCCCGTTTGTCTTCGGGTGCGCCACAGATGCAAACTTAAGTTTGATCCCCAATCCTTCGCAGTAACTTTTGAATTCTTTTGAAGTAAAATTTGTCCCATTGTCTGTGATGATGCTGTGTGGTACACCAAAGCGAAAAACTATCAACTTGATGAAGCTGATTGCTGCTGTAGAGTCTTGAGTTGTTACTGGAGCTGCTTCCACCCATTTGGTGAATTTATCGACTGCTACTAGCATGTAGACATGCCCCCCTGGCCAAGATTTGTGCAGCTTTCCCACCATGTCAAGACCCCATTGTGCGAAGGGCCAGGATAATGGTATTGTTTGTAGCTCCGCTGCTGGTGCGTGCGGTCTGGATGCAAACCTTTGACATGCTTCACACTTTCGAACTATATCTTTTGCGTCCTCGATGGCTGTTAGCCAATAGAATCCCGCTCGAAAAGCTTTTGCCGCTATTGCTCTGCTGCTGGCGTGATGGCCACATACTCCGCCGTGTATGTCTTTCAATATTGTTTGCCCTTCCTGGGGTGTGACACAGCGTTGTAAAACGCCTGTAATACTTCTCTTGTATAGTTTTCCTTCAATCACGACAAACGCTTTCGCTCTTCGAGTTATCCTCTTAGCCTCCACTGCATCTTCTGGTAGCTTTTTATTTATCATGTACGCAAGATATGGCTGCATCCATGTTTCTTCTATCATCATGACCTCCTCTGGCTCTGTCACAGCCCCCGAGCCTGTCGTGGTAGTCGAACTTTTAGCACTTTTTATTGATCTTTCCGCTATTTCTTCCCAAAATACTCCAGATGGTACAGGTAAGCATTGTGATCCAATATTTGCTAAAGTGTCGGCTTCTTCGTTGCTGTTCCTGCTGACGTGAGAGACTTCGCATCCATCGAACGTTCCTTCTAGATAATGGTACAGATTCTTGTAGGCCATCATGTTGTCATTGATTGTGTCACACCTGTTCATAACTTGCTGGACAACAAGGTTAGAATCTCCAAATATCTTTAGGTGAGTTGCTCCACAAGCTTTAGCCATCTTCATTCCGTGCAACAAAGCCTCGTACTCTGCTTCATTGTTAGAAGCCTGCGGGAAGCTCATCCTTAAGACATACTTTAATTTGTCGCCATGAGGCGATATTAATACTACTCCTGCGCCTGCTCCTTGGACTCGCTTTGAACCATCGAAGTACATTGTCCAAGTACTCGATAAATCTGGTGGTCCCGTGCTTTGCAGCTCGAGCCACTCTGCTGTAAAATCTGGCAAAATTTGCGACTTGATCGCCTTCCTTTTTTCATACGTGATGTCCATGGGAGATAACTCGATTCCCCACAAAGAGACACGGCCTGTTGCTAAAGGGTTGTTCAATATGTTCGATAGTGGTGCTTCATTGACCACTATAATTGGGTGCACAGTAAAATATTGTCGTAATTTACGTGCAGTAGTGAAGACACTGTACGCCAACTTCTGATAATGCGGGTACCTCTGTTTGGTTGGAGATAGCACTTCACTGATGAAATATACCGGTCTTTGGACGCCATGAGCTTTGCCTTCTTCACTTCTTTCGACTACTAGAACTGTACTTACCACCTGATGGGTTGCGGCGATATACAGTAGTAGTGGCTCTTTTTCTTTAGGTGCGACCAGCACTGGCGGCGTGGAAAGCACTTTTTTCAATTGCGCAAATGCTGCGTCTGCTTCTCCTGTCCACTCAAATTTGTCGTCTGACTTCTTCATAAGTGCATAAAAAGGAAGCGCCTTCTCCCCTAGTCGAGCAACGAAACGACTTAATGCCGCGACTCGTCCTGCTAATTTCTGTACATCATGGAGTTTCGTGGGTTTCCCCATTGTTAGAATTGCTTGAATTTTCTCTGGATTTGCCTCTATTCCTCGTGCTGATACCAAGAATCCCAAAAGTTGCCCTGCTGAAACTCCGAAGGAACACTTTGTCGGGTTCAACTTAAGCTTGAACTTGTTCAGGTTGTCGAAGGTTTCTGCCAAGTCGCTGATTAAAGATTTCTCCTCTCTTGTAGTGATGACTACATCATCAATGTAGACTTGTATGTTGCGCCCTATTTGGCTCCCGAGGCAATTTTGCATCATCCTTTGATAAGTTGCTCCTGCATTTTTTAGGCCGAATGGCATCACTTGGTAGCAAAACACCCCATACGGTGTGATGAAGGCCGTTTTTTCTTCGTCCTCTTTCCTCAGCTTGATCTGGTTATAGCCAGAATATGCATCCAAAAAGGAAAGCCTTGCGCAGCCCGCTGTTGAATCGATTATTTGATCGATGCGGGGTAAAGGGAAGGGATCCTTTGGACAGTGCTTATTGAGAGATGTGTAGTCGACACATACTCTTTGTACGTCTGTGTTCTTCTTGGGTACTATTACTGGGTTCGACACCCAACTCGAAGTTTTGATTTCTCTGATAAATCCAACACTTTCTAATCTGTGCAATTCTGACGCTATTGCCTTCCTCTTGGGTTCATCGAATTGTCGCAGTGGTTGCTTGACTGGTTTCGCCTTGGGATCTACATTTAGTGCGTGCACGACGAGTTCCCTGGGAACCCCTGGCATGTCCGATGGACACCAGGCGAAGATTTCCCAGCGCTCACGGAGGAACTCGACGAGCACGCCTTCCTATGCGGGATCCAAGTTGACCGCAATTGATGTCGTCTTGTTTGGGTCCGTAGGGTGGACCTGTATTTTCTTTGAATCCTGCGTTGTGTCGAAAGTCTTATCTGGCAGGGATCGTCCAACGTCGGGTAGCACATTATGATCTGTTTCTCCTTTTAACCTCTCGTATTCTGCTGTCATGCCGAAGGTTTGCGCCATCTTGTTGAATTCTCTGTCGCATGTGTTGGCTACTTCAAAGCTCCCTTGTACTGTGATTGTTCCTTTGGGCCCTGGAATTTTTAACGTGAGATACGCGTAGTGCGGTACTGCCATGAATTTTGCAAATGCTGGGCGCCCCAGGATTGCATGATATTGTGATGGCCAATCCATAACTTCGAACTCCAATTTCTCTCTTCTATAGTTTTCGCTGCTACCAAAGCAGACGTCGAGTTCTATTCTTCCCAAAGGGTAGTTTGCTGCTCCTGGTACTATCCCGTGGAAAGAGCAATCTGTTGGCTTCAGACTCGTTGGTGATATGCACATAGCCTTTAGTGTTCTAGCATATATTAAGTTTATGCCGCTCCCTGCATCCATGAACACTCTTCCGATGTCGTATCCTCCTATTTGCGCTTTTAGAACCATAGGCGAGTGGCCCGGCCTAGGAACTTTCTGTGGGTGATCCGCTCTACTGAACTTGACTGGTTGCTCTGACCATCGTAGATACTCTGTGGTAGCTGGTGGTGATGATATTGCTAGGTTCACTTGCCTGGATATGCTCTTTCGCTCTTTTTTCGACTTGGGCACTGGTTGAATCATGGCTGATATGTATACTTGCGACTCTAGGTGCTTTGATAATCTTTGAGTTTGATATCCTTGACTTCTACGTTTTTCTTCTTGCCTTCCTTCTTGGCTCGAGCCCATGGCACCTTGCAACCTTAGGAATGTTCGACAATCCTTCATCTGGTGATTTGAGACCCTTTTCCCGTCGAGGTACGCGTAGTGGATTCGACAAGGTCCGTATAGCATATCCTCGGCCGAAGGACCAGAGTATCTTGATTTTTCTGTCCCTTTTGCCTGAAACCTCCTACTTTCGTACCCTTCCTCTTCTTCTAGTACATAACCTGCGGCTACCTGATTTCGCCTTCCTTGGTTACCCCCGGTGCGGTATCGTCTGCTCTGTCGACTTGTTCTGTCGACTTCTGGCGAACGTCCTCTTTTATTGTTATACGCGTCCTCTCCATCAGCAAATTTGTTGGCTTGTTCCATTAGCTCAGCTACTGTCGTAGGTCTTGTTCTTCCTATTTCTTCCACAAGATCTGAGCGACGAAGTCCTTCCGAAAAAGCGTCTATTGCTCGTTCGTCGGAGACGTCCTCTGCTGAGTTTTTAATTATACTCCAGCGTTGTATATAAGAACGTAGCATTTTGCCTTTCCTTTGCACACATGCTTTTACTTCTTCCAGTGATGCTGGGCGTTTGTAGGTGGAACAAAAATTTCTTGTGAATCGACTTTCGAGTTCTCCCCAGCTTCCAATAGATTCGTCGGGTAGCGTGTTCAACCAAGACCGGGCGGCGCCGGTGAGGTGTAGCTGCAAACTTTGCATTGCAGTCGCCTTTGTTCCCCCTAATATCTGCACTGCTTGTAGATAATCTGATAGCCATAAGGTGGGTTCCTGCGACCCGTCATACTTAATCTGGTCATATGGTAGTTTGAATCCTTTGGGTACCCGCGTTCTGCGAACTCTACGAGTAAAGCATAACGCACCCATATCTTTATCATCGTCTTCGTAATTTTCTTCCCTCCAAGCATGCCGTGATTTATCTACTCGAGCTTGTGCTATTATACTTCTTGCATCCTCCTTCCTTTTCTGTCGCTTTTTCTCTTCTGATGATTCGATATAGTCATCGTTTGAGTACTTGTACCTGAACTTCTCCTTGCCACTTCCCTTGTAGCTTGTCGACTTCACCTCTGGGGCTTGCTCCCTGATTTTACCTTCTACTATTCCGAGGCTTCGTATCGCGGCTCGGTGCATATCTTCTCGCGGGTCCCCATGCTCTGGTCTTGTGGCTAGTAAATACGCTTGTGCTGCTGCTAATGCCGCCTCTGGCGTTTTTTGTATCAGGTCATATTCCTCCTCTTCTAACTGTGGAGTGGGGCTCCTCGAGTACCCCTCTTCTCTGTCGCGTGCTGTTGCCCCCCTTCTGTGTTTTGGATCTCCACGCCTCTCTCTGCTATATTCTGAGTCTTCACTATAGTCCTCCCAGTATTCTTCCCTTGATATGCTGTTGTTGTCTTGAAACATCATGTCTCTTTCCTCCCTTAGTTTCTTCTTGTGGTGGTATAGTGCATACTGATATCCCATTAGAACTTCTCTTCGCGATCCCTCGGGTACTTCTGTACCATGATTAATGGCTGATGTAATCATCCTCCATTCACCAGCCGAGACATGGACTTTCTCTTTTTCCTTTTTGTTGTGATTTTTCACTTTGTCGACTTGCCTGTCGACCCTTTTACTCTCTTCGCTGTTGTTTCCTTCCTCTGCTTCAGTGATAATAACACATAACTGATGTACTTTGGAGATGCCGCTGCTTCCTACGGCGAAGTCCCTTGCGTTGTTGTGCATCTGACACGCTTTTTCTTCTGAGTCGAATTTTTCCTGACTTTCGTCGCTTTCTGCGATTAATGCTTTTTCTAAGCTGACCGGCGAGTTTATCTCGCTGGAAGAGCCTTCTGATGATTCCAATGCTTCCTTTGTTTCAGGCTTGCTTGCCGACGGATCTGGCTTTGTCGACTCCGAGAGGCGGGATGAACCCGATGGCCCAATGAGGATGCTCATACTTCCAATTGTCAGTTCTACCTCTTGACTTCGGTCGACTTTTGGACTGTTGTTGGCTAAAAGCGAAAAAGCCGTCGAATTCATGGTTCCAACGCCCAAAGTCCCCACGGTCGGCGCCAATTGACGAGGGTTAACTCAACAAATGTCCTAGATGAAGGACTTAGGATCGGGGAGATAGGGCGTCGGATGAACTCGAAGGTAAAGTTTAGTCGAAATAGGTGTATATCGAAAGTAAACTTGGGTGTTCAACCTGGCTTACTTTCAATCTACCCCACCCCGTCCCCTCCTGGCCCCTATATATAGGTGGCCAGGTCTCGAGGATCGGGTCGGGTTCGATACAGATTACAAATATCGACATACGGTAATAACTCGTATTCGACTATCATTACAGTTGGGCCTAGCTTAACGGGCCTCAGGGGTACTCAACTAACGGTCTCTAGTAATTATACCCTTGTCACCCACACTCCGAAAAATTTTAGCACTCTTTTGAGAAAAAGTTTTGGCAGTTTTAGGCTTTTTAACACAAGGAGTGGGAGTTTTCTCTACACCAATCAAAGTAAGAGGATTGCTAGAATTATGAGCAACATCATTAGAGGTAGTAATGGTACATACCTTCATTTCTCTAGCCATCTCATCTTCTTTTTCCCACCTGGCATGCAATTCCGCTAACAATCTAATATTTTCATCAATTCCAACTTGAATAGCATTAGCGGTAGCAAAAACATTGTTCTCTTTCACATCATTAGGCAACACTTTTAATTTTAGAAGTTCAACATCATGAGCAAGGCTATCAACTTTAGAAGCAAGAATATTAATTTTGCCTAACTTTTCCTCAGCAGACTTGTTAAAAGTAGTTTGCTTACCGATGAAGTCCTTGAGCATTACCTCAAGCTCGGAGGGCGCGGCCCTAGTGTTGTTGTAGGATTTACCATAAGAGTTACCATAACCATTACCATTGGTAGAAGGATACGGCCTATAATTGTTACTAGCAAAATTGTTCATATAAGCATTGTTGTTAAAATTATTATTTCTAATGAAATTCACATCAACATGCTCTTCTTGAGCAACCAGAGAGGCCAAAGGAACATTATTAGGATCAACATGAGTCCTATCATTAGCAAGCATAGCCATAATGGTATCAATCTTATCATTCAAGGAAGAGGTTTCCTCAACAGAATTTACCTTCTTACCTTGTGGAGCTCTCTCGGTGTGCCATTCGGAATAATTTACCATCATGTTATTAAGTAGCTTTGTTGCGGCGCCCAAGGTGAGGGACATAAAAGTGCCTCCAGCAGCTGAATCAAGTAGGTTCCTTGAAGAAAAATTCAGTCCTATATAAAAAGTTTGGATAATCATCCAAGTAGTCAGTCCATGAGTGGGGCAATTCTTTATCATAGATTTCATTCTTTCCTAATCTTGAGCAACATGTTCATTATCAAACTGAGTAAACTTCATAATATTGCTACGCAGAGATATAATCTTAGCAGGAGGATAGTATCTACCAATAAAAGTATCCTTGCACTTATCCCATGAATCAATACTATTCTTAGTCAAAGACAGCAACCAATCTTTAGCTTTTCCTCTCAAAGAAAAAGGAAACAACTTGACCTTAATAATATCACTATCAACATCCTTATATTTCAGCATCTCACATAGCTCAACAAAATTGTTGAGATGAGCTGCAGCATCTTCAGTACTAGCACCAGAAAATTGCTCTTTCATAACAAGGTTCAACAAAGCAGGCTTAATCTCATAAAAGTTTGCAGCAGTAGCAGGTGGTGCAATAGGAGTATAGATAAAATCACTATTGTTTGTGCTAGTAAAGTCACACAACTTGGTGTTTTCAGGATTGGCCATTTCAGCAAAACGAAAGTAAACAAGTAAAAACAACTACCAAGGATTCTATTTTTTTTGGGTTTTTGATAAAAAGCAATGCAGGTAAAATAAATAAAGTAAAGCAAAACAATAAAACAAAGTAAAGGATGTGCGTGCGAAAACTCCCCTCGCAGAAGTCTTCTACTTCCTCCCCGGCAACGGCGCCAGAAAAGACTTGCTGGCGTGTAGTTGACGTGGGAGCTTCTTCTTCTTCTTTGTTCCCCGGCAACGGCGCCAGAAAAGAGCTTGATTGCTGGGATGATGGCGCCAGAAAAGAGATGGTGCCTAGTTGAATGTCCAGCCCGTTGGGAACCCCAAGAGGAAGGTGTGATAAATACAGCAGCAAGATTATCCCTCAGTTAAGAAACCAAGGTTTATCGTTCTTGGAGAGGAGAGACAAACGACTGAAGGTGATGCTTGCTAGCTTGCGACAGCTTCAGACAATTTATATATGGCGCCTCGCCCAAGCTTTGCTTGCTAGCTGCAACGCGGAACCTGCACACACACAACCAAGTACTTTGCTCCCAACTTACGATGAGGTTGTCAATCTCACCGGTTTGCTTGAAACAAAGGTTATGAGTGTATCGAGTGGAAAACAGTAAAAGTATGCGAGTAAAGTAAACAATGCGAGTAAAGTAAACAGGTGATAGCAATATGATGGAAATAGGACCGGGGTCCACAGTTCACTAGTGGTGTCTCTCCATAAGATAAATAACATATGCTGGGTAAACAAATTACAGTTGGGCAATTGATAGAATAAAGATAAACGTGATATGTCAAGAAAACCACTATGACATTTACTCTGGGCATTACAACAAAATACATAGACCGCCATCCAACTGCATTTAAGAACAACTGAAACCAACAATATGAATCAATCAATGAACTTTGGGACAATGCATATCACACTAAGAATGACAACTATGCTCTCTTAACGGTGCATAAAGAAAGAAGGTGGTGACTCAACATAAAAGTAAAAGAAAGGCCCTTCGCAGAGGGAAGCAGTGATTGCAAGTTTTATAACCTTCAAAAATTATGATACTTACCGGCTTTGAGCTCTCATTGCCCCCATCATAAGCATCTTGAATGGTTAAAGTTAATGCGAGAACAATTATGATGCATATGCTTGACAAATCATAAGTTGAAAACCTCGTGCCCCATGAATACGAGTACCCAAACCTCATGCTACTTTACTTAGAGTCCCAAGCAAGGCTCTTGTCATTGTAAGTATATGCATATCATTGAGAACCGCCAATGGGGTACCTCCGTGCCCGATGACATGGAACAAGCCCACACCAAAATGACAGGACAAGCAGACAATGAACACCTCGACATCTCTTTTATTTGCTATATTGTTTAGCTTTTTATTGTGAGATGCGTCGTCGAATGTTCACCATGGGTATGCTGCAAATTTCCACCATGAATTATGCATGGCTTAGATTGGCGGCCCGGCGTTTCCCTAACACATATACAAACTCCATGATCCCCACAAGATTCCCAATTCATTTCACACCGCGGGCATCCATAAACAAAAGATCACGATATCAACTCAAATAAGAAGTGCAATGTTGAAAGCTTGCCCCATGACAGCATGGATGGGCTAGAATCTAACTTACAACTTGCAAGCATAACAACTCAACATAAGAGACCACAATGTCAAATTTTTAAGAACAGGAAAAAGTAAAGTGTGCCTTCCGGTTCGTGAGAGCTTTACTAACCGAGTTTCGCATAACACTGGTAAGAGTTTAATTTGAAGAGAAAATAAAAGCAAGTCAAATTTACTTGGAATAGCAAATTGCTAGTAGGTATGTATGGTGGACACTTTGGAAAACTTTGGCTTTTAGGAGTTGGATGCACGAGTAGAGCTCATACTCAGTACAAGGCGAGGGCTAGCAAAAGACTGGGAGCGACCAACTAAGAGAGCAATAATGGCCATAATCATGCAAAGCGACAAAGCGACATTAAAAGAAGCATAAGATGGCATCAAAAGTCAAAAACTAAATGATCATGAAGGCTATTGGCGACTTTGTAAGAGTCTAACATGTGTGAGCATGCGCCAAGTCAACCCAAATAAAGCATCAAGGAGAAAACCAAAATAATGCTTCCATACAATAAAAACAACGCATGATTTTTTCAAAGGCTCATTAAGCAATCTCAGTTATTTGAGACAAGTCATGCTACAGCAAAACCACTAAGCATACTATCAAAAAGACATCAAGCATGACATGAAAAAGCCTAAGCCGCAGTCTACACAAGCTCCTTCTTGTACCACTATTTTGCACAAAGCTTTTTCTCTTTTCCAACACCATTTGAAATTTTTAAAAACACCTCTTTTGGTGAAAACCAATAAAGATCAGAGGAAAAAATACACCTTGATGAAAAGATATGACAAGATCTGAACGCAAATCAAGGCGAAAACGAAAACCAAAAGCAGTAGGAGAAAAAGTAGAACACTCGATTTTAAACTAGAGCGTTCTTTGCAAATGAAAACAAGCAACTTCTCCAAAGGAAATTTGTTGGGGTCCAACCATTTATTGCAGAAAACAAACAAACTAAACCAACTAAGAAAACTAAAACAACTGACGCTCCAAGAAAAACACATAGTGCATGAAGCAATAAAAATATAGTGTTTTGAAAGGTGACCTGATTTTTGCCGATGAAGAAGGGGTGCCTCGGGGGCATCCCCAAGCTTTGACGCTTGTACTTCTTGGATATTTCTTGGGGTGATGCATGGGCATCCCCAAGCTTGAGCTTTTATCCATTCTTCAACTCATCTCATCATTCTCCAATCCCTACACTTGAAAACTTCCTTCATACAAAACTAAACACAATTCTATTAGCAACATTAGTGCAAGCATAAAATATATTCAACCCTCTATTTGCTTCAGGTTTCAACTCAAAACCACCACATATATAGCAAATACTACTGTAGCAACTCCCCAAAAAGTTCCATGATCAAAAGAACTCAAAAGAAAGCGATAAAGTGGCAAACACAAATATTGGCAGAAATCTGTCAAAACTGAACAGCTGACAAAGGTCGAATTTTTGAGGGATTTTCTGTTGCTCAAACCAAAAAGTGTTCAACTAAGAAAAGTTTGGATATAACCTGGGGCATATGCACAAGAAATCGCAGGTCCAAAAGATAAACAGAGAATTTTCACGAATTTTTACGGTGCAGCACCGAAAACAGTTTCAGGACAGCAACATCCCCAAATCTTTACCTCACTCAAATTAGAGGCTTCTCTTGGCACAAAAACGAAATAAACAAGATAAGGAGCGGTCATTACAGTAGTAATGACTTCCAAGACTCAAATAAAATAAAAAGTACTGAAAGAAAACATTGGGTTATCTCCCAAGAGTGCTTTTCTTTAACGCCTTTGAGCTAGGCGCAGAAAATTGCGAATCAAGTAATAATGAAAGGGGGATCAGGATCCACAATAGGGATAAAGGAACGAATACTATCCAATTGAGGTTTTGCATATCCCTTGAAATCACGCTTTGGTACACTATTTTCATCAAAAAGATTTTCAGGACAAATCCAACTAGTATTAGCTACCAAGGCATTATGAATTCCTACAAGCTTACAAAGTATTGGCAATTTAGATTCTTCATTGGGTGTACCAACAATTTTAACAGGTGAGCCAAGCTTATTAAACTTCTTAAAAACTTTCCTAGCCTCGATTGCAACATCTCTAAATTCTGTGTGCAAAGTTTCTAAGATAAAAGCTTTCTTCTCGGGATCCTCAATTTCATGAAGTTTAAGGAACATGTATTGCATAAAAGGATTAAGACTAGCAAACCTAGCTTCTAACATGTGAACTAAATGAACAGAAGCAACTTCATAGCTAGGAGCTAACTCAACCAAAGACTTTTCCTCAACTTCCTTATGCATACTAATGTGATTAAAGAACTCCTCAATGTTACTTTTGCCAATAATCGAACCACTACCTACTGAGAGGTCCTCCAGAACAAACTTAGGGATCAACATGATAAACTAAAGTAAAGTAAAAACAACTACCAAGGATTCTAATTTTTTTGGGTTTTTGATATAAAAAGCAATGCGGGTAAAATAAAATAAAGTAAAGCAAAACAAATAACAAAGTAAAGAATGTGTGTGCGAAGAACTCCCCTCGCAGAAGTCTTCTCTTCCTCCCCGGCAACGGCGCCAGAAAAGAAGCTGCTACTCGGTGATGATGCCAGAAAAGAGCTGTGGCGTGTAGTTGACGTGGGAGCAGTAAGTCCTTGTGCGTGGTGATGACCAGCCCGTTGGGAACCCCAAGAGGAAGGTATGATGAGTGTAGCGGCAAGTTTTCCCTCAGTTAAGAAACCAAGGTTTATCGAACAGGAGAGGAGAGACAATGACGACTGAAGGTGTTGTGGAACCTGCACACACACAAACAAATACTTTGTTCCCAACTTGCGATGAGGTTGTCAATCTCACCGGTTTGCTTGAAACAAAGGTTATGAGCGTATCGAGTGGAAAACAGTAGAGTATGCTAGTAAAGTAAACAGTACGAGAAAAGTAAACAGGTGATTGCAATATGATGTAAATAGGACCGGGGTCCACAGTTCACTAGTGGTGTCTCTCCATAGATAAAATAGCACATGCTGGGTAAACAAATTACAGTTGGGCAATTGATAGAATAAAGATAACGTGATATGTCAAGAAGATCACTATGAGATTTACTCTGGGCATTACAACAAAATACATAGACCGCCATCCAACTGCATCTATGACTAATAATCCACCCCCGGGGATATCAATCCGAACACCCTAGAAGTATTAAGTTGCGAACAACAGATAATTGCATTAAGCAAAGTGTGTAATGTAAACAAAGCATATGCCCTTGAGCATATGAATGTTGTTTTCTCCCTAGTAGCAACAGCACATCTACCACCTTAGAGGTTTCTGTCACTCCCCCAGGTGAAATAGAGACATGAACCCACTATCGAGCATAAATACCCCCTCTTGGAGTCACTAGCAACTACTTGGCCAAGATAGCTAGTAACAACGGAGAGCATGCAAGATCATAAACAACATAGAGATAACAAAAGATATAATTTAGTACAGCAACTTAATCATAAACACCAATATTCATCGGATCCCAACAAACCAAACATGTAGAATTACATAACGGTGATCTCAATCATGTATGGCAGCTCATGAGATCTAAACATGAAGCACATAGTGGAGAAGACAACCATCTAGCTACTGCTATGGACCCATAGTCCAAGGTAGACTACTCACTCATCGCTCCGGAGGCAAGCATGGCGATGAAGAAGACCTCCGGTGGCGATTCCCCTCTCCGGCAGGGTGCCGGGAAGAGCTTCTGGACCCTCCCGATCTTCGGGTCGATGGCGGCGGCGTATCGCGATGTGTTCTGGAAATCTGATCGGGCACTTAGGTTTTTCCCGTCGGGCGGTATTTATAGGCGAAGGGGCGTCGTCAGAAGAGGGGCCAGGTGGCCTCACAAGGCGGTGGCGCGGGCCAGGGGCTGGCCGCGCCACCCCTGTGTGTGGGCCCCTGGTCCCTCACCTCCTACTCTCCTTCGGATCTCTGGAAGCTTCCGGGTAAAATAAGACTTCAGGAACTTGTTTCGTCCAATTCCGAGAATATTTCCTGTGTATCACTTCTGAAACACAAAAACAGCAGAAAACAGGAAACTGGCACTGTGGCACTTCGTTAATAGGTTAGTTCCGGAAAATGCATAAAAATGCCACTAAGTGTAACGAAACAATAGGCAAATGGTGTAAAACAAGCATGGAGCATAAAAAATTATAGATATGTTTGAGACGTATCAAGCATCCCCAAGCTTAACTCCTGCTCGTCCTCGAGTAGGTAAGTGATAACAAAAGAATAATTTTTGAGGTGACATGCACCTACACAATCTTGATCATATATGTAAGCATTGGTGAGCTGGGATCATAGAACTTAAAACATGGGCATGAAGATATAATCATGACAATAAGAACTTAGCAACCATGTTGTAAACATGCAAATGAACACAAACAAAAGATCATGATAATGAAATAATGAAAGTCAAACGTGTGTTCAAATCATAAGGAAAAACATACAAAAGGTTTTCAGCTTGTCCTTCAAAGAGAGCAAAACATAAATGCATAGGACACCTCAAAGGTTAAGAGGGCGACTAGATACAAATAATTTAAGAACAACTGAAACCAACAATATGAATCAATCAATGAACTTTGGGACAATGCATATCACACTAAGAATGACAACTATGCTCTCTTAACGGTGCATAAAGAAAGAAGGTGGTGACTCAACATAAAAGTAAAAGAAAGGCCCTTCGCAGAGGGAAGCAGTGATTGCAAGTTTTATAACCTTCAAAAATTATGATACTTACCGGCTTTGAGCTCTCATTGCCCCCATCATAAGCATCTTGAATGGTTAAAGTTAATGCGAGAACAATTATGATGCATATGCTTGACAAATCATAAGTTGAAAACCTCGTGCCCCATGAATACGAGTACCCAAACCTCATGCTACTTTACTTAGAGTCCCAAGCAAGGCTCTTGTCATTGTAAGTATATGCATATCATTGAGAACCGCCAATGGGGTACCTCCGTGCCCGATGACATGGAACAAGCCCACACCAAAATGACAGGACAAGCAGACAATGAACACCTCGACATCTCTTTTATTTGCTATATTGTTTAGCTTTTTATTGTGAGATGCGTCGTCGAATGTTCACCATGGGTATGCTGCAAATTTCCACCATGAATTATGCATGGCTTAGATTGGCGGCCCGGCGTTTCCCTAACACATATACAAACTCCATGATCCCCACAAGATTCCCAATTCATTTCACACCGCGGGCATCCATAAACAAAAGATCACGATATCAACTCAAATAAGAAGTGCAATGTTGAAAGCTTGCCCCATGACAGCATGGATGGGCTAGAATCTAACTTACAACTTGCAAGCATAACAACTCAACATAAGAGACCACAATGTCAAATTTTTAAGAACAGGAAAAAGTAAAGTGTGCCTTCCGGTTCGTGAGAGCTTTACTAACCGAGTTTCGCATAACACTGGTAAGAGTTTAATTTGAAGAGAAAATAAAAGCAAGTCAAATTTACTTGGAATAGCAAATTGCTAGTAGGTATGTATGGTGGACACTTTGGAAAACTTTGGCTTTTAGGAGTTGGATGCACGAGTAGAGCTCATACTCAGTACAAGGCGAGGGCTAGCAAAAGACTGGGAGCGACCAACTAAGAGAGCAATAATGGCCATAATCATGCAAAGCGACAAAGCGACATTAAAAGAAGCATAAGATGGCATCAAAAGTCAAAAACTAAATGATCATGAAGGCTATTGACGACTTTGTAAGAGTCTAACATGTGTGAGCATGCGCAAAGTCAACCCAAATAAAGCATCAAGGAGAAAACCAAAATAATGCTTCCATACAATAAAAACAACGCATGATTTTTTCAAAGGCTCATTAAGCAATCTCAGTTATTTGAGACAAGTCATGCTACAGCAAAACCACTAAGCATACTATCAAAAAGACATCAAGCATGACATGAAAAAGCCTAAGCCGCAGTCTACACAAGCTCCTTCTTGTACCACTATTTTGCACAAAGCTTTTTCTCTTTTCCAACACCATTTGAAATTTTTAAAAACACCTCTTTTGGTGAAAACCAATAAAGATCAGAGGAAAAAATACACCTTGATGAAAAGATATGACAAGATCTGAACGCAAATCAAGGCGAAAACGAAAACCAAAAGCAGTAGGAGAAAAAGTAGAACACTCGATTTTAAACTAGAGCGTTCTTTGCAAATGAAAACAAGCAACTTCTCCAAAGGAAATTTGTTGGGGTCCAACCATTTATTGCAGAAAACAAACAAACTAAACCAACTAAGAAAACTAAAACAACTGACGCTCCAAGAAAAACACATAGTGCATGAAGCAATAAAAATATAGTGTTTTGAAAGGTGACCTGATTTTTGCCGATGAAGAAGGGGTGCCTCGGGGGCATCCCCAAGCTTTGACGCTTGTACTTCTTGGATATTTCTTGGGGTGATGCATGGGCATCCCCAAGCTTGAGCTTTTATCCATTCTTCAACTCATCTCATCATTCTCCAATCCCTACACTTGAAAACTTCCTTCATACAAAACTAAACACAATTCTATTAGCAACATTAGTGCAAGCATAAAATATATTCAACCCTCTATTTGCTTCAGGTTTCAACTCAAAACCACCACATATATAGCAAATACTACTGTAGCAACTCCCCAAAAAGTTCCATGATCAAAAGAACTCAAAAGAAAGCGATAAAGTGGCAAACACAAATATTGGCAGAAATCTGTCAAAACTGAACAGCTGACAAAGGTCGAATTTTTGAGGGATTTTTTGTTGCTCAAACCAAAAAGTGTTCAACTAAGAAAAGTTTGGATATAACCTGGGGCATATGCACAAGAAATCGCAGGTCCAAAAGATAAACAGAGAATTTTCACGAATTTTTACGGTGCAGCACCGAAAACAGTTTCAGGACAGCAACATCCCCAAATCTTTACCTCACTCAAATTAGAGGCTTCTCTTGGCACAAAAACGAAATAAACAAGATAAGGAGCGGTCATTACAGTAGTAATGACTTCCAAGACTCAAATAAAATAAAAAGTACTGAAAGAAAACATTGGGTTATCTCCCAAGAGTGCTTTTCTTTAACGCCTTTGAGCTAGGCGCAGAAAATTGCGAATCAAGTAATAATGAAAGGGGGATCAGGATCCACAATAGGGATAAAGGAACGAATACTATCCAATTGAGGTTTTGCATATCCCTTGAAATCACGCTTTGGTACACTATTTTCATCAAAAAGATTTTCAGGACAAATCCAACTAGTATTAGCTACCAAGGCATTATGAATTCCTACAAGCTTACAAAGTATTGGCAATTTAGATTCTTCATTGGGTGTACCAACAATTTTAACAGGTGAGCCAAGCTTATTAAACTTCTTAAAAACTTTCCTAGCCTCGATTGCAACATCTCTAAATTCTGTGTGCAAAGTTTCTAAGATAAAAGCTTTCTTCTCGGGATCCTCAATTTCATGAAGTTTAAGGAACATGTATTGCATAAAAGGATTAAGACTAGCAAACCTAGCTTCTAACATGTGAACTAAATGAACAGAAGCAACTTCATAGCTAGGAGCTAACTCAACCAAAGACTTTTCCTCAACTTCCTTATGCATACTAATGTGATTAAAGAACTCCTCAATGTTACTTTTGCCAATAATCGAACCACTACCTACTGAGAGGTCCTCCAGAACAAACTTAGGGATCAACATGATAAACTAAAGTAAAGTAAAAACAACTACCAAGGATTCTAATTTTTTTGGGTTTTTGATATAAAAAGCAATGCGGGTAAAATAAAATAAAGTAAAGCAAAACAAATAACAAAGTAAAGAATGTGTGTGCGAAGAACTCCCCTCGCAGAAGTCTTCTCTTCCTCCCCGGCAACGGCGCCAGAAAAGAAGCTGCTACTCGGTGATGACGCCAGAAAAGAGCTGTGGCGTGTAGTTGACGTGGGAGCAGTAAGTCCTTGTGCGTGGTGATGACCAGCCCGTTGGGAACCCCAAGAGGAAGGTATGATGAGTGTAGCGGCAAGTTTTCCCTCAGTTAAGAAACCAAGGTTTATCGAACAGGAGAGGAGAGACAATGACGACTGAAGGTGTTGTGGAACCTGCACACACACAAACAAATACTTTGTTCCCAACTTGCGATGAGGTTGTCAATCTCACCGGTTTGCTTGAAACAAAGGTTATGAGCGTATCGAGTGGAAAACAGTAGAGTATGCTAGTAAAGTAAACAGTACGAGAAAAGTAAACAGGTGATTGCAATATGATGTAAATAGGACCGGGGTCCACAGTTCACTAGTGGTGTCTCTCCATAGATAAAATAGCACATGCTGGGTAAACAAATTACAGTTGGGCAATTGATAGAATAAAGATAACGTGATATGTCAAGAAGATCACTATGAGATTTACTCTGGGCATTACAACAAAATACATAGACCGCCATCCAACTGCATCTATGACTAATAATCCACCCCCGGGGATATCAATCCGAACACCCTAGAAGTATTAAGTTGCGAACAACAGATAATTGCATTAAGCAAAGTGTGTAATGTAAACAAAGCATATACCCTTGAGCATATGAATGTTGTTTTCTCCCTAGTAGCAACAGCACATCTACCACCTTAGAGGTTTCTGTCACTCCCCCAGGTGAAATAGAGACATGAACCCACTATCGAGCATAAATACCCCCTCTTGGAGTCACTAGCAACTACTTGGCCAAGATAGCTAGTAACAACGGAGAGCATGCAAGATCATAAACAACATAGAGATAACAAAAGATATAATTTAGTACAGCAACTTAATCATAAACACCAATATTCATCGGATCCCAACAAACCAAACATGTAGAATTACATAACGGTGATCTCAATCATGTATGGCAGCTCATGAGATCTAAACATGAAGCACATAGTGGAGAAGACAACCATCTAGCTACTGCTATGGACCCATAGTCCAAGGTAGACTACTCACTCATCGCTCCGGAGGCAAGCATGGCGATGAAGAAGACCTCCGGTGGCGATTCCCCTCTCCGGCAGGGTGCCGGGAAGAGCTTCTGGACCCTCCCGATCTTCGGGTCGATGGCGGCGGCGTATCGCGATGTGTTCTGGAAATCTGATCGGGCACTTAGGTTTTTCCCGTCGGGGGGTAGTTATAGGCGAAGGGGCGTCGTCAGAAGAGGGGTCAGGTGGCCTCACAAGGCGCTGGCGCGGGCCAGGGGCTGGCTGTGTGGGCCCCTGGTCCCTCACCTCCTACTCTCCTTCGGATCTCTGGAAGCTTCCGGGTAAAATAAGACTTCAGGAACTTGTTTCGTCCAATTCCGAGAATATTTTTCTGTGTATCACTTCTGAAACACAAAAACAGCAGAAAACAGGAAACTGGCACTGTGGCACTTCGTTAATAGGTTAGTTCCGGAAAATGCATAAAAATGCCACTAAGTGTAACGAAACAATAGGCAAATGGTGTAAAACAAGCATGGAGCATCAAAAATTATAGATACGTTTGAGACGTATCAGGCAGCTCATGAGATCTAAACATAAAGCACATGGTGGAGAAGACAACCATCTAGCTACTGCTATGGACCCATGGTCCAAGGTAGACTACTCACTCATCGCTCCGGATGAAAGCATGGCGATGAAGAAGTCCTCCGGTGGCGATTCCCCTCTCCGGCAGGGTGCCGGGAAGAGCTTCTGGACCCTCCCGATCTTTGGGTCGACGGCGGCAGCGGATCACGATGTGTTCTGGAAAAGTGATCGGGTACTTAGGTTTTTTCCGTCGGGGGGTCTTTATAGGCGAAGGGGCGATGTCAGAGGAGGACCCAGGCGCCCTCACGCGGGGCTCGCGCGGCCAGGGGCCTGGCCGCGCCACCCCTGCGTGTAGGGCCCTGGTGGCCCCTCTCCTTCTCTCCTTCGGATCTCTGGAAGCTTCCGGGTAAAATAAGACTTCAGAAACTTGTTTCGTCCAATTCCGAGAATATTTCCTGTGTATCACTCTGAAACACAAAAACAGCAAAAAACAGGGTACTCGCACTGTGGCAACTCGTTAATAGGTTAGTTCCGGAAAATGCATAAAAAGTGTCACGAAGTGTAACGAAACAATAGGCAAATGGTGTAAAAACAAGCATGGAGCATCAAAAATTATAGATACGTTGGAGACGTATCACGCCGCGCCTGCGCCAGGTCCAGCAGCCGCCGCTGCTGCTCCGCCTGCTCCCTCTCCCAGTCCTACCTGGACCAGGCGAGCGCCGCGTCCATCGGCATAAAGTTGTCGACGGGGACGAGGTCGGCGAGGGACTTGGCGATCGCCTCGCGCATCGCCGCTTCCTCGGCGCGCGCGGCCTCCGCGTCGGCGAGGTCGGACGCGGCCTTGGCGTCGTCCTTCCTCGGCTTCCGCTTGCGGTTGCGCGACGGCGACGAGGTGCGCGCCCCCTCGCGGATGACGAGGGCGCCGCTGCTGCGCCTCGGCGGCGCGGACGGCGGCTCCTGCTTCACGGTCCTCCGGGCGCACAGAAGTCGGGCGGCGCCGGGTAGCCCGCCGCGTAGAGCAGGCGACCCTCCCACTAGTGCAGGGAGCGCCGGCCGAACCCATTGTTCGTCGCGCCGTCGTCGGAGCCGTAGTCCGCCATTGCTCGGCAGGTTTTGCTGGAGAGTGGATTGGGGAGAGAAGGGGGTGAATGCGGCCAGCCAACGTGCGGTAGGCCGCGATAAATAGACGGCCGCGCATTAACTCGCCTCGCCGCGTGGCTGCACGTCCGTCGGCGACAAGCTTTTACAGCGTGCGGAAGACGATGCGCGGAAAGACGATGCGATGAGGACGACGACCGCCCTCTCTCGCCGATAAGTCGAGGCCACCAGACGCGCAGGAACTTTCCTCGCAGTTTCGCGCGCATTTCTTTCGTCCGGAGTTCCCGAGCGCGCCCTAAAAGACCGGGGATAGCCTGGGCTCGCCGGATGCATGAAGACCTAAATCCGGACGAAAACGAGGAACCGGGGGCGCGACTAGACCGTTTTTCGCCGTTCGGATAAAAAAAAAACTGTCGAGGGCCTCGCCGGAATCATGGCTGGAGATGCTCTAAGCTTTGGCTCCTGGGCAGGGGATGCGGATTGGGAATATGGCGGTCAGCTGAGAACATTTCAATTACTACATTGTTTTAACAAAAAAAGAAGGTCTGCATGAGCACAAGTGCGAAATGTCACTGCCACAATGGTTGTCGAAGAGCCAGTAGGCAGCAACACCTCCAGTCGCATGAAACGGAAGGCACGCCGCAGTTCGCATGGTTGACGAATCCACCGAAGTTACGGACAAACATATTCGTTTATCGGAATATTCCCTCGCCTTTGGGCAATATTAAATCTGATCATGTACCATAGGACGGATAACTTTCTCCTTGTTCGAATATTCGAGCTAACCCATACATTTTGTTCCTTACCTGTTCTTTAATTATCAGCCACTACTAGGGAGAGGGACGCAAGCGCCGGTGCGTGTGAGCCCGGCTCGGCGAGGTACCATGTTTCGGCTAGTACTCGTATGTGCTATCTTTGCTGTGCCCTGTCACTTGATTGCTGAACCTGAACCGTGAAGTTTTACACGCTACTATTTCTGATTCTGGTATGCTGAAGAACTGAAGAATGAATGAACCGGAGGAAGGTGCTCGGAATCAACAACCTAACCGGTAAAAACTGGTAGTGGATAATCTGAATCAACCAACATTTATATTCAAGAAACTAAAAATGGATGTAATATTCGAATCCGAGCGCTCCATAAATTGGATGTGGTAATATCTGAATCCGGACATCTATAAATGGATGTGGTAAATATCCATATCCGTTTTACAAATACAATTATGGCACTCCATCCGTCTCGTGGATAAGGTTTTTTTAGTCAAGCAAAGTAAAATTTGACCAAACTTTTAGAAAAATTATTATTATACAGATATCATATAAAAATATATTTTACGATGTATCTAACAATATAGAGTTTGTAATGTATATGATAATGATTTATTCAAAAAACTCATTCAAATTTGACATAGTTTGATTTTTAAGAAAAATATAGGCCTTATTTATTAGAACGGAGGTAGTGTTAAATTTTTAAAGCAAATGTGGATATGGAAAACAAATGTATTAGTATATGAATAGAATTACGTTAGCCAATACGGGTAATGCTATTCTAATATGCCACTTACCTAATCTTGAAAAACAAATGGAGTAATGAAATGTAATTTCGTGTGATTGAACTTGAAACCACTGTGTATTACATCAGTACATTTATCGAATGTGAATCTATGCGGCAGATTTTGAGGTTTTCAAATTTTGCATTATTCACTATTATAGATGTCAAAAAAAAATTTGCACAACCTCGATAGAGTATTTCGAGTTGAAAATATGCAGGTTGGTAGAACACAACACTGAATACATCCAGATTTATTTTCAGATTTTTTTAAACTTTTAAAATGTTGTTATATATATATATTTTTTTTCAAAGATCGAGCTACATTTATGATTTCTATCTCTCTATTGTTCTATAGTTCACAAATTATACTGCACGAGTATATATTTTTGTTAGGGTTGCTCAAGGTTGTAAGGGTAAATTGCCCCTAAGTGTGTTTTTGGTAATTAATGATAATCCCTATGGACTAATGTTTTCATTGAGATTTTTATGAAGGAATTGTTCATAGGAATTGCTTGAAGTCCATGTGTTGGATTCAAGGCTTGAATGCCATGAAGATAAAGATATATCTTAAGTATTGGCATCAAGATCATTGAATAGAAGAGATGAATCCAATATGATCAAGAAGAAAAAATAAAGATGTTGTTCTTGTGTAGAACTCAAGTATTCCATGCTCTAGCTTATGTGCTAAGCCAAGGAGTCTCAAGATCTTGAGAGTTTGGTTACATGAGAAGAATTCAAGTTATGGCTCTATGTCGAGGTCACGATGGTCTCATGAGTTGAGCCATGGTTGACCAAGACTTAGAGCATGCAATCAAATGAAGAATTCTTTATGTGGCTCAAGATATTGTGATAGAGCATGAGAAGATTCAAGGTTGACCAAGGCAAAGATCAAAGATTGGATTCTAGATTGGTCAACATATGAAGCATAAGGAATGTGCCACATGGGACCAATCGGTCTTGTGGTATGGTATGGTTTATCAATTATGCTTTGTGAACTAACCCATTACATATGTGTGTTTGTGTTGTCTATGTGGGTTAGGTATTGTGTCATGGATATGCATCACTAGTGAGATTTCATATAGCCCATGAAAGAATGACATCAAGTGGTGGTTGTCATCAAGGTTGAGAAGTGCAAGTTTCAAGATAAGCATCTCGAGAACATCATATGCTTGAATCTTGCCATCCATTTGGTGATAATGGAATTGTGAAGAAATGCCTTAGTGAAGGTATCACATAGTGGTGTATGTGGGAGCATATTGGAAGTCTTCACAAAGCAACAATGATCAAGTGAAGCATTCCGGCTTGACGGAAGCATGAAGCATCATCATCAAGATCAAGCGAGGTGCGCAAGGCAAAGGTTTGTCCTTGCTAGGTTTTCCTTTTACCGGTCTCAAGGTGTTTGTTGGGAGACCGGGTTATAGGATAGATAGCCGCACTATCAAGAGGGGCTTTCGGTTGGGTAACTTGATTACATCGTCTTAGGGAGCTCAATCCTTTGCATACTTTGCATCTTCCTAGTTTGTTGCTTCTTGGTGTTTCTCCATGTGAGGTTCTTGTGCTTGTTGCTAGCTTTCCAATAAGTCCAAGTTCATCAAAAACGGAATCCAAATGTATCTTCTATTGCATTTTCGAGTTGAAGGGTTTTATCGGTTCTTCACTTTGGAAGGTTTCTCACCTCTCCACATTTGGTATTTTTCGTCTTGACATTTCTTGGTGTTTCTCTGCATAAAGTTGTAGTACTTTTTCTAAGCTTTTCAAAAAGTCCAAGTTTGCTAAAAACGGAGTTCAGATGCAAAAGTTATCGCGTTTTTCGTATGAGTGTTTTTGCAGTTTTCCAAATCCGGAGCTGCCCCGGGCTGAGCAGTGCCAATATACTTACTCCGGAGTGTAGTCCGGAGCTACTCCGGGCTCTGCTCCGGAGCGCCCCGAAAACTCTGTAACGGGCAGTTTTCTTGCCCTATAAAAGGGGGCTTCTTCCCCAACGGTTTGGGGTGTGTTCTAGGGTGTTCTTGAGCCTTTCTCTCACCTCCATTGTTGAACCTCTTGAGCTTGCTTCCTCTCCCTTCCCTCCAATGATTCTTGCATATTTTTGAGGGATTTGGAAGAGGAGATCTAGATCTACAACTCCACCAATCAATTCCTCCTCTAAGTGAGGGGAACCCATTGGATCTAGATCTTGGAGTCATTGGTTGACCTCCACCCTAGTTCTTCCTCTCTAACTCCTCCATAGCATTTGTTGCTTTGGTGGGATTTGAGAGAGAAGGATTTGAGCACTTTCCCTTATGTTCTTGCTTTGCATCCTTGCATAGTGTTGAGCTCTCCATTACGATTTGTTCGAGTGAGAGACCGTGAGCTTGTTACTCTTGGAGGGTGACCTCCTAGTTGGCTTGGCGGTTGGTGCCTCGGTGACCTCTTCGTGGAAGGTTGTGAAGAGGCCCAGGATTCCCCTTCGTGGGAGTTGTGAAGTGGTTGTGGAGCTTGCCATCTCCGGAGTGGAGGAAAAGCTAACCATAAGAAGGGGTCCCTAGCTTCGTGGGGGACTCGGAGAAGAAGGTGAGCCTTCGTGGCGTTCGGGGGCCTTCGTGGTTACCCGCATCTCTCCAACGGTGATTAGATTACTTTATGTAAGTGAACATCGGGATACATCTTCGTCTCCGCGTGCCTCGGTTATCTCTATACCTGAGTTTATTTCCTTGTGATAGCCATCGTGCTTGAAGTACTTATATCTTGTTTATCACTTGTGAATTATATCTTGTGCTATCTTGCTTATATCTAGTTGTTGTTATTGCACTTAGTTGAGCCTAGCATATTTAGGTCTTGTGCTTAAAGAAAATAAACGTTAGTTTAATTCCGCATTCCTTCAAGCCAATTCCGTAATTGTTTTTAAAACGCCTATTCACCCCCCTCTAGGCGACATCTCGTCCTTTCAATTGGTATCAGAGCAAGGTCTCTCCTTGTTTAGGCTTCACCGCCTTGAGAGTAAAGATGTCGGCTAGTTATTTAGTGCACAATGACACAATTATTTTTGATGGCACAAATTATATGCTATGGAGAAATCGCATGCTTTCTAATCTTCGGACCTTGTGTCCAAATATAGAGCGATTTCTAGATGTACGTTTTTCTCCTCCGATGGATCTTCAAAATCTATCTATTGAGGATGAGAAAAATTGACATCTTGAAGCTCAAGTATCTAATGAAATTTTATTGTCTGTGAGCTCCATAGTTTATGTTTGCTTGATGGGTTCAAAGTGCAAGACGTCTCATGAGATATGGACCAAGCTAGAAGAGTCATTTGGTGGGTCCATTTCTCTTGAGGTTGAAAGTGAACCAAAGGAGCTCTCTTCACCTTCACATCATGAAGAGCTCCAAATTGCTTCCACATCCGGTCGTGATTATTGTTCAAGTTCTTCCACTTCACCAACATGTGACTTGTCACAAGGTAATGATACGGTGAGTGAAGAAATCATATGTGATGATGGTAGTCTTGTTCTTTGCACCAATGATTCTATTTCTATAAATCCTAATGGTGTAGAGATTTTGGACCTAAACGCTTCTTGCAAAAAATTCTTTACTCATTCTTGTGTTAAAGGTCCTTGCATATCTCCTAAAATTTGCTTGATTAAATTTTGTGATGATATGCTTGTTTCTAGTTGTGACCATACACAAAATGATTCTCTTTCCTCTAGTTGTTGTATGACTAACCATGTAGAGGAAATTAAAGAAAAAATGGGTCACATAATTAAAGAAGAAATCAATAGAAGAACCAAGAAGGTTTCTATAAAGAGAAGGCAATGCTTTGAATGCCACGAGTATGGACATCTCGCAAGAGCTTGTCCTACACTCGAAAATGAAGAATGTGCTTCAATTGATGTTCCCTCATCATCTACCCAAGTTCACATGTGCCTTATGGCAAGCGGCTCAAAGGTAACTCCTACTTTGAATCTCGACACATCTTCTTATGATGAGAGTGATGATGATGATAATGAAGCTTTCTTGCATGAGATGGGAATTGTGTATGCTTCTCTTCGTGGTAATAATGATGCTCGTGGTAAAGTCTAACACTTAATGGAAACCTTGTTTGAACACAAGGAGACCATTAAGGAATTGAACTCCCTCGTTAATGAGGGGAAATGGAGATTCAATCTCCTCAAGCAAGAGCTATCCGAAGAGAAGCATGCTAATTCTTGCCTATCTCAATCTATTAAATCTTATGAGCTTACAAATGCTAAATCTATGAATGATGCTTGTGCTACTAACTCTAGTTCTTGTGAAGCATCTATATTAAAGGAGAATGTTGAGCTAAGGGCTCAACTTGAGTTGCTAACAAGCAATTATAAGAAATTGGAGGAAAGCCATGAAAAGCTCTCGGGCTCTCATGAGGATCTCCTAATCTCTTATAATAGGCTAAAGTTAGCTCATGAGGCAAGTATCTCTAAGAAAACATCTTGTGAGCCTCATTTGGACATTAGTACTACTTTGAACCAAAATGCTATATTATCTTGTGCTAGTCCAAGTAATTTGTCTAGGCATAATATTGCTACATCTTGTGATGAATTACTTGCTATGCCTTGTTGCTCTAACAATGAAGCTTCTACCTCCTCTAGTACTTGTATTACTACTAACCTTGTAGAGGAAATCAAAGAGCTCAAGGCCCAAGTCACTAGTTTGGAGAAAGACTTGGATAAGCGTCATGAAGGAAATCCACACTCGATAATATTTTGAGTGTGCAAAAATCCCCTAATGACAAGAGTGGACTTGGATTCAACTCCAATAATAAGAACAAGTCCAAGAGCAACAAGAAGAAGAAGAAGGGCCAAGACCAAGTGAAGAATTTGGCCAAGATTGTTTGCTTCAAGTGCAAGATTGAAGGGCATCATGTGAGATCTTGCCCATTGAAGAAGAAGCACTTGAGTGAGAAGCAACAAGGGAAGCGGGCACAAGGTCAAGCTCAAGTTCGACCTCAAGTTGAAGATAGGCCACTTCCCAAGAAGAAACAAGATGAAGCTTCCCAAATCAAGAAATCAATGAAGAAGAGAAAGGGAAGCACTTGTTGCTATATTTGTCGTGAGAAGGGGCACTTTGCTTCTTCATGCTTAAGCGGTACCTTATCTAATCCTATCATTGTTGATGATGATTATTCTCTTAGGAAAGATAAGGATGGCAATGTATTTGCCAAGTTTGTTGGAACTCAAAGTGGTGTCAAGAAAAGAACTATTTGGGTTGCCAAGCCTATTGTTACTAACCTCTTAGGACCCAACTTGGTTGGGGACCAACAAGCTAAAACTTGATCAATAGGTGTTTTTGGAGGGCATTGGAGACTTGGCTACCTCATGAAGAATTAAGGGATCTTCATTAATTTTATTTCATCAAGCCAATTCATTGACACTATCATCTTATATCCAATGTGCCTCTTTGCGGTAACTTGTACTTAACCTCTTTACATTGTAAGTTACTTGCTCCTTTGCATGTTTTTGACTTTATACCAAGTATGTGTTTGTATATGTTGTTCCTTATACCTACTTATCTTGTGTATTCAAGTAGGTGTTGGTTGTTTGGCACATCATATACTTGTGTGTTTGCTTCGAGCCTCTAATGCATCTTGATGGTATCTTATTTGGCTCTTATTGAGTGATTAATGGAACATCCCATTTTGAGAGAGTGATTTTCTTTTGGCACCTCACAATCCTATAAATATGTGCACATGAGTAATACCACTTAGTATTGATATTGCAAGATTATCTAGTCACTATGTGGTATGCCATGCTCATGAGAAATTCAAATTCTATATCTCCATTAATTATCTCTAGTTGGATTTTGTTTGGCTTTTGTTGAAAAGAATTTAATATCACATTATGGGGGAGTAATATGCCTTATGCATATCACAAACCTAGGAAATGTGACCATTTGAGGTTTTGCCACTTAGAATTGATATTGTAAGTAATCTTATTTCTAGGTGGCATGTTTGCTCAAACAAGCTTCGTTATTTCTTAAAAGATTTTATTGCTCATTTCTTTGGTCTTGGTTTGAGTAAGAATTCTTGGTGCGGTTTTACTCAAATATATTTCTCTATATCATAAGTAGGAAACCGTTTGCTTCAAGATACTCTAATCATTGCTTTGCATGATTGTTTGTCTATTATTGGAGCTACCAAGAATCCTTTTTCGTGCATGGTTCACAAATTGGATATTTAACCATATGCCTTTTATTGTGAAGTTGATCTTGAATATCTTTGCAATACACCACCAGAAAATAATTCCAATATGAACTTCTTGTCTCTGACAATTGGCTTTTATATATATGTGTGGTAATTTGTCTAGATCATCTTCACCTTGGAATTTGCCTCTTATTGCCCTTATTTCTTTCCAAGAAATTATTTTAACTCCCGTTGTCTTATTTGCCTTCTTGAGGATCTTTTTGCTTGACTTTGTCTCATCTCTTGATCCCCATCAAGTGTGCGTTGTTGTAAGACAAACCTTTTCTTTTCGGTACTTGTGCCATTGTGAAAGGTGTAGAGGGTTTGGTTTATTTGTTGGAACCTTGCTCTTTTGGGAGTTAGTTATCTCATTCCTTCTTCTATGATTTATTTGCTTGAATGAGATAAATCTTTGAGCATGTGTTTTTTTTATTTCTTTCTTGCTCAATGAGTTGTTAGGTTCATTTGTTGAATTTTATGAATAAATCATTTGTTGATTTGTTCCCTTGATATCATTTGGACAAATAATGTGTTTTACCACACCTTTTTTTACCTCCTTGTACTCTTGGTGATTTTGTCTAAGTTGTATCTTCTTTGGTTCTTGAAAGCTAGGTGCATGCATATTCTCTTTTTGCTTATTTTTGTATCTTAGTTGCTTTCTTTGATCCAATATATATGTTATACTCCATCAAATCCTAAATGGCTAAGATGTGCATGAAATTCAAATTTCATCTCTAACTATGCACATATTTATATGGAGTCTATCATATGTATTGTGGTTAGTCTAACCACTTTGGACCCAATAAGTTTGGGGACCAAGATGTACTTGAATGATGTCTTAGGTACATTGGAGATGCAATGGATGCTTGTTCCGTTTATAAGGAAGGTGTTATCACCATATGATTATTGGAGCCAAGCTAGGATGACCGGCAAACTCTTATCTACTACATCACACCGTTGCTATCTCGGTAACAAGTATAACATTCATGCATACTTTTCTAGCATCCCAACTCTTGTAGGTTGGTTCTTGGCATGATAATATCTATTTGCAAATGTTGCGGTTCTTGCAAAGGTCTTATAAAGAAATATCTTTATTTCATATGTGAGCAAGTTGAGATGATTGCATATGATGGGAAGTATATAAAATCATGTTTATGATTCACCAATCCGAAATATGCCATTTTAGCAATTTATTGCATATTAATTCCTCAACGCTCTCTCATGTGCAATATAGATACTGTTGCAAGTTGTATCCTTCTTTATTATGCTTGTTGCCTATCAAAGCATCCCGACTATCTTTTGATCCCTTATTGCTAGTTGTGATGGCTTTGATGATTTTGCGTGGGGAGTTTGTTAATATACCATAATGGAAAATGGAGCCTTGAGCTATATATGCTTTATAGCAAAGCTATTTGGTATATTCTATGACTCTCTCTTGGATATTATGTCTTCCTTAATTTCAACTAACCTCTTGTGTATACATGTTCCTTTGTGGATTGTTCATCATGATTTTTTGTCCACTTAGAAATGTATATGCATAAGAGTGTTAATTTCTTCCCTTGATATACTCGTTCTTTGCCGACCATCTTTCTTATCCATTTTGTTCTTGATGGTGTTGGTAAGAACTTGATTTATGAGTGCTTGTTTATTCTTTATTGCTTCTTCTCGCACTCATATCTCGTGAATCTTTTTGGACTAAATTTAACTTTGATAAGCGTATTGATCCTTTTGTATTCTTTCGTGCTCATGTTTTGTTTTAAATGATATAGAGGGAGTGAGGATTCCATGTTTGTGCATATTGTATTCAAATGCAACAAAAATTCAAATTTATGCATGGACCTTGGGGAGCTTCCTTATTTCATTTAAAGCACCTAGTAGCTCTTATCATCACTTCTTCTTGTGTCCAATTGGTTCTTTGGGTCTCTTGATTGCTTGCTTGCTTCATTCGTTGAAGCTTCCTTCACTATGTCATCTTTTTGCAATCTTTGATCCTCAATATGGTTTGACTTCCTCCAAATATTGTTAATTTGATAAGTGCATATGATTTCACTCATTTTTATGAGAAATGCACATCTTGGGGAGGAACTCATACTATATTGGCCTTCTAAATTCCTTCATCCATTTTGGCAATCGTTGCCAATGGGGGAGAAGTTTAGAGGGTTTAAGGGAAATGGTTTTTATACTTAAGTTTGGTTGTGCTTAAGTGTTTGCCTTTCATGCATCTTTTCTTTGTTAGATGTTTTGCATGGTTGAATATATAGTGTAAACTCCATCAAAGGTTTATCTTGACAATGTATGCAATGAAATTCAAATTCATCACACGTGCATATATTGTGGGGGAGTTTGCTCTATATATTTTGGTTGCACTCACATCAACCATATTTGTTGTAGTTTATGTGAGTACAATTGATTTTGATATGCGGTAGTAGCTTCGTGTTACTTGACCATATCAAATACAACCTCTTGTATGCAATTTATTCTCGGATAAGTTGCATATTAGTTTCTATCATTCATTATATAAACCCTCTTGTTGAGATTGTCATCAATTACCAAAATGGGGGAGATTGTAAGGGTAAATTGCCCCTAAGTGTGTTTTTGGTAATTAATGATAATCCCTATGGACTAATGTTTTCATTGAGATTTTTATGAAGGAATTGTTCATAGGAATTGCTTGAAGTCCATGTGTTGGATTCAAGGCTTGAATGCCATGAAGATAAAGATATATCTTAAGTATTGGCATCAAGATCATTGAATAGAAGAGATGAATCCAATATGATCAAGAAGAAGAAATAAAGATGTTGTTCTTGTGTAGAACTCAAGTATTCCATGCTCTAGCTTATGTGCTAAGCCAAGGAGTCTCAAGATCTTGAGAGTTTGGTTACATGAGAAGAATTCAAGTTATGGCTCTATGTCGAGGTCACGATGGTCTCATGAGTTGAGCCATGGTTGACCAAGACTTAGAGCATGCAATCAAATGAAGAATTCTTTATGTGGCTCAAGATATTGTGATAGAGCATGAGAAGATTCAAGGTTGACCAAGGCAAAGATCAAAGATTGGATTCTAGATTGGTCAACATATGAAGCATAAGGAATGTGCCACATGGGACCAATCGGTCTTGTGGTATGGTATGGTTTATCAATTATGCTTTGTGAACTAACCCATTACATATGTGTGTTTGTGTTGTCTATGTGGGTTAGGTATTGTGTCATGGATATGCATCACTAGTGAGATTTCATATAGCCCATGAAAGAATGACATCAAGTGGTGGTTGTCATCAAGGTTGAGAAGTGCAAGTTTCAAGATAAGCATCTCGAGAACATCATATGCTTGAAGCTTGCCATCCATTTGGTGATAATGGAATTGTGAAGAAATGCCTTAGTGAAGGTATCACATAGTGGTGTATGTGGGAGCATATTGGAAGTCTTCACAAAGCAACAATGATCAAGTGAAGCATTCCGGCTTGACGGAAGCATGAAGCATCATCATCAAGATCAAGCGAGGTGCGCAAGGGAAAGGTTTGTCCTTGCTAGGTTTTCCTTTTACCGGTCTCAAGGTGTTTGTTGGGAGACCGGGTTATAGGATAGATAGCCGCACTATCAAGAGGGGCTTTTGGTTGGGTAACTTGATCACATCGTCTTAGGGAGCTCAATCCTTTGCATACTTTGCATCTTCCTAGTTTGTTGCTTCTTGGTGTTTCTCCATGTGAGGTTCTTGTGCTTGTTGCTAGCTTTCCAACAAGTCCAAGTTCATCGAAAACGGAATCCAAATGTATCTTCTATTGCATTTTCGAGTTGAAGGGTTTTATCGGTTCTTCACTTTGGAAGGTTTCTCACCTCTCCACATTTGGTATTTTTCGTCTTGACATTTCTTGGTGTTTCTCTGCATAAAGTTGTAGTACTTTTTCTAAGCTTTTCAAAAAGTCCAAGTTTGCTAAAAACGGAGTTCGGATGCAAAAGTTATCGCGTTTTTCGTATGAGTGTTTTTGCAGTTTTCCAAATCCGGAGCTGCTCTGGGCTGAGCAGTGCCAATATACTTACTCCGGAGTGTAGTCCGGAGCTACTCCGGGCTCTGCTCCAGAGCGCCCCGAAAACTCTGTAACGGGCAGTTTTCTTGCCCTATAAAAGGGGGCTTCTTCCCCAACGGTTTGGGGTGTGTTCTAGGGTGTTCTTGAGCCTTTCTCTCACCTCCATTGTTGAACCTCTTGAGCTTGCTTCCTCTCCCTTCCCTCCAATGATTCTTGCATATTTTTGAGGGATTTGGAAGAGGAGATCTAGATCTACAACTCCACCAATCAATTCCTCCTCTAAGTGAGGGGAACCCATTGGATCTAGATCTTGGAGTCATTGGTTGACCTCCACCCTTGTTCTTCCTCTCTAACTCCTCCATAGCATTTGTTGCTTTGGTGGGATTTGAGAGAGAAGGATTTGAGCACTTTCCCTTATGTTCTTGCTTTGCATCCTTGCATAGTGTTGAGCTCTCCATTACGATTTGTTCGAGTGAGAGACCGTGAGCTTGTTACTCTTGGAGGGTGACCTCCTAGTTGGCTTGGCGGTTGGTGCCTCGGTGACCTCTTCGTGGAAGGTTGTGAAGAGGCACGGGATTCCCCTTCGTGGGAGTTGTGAAGTGGTTGTGGAGCTTGCCATCTCCGGAGTGGAGGAAAAGCTAACCATAAGAAGGGGTCCCTAGCTTCGTGGGGGACTCGGAGAAGAAGGTGAGCCTTCGTGGCGTTCGGGGGCCTTCGTGGTTACCCGCATCTCTCCAACGGTGATTAGCTTACTTTATGTAAGTGAACATCGGGATACATCTTCGTCTCCGCGTGCTTCGGTTATCTCTATACCTGAGTTTATTTCCTTGTGATAGCCATCGTGCTTGAAGTACTTATATCTTGTTTATCACTTGTGAATTATATCTTGTGCTATCTTGCTTATATCTAGTTGTTGTTATTGCACTTAGTTGAGCCTAGCATATTTAGGTCTTGTGCTTGAAGAAAATAAACGTTAGTTTAATTCCGCATTCCTTCAAGCCAATTCCGTAATTGTTTTTAAAACGCCTATTCACCCCCCTCTAGGCGACATCTCGTCCTTTCAAAGGTCTCAGCCTACTGAACCATAGAATAGCCATCCACCCCACACGGCCAGCGTGCTCCCGCGCACCTCGCCGCCCCTTCCTGCCCCAAGCTCCGCCAGTCCGATGCCACCCATGTCATCCCTCTAACTTCGGCGAGTGGTCGCATCTTCTTCGGGCACCGGCATCCCCCCTTCCCAACCCCCAACCCCCAACCCTAAGACTTTTTTGCTTCCTCCACCATCCCCATCACGGCCAGCCGCCGCCGTTGGTGGCTCCGAGGCGCATCCTCGCCAGGAAGCTAGAGGAAAGAAGTAAGAGAAGGTAGGAAAGAGGATAAGGTTTTACACGAATCTTGATGCACCCGATCAACGGGTGAAAATCTTACTGAGCAAAACCTTTGTTATATTCGTATCCATTATAAATTGAGAAATATTTGATCCACATATTCAATTCGAAATATAAAACAGACGTGGAAAGAGCACTATCCAACCTGTTTCCACCTGAGAGCATCTCCAGCCATCCCCCGACTCGGCCCCCGGCAGTCGTTTTTTTCATCCGGACGGCGGTATTCGGCCCAACCACGCCCCCGGTTCCTCGTTTTCGCCCGGATTTGGGCTTTCATCCATCCGGTGAGCCCAGACCATCCCCGGCTTTCCGAGGCGCGCTCGGGGACTCCAGACGAAACAAAAACGCGCGAGATGGCAGGAAGACACCGCCAACGAGCCTGTTGTAGTCTAGTTTCTGTTTCGATCGCCGGATTGTGGCTGATCCGATCGCCGAACTTGTGGGGACGATGCTTTTGTGTAGCGGGAAGACGCTATTTTGAAACTATATCCGCGCTTATGGTCGAACGCCGGGTGCCGACTACAAAAACGATGCCACCCACACCCGTTTCACATCCAATCCGAACGAAAATATCACCGAATTTCGGCCCGGGGGCCTCAAACGGCCAGAGATGCTGTGACCGGGGATAATTGAAGTGATGCTCCGGATCGAGTCCCCCCGGCAGTTATTATCATCCGAGGAGAGGTGCCTGCCAGTGCCAGTCAACGGCCTTATCTCAAATTCCCAGTGCTGTGCAGTTCAGCGAACGCGTACACGAACGTAGGTTCATGAACTGGCAACAACCGGAAAAAGAGGGGAGGATCAGGCACATGACGCTGATATACTCCCAAGTAGCAGTAGCAGAGTTCAAGGCTTTGAGGTGGTTTAGGCCAGTAAGCAAACGGTTTGGGAAGGATGATGATGGTCAATGGTATGGGTAGTAGGCCAACGTGACGAGCACCAGATGGAAGATTAGGAGAAGCTCGAGAAGGATTAAGAAAATCGTCACCATTTGGCAGCGGTAACGTGTACGACTACGACAAGTCAGCTGTTCCATTTCCTCCCCAAATCACACCTCCCCATTTGCAAATTCGGCAAGCAGGAGAAAGCTGCTCACTCTCTCGAATCCATTTCAAACCCACCATCACAATCACCTCGCTCGGATCAACACCAAACCAGCGCCGGATAATTCCAAGACAAACGCCAGAGAAGAGAAAACTCGCGCAAAACCCTAGCTCACCACCATGGCGGCCAACTCCTCCTCCACCCCGTCGGCGGGCGGCGAGATGCCGTCCCCGGCGGTGCCGCCGGTGCGGCTCGCGGCGGCGCAGGCGGCCGCGATCCAGCCCTCCTCCCCGCGCTACTTCTTCTCCTCGCTCGCCGGCGCCGGCAGCGCCTCCTCCCAGCGCCGCATCGGCATCGCCGTCGACCTCTCCGACGAGTCCGCCTACGCCGTGCGCTGGGCCGTGCAGAACTACCTCCGCCCGGGCGACGCCGTCGTGCTCCTCCACGTGCGCCCCACCTCCGTCCTCTACGGCGCCGACTGGGGCTCCATCCCCGTCTCCGTCGCCGACGACGCCGACGCCGACGACGCCCCCGCCGAACCGGCCTCCGCGGAGGAGCTGCAGAAGAAGCGGGAGGAGGACTTCGACGCCTTCACCTCCACCAAGTCCGAGGACCTGGCGCAGCCGCTCGTCGCCGCGCAGATCCCCTTCAAGATCCACGTCGTCAAGGACCACGACATGAAGGAGCGCCTCTGCCTCGAGGCCGAGCGACTCGGCCTTTGCGCCATGATCATGGGGAGCCGCGGGTTTGGCGCATCGCGCAAGGGCGGGAAGGGGAGGCTCGGGAGTGTCAGCGACTACTGCGTGCATCACTGTGTCTGCCCGGTTGTGGTCGTTCGCTACCCGGATGATCCTGCAGGCGTCGCCGGGGAATCACTGTCAGCAGCACCAGCAGATGACCTGCATACCGTGCCTGAGGATGAGCCCGTGTATCACGATGCCCCTGACGCCCACAAAGGTCTGCCCCTATTGCTTCGCTGAATTCTCACAGTTCTATGCTGACTGATTGACTAGTTCTCCATGGTGTGTTCGATGAAGTTGATTTGCTACAGAAATATACTCTGCATAGAACATACTAGCTATAGTAACAACGGGCTTTAATTAGTAATTAATCATTAAGATATTTCATTCACTCAGTGAGTAGAACTGCTATCTTTCATGGAAAGTTGCAATGGTGATGGCAAGCTCAATGTTCCTAGTCTTGTTGACTCAGGTTTGGTCATGTTTTGGCTAGCAACTGTAGTGTGTGCTGAATCAATTAACTTGCATAACTGCTGTTAGCTGTCGTATGAAACTCTGAAATGGTAATATTGCCGATATTCTCTTAGAACTAAATGTTTCCCAGTGCTCTTAGTGTTGCGGATGAAAAATAAACTTTATGGAGTTTTGAGAAGGACACAAAGGTATATAAAAATGTGAATAAAATTTCTCGGTTGTCAGAAGAACAAATAGGGGTGAATCAAATTCCTGTGCCGGCTGCCGCGGCACACTTCAGCCATATTTATTGATGCTTTCTATAGTTTTTCTTACTTCCTCCCGATCAAAATCTGTTTTGTTTTATAATCTCGGTTTGTAAGCATTTTTTTGTTGGAATGTCAATGTCTGAAAGATTTGCCAACATCAAATTGATAATATATTGCTAGATACCAGATACTTGTCAAATACTTATGTAATATATAATATTAAAAACATTTTAAAAAAGAAATCAATGGTCGAAATGCCACATGTGAGACTGTGTCATTGTCCTGAACGCTATGGCACAGATTACTACATTTCCTTTTTTTAGGCTTGTGCAAGCAAGTGTACAGGGGGTTATTTTCTTTACATTTTACACAGTGAAAGAACGTTAGGGTAATGCGGAACTTTTGCTCAATTGTCGTTTATAGTTGTCTAGGGTTAGCACATGAGGTAAATGGCCATTAAGTAAAACAAGGATGTAATTAAAAGAAGTTATAACTCCAATAGTTATATTATAGTTAGTATATATTAATATGTGAGACTTTCCTTTTATGTGTCATTTTGTCCGCTTCTCATATATTTCTATGGCATTGCTCAATTTGAAACATATGAATGTATGATTAATTCAGTTTCGACTTTTCGTAGTATCTCTTATACAACCGGAACAATTTTGATACGTGGTTAATCGGCGCCATTGAAAAGGGAGTGATTTTGTGTATATGTTATTAGTTGCATTTCTTTTTGTCTCTGATTTAAATGGGAGTTTCTATCCTCTCTAAGAAGATGTCCAGATTTCTTTTATATATGTAAAGCAAGATAACATTATTCTAAAGTTCCCTAGCAGTGCTAAATTTAAAGTATATATGCTATATTTTACCCAAATTTAGCTTAATACGAAGGATAATTTTTCATCTAGGGACATCGATAGCTTCCTATATTTGTTTTGATGTGGTTGAAAGTTGCACGAGGATACCTTTCAATTTATGCAGAATTTTTTGTAAATTGATATCTCTTTTGAAAGGTTTAATCGGCCTCACTTTAAAAAATATTGTGAGCTTATCACCTGCATGAATGCATTTTTCCTATAAGTTTGTTCCTATTCGGAAGGTTTCTTTTAGGGCCATAACTTATGCTGTTCACATTCAGAACTATTTTCCCTGTGTAAATATCTCTAGACTTTCTCCTGCTCCACTTGTTTCAAGTTCTGATGCAATGTTTAGTTGACCTATTTATTTCTTAGTACTCCACCCATTTGAAAGTATAATATGAATCGATGGATTAAGAAGTTTATGAAGTCCAGAGAAGGACAATGGAAAATGACCCTGCTATTGCTATCTTTGCTTAGATACCTAGGAGTCAGGAGAATAAATAGCCAGTGATATTGGTACTTGTAAATGCAATAGAGAAGATGTAATGAATAAAGGCAAAGAAGGTTCATCAACAAATGCAAATGCATGCTTATTTATTGTGAAGCAAGATATATAATCTATGAACCTTCATAAAATGAAATGGAGGAAGCTGCAGGGAGCATTAGTGCAGCTCCCTCTCCTTTTCTCTTATGTCACAAAGGGATATAGGATCATCCGTTTTTTTATTGTCCTTTGGGCATCTGTTACTTTCCCCTTGCTTCATTGCATATCAGTTTTCTCTAACTACTGTTCTCAGTTTTTTGGCTTCACACACTTCATCGTTTGAAGATTATGGAATGGAACATTACCTCATTTCTAGGGGGCCTCATGGTTAGCCAGGTTCCAATGTGTTATCTGTAGGTTCAGGCTTTATACATATGTTGGTTTTCAATATATTTGGTTGTTGGAATATATGTCATGGTACCAGGGGTCTGTTTAGTTCAAGACCACACTATATGGCCATTAGAGTTTCCAACAGGTACCAAAAAGTTCACCTATCATTATGGGCTAGCAAGCGGAACAACGTCTGCTATTTGCAGGCTGTGTAGCATCTAGCATGCCACAATCGGTGTATGCTAGTGTAGTAAATCAACATCAAAAGTTCTAGGATGTGCCAAGTACTAAGTTAACTAGAACTTGCCTAAGGGCTTCAGAAGTTCAGAGTTTTGGCAACATACCGGGGAGGATAATTTCAGCCGGGGAGGGTAATTTCAGCATTCGGAAGATGATCTGGTCCAGTGGTCCTTGTCATCTTATCTTAGATTCTGTCTAGACCTTTTCTATACACAATAGAAAATTCAATAGGAGAAAATCAAGCTTACTCATTTTTCTTGCAGTAGCCATTTGAATTTGTTCTCCTTTTGGTGTTTCTTACTATGTTTGACACTCATACTAAAGAGCTTTTAGCTCCCTTGTAGGCTGAATGCACCTATTCCACACATATTTCAGTTCCTACCTGAAACGATGTTTGATTTGAAGCTCTTACTTAGCTTAATCACTTGCTACCAACTTGTTGGAGAAGTTGATCACCTGCCAGCATTCGTTGCTATTGGATCTTACTCATCATCTGTTGCTCCACTGCAGAAAATTGAGGCGATGGCATGCAACATGGAGCGCAAGGAAAACATGAGGCTTGTACCTAGGCGATCCCTGTGTATCTGAGTGCGGCAACTTCTGTATCAACTGCATGAGTCATGTGTGCATATCATAAACTGGCTTGGCCAGCAGGCTTTGCATTTCGGGTTAGTACCAGGCTCCCGGGTCACGTTGCGGGAGTCTTTGTTGGTTTGTGTTGTCGACTGCATGTAGACTGAATTATTCCTGTGTGCACGAGCTGTATGTTTATGCTGGTCTCCTGAATCTCTCTTGTTTTGTAAGTTCAGGTTTCCTGATGTGGTACCTGTTGTATTCTTCCCTAGTTTTCTGCACGGCAGCACGGATACATGGATGACACTGTCTAGTTTGCTGCACATGTTTGTAATATATGTAAGACAGACATGTTTGTGTCCGAATAAATACACATACTTCCATGATTTCCTGTGGCAATTACAGGGGAACATAGTGGGCACGGAGAAGATACCATCTACCCTCTTTAGTTTTAAAAAGTGAACTAAATTTCTAGTGACATCACCATTTTAATAGTTGAAACTAAATAGGGTAGAGGAAACCCTGATAATGACCCACTTGCATCACTAGATGTCATTTAAGGACCAAAGGTTTTGCAAGGGACATTGTAGCATCTATCGCACAAAACGGTTTTTGTGGAAAAAAAAATTCAGAGTACATTGACAACGAGTTCTCTTGTTCTGAATTGCACTCGATAAACATACAAGTGTATAGCATACTCGGTTGTTTGAAAATCAGGCGGACAGTTCACCAAGTCATTCCCATAATCCCCCACTAAAGATATTCTCACGGAATTGGGGATGGTGATAGAGAAGTGCATAATTCAGGTGAGAAAACTTCACATACCCAAGAAAGGATTGTACTCCTTTTATCTTGTCTAAGAATCGATTTTTTTTTTACAAATACACAAACGGAGATCTGACGTGGCCTAGCCTCCACCTTCCAGCCCATTTACATTTTTTCCAGTGTGGATTCACTCCACCTTCCAGGCTTAATAAGGATCCAACAAGCAGCCCATCTAGCGTCACAGCAGAATTCTTATTTTCTGTTTTTTCCCGGCTATTTTTTGCAGAAAAGAAAATCACCAAATAAAATGAAAATAAAAATAATATTGGAGATGGGAGGTATCGATCCCCCTGCCTCTTCAGATGCAGTCTGAGCGCTCTACCATTTGAGCTACATCCCCATATACATTTATTTAACATTAACTAAACTAATTAATGATAATTAAGGATTACTAATAGTACATCTATAGTTCCGGTCCAAATCAGATTCACGGCTGGTAAACAAGAAAAGCAAATAATGTATGGAAATGTCAGCTGCAACTGTTAAGAAAGTCAGAGTTCTTTTTTGCTTCTGAGTTAATTTGAGTCTTTCCTAAAAAATGGAACATGCCTGTTGTGTTGTATGAATGAGTGTTGTTAATATCTTGTACTCCTTTCGATCACTGTTCCTATCGCTAATATGGATGTATGTAAACACACTGTAGCATCTAGATATATTATACTAGAGACAAATAATAATGGTTAGAGAAAGTATTTTTTTTCAAAACACTAAACAAAAATCCAATTTCAAGAGACGGACTTTAAGTCCATTTAAAAGAAATGACCAGTGGTCGAGAAGTTACATGTAAACACTATAAAAGTAAAATCAAATTATGTAGTACAAAAGTGATACTATACGTGGGCAGTCAATTCTCATGCCTCTTTACCCTGATGCAACCGGGTCTGTTTGGATGTCGTAATTGAGAGGCATGGAAATGAAATGTGCCCAAATTCCAAATCATCAAAGAATCTGAATCTTGCCTAAATTCCAATTCTCTTGTTTGGTTGTCTCTAAATTGCCTTCATGGAATCTCAGGAAGGTACCAATTCCAAATGCCGTTTGGATGGCCAAGTGTGGAATTGTAATTATATGACCATGTAGCATTTACCTTCTGTACCTATCTAAAATGGGATTTGCACAACATATCCATATATAAGAACTATTATATGCACACATTATTGTTTCAAAAACCGAAATAAAATGATTTACGAAATTGATGCAACAACAACTTAGTTCAGATAACAACAGATAGTTTAGAACAACATAGTTCTCATTCTTTTCCAACAAGCATAGATAGTTTCAAAAGCAACCTAACAGCAAGATAATTTTTATGTCTCCTACAACAGGCATACATAACAGCAAAGCCATCAAGGCAACATAGACATCCAATCTTTCCTAAATTCTACAGGAAACTCCATCAAGACTTCGACAAGGCGTTCATTCACCGTCAGTTTAGCATATGCTCGTAGTAGGTCATGGTGAGCCATATTTGGAATCAACTTTAGTGCGTCCAAGATTTGTGAAGGTGGAGTAGCCTTTGGCAATGGGATTGGATCAGTACTCTTCAAAGCCTCTTGAAAGGTGGTTCTCATGTCGCCAAGCATACATAGAATAGCTTCACCGGTTCTCTGCCTCTTTTGGGGCAATTCTGGAGACACTTCGTTGGGTTAAGCAAGTACTTCCTGACACTATGTTTGCGCTCTTCGTCACTAAAGTAGCCTAAATCCCTTGGACCCCTTTGAGAACTCAGATATGCCATAGCAAGAACACATGTCTCAAAATACATCTCTGTCAAGATAATCCTTCTCCTCTTTCTTATTTTATTTTCTTCATTAATACAAGCTACCAACTCTAGATGATCAGATGACATTATTTTGGTATAATGCAGAAAACTACTTGTAAGATTGTATACAAGAATACATTTCTATATATCAAACAAAATGTACATCACCTTACATATAACAAATCCTACAGATTCATCCACTACAATAGGTAGGACAGTCAATCAACAAAAATCAACAATCAACAGTACACATGAACAAAGGTTGGAGGGGATTAGGGTTTCAGATCGAGTTTGGAGAGGAAGGGGGTGAGAGGCACACGACCATGGGGCGTAGTCCGACGAGGGCATCGACCGGAGCTGCTCACCCCGCGCATCACATATGCGAATGGGAGCCATATGCGGCCGCTTAGGACGGGCAGGGATAATCAGAGAAAGGACAGAGGGAAGGACGGAGGTGGACGGCCGGAGCGCGGAGGGCTCACCTGCGCCGCCGCGCAGAGCTGCTGCGCCGCCTCTGCTCTCGATTTGGTGCGCCGCCGCCGCGATTTGGTGCGCCGCCGCCGCGATTTGGTGTGCCGCCCCCGTTTCCCCTCTGGTTCTATCGCGACTGAGAAGGGGTCAAAGCGGTATGAGCCTTTTCCAGACGTTTCGGTGGTCTCGCGCTCGGAATTTGGTAAAGGCCCGCGCTGTGTTGCCAATTTCCGCGCGGTATTTTGGGCTGTTTCCAAACGACAATTCCTTAGCCATCCAAACAGCTGAATTCGTTCTGACAAATGCCCAATTCCGAATTCCATGCCTCAATTACAACATCCAAACAGCCCCAAGCCAATTCTTTTACACTCAAGTTATAAATTGTGGGGGTAGTTGTATGACACTAAGCATGAAGCTGAAAAGAATATGAAACAGGGTATGAATAAAATTGGATCTACGCATAGCACTACCTCTCTCCGTCAAATGTTGTCTTAGTTTCTATCTCCCCCCCTCTCTCTCTCTCTCTCTCTCTCTCTCTCTCTCTCTTCTCACTTTTACTACCGAAGAGACTGCCTCCTGTAGAAGAGACTGTCTCCCTCAAAGCACATCTTTAGCTTGCGAGGTAGCACCCCTAGGGCTACCCATTGGACATGCCCTCATGTGCCTCAAGGAGGACACACCAACACCAAAATTCATCATCTCACAGGGTCGACATTCAACAAGCCATGACACATGCACCACCACAAAGGCACCGGCTTCTGAAATACAACTCAGCAAGTTCCAAGACACCCTCTTGGAGCATGAAGAGCAAGAACCACTAGAGCCAATAGTGACATGCATCAACATGTTTAGAGGCCAAAATTAGAGAGAGGAGCTTGCGGAGATGCATTTTGGGGAAATTAAATGTCACATCGTATGCTTCCAAAAACATGCTGTGGAAGAAGGGACATATGCGCTATATAGAGTAGATGTCATCTTGGCTAAAACCTCACCACCAGACTCGAACCAAGCAAAGATCATGCAAAACTAGATAGAGAGACTTTTTGAACCAGGAGCCCGAACATGAATAGACATGAGGATTCCAAGGCTTATTGGTGCGGAGAAGAGAGAGGATTTGCGGACATAACGACCTTCTGTAACTCTGAAAGAGAGATGAAAAAAGCACCAAGTGATCGAGAGGTTATTAATGGGACATACAACAAAGCCCGGCTCCACATAACGACAAGGAAGACGACAACTTCTCAAAGGAAGGTGTGAAAGCATAGTCAAAGCTAGATACCTCCCCACGACGTGGTGTGGCGGCAATGGTCTATAGGTAGTTGTTTTGTGCAGCTTGCGTTGCGGACAACTAGGTTGTGTGTCACTGCAACTCGTGAGCGAGCGGTGGTATGTCGGGATGGCGACCCTGGAAGGTGATCTCTCGGTTGATCGCACAGGGGCACGACGATGTGTTGGATTTGAGGTGACGGCTCCACAACTTTGACAACTAAGGGTGTTTGACCTTGTGTCGTATAGACGATGGGGTTGCTCTCGGTGTTGGTCATCGGTGTCTCTGATGTTGCTTTAGGCGAATGTTTTTCTTTGCAGTGATTGTAGACCCGCTAGCTTGGCGGAACGCGTTTGGTTGCATTTTGCCTTGCCGTCACCGAGTATGGTTGTGGTCATGTTCTTCCACTTGGCTCTATGGTATTTGGTGTTCGTGTGGCTTTGCCTTTGGTCTATGGTTTTCGCCTGTTTTTTTTGCTAATTAATTAACTGGACACTTTCTTTTTAATTAATAGATAACATATTTTTTCCTTCGTTTCAATTTTTGGCTAATAAAGGATCAAGGAATATCTAGCATATTTTAGGCTGCCAATGGTTACTAAAATTTGGTAAAAAAATAGACATACCCTAAGCCCTTCTTAAGAATCCATTTAAAAATATGAATAAGAGGCCGAGTAGTGAGTACACGAGACACGAGTACATCAAGTGCGTCCGAAAATTACAGTTTACAGAAGGCGCAGGCGGCTAGCATTTTCATTTTTGGCGCGCGCCTCCTCCTCTCTTCCCCATTTCCCCTCCCTCTCCCCAAATCCGCGAGGTGGAGGCGGCGCATCGGCAAAGCAGCCATGGACGAAGGGTTGGTGTCCGTGGACAAGTTCACCGGCGGCAGCCGGGTCTACTTCCTGACGCACCTCCACCAGGACCACACCCGCGGCCTCGCCGCGGCGGGCGGGTGGCGCCACGGCCCGCTCTACTGCTCCCCCGTCACGGCGCGCCTCCTCCCCACCCGCTTCCCGGGGGTCGACGCCTCCCTCCTCCGCCCCATCGCCCCCGGAGACTCCGCCTCCGTCTCCATCTCCTGCCCCGTCTCCGGCCGCCTCATCTCCCTCCGCGTCACCGCCATCCCCGCGCTCCACTGCCCCGGTAGGTACCCATCCCTCCCAAATCCTCGCCAGTCTGCTCGACTATACTCACTAAAAGCTGCTGACCCGATCCCGTCCATGCGCGTTCTCTATGTAGGTTCGCTCATGTACCTCTTCCGCGGCGATCTCGGATGCAGGCTGTACACTGGGGATTTCCGGTGGGAGCTGGGGTGCGAGGAGGCGCGGTCCGCGAAGAAGGCGCTTCTCGAGGCGCTTGCGGGGGATAGCGTGGACGTGCTCTATATGGACAACACGTACTGCCACCCGACGCTCAGCTTCCCTCCTCGTCCCGTCGTCGCTGAGCAGGTCTGATTTGTTTCCATCCATTGTGCCATTTTTTGCCCTGTATGAAATGTTGTCACTACAGCCAAACCGTACTCCATCCGACCAAGGTGCTATATGCAGTATAGGCGCAATGGTAGTAGTCTGAAATGATCTTGACACTCTTACCTTCTAGGACGAGCAATGTTGTGGAAAAACAATTTAATGCCTTTGGGGGTCCGATCTCATTCTTGCAGTGTAGCCTCCAAAATGAGCAGATACACTTCTATGTGCAATTTCCATTCTTAGTTGTCAATTGTAACTGTTACATCCCTAGTTTATTTCTGCTGCTTATACATCAGTTGATTTGGTGCTTCACATGAAGCAACTCGTGGGATTTCTATGAAACTTCGTGTAGTCTGTTGATGCTACTCAAATCAATATGTCACAGTGAAAGGTAAAAACCAGTGGCATTAATTTGTTTTCTGCAGCTGCGTATCCTAATGCCCGAAGGCTGAACATGGATTTGATTGGAAAGCTATTTTAGTTTCTTATGTTCAGCATTACCTGTCCTACTTCCTATTTTACACTACTTATGATGGGGTTGATGCTCTGATAGAGACTAGAGTTCTAGTGCTAACTAATTTACCTGCAATAAGATGTCATTGGCAACCTGTAAGCAAGTTGCTTATGCATTAGTCTCTGCCCTAGATGTACTGTCTGTGACCATTGTGTCATCCGTCATGCTACGTTGGGCGTTCTGTATTAATATCATCTTAGTGTTGGGGGTGCAGATAGTTAATATTATCCGGGCTCATCCTGATCATGAAGTTATTATTGGTGTGGACACTCTTGGAAAAGAAGACCTCTTGCTTCATATATCCAGAGCACTACAAACGAAGGTGCTAAGAGTCTTTTCCTTGCATACTCAACGTTCTACTAGTCTGCATAAACTTGCTCAGTATCACTGTTAAGCTCTCACCCATGCTCAGTCCATCTAGTCTAAATTCAGTTTAGCTGTCATAACTATGATACACACACTGCCATTGTATTTTCTTTATAAACACTGCACATTGATCTTCTTTAGGCTAATACAGTTTAGCTGTCATAACTATGATACACACACTGCCTTTGTATTTGCTTTATAAACACTGCACATTGATCATCTTTAGGCTAAAATGTTTTCCCCCTCCCTTGCCTCGTCAGATCTGGGTCTGGCCCCAGCGCCTACTGACAATGCACCTTCTAGGCATTGATGACAATGAGGACATCTTCACCACTCAGACCAGCTTGACCAGGGTCCGTGCTGTTCCAAGATACAGTCTGACCATTGCGACCCTTGAAGCTTTGAACACAGTATGTCCAACTATAGGAATCATGCCTTCAGGCCTCCCTTGGCTATGGAGAAGCAGTGAAGGAAATGCCAAGTCTAGCGGTAAATTACCACCAAAGTCTATCAGACGCGAAGGGCAAGGGTCGGGCGTAGGCACAACAGAAATGGACTATGATCCATTGTCACCACCGAAGCTGTTTGAGAAGGACTCTTATGCTTTGCCATACTCTGACCATGCTTGTTTCGCAGAGCTAGAGGATTTTATGCAGACAGTGCGTCCGTCAGCAGTCGTAGGAATCGTGAGCTCATCATCCTATTACGTGAATCCTCAACATCACTTCAGTCATCTCTGTGGGGACGAGTTAAGCACTGACAGGAAATCTGTGGAGAACAGTGGACATAGTGGAAGCTTGGCACCTAAGAGGAGACCAAGTGGTTCGAAGACCCTGAGGAGAAGGATCGTCAAGATTTCCAGTGCAACGTTGTACAGAAGCAGAGTTATAATGAGAAGGAAGGGTTCCTGTGGTGCAAGGATTACAGAACATGAAGAACCAATCAGTGCCGCTTGAGTTATCACACGAGTAAAGTTTATTTGGTCCTGTGAAGATTAACATCTTGGTTGAAGAGCCTGTCAGTGCCTCTTGTGTTATCTCCCCACGTAAATTATTTTTGGTCCTGTAAACATTAACAACTTAGACAAAGGACCTGTCAGTGTCCCTGGAATTATCTCCCCAAGTAAATTATTGTCTGTTCCTGTAAAGTTTAACAACTGGATGGTGGAAACAGTTGGACGGGAAGTGTACTGATCAAACTTAACCAGCTTGCTTGTCCGGATGTTGCCGCTTCCTACCTTTTTTCTCAGAACTCTGTTGTTTTACAAGATGCATTTCAGACTCGGTTGCACTGTGTAGCGTTCTACGTTTTGCTGTGTCGTCTTGTTACAGTAGTTGGATTGCTTATAAAATTCATTTATAAAAGCCCACCGGCTGGAGTTGTTGGTCGTCGCCGTCTTCCTGATGCAATTTTCTTCACAGTAGTACAAAGCCCTGCGCCTTGTTGAGTGCTTGGAGGTAGTAATAGTTTTCTACTCGACAGTAAGCAGCAGTTACTGCAAGCAGTACCATGTGATGAGAAAACTCAGGTGGACACCTCCAAAAGTTCGGGAAGATTCGGGTAGCTAGTCCGTTGCATCCGTGTGTACCCGGAACCCCCTGCCTGCTGTGGACGCCAACTGCCGCACCACAGAGCATACTGTTGGACAGACGCACAGTGGCAGGAAGCGATACGGCGATGGCGCCACACTGTCGGCATGAACTTTCGGCACCGACTTTTCAGCTAATCGGATACTTTGGACATTCCGAAAGAGATAAAGCCCCCTTGTCGGATGAGGATGTTTCCATCACAGCAGGAGTAAGGAATCTCGTCTCGCTTGCGGGAAAGTAGCGACGCAGCCGCATCCGCCGGAACGAAATCTTTATTTCCGATGAGCTGATGCTAGTGTTGTCCACCGTCGAAAGCACTTTAAACTTTAAAGTTCGTTTCTGCGATTACTGATTAGACATCGGTTATTCCTCTGTGCGCTCTGTTTGGGGGGAGCGAATCCACATCATCTCGTTGTACGTTTGTCGACAGTTTCTTAATACTACTTAGGCCTAAGCGCATCTTCACCGGCATCTCTAATGGTGATCGTCATGGGGGCATTCGGTAACTACGCCGGACAACAGTGATGGACCTAGAAATTCATTACAATCTAGGCAACCTTTAGAAAGACGGTAGCTACATTGCCTTGCATAGTCGTTCTACATTGCATCAACAAGCCTAAACATCGCCGTCATGTCCCGGACCATGGCCCTGGTTGCTAGGGGCCTGGATCCGCCCCCGCCGGACAATACGCGCCAGCTACTAGGAACCTCAGTAGTGCGCTCCTAATAGTTTTTTCCCCAATTAGTAATTGAATTTGGATACAAAAAAATAGAAACAACCATGAAGTTGGCCAGAAAAATGTCATCAAAGTACGCCCGCACACCAAGTCATCATCATACATAGAGATCTAAAGAAGAGTGGCGGCCCTCCGATGGCTCTAGGTTCCTAGGTCGACACCGTTGATGCACCTTGGTCGCCGCCTGTGTTGTCTCCTCGGTTGCCGCCGGTGTTGGTTGAGCACTTGTTCGCACCGCCGATGGAACTGATGCATTGGCTGCCCTCATTTCCTTTATGATCCGTTTGCGAGTCATGACATAGCAATCCTTCGCATCAGGATCCATGGTTGACAAGTCGGCGGTCAAGATCTTGGATGCCTCTCATTTTTGTGACCGCAAGTTATGACGCTTCATTCAACGCCTTGATCATGGTTGCATGTGATTCGATCTTGGCGGCTTCAACTCTTGCCATCTCGAGATTCATCTTCTTATATCAATAAGATCCACCTTTTGTCGGTCTTGTTGTGCTTATCTTGGGAGCTAGACATGACAAAGGTGATCGTCTTATTTATGGACGCTTCCACCTAGGCCGATGACACTGTCCATACCTCTTGGCCTTGACCTTCTTGTTCTCGGATGACGCCGAGCCGACTGCCACCGGTGTTGAGAGTAAGACAGACGATTTTGTCCACTTTGGACAAGATTGGATCTTTGAGAAGCAATGCATTATTCATCCTCGTTTTCTCGCTTCGGAACATCCTTAGTGCGGACGTCAACTATAAAGAAAGAAAACAAGCATGAAGACATGTTAGTAAGCTAAATGGAACGAAGTTTAGAGCTCTCATTTTATCCTCCATATGTCTTGTAGCTCTCTTGTATTGCACGAAGATGCTCAATATCCCCATGAAATTTGTAGCAAGCGGCCTGTACCTATGGCATATAGCGGACTGACTCGCTGCGGTTCATGTGCACTGCCGAGTAGTGGTGGAAAACATTTTTTTTTCTTCAGTAGGAAACGGAGAAGGCACGCTTGGAAAGTTGGAAAATACGCTAAATACCTACCGCCAGGCCCCAACACGTAGCCGAGCAAGCAGCGAGAGGAATACTGGACCCTGGCTCACGTGGAGCAACGTAGGTCGAGGAGGAGGATCGTCCTGGATTCCTGGTCATGTGGTTGGAGGCGCCTACCGACAAGGACCCGCTAGGCTGCCAAGATTCTAGTTCCCATCGAGGCAGGCGTCGTCGTCCCGTTGTTCTGTTGTGACCTGTCAGCGACGCATCCACCACGCCGCCGCGCTCGCGGCAGGTAAAAGTACGGGATGCGCGAGGAGCCTGCACGCGGCCGCGCGTGTCCGCAGCCCTTTGGAAGGATTCCGAGAAAACCGAGCGGCCGCGCGAGACCGCTGCCTGCCCGGGATCCCCTTCCCTCCCCAATACGTACGGGATCCTCCATTCTTCCCGGCCACGGCGTACGTCTTCCCCCGGAAACGAATACAGCCATGGGCACCACCACCATGCGATGGAAGCTCAGCTCAGACTAATCCACTAAAACTTTTTTTAATCAGTACCATATACTATATTTATAGAAACAAATAGTATATGATATGAGATGAGATGGAGTAGTTACCATAAAACTAGGACATTTGAGGTTAAATGTACCGTTTGATACCGCTTTGCGTTTTTAAGACTAAAATCGACTATTTTTCTGTAAGTTTTCTGCAATTCGAGCAAATCACCAATTTACATCCAATTGACAACTGACAAGTAGGCCCTACTTGTCAGCGCTGATGTGGCAAAAACCGGAGGTTATTTGCTAACTAGAACTGGGTACCACATGTTAGCCCAAATTTAAAACTAAACATAATAGATAGTCTCCTTTTTTTCTTATCCCGTTGACCACATGCGCTGTTGCGCCTTGGAGCGCCTCCATGATTCAGATCCCAAGCAGCCGAGCTCCACCGTCTGCCTCCCCACTTTCTCCACCTTCGACGGGTCAAGCCCCGGCTTCTCATTCTCTCCACCGCCAATGGATTTGCCAAGAAATTGATGCCAGAGTACCCTGTCCGGAGCCACGCCGAAAACCTTAGGAGCACGACAGAGGCAAGGCGCATCCCTCATACTACCGCATCGACTTCGAAAAGCACCGGAGCATCATCGATGGGCCCTTTCTTCTTCTTCGATTCTAGCGAGCTTGGGTGCGAGCACGGTGCAGAACGGCGGCTGCGTTGGCCGCACAGGACGGTGAGGGGGATAGTTTTGTTTTGTTATTTTGACATCGTTTTAGATGTTTAAGGTTTTTTAATTGTCCTCACATGTGGGTTCCAGTTCACCTCAGTAAAAATTCTTTTGTTATTTCCACATCAGCGTTGACACTCCAAATCAATGATTCGTCTGAATTGCAAAAACCTTCCCATAGAATGATAGATTTTAGTTAAAAAATAGTATAAAAGAATACCAAATAATAGATTCAACCTGAAGAAATATGATAGTTTTATGCCTACTCCATGAGATGGACAGAGAACCGAGCGAGAGATTCCACCCACCCCCAACGAAAGCATGGCACGACAGCACGCGTGCGACCGACCGACCCTGCCACCGTGTGAGCATCAGAGAGGCTGCCTGGGTTGGGGTGAGCTTCGCCGGAAATAGAAAGAGGCCACGCCTCGGGACCGCACGTGGCCCCGGCCAGCTGGGCCCGCGACCTGGCGCTTTATAACACGCGTCCGCACGCCCTGGTGGAACCCCTGCCAATTTCAATTCCACCCTCCTCCTCCTCCTCCGGCCTCCTCCCCCCCCCTCGAGCTCGCTCGCCGCACGGCAGCCGCTCCTGCTCGCAGGGTGGGAGGGAGGGAGACTCAGGGGAGGGCAGGAATCATATTCCTTCTTTCTCCCCGCCCGTTCCCGGCTCGCCGTCGAGCACACATCCAGGCCGCCACGCCACGCAGCGCCCTTTCGGTCGGCGCCGTCCACTGCAACGCCAACAAACCCTTCGCCCAGCCCAGGTGCGTGATCCAGGACATGCTCCTCAGTCCTACCTCCGGTTTATTCTGCCTGCTTGGGACGCGAGATTGTTTAGGCGAAATTTCCTGGCGTTTCGTGGGGTTCGAGCGTTTTAATTTTATTTTTGGTATGGTCTTGATCCTCGAATGTCTTGGTGAAATGTGGCGCTTCTGATCTGGCGGGATACGGACACTGGCGTTTTTGTTAATTGTTCCTCCGCCATTTTTTAAGTTCCTCCAAATAATAATGAGTGTTGCTATGCACGATCCGTCAGTGAAATCGATTTGCTGCTTCAATGTTTCCTCCTGCGCGTCCGTTTTTTTTCGTTCTCATACGATTTAATTATTACGCCAGCAAATTTTCTTATGAAACCGAGATTGAATTTGGATGAAACTGGTAAATACTCCACGCGGCCCCACAGGGTAAATTAAGCATTCCTTCTATTTATGGTTTCCTCGTTTGTTCGGATGCCAAGGATGGAATACCGGCTGTATTTCTGCTTCTTATGCAAAGTTCGTCTGAATATACTCCCTCCGTTTAGAAATATAAGATGTTTTAGTTTTATGAAGTGAATGTATCTAGATATGTTTTAGTGTATAGATTCAAGCGAATCTATACACTAAAAGATGTCAGATACACTTACTTCATGAAGCTAAAACATCTTATATTTATAAACGGAGGGAGTAGTTGCTAGGATGAGCTCCTTGATTAATCGCTGCCTGCAACCGGCGTCACCTGTACAGTTTTTTGACCAGGTAGAGACTCTTTGATTTGTTCTTAGGTACTACTATTCAGCACCTCTCTGAATGTTGTTTAGGTTAAAAGTCGCTGCCTGAAACTAGCGTCAGCTATACAGTTTTCCAGCTAGGCATTATACGAGTTGATTTGGGCTCACTGATGGCTGGATTATTCCAGATCGTCAGTTTTAGGGCGACCTGATTTTGGTGAGCAATTAAGAGTGACATTAATTGGTAATTAATACCGCAATGATTCGTTTCAAGGATGACAGTGACCTCAAATCTCTCTCCTTCATTGGAGCGGATGTCCTTGTCATAACAGCAATGTAAGCAGCTGAAAGTATACAAACTTTGCCCAGTCTTCAGTGACACACTGCCATAGTTTTGACCTGCGGAAGTGATTTGTTAGTATGCACACTTGACATGTATTCAGTCTTCAGTGACATACTGGCATAATCGATCACGCAAATGCCAAAGTGGCGCCAAACATACAACTATACTGAGAGTAGACAAAGCAAGAAAAAAACAACAACAACAACAGGAAGCTACGATAAGAATAAGGACCAAAGAAGCACAGAGGCAGGGTGCAAGAACAATAGGAAGCTAGCTATGATCAGAATAATTTTGCTCCCATCTTTTAGGCATCAGCGCCCTGCAGCCATGGTCTCCACGCGGGCAGAGTCCAGCTCACCTTCGGAGATTATTGATGCCCAGATGTCCTAGGTCTACCAGCCTGCAGACAGTGCGCAAGGTGACCCCAGTTGCCTCCATTGGTGTTGTGGTGCTCTGTTCAGAAGAACTTCCTCTACTTCTTGGCAATGGCATGTCTCAGCCACTTTGGCATGTCCATGGCGAGCATGGTGTAATCAAGGCAGCTGAGAGGACTGAACGCACCATGACTGACCACACTTGGTTAGCATCCAAGCTCACCATCCTGTGAGTTTGTTATCCAGCTTGTGCAGAATGGGTCAGTAAACTGTTAGCGGCAGGGTTTCCATACGAACAAGGGAATGTTCAAGGAATTAAGACGGCTTGATTGGACAAACCAGCGTTGGCTCGACAACTGCATCTCCTGGTCACCGCATCGTTGAAACAAACCCTACATAAAAAATTCCACTTTCATCAAATGACCTAAGCGCTAAAATTTTCAAATCAGAAGTCATTTAGTCTGTTGTGATTAAACACTACAACATGCTAATGAATGTTAATGTTTTGGACTTGCATACTGAAAGAAAATGGTTATGAACCTGCTAACACTAGTTCAAAATTCCAGCTAAGTTTAACAAAGAAATCTGCTTGACAAACAATACCAGGGTCAAATCAACATAATTGAGAAATGAGGCTAGTAGTTCATTTTCATGCAGACGTTGAATGGTCCTATATAACTGTGATGCATGAACATTGCAGGTAGCAAGCTCAAATGGAGAACAATTCCGAGAAAAATAACATGTTGAAAGAATTCTACATTCCGACCTATATTTTCATGCCAGAGTCCTCAGTGGAGCAAGTTTCTCAGATACCGAGCTGTCCAGTGATTGTTTTTATCAACACCAGAAGTGGTGGGCAACTGGGACATGATTTAATTGTCACATACCGTAAGCTTCTCAATCATGCTCAGGTACATATTTTCGAGGTCACCAGATATACTTGTTCACTATTACAGTATACATGCATTTTTACCACAGAACTAAATATATGGATTTAGGGGTTGTTCTAAATTTCTGATTTGCAGGTATTTGATCTACTTGACGAAGCTCCGGACAAAGTCTTGCACAAACTCTATAGCAACTTGGAAAGACTCAAGCGTGATGGAGATACTTTTGCTGCTGAAATCCATAGAAGATTGAGGCTAATAGTGAGTGCAGCCAGGCATCGTTCTCAAAGATATCTTGCTAATATTTCTACCTTTATTTTGTACCGTTCCTTATTTTAATATGCTGACTTTACATATTACTATCATGGAAATTTGATTAGGTTGCTGGAGGCGATGGAACAGCAGGTTGGTTGCTTGGAGTTGTATCTGATCTCAAGCTAGTTCATCCACCTCCTGTTGCTACAGTTCCCTTGGGAACTGGAAATAATCTGCCATATTCGTTTGGATGGGTATGTTCCTAATGTTGGGCATAAAAAACTTCTATGTTTTGGTAAATACGAATGTGTCTTGTCGTCTGGAACTGAAGTAACTGTCAATGTTAGTGCCAATATCTGTTGGATTTTATGTTTACAACTAAAATTGAACAACTCTCTTGTAGTGACGTTTAAGATATTTTCTCAAAACTCGTCAATTTGCCACTTGTGATGCCATCTATATGTATTAATTGATATACAATATTTATATCAAGGGCCGTCGACTCAATTGCAGCGCATAAATTGCTGTGCAGGGTAAGAGAAATCCTGGCACGGATCACGAGTCTGTCCTATCTTTCCTACAGTTAGTAAAAGAAGCAAGAGAGATGAACATTGATAGGTGGGTTTATTTTGTACAATTTTCACGATCCTTGTGTATTTATACTCCTATGGATGCTATCTTACATTGTTATTACTACAATGTTCCAGCTGGCATACTGTCATGAGAATGAAATGCCCAAAACGTTCTCCTTGCGACCCAATTGCTCCTTCTGATTTGCCACATTCTCTGCATGCATTTCACCGTGTGCCAAAGACAGATCCAGAAGATATGGTAACTATTGTTGAAGTGAACTAATTTTATGTGTAACTCACCTATTCAGATTTTTGTGTTAACTTAGTAACTGTGTTTTTATTTTATTTTAAAAAATGCTTCTGTTTTCCTGGGATTGGGAAGCTGTCATGTACTTGAAAGAGCACTATCATCACCTTCATTTTTCATATCTGTCATGGGAAGGTGACATAGTTTAGACAAACATCTGAAATAGTTGTTACCTAATGTATATCATGCACCAAAGGAATAGAGTGTTCCCGAAATAACGCTTTCTTACTTGCAGTCTTATGCTTTTCTATATTAAGTTGTCTAGGTTTTCATAAATGCGACTTGGTTATAATGTTTATTCAACTAATTTTGAAAAGCTCAGTTTTACTTGATCTGTATTGTACGTTCTCCATCGATAGATTAAAGTGCAAAGGCCAATAATAAAAATGTTATTTTTGAATCATGTGAGTCCCTTAGTATCTGTATGACCATATTTTGTATTTGTCCCAGGAATATTCATATACATATCGTGGGGGATTTTGGAATTATTTCAGTATGGGTGAGTTATCTTTACAATGTACTTTATATACTGGTGATTGATTTTTTTATCGTTTCTTGCTATTTACCAAAACTGAGCAGAAAGAAAAGAAACACACTTTTTTTGCTTATTGTTTTAAAAAAAAATTGCTTAGCTGAACAGCCCAAGGCTGAAAGACACTTTGATTCTGTCACAGGAATGGATGCCCAAGTGTCGTATGCATTTCATTCTGAGAGGAAATTGCATCCAGAGAAATTCAAGAACCAAATGTCTAATCAGGTTAACTGAGCATATGTTCATTCCTCTCATTGCTTGGTTCTAATTTCTCTCTTAAGATAATACAAAAACCAACCTCTCTTTTAATCTGTAGTGCAGAAAGCATATTTGAAGTTGGCATGCACACAAGGATGGTTTTGTGCCTCTTTAAGTCATCCTATATCACGGTAATTCCTCTTTTTTTGCACTAACTTGGTTATCGAACTGTTTTCTACATATGTTCGTCAACAACTAAAAAAACACGTTTGAAAAATAACACTGCATTCAGCTCACATGCTTCGATGCCTTTCACTGGACAACAGGAATGTTGCACATCTTGCAAAAGTAAAGATAATGAAGAAATCTGGAAAATGGGAAAACTTGGAAATTCCACAAAGGTAATTCTAATGTGTTCTCCCTTTTTTGGTATTGAAAGTGCCTATGTAGTGTTTGGCAGATTATTTTCTTATCTTTCCACTAATATGGTATATACGTCTTATAGGAGGATCCAACTTACAAACCTCATAGATTCCTCACCTAATTTATTACTATGTTTCTGAATACTTTGTCCTGTTTGACTATGAACAGTCAATACCTGGAAACTTTGTCTGGTGTTTTCTAAGGTTTAAGGTTGATAATGTTTAAATGCATATTTTAAGAAAGATTTTTGTTACCGTGTACTTACATAAATGGATGGTCAAAATTTAACTTGAAAGGTTCGTGCATAAGTTAAAAAACAGGACAAAGTATTTGGAGTATGTTTTAAGTTGACTACTCCTATTGATATAATGTCAGAATATTTCTTCAAAGTTTCACAATACTAAGTAATGTTCTGAACAATTTTTTACACATATGCAGTATCCGGTCCATTGTTTGTCTCAATTTACCCAGCTTCTCTGGTGGACTAAATCCCTGGGGAACACCAAGTAAGAGGAAGCAGAGAAAAGTGAGTATAAGACATGACGTTAACATCATTTATGGTGTAGCAAAATCTCTGGTGCTATTGTACTAAATTTACACTTTGCAGAGAGACTTGGTTATGCCTCCACTTGTGGACGATGGACTTTTGGAGATCGTGGGTTTCAAAGATGCTTGGCACGGCCTTGTGTTGTTATCTCCGAAAGGCCATGGCACTCGTCTTGCTCACGTAAATACAAACACATGTTGTATTATTACTTGACTACCTATTTACTATGCTATTCTAAGATATAAGGTGTCACACACCTCAAACTTAAGTTGTGACCAACAATTATACCAGTAAAATGATACTTATGTGACACAAAAGTGATATCATCATTGAAAAATGCTTTTCAATACCAATCCAATGATATGATAATTATGTCTCACAAACCACATTGTGTTGATCTAATTGTTGATGAAACTTAAAATCTTTAGATGCATGGGCGCCTTAAGTAGTTACATTTAAGAACAGAGGGAGTAGTTACTACCACCACCCCACCTTGTTTGTGGGTTATCATGCCTCACCAGTTATTTTAGTCGATGGATGTAAGCTACGACTCATCAAGATCATCAAATGCCAGTTCAAGTATTTAACGGCATAAGTAGAAATTAATTAAGAAAACTCTAGTACTCTACACAATGTAAACTAGCTTGAACATTTTTGCACTCATTTTAAACTTTCAGGACACTTAAACCTCTCTTTCTTCCCAGGCCCATGGTGTACGATTCAAATTTCACAAGGGTGCAGCTGACCATACTTACATGAGACTTGATGGGGAGCCCTGGAAGCAACCTCTTCCACAGGATGACGGCAAGGTCGTGGTGGAGATATCCCATGCTGGACAGGTCAAGATGCTTGCCACCAAAGACTGTATAGCTAAAGGCATCCATGAGTCCCCAGCTATTTCAACAGTCCATACAGATTCAAGCTCCAGCGATGACTCAGACGATGACTTCACAGAAGAGCGGAGGAACTTTGGTGCTGCCTTGTCGTTCCGCTACATGAGTGATGTGAAAAAACAGTAGAAACTTGCATCCTAAAATGGGCCTTGTACAGTTTGTCTCGTAGAAGATAGATTGTTGCACGAATTTTGTGGAACAGTGGACGTTGCCCCTGTAAGATCCTTTTGATGGCAAAGTTGTCTGTGTATGACAAAGTTGGTGCGCCGTGCAATCTAGTGGGTTACCGACTATATGGCGTCAGCATTTGCAAATCCAGTTTCTCTCCAGTAAGGTGGCAGCACCTAGACTGAGAAACAACAGTGATCATACGTCATGCTATAAAGGTATTTGACCTCAATAAACTGGAACTAGTCATGCCACTAATCCCACAAGGTCGATCACCCCGCATAGCATTGCTAGCATAACTGTATGAACCTCCAAGGGCCACCTTGGAAGGCAAGATTCTAAAAGCAGCGGTAATATGAAAAATGTAGGATTGAGATGTCATGACAATCTTGAATCCTACAATTTGCAAAGATAGCTCTTTGAATGCTCCCCCATAGATTGTGAGGAGAGAAGTAACACAAAGAATGAGATCTAAGCTCTTGCTGGGATTCCTAAAGAATTGGGCAGTAAAAGAACAGTCCATAGGAATTTTGGTTTTATGATTCATTTGATCCAAAGAGCCTCCATAAAATTCTTCTAAATTGAAATCATACGAAACTTCTATTAAAAAGGTATTCAATTCAAAGATGCCTGATGGCCGCATGGAACAGGGTTGTGCATGCAAGGGACTCGAGATAGTTATTGTCATCGCCCAGCTCTGAACCTGTAGCAGACAAGCTACTTACCATATTATAACTTTGAACTGCAAGGCAGAAGCTCAGCTAAAGTCTAATGTGACGCAAGTCTATCATGATTTCTGACACCAGCTTGCTTGCATCCTGCTTTTTCTAAATTTGAAAGGTTTTGTGCAAATATTTTCAACAGATAGGCCACTGAACTTATTCATGACACGCGAACAAATGAACTAGAACTAATCAGAGTGCACCAAGCAGAACTAAATCTTGTAGGATATATACCGTAGGTTTTTCTTAGTTTTGAAATGGACCTGCTTCTCTCTAGAGCAGTAGAGGTATAGCTGGTAACTGGGGATCAACATATGACTCGTGGGCCATTGAACTGCTTGATGCAGAACAGTAAAGGTATGTGTTATTCTGCTTGCATATTGATAAGTTCCAACCTCCAAGCAGACAACAGAACATGAGGTTCACTCTGAACCTTTGCCTGTTGCTGCAGACAACGAAGGGTATAGGAATTCAAACAATAGCTAGTGAACAAGTAAATCATACCTGTGAATGTAAATTGTAATACTACATCATACAGAATGTTTTCACCTGCAGATGTAGAAAGAACAACATGAGAAGCTGACACGAAACTTGAGGATAAAGCATGTGATAGACTCTGATCCCGCGGGATTAAATGACATGCTGTAACCGTACACCCAGTGAAAAGAAGCTAAAGAGCTTACCAAAATAGTAAAATTAGATCCAGCTGCCATTATAATTTAAATTGCAGTATTCTCAAGCATGCGGATGTTCACTGAGGGAACCTAGGCAGAAAGATGATTCAGCAAGGACCATTTAGTCCTTAATTAAATTAGACAAAAATAGTAGACGATATTCAGAGTGTTCAAGAAAAGCAAGGTTAATAAGGCCCAGGAGGGAAAAGCAATTGTTAACATACCATTGCTAATGGAAGACAAACCAAAATGTTTATAAACATGAAGAAATATGTCAAATAATTCAATTCGTTAGTCTCAAACTGCTGAAACTCAGAAGTGTTTAAAATAAACTTGTTGGGCCTCTATTATTAATCTTTACTAGGCCGATATAACTATGAACACTCATTTCTTCGCTTATGTTTCCTCCAGATTGTCCTCTTGATTTCCTTGGCCTTCACACTTCAAAGACCTGAACAAGATAACTGTTGGTAGTGAGATTTTTACAACCCAAGACTACTCGAATATAAAACATTTCGAGTAACTAAACATACTATAGTGTAAAATGAAGAGTTTTGGTATCTAACATAGTAACATAAATCTAAGTGCTAACAGGATAGTATGACAGTGTGTAAGTAATTAAGCATCAAATATTCGGGACAGTTATTATTGAAAGACGGCTCAAAGTATATAACGAGAGGAATACTACTCCATCCGACCCATATTACTTGTCGCTGATTTAGTACAAAGTAATATGGGTCGGAGGGAGTAACACTCTTAGTGTACTAGGAAAGAAATGGTTTCAGGAACCTAATATGTCTCTATTATGCAATCCAGCAGTTAAAAAATAGTAAGACATCTGGGAGAAAGTTAAATCCTCATGATTTATGTGTTCATACTATGAATTGAATCCTCACCTATACCATCTTCATGGATAATTGTAGCTTGATACAACAATAACATCAAAGCCTTTTTCCGAAGCAAGTTGGAGTAGGCTGATCACTGCAGCTTGATGCAAACACATAAAGCGTGCCACCCGATTCCACCTTGCTGTGAATGAGGAATATCCAAAGACTCCGGAAAATTAAGAAAGCACTAAGGCATCAGATTCATCATTGACTCAAGGCATATGCACAATTTCCTTTCTCTTTCCTTTTCAAGACATATGCACAGTGTAAACCACAACCTTAGTGCCGCTCTTCAACTAAACTCTTGTTTAGAACTCCTCGTGAGGTCAAATCACTCATTACATATCGTGCTTCCTTCAGCAGACCCTCGTGGGCAAGGCCTTCAATGAGTATAATGTAGGTCGACTCATTAGGCATGCAACCGTTAGATACCATATAAGCTAAAAAATCAATAGCCTGATCTGTTTCGCACCGTTTGCAGAGGGCGAACAGTATCTTGTTATACATCACAGCTTTCGGTCTCATCCCCATATCTTGCACGGCATGCAGCATCTGAATGGCTTCTTCGATTCTATCTTCTCTTGAGAGGACATCAACGACTGAAGAGTAGGTTATTGTATCAAGGGATACTCCCTTACTGACCAAACCATGCAATAGCTCCAGGGCTTCTTCTGAGTTGCAATCCTTGGTAATCCCATCAAGTAAAGTATTAAACGTAATGAGGTTAGGAGTGCAACCATGCTCCATCATCTGATACACAAGTTCAATTGCTTCCTCGACAAACCCTTTTTGACAGAAGAAACTCACAAGTACATTGAAAGTCACCACATTCAGAGGGCAGTCCTTCTGAATCATCTCAGCTAAGAGCTCTGCAGCAGCATCCAACCGCTCGGCATGGCACAAGCCTGTCAACAAGGTAGTGTATGTAATTGTATTGGGCTCGCAGGGCAGATTATTAAACAGCTCAAAAGCACAATCAACACGCCCTTGCACGCAGAAGCCATTGACAAGAGCGTTGTACGTGACAATACCCACTGAACATCCATATTCCGGCATCTGTTCAATAAGCATAATAGCTTCCTCGATCATTCCTTTTTGGCACAAGATACAGATGAATGTATTGAATGTGACCTCATTCGGGGGACAGTTCCTCCGGGCCATCTCGTTCAACAGCTCCTTGGCATGCTCCCATCGGCCAGCACGGCACAAGCCCTTCAGCACAGTAGTGTAGCTAATGGTATCCGGATTGCAACCGTACATGCCCATGTTGTTCAAGAACTCAAAGGCATCATCCACACGGCCTTGCTTACAGATAGCATTGATGACAATGTTGCACAAGGTAGTGTTGGCTGTGCATCCATGCTCTGACATCTGCTGAAGAACTTCGATTGCCCTCTCTACCCTACCCCCACGGCAGAAGAACCTGACTAGCATGTCAAACGTAACCTCGTTGGGCACGCAGTTCTTCTCCACCATCTCAGCAAAGAGCACCTTGACGTCCTCCCACCGCTTCGCGGCACACAAGCCCTTGAGCAGAGTGGTGTAGCTGACGGTGTCGGGCTGGAACCCGTAAGACGACAGCCTGTTAAGGATCTCCCTGGCCTCGTCGACGCGGCCCTCTCTGCACATGCCGTTGATGATGACGTTGTAGGTGACGATGTTGGGCGTGCAGCCCTTGGCACGCATCTCGTCGAGGACGTCCATGGCCTCCCCGAAGCCGCTGTTCCTGCAAACGGCCTCGAGGAGGACGGTGTAGGTGACGACGCTGGGCTGGCAGTCGCGCCGGAGCATATCGTCGAGCAGGGCGAGCGCGTCGGCGACCCTGCCGCGGTCGCAGAGGCCGCGGATGAGGGGCGTGTACGTGTAGGCGTCGGGCGGGACGGGCATGGAGGCGATGAGCCGGCCCGCGGCGTCGAGGCGGCCGAACCGGCAGTAGCCGGCGACGAGGGTGTTGTAGGCGAAGACGTCGACGGGGGCGCCCGAGGCCTCGGCGGTGCGGAGGACGCGCGCGGCGTCGGAGGTGCGGCCGCGGCGGCAGAGGTTGCGGATGAGCTTGGTGCAGAGGTAGACGTCGGGGGCCTCGCCGCGGGAGGTGGAGTGCTCGACGAGGCGCGCGGCCTCGGCGAGGTCGTCGCGGGCGATGAGGCGGCGGAGGCGGGAGCTGGCGGGGCTCGGGGCGGCGCTGGGGGCCTCGGGCCTGGCGGAGGCAGCGGCGACGTGGGAGTGGTGGCGATGGTGGGGCTTGGAGAGGGCGTGCGGAAAGGAGGGGAGCAGCGCGGCCATGGCTGGCTGAGTGATGGCAGCGTCGCGGCGTCGCCTCGCGCTCGCTCTCGCAGTCGCGGACGTGTGGTGTAGGGGACATCGCTTCGGCTGCAGTTCTGGGTTGTGATTGGGCCCGCAAAGACCGGATGAGATCAGATTATTTCATGAGATCATGTTTTTCTTCTGTTTTCCCATGACACCTCAGACATCATGACATCTGTTCCCATGACCTCATAAATCATGAAATCCTTCTGTTCTATGAATTACCCAAAAAAAAGTTCAAATCGAAGAATTACCTACCGCTCGGTTGACGTCACCGTCACTCGTCCCCCGTTGCGTTCTTCTCCTCCTCCTCGGGCGAGCCCCGAAATCATCACCGGCCGCCGACCTACTCGCCCACGGCCGGCTCGCTAGCTCGCATCTCGCCACTTCACCAGACGCGAGCTCCTCCTCCTCCCCCCCCTCTGATTCATCGTCGCCCCGACCCGTCCCACAAGTCCAATGAGGGGTCGTATCTTGTCTGCCGCCGACACACTACCACCTACACCCTATGTTTCTGGCTTGCCTCTCGATGACTGACACGTCGTGGCGGTAGTTACTCCTGGCAGATGATTTTTAGATAAACCTATAGTTTTTCCCAACATTGCTCCTGGCCAAGCATGATAACTCGAGATATTCTATGGACATCACATCCGGAAATAAGGCAGATTTGTTAGTGTGAGTATCCAAATAATTTTAGGGAGCGTCTAGAGCCCAGTTCTTCCAAACCAAAGAGTCCATGGAGATAGAATTGCACCGACAAATTGCGCATTATAGGCCAAAGAGCAAGAGTATTCACCGTTAGAGGTAAGCTTCCAAAGGATAGAGTCTGACGTGTCATCAACGAGATGTATATGTGAGACAATTTCTCAAAGCTTAACAAACTCTTGGAGGTGTTGCACGGAAAGGCCATTGGAACTGTCAATTTGCATGACCCATGCATCATTGGTGATACCTTTGTGGACGGACCAACCTTTGTTCTTGAAGATAGAATAGATGGTAGGTGCAATGGATTTTGGGGCAAGCCCATCCGCCCATGGAGCATCCCAAAAACGAGCTTTGAGTCCGTTTCCAATGATAACCTTAGACATAGCATAGAAAAACTCCATGTCATCTTCATTGCAAGGATTTTCAAACCCAAACCATGGTAAGTTAGGTCTTGTAATGTTTAAGTTTTCCTAGTTTAAGGACATGTAGCACGATTACCCTCTACCAATAGCGTCATTGAAGTGTTGTTGGGCAACAGATTGTTCCTCCTCATGGGAGGTCACCCAATAGTGGTTGTGATGGAGCTTTAGGATGAAGTTTTTTCTTCTTCTCGAGTTGACACGTTTGTGGAAGAATTTTGTATTTGCATCACCATCTTTCGAATTATTAATACGTGCTCTTTGCTTCTTCTGGGACCTATCAAGGGCCGCCAATCCAATAGCTCTTCGGTTAAGCCTAGCACAGATATCTCTTTCCTCCGGAGTAAGAAACCTTTGTTCCATGGCCAAGTCAAGATGGAGGATAACAAGAAGAGCCATGTGAAGTTGAATCTTTGTGTGCGAAAAAAGACTCTTGCTCCATTGTTTTAGGCCCTTCCCGGTGAGTTTGAGCTTATTGTGGAGGATGTGATATGGATCGGTATGTAGGAAGGTTCGGCCCAAGCTATTTTTACAACCTCAGAGAACCCTAGCATATGAACCCAAAACTCCTCAAAACGGAAGGTACTTGTTTTTTTGGGGCCTTGGCAACATGCAAGAAGCAACGGGCAATGGTCAGAGAGGGATGAAGAAAGAGCATGTAGGATGTGGTCGTCATGGTTGGTATCCCAATCTTCATTTCAAAAAAATCCATGAATCCTTGACATGGTTGGAGCTTGTTGTTCATCTGAATCAATAAATTTACGGTTTTGTAGGTGGATTTCCTTTAATTCACAAGCATGAAGAGCATCACGGAATTTGGTGATTCGGCTCCTACAAATATTGTGGTTGTTCTTGTCCCTAGCCCGTTGAATTTGATTAAAGTCTCCTAGTGCAATCCATTGCAACCCGATGCCTGGCTTTAAATCCCTCAACCTTTGGGAGAAGGCATCCGTAAGGGTATTTTTCGCCTGACCATAAACCACTGTTATCTTGAAAGTTTTGTCTTCACATTTAGGCCCCGTTTGGAACGCAGGATAGGAAAATGCAGGAATTGAGATGTCATGCCCCTCAAATCCTATGGGAACTCAACACACAAGAAAGATTCAAAGTAGCTATTTATATTGCAGGATTGGAAATGCATAGGAACTTAATTTCAAACCACGAATCATTCCTTTTTTTCTTGGTGAGGCCTTAAACTCAGAGTTGACAATGTAGATGTCACGCTGCTCAAGTATACTACATCGATGAGACACTGTTAAAAAAGACATACAAAAATCGACTACTGGACCACAACATATTATCCAATAGAATATGTAATCTGACAAAAAAATTAGGGACCCAAGCACACGTATAACGGCACAACGCATCAGTTCATCAAACCTGCTAAGCTTAGCCATGCACACAGACAACCTCGCTTGGTAGCGGCATGCCTTTTCTGCGTGCACGAAGATGTGATAAGAGCAAAACAAAGCTACACTAGTAGCAGTTCAAAGCTCTAGTCCCCGATAGGAAATTTTCCATCTAGTCGGATCAGATGTTATTTTTCCTACAAAAGATGAAGCGTAGGAACTCAATCCTACGGAAACAACTTTCCTGTTCCTGTATTCCAAAGGGCACAAAGGAAAATTTTCCTCCAAACTTCCTATCCTGTAAAATTTCTATGGAATTCCTATGTTCCAAACGAGCCCTTAGAAGTAACCATCGCGAAAATACAAAACCACATAGCTATGGACCCGTAGGGCTTATCCTGTCCATACCATCGACGCTTTGAGATTCGGACGTCAGAATTGTCAGCAGCGCACTCGCGCCCTTACCAGGCGCATAATCTTTTCGTCTCTCATATGCCTCAGTCGTGCCTCACTGCCGTCCTCGCCTACACCACATAAACTAGGTCCCTATCCTCTTCTTCTTCCGTTCCCCACACAGAGCGCCCGCGATTCGCATCCCGCCGCCCGCCGCCCACCTCCCGCCGCCGTTCACACTTCGCCACACCGCCACCTAGCCTGTCGATTCGCCGCTCTTATCTTCACCTCTCGCTCCACCGCTCACACTCAGCCACCATTCCGTTCCCCATGCAGAGCGCCCGCGATTCGCAGCCCGCCGCCCACTGATGGTGCGGTCTTAGGCACCCAGTTGGGAACCCCAAGAGGAAGGTATGATGATCACAGCAGCAAGTTTCCCTCAGTTGTGAAATCAAGGTTTATCGAATCAGTAGGAGAAAGCCAAACTTTAGAAGGTGATGCTTGCTAGCTTCGCGACAGCTCCGGACAATTTATATGGTGCCTCGTCCAGGGCTTTGCTTTGCACCAGCAGCAACGTGGAACCTGCACACAACACAACCAAGAACTTTGCTCCAACTTACGATGAGGTTGTCAATCTCACCGGTTTGCTGTAAACAAAGGATTGAGCGTATCGAGTGGTAAAAGGTAATAGTATGCGAGAATGTAAATAAGCAAGTAAACGGTAATAGCAATGTAAAGGAATTTGGACCGGGGTCCACAGTTCACTAGTGGTGTCTCTCCATAAGATAAATAACAACATGTTGAGTAAACAAATTATAGTTGGGCAATTCATAGAGTAAAGATAACGTACATATGTTATGAGGATCACTATGAGATTCATTCTGGGCATTACGACAAAATACATAGACCATAATCTAACTGCATCTATGACTAATAATTCACCCTCTGAATATCGTCCGAGTAAATATTGGGTATTAAGTTGCGAACAACAGATTATCACCTTAAGCAAAGTGCGTAATGTAAACAATACAAATGTCCTTAGACACAAGAATGTTATTTTCTCCCTAGTGGCAATAGCACATCTACAACCTTAGAGGTTTTTGTCACTCCCCCAGATTACTAGAGGCATGAACCCAACTATCGAGCATAAATACTCCCTCTTGGAGTCACTAGCATCTACTCGGCCAAGATATCTACTAGCAATGGAGAGCATGCAAAATCATAAATAACATAGAGATAATAAAAGATAATATTCAGCACATCAACTTAACATAATACCAATACTCATCGGATCTCAACAAACACAACATGTAGAATTACATAGAGATGATCTTGATCATGTAGGGCAGCTCACAAGATCTAAACATGAAGCACATGGCGGAGGAGACGACCATCTAGCTACTGCTATGGACCCGTAGTCCAAGGTAGACTAGTCACACATCACTCCGGAGGCGACCATGGTGGTGGAGAAGGCCTCCGGCAGGGTGCCGGGAAGAGCTTCTGGATCCTCCCGATCTCACGACGACGACGACGGCGGCTTGCAGTATGTTTCAAGGAAAAGCGATCGATCCTTTAGGTTTTTTCCATCGAGGGGAATATATAGGCGAAAGGGGAGCGTCAGCGGGTGGACCAGCTGGTCTCACCCCCTGGTGGCACGGCCAGGGGCTGGGCCACGCCGCCCTAGGGTGAGCCTGGCTCCTGGCTCCCCTCCGTATCATCTTCGGACTTCGTGACGCTTCGGGAAAAATAGAAGGTTTGGCTTTTGTTTCGTCCAATTCCGAGAATATTTCCTGTGTAGCTTTTCTGAAACACAAAACAGCAGAAAATAGGGAACTGGCACTGTGGCATCTCATTAGTAGGTTAGTTCCGGAAAATGCATAAAAATGCCACGAAGTGTAACAAAACACAAAGCAAATGGTGTATAAATAAGCATGGAGCATCAAAAATTATAGATACGTTTGAGACGTATCACCTGCCGCCCACCTCGCGCCGCTGTTCACACTTCCCCACGCCGCCACTAAGCCCGTCGATTTGCCCCGCTGATCTGCACCTCTTGCTCCACCGCTCACACTCCGCCGCCCTGACCACCTTATCTAGATTTCCCGCCACTGCCGCCCAACACCGCTGCAGCCTAGTCTCACCCTCTGTAGAAGATGGCAAGCAGTGTGTCTGCGTCGAGCTACCGTTCGTTCGTCTCAACCCAGACCAGACATGCTCCTCCGCTCCCAACGCTCCAGTGTGCATGTGGAACCGACACAGTCTCATTTGTTTGCAAGCAAGGAGCAAATTCCAGGAAAAGATTCCACAGATGCAAGCACCAGGTTTGTGAATCTTCGATTTTTTTCTAGTTTTTATCTTTGTCCCCTGTTATTTTTTCTTGATTCGGAGCTGTTGCATCTTTGTGCCCCTGTTTACCTAACGAGTTTTATACACGATGCAGATCTGTTACACTTGGATATGGGATGAACTTCTCTCCAAGTATGTGGATGCAATGGTGGAGCACAAGACATTTGGGGAAATTTGTGCTCTGCGCGAGGCGCTTGAAGATGCTATCAGGGAAGCTCGTGTCAAGGATCAACTAGTTCGTGCCAAGGATGAACAAGCCCGCGCCAAGGACGAACACATTGCCGCCCTCTATGCTGAGATAGCTTCAGTCAAGGAAAAAATGGAGGAAACCTGATCGAGCTTGAGCACATTCAAGCTGATGTTTTGGGGTTTGCTGCTTATTTGCCTTGTTAGGGTTGCATCCAGTAACAATATCTAGCAGGAAAAAAACCTTATTTTAGCAGCCCACGGGGTTCATCTAGCAGGCAAATCGCCTTTAGCAGCAATTAGGTTCCAGAGCATCACATTAGCCTTTATGAATCAATAATTAAAGGTTTTCTCATTAGCCTTTGAAGTATGTATCAGTGGTACTATTAATGGATGTTTGATCAGTGGCTTGTGAACTGTTTGTTTCCTCGATTATGTTCATATTTTTCTGTAGTTCTTGCCTTTGCAAAACCATCACCCTGGACCATTTTTTTCCTGTGCTAATAGCCAGTCAATGTTAATGCAGAATCTTCCTAGCACGTACCAGGTTTCACGGCTTTTACACCCCCCAGTGAGTTGTCATTTCAGGCATGGGCATGGTACACTTTGTGATGTCATGGCATGTCTTTTTTTACTACAGTTTTGTACAGAAGTCCATACTATCCTGCTCATCCCCACCCACTCCCTGCCTTCCCCCCACCGCTCCCTCTTCACTCCTTTGTTCTTGCTGGAGAGGCGCCATTGATCCGAGCTCCAGGAAGAAACAGTCTTTGTCACCTGTAAGATCTACTCCAACCAGTATCAATTTTTATGTATCTCGTGCTGATACAGGATTTGCAGCATACCACTGTTTTAGTGACCTTCTATCTTGTTTCTCAGTTTTGTATTTTTATATCTGAGTAGGATTTCTATTTTCCAACCTACTGAACACTGCTGAGATCGAGGACAGAAGCGTAGAACTGTTCTTCCCCGTTTTTCCATTTTTTTTCTTTTTGGCTAGTGTTTATATTTTTTGCTAGTTAGATGTTATCCATCCCGTGCTGAGTGTTGAGATAGAGGATAGGAACACACCACTATTTTTTTCCTTGACCTTTTACACCATCTTTGTTTTGTTTTTGATTTCTAGCAGGAGACAACATTGCCACCAAACTCGTGGTGGTGGTGAAGCTTCACAACGCTCGTAGAAGGGCTGGATAGGCTGCACAGATGGACGGAAGGCAAGCCGATGACCCAGATGGTGCTGCATCAGATACAGAGTTGTCTGAATCTGAAACTGAAGGCACACGTACTGCACGCAGCTCTGCTCGGCATGCGGCCACTATCATGAACAAGTTCTGCGAGAAGAAGAAGAACGCCGTCCGTGAGATCGGGTTCGAAGGGCTACTCCACCTGCCGCTTATAAACAAGGCCAATCTGAAGTTTACTCTATATGGGTCATTAGCAAGGTTGATCTGAAAACCAAATCCATGGCTGTTGGGAGAGATCCGCAGATCATGTGGAGAAGCTCATAGGTGTTCCAGCCAGAGGGAGGACAGTCTGCGGGCTTGATCCCGACAATGCACAAGAGAGGGCTGATTTTGTGAGGCTGGCCATGGGCGCTACAAAGCATGTAAACTCGCCGTTGAAAGCTGCGCAATCTGTCGTAACCAGGGAATGGAAGGATGACATCTCTGAAGAGATGATTGATGAATTCAAAGTGGCTTTTGTGGTATGGATCAATGGCAGATTTCTGGCGCCTACGACGAAGCATGACATCAGATGTTCGGATTTCTGGGGTTCCATATACATCACCAGTGAGATAAAAGAGTTCAATTGGGGTGCTTATTACCTGGATCACATGATGGATGCAGTAGCAAGGGTTCAAGAAGACATGAAACTTGGGCGGTCTAGCCTCCTGATCACCTCTTGCCCTCTCCTCTTCCAGGTACATTAGATACATAAAGTTTGGATGCGTAGCAAAATGGAGATGAATACACATCTCTGTTTTTAAGGTTTGGTTATTTGTGGTACTAGCAATTTGACATATTCTTTGATCTGCTGCAGATGTTCTACATCGACAACCTCGACCTCGGCCCATTAAGCAAGGCACACACTGTTTTCCCTCGCATCATACACTTCGAGAGCGAGACGCAGATCAACAAGATGATCATGGAGGACATGCGCCAGAAGGGCCCGGGTCAGTGCGATCCTTCATGGGGAGCATCCAAGGTAGTTCATTTGCCACATGTCCATTTACTAACTGCTCCTGTTTTCCATCCCTGATACTTTGAGGGTTTACTAGTTTACACTGCACTTTCCACAGTCCCGTCGATGCGGGGAGTCATGTTACATGCCTTCTGAATTAGGGCGGTCGAGCTCAAAACATGTTAGGCGTCCAGGGAAGGAAGTAGTGAATCCTGTCACCTCAAACGAGGTTAAGTTTGGCTGCAAGATCGACTCCGACATCTTGCGGCCTGCAAGAGCGAGTGATTTCAATGAGTTTTTGAAAAACAGATACCCTGACATGATGGGCTCAGACATAGTGGATTACCTGAAATTTCACAATGCCCGCTGCATTCTGCACTCTAACATCTTCAAGGATTCAATAATCCGCGAGAACATGAGGCTTGCAGCACATCTCCTTGACAAGAGAAGAGAAACAGAGACACATGACTCACTACTCCAAGCAAAACCTGCGCGCCGGGACAGAGAAGAGTACTTCAGCGCCAGCGAGCCAGAAACAGATTTAGATGCCAAACAACCAAGGAATAAAAAGAATGGTGAGGGCACCCTATGCGTCGTCTGTCCGTATTTACCACAATGTACTCTATATGCACATTTTGTTTATCTAGAACTCAACAATATCAAGTGAACTACTCTCACACATTTCTTTGTATCTGTTTTTGCACCGCAAGGTGAACCTGCTGCCCGATGGCCAAATATAAGAGGAATGCCACACTCGGAAAGCGGAAAGCCCGGAACATGCACAAGTGACTATGTACCCACACTCCATTCCCTCTTTGATTTGCCGCGGCTCCTGTCGATTGTTACACTGAACAAGTTCTTTCTTTGCAGCAGACCCGATAGAAGCAGAACGTCATCTCATGTCCCCATCTTGCGACCTGGGTGTCTTCACTCCAGAGAAGAAAAGCGACCCGCAGCCGACACAACAACAATCAGTTGTGGAACCAGTCGTCCACGTCCTCACTGAGCCTGATCAAAACACTCTGGCCACGCCAGCCCCAGTGCTCGGCGGGTTCTCCACACCCTACACAGCCTACAGGGAAAATGTCATATATTCTGAGTGTGCCCTGGCTGCAAAGTGGGACCTCTCCCCCAAAATGCTTAATCTAAACGCAAGAGCACTAGCAGCTAAGTATAGTGATTCCCCTGTCACAAAGCTGAAGGTGAAACCCGGAAAATTTGCCAGGTCCCCTTGGGCAGTGGGTGTCAAACACCCTCAAAGGGACCAAGAGCTAACTCACAGTTTATACTCCTGGATCGAGACAACAACTTCTCCCGAATTAGAAAAGTATGGCACATGCTTGCTTCTTTTGGTTAGTATTTTCCATAGATAACTTGGAGTTTTTCTGTTACACTTTGTCTTCAAACAGAATAAACCAACACGATTATTTTGTAAACTTGCCAGGCGTTGGGTAGTGCACAATAACCCTCGTTACATCGAGATAGAAGGGTCTGATATGAAAAATGCAATCACTTGTGCGGAATGCTGGGGTTATGATATATTTGACATCGCCATCCGTCGCGTGCAGCAACTTGACCGAGGAATGTACCCTGCCAATATAATTTACAGGGTGTTGATGGAGTCCGATTTTGCGGTAAACACTATTTATACAACATTATCTTCTCCATGTTTTTGCAAAACAACAGGATTACTGGATCTATATATAATGTTCTCAACTTTCATTGGTTATTCATGTGGCATGGTCATTATGTACCGTCAACTTAGCGAATCGCTGATTGCTTTTGTTTGATGTTCGAAACTGTGATGAATCGCAAAAAAAATTTATTTTGATTTGTTTAACTGTATATCGTTTCTGATAAATCCTGATTGTGTCAATGAGTTCTGTGAACCAGATCATCAAAAGGCATCGCATCATGCTGAATTAGGGCAAAATATGAAAGAAATCAATTTTTTCGGTTTTCAGACATTGAAAACGAGTTATGAAAAGCATTGTATCTTGTATCGTGGTCTAAACTTGCTGCTTTTAACAATAAAATCAGAAAAAGATGCAAGCATAGTTTGGAGCTCTGATTCTTGAGTTCGTTGTGTGTTTGAGGAGGCTCAGTTCTGCAGGCTAGCTAACGCAACAAGGGAGAGGAACCTATCTTTTCAAAATTTGAAAATCTCCCGCTATGTCCCGATGGATGCGCTGGTTTCCTCCATTTTTCACGGGAGCGTGCGAGTCATGGCGCTGCGTTACTTTCTACGCCCGGCTGCACGTGTCAGGTATGAGAGTTGACCATTGTCCATCATCCTTGCAACACAGGGGGGTGCAGTGCCTTGTACAGTCGCGCGTAGTGGATAAAAGGGCGCAGACTCTACCGGCTCGCACTGTTTTCCTATTTCTTTAGAATAGACTCTGCCCGCTGGATATAATCGGTGTACCAGATAGAGGGCTATACGGGGTAACTGAGAGGGCGTGCTGATGGTTGTCCGCGCGAATCCAGGGCGCGTGACGAAATCGGCATGGCTCATCCGGCCAGTTCGCGGGCAGGCTGGCCTCGGCGCTCAGGGCGTGGGCGTGGACACCAACGCCTGCACAGCTGCAGGAGGGAAAGTGGTGTCTTCCTCCTCTAATTTTTCGAATGCTCTGATTTTGCAAAGTTTACAGCTACTGTAAAAATGCACAAGATGAAGTAGCAAAGCCAAAAGAACAACAAGAAGCCATTGAGGATCAGCCAACAGAGAAGTAAGTCCGAGATTCTTTCCATGCAGTTTTTTGGGTGGAAACATGACATCTTTCTGCCACCTTTGTGGGGTAGGAACATGTCTATCTTGAACATCATAATTTGATCACACAATAAATGCCATATAACAACAAGCCACAACAATCCCCTGAGATACAATAGTTTGTTTGTAGAAGGCATCCAAAAGTAGTCTTGCATATGATTGGGCAAGACATGAAAAGGCAGCGAATAACTCCTAGCTGTTCGGTTAATAGATACAATGGCATAATTCGTTAACACAAAGTTTCATGGCATGTCATACAAGAAGTAACCACAGAGCAACATCATGTATTAGGTGGTGAATCTTGGCACAAAGTCTGGGACATCCCCGGTGTTTCCGAGCGCCTGCAGCAGTTGATAGAGCTGATCTGCCAACACGATCTCATCGTCATCCTGTGCAAAAAGATCAAGGCCACGCCAAGTTTTTGGCAATTATATAGAATTCTGAATCTACGATTTTAAGCAGTATACACCTGAGTAACTACCTAAACTGACAAGTCGGTCACCTTATCACCATCAAAATGCAATGCGTACTGCATTGCATATGTTCCAGACTTGGCTCTGGGATTTTAGAAAGCTTCTGTCAAATGCCAGGCCAATGTTGCATATTAGGAAAAACATACGTGTATGCTAGAAAAACTTACTCATGACAGGGTCGGCCCAACGCATTGGGATACTTGAATGTCCAGTGATTACGCCCCACATCCTACCCTATAAACCAGGCTTCCTTGCAATCAAAAAGGGCATCATGGAGCCTGTACATGCTGCCAGTATGCTCAATTATCATCTTGGATTCATCATATCCTTGCATATAAGGATCAAGAACAATTACATCCTTTTCTAGAAAATCCCAAACATAGACAGACCAACGGCCATGTTTCGGCAGAGGCATGATAAGCTGTAATGAAGGAAAAAAGACGGGATGGTTAAGAACGGAATAACTTGTTTTTCCCAACACATATTATGGCTGCGTCACATGTCCGCAAAACTGCAAACCCATAAATGCTCTCACCATTGTGCAGTTTGCTACGGAGTATCCTAAATGTTTTCTAGCAAACATCTCCCTCACTCTAGGACACAGCCAGTCATCTCCATCCAGCACAGTAGCCTGCAAATTATTCACATAATTAATGCCTCATCATGAACATTATGTTTTTCTCATCAGACATTTTTCCCCTGATCCTACGCTAGTGCAAAATTAGGAAAAATGACCCGGCAAATCCACTTACCGCAAATGAGGCCGGCATCCAGTGCCTCCACATGGTATCTAACATGACATTGAATCTGTACATCTGCCTGTCCAGTATCATATATGCCGTTGACAATCCATCCACCAGAAGGACAGAATACATCCCCTTTCTGTAAAACACACGAACCATCTCTGAACAATTGATAGCAATCTCAGTTGACGCCGATTGGCAAAACCACAACCTGCATTATTTACAAAAAAGAAATGGCAACGCATCAAGTTCAAAACAAGGCACACAGAACCATAATGACGACGGAAAATCAACGAGAATTATTTAGGCACCACCTCTCCGTCGGTGCTACATCGGCCAGTTTATTCATGATGAAACGACACAACGATCGTGGTGCCCTGGGATGGGAGACACCAAGTGTGAATGGCGATGCTCCAAACCTTGAGTGACTCTCCAGGAGGATCACACCATAACTTTGATCTAGCTCTGCCATCCCAGCAAACAAGCCAGCCGAACCATGACCTAGCGGAGCAAGGATGATATATCAATAACCATCCTAAGTAGGCATAGCAAAAATTGTGTGAATTGGCGTCCTCAATGCAAACAAGTGAAAGCACACCTCTAATGTTAGGTGTCCGTGTGGCATCAAAAACAGGTGGTTCTTCAGGTACAAATGGTTTTGCAGGAGTAGCATAGAAGGCCATTTCTTCAGGCGTTACAGCCGACACTTTTGCACCCCCACCATGCAAATGCATATTTCCCCAGGGCTCAAACCCTGCATGCCCAGGCGTCCAAAGTTGTTAAACAGACAGACTAGTAAATAAATGGTACATTTGTTTCGGTAAGCACCTCCATCACCCCTCTGGGCGGCCGGTGTTCTTGCTGCAGTCAACTCCTTCAGGAAAACCAGCTTCCCACCCTTAGCTGGAAATAATTGCAGGTTTTGAAATTTGTTAGATGCACTATGTGTTCGAGAGCTACTACGGAATACAAATTTCATAGAGCGGCCATGCTACAAAATAGGTACCTTGCAATGACCCCATCATCCTGTCCTTTGATGACGCACCCTTCGACGATGACCCCACCAACACCACATTTGGTACATTCCTGAAATTACCCAGCATGGGCTCGACCTTTGGCTCATGGAAAACATTCTGCGAAGGCAGCTTGCGAGAACTACTAGGTACATCTATGATGTGGCTCGACCCTTCCCCTCCCACCCTCGGTCCACGGGCTAGGGCTGCAATCCCTGACAAAGCCAGGAACCCACCATGTTAATATACAAGGCACACAATGGTATGCCTATATCATCAGGCAAAACAAACCAATCTTAATGTCCAAGAAACAGGTTCTAACCTCCAAGTGATCCAGCTTTTTGGGCTCCGGCTGACGATGACTCTCCAGTGAACACAGACGAGGCATGTTGTTCCTGTTTTTCCTTCTCCTCAACATGAGCTGCCACGAATGCATATTTTTTGTAAGCCACCAAAAAAATACATGCTAGTGAACGGAGTTTTTGTATATAACAATCATGATGACATACCTCCCATCACCCGTGCTTCCTGTTTCTTAACAGAAAATGATATCTCCATTGGGAGCGCATGTGATCTACAGACTCTTCGATTATAAGTGAGCTGCAGGCGAAATCCTTAAGAACTTCTAGACACCTTGCACCGTGCTCATCAATTATCTTGAGGCCAAAGTGTACCATGTCAGCAATCTACACAACAGCAAAAAGAGAAACACATTCAGCCACACAAAATTATCGACATGGCATCCAACTGTTTTTTGCATGTTTTTGCATGTAAAACAGTGTAGTACATCACATAGCTTCCCCAAATCTTTGACATGGCTGATCGCGGGTGTATTCCGCTTCTGCACCACGGCTCCTCTGTGCAATGACCTGCTTGAAAATCCTCGACAGTAGCACACATCCCTCTTGTCACGCGCCTGCAACCAGATCACATCCACCCAGACTAGATTTTTGCGCACAATATTTATTCAACGAACCACAGAACATGACTATAGATAGGCTCAAAACATGGAACATTGAATCACCTTTCTAATTCCGTACATATCCACTCTTGACAAGTGGTCCTCCTTGGTGTCAGCGGCAACCAGAAGACTCACCATTTCTCTAGTGTACACATTTATCCTCGGGAAGACATCATGCACGGGCGAAAGCTCGCCGAATGCCATGTTGTCGAGGTAGAAAACCTGCGGAGAAAGTAACAGTTTATAGTTAGATAGATGATCTTGGCCATGTACTGTCAGCACAACTTGTAATACAAAAACAAACTAAGCCATGTCTAGCCACCTGAAGTATAGATGGGCAAGCATGGATAACAATTGCCGATGCTCCAGCAGCAATCTCGTCCTTCAGCCTTGCTGCATCACGTTTTATGCATTTGATGAAGTACCTTGCGTAGTTCACATCCTTTATCTTGTCCGGGTCCAAGATATGCTTCATGACCTCTGTGTTAGCATACTCTGGGCGCAAGCAGCTCGGGGCAAGGAAAAGTGTGATAGCAAAAAGGACAGCTGCAATATTGAAGCTAGCACGCTGCTCATAAGACATGCCGCTGCCATAGTCCTTCAGAAGAACCTCTCGCAACTCCAACAACAAAACGGGGTAGCTGCAAAGTGGCAAGAGGAGCAGCTTGCGCAGCACACGCACAGTTCCTTCAGACACCGCCCCTCCTAGTGCAATCTCGGATCCTGAAACGGGACACCAAGAACAAAGTGCACATCTACATCTCTGCACAGCATGCCATGCACATTCCTAGTATGCAGGTAAAGACCATCACGATCAGAGGTTTCAACACTCCTCATTAGCCAGAGGCTGTTCTGTGGTTCGGCTTCAGTGGCAGCAGGTAGCCTAAGCATACCACCAAAGCCAGTTTCCTCTACCAGCAATATTTCAGTGTTAAAGGATCCAAACACCCCATTCACAATTGACATCGAACTGGAACAAGATGACTTGATACCCAAACCTGCGACCAATGCCTTGCGGGTGCTGATCTGCTGCTTCCCATTCCTCCTCCTTTTGTTCACTTGGCCCGGACTATCCTGCTGTACTGCGTCCATCCCAGCAGCAGGCGGTGCCGGTGGATTGCTTGAGCAGCCCGACGCACCTTGCCTCTTGATTTTCCTCTTATCCCCCATCTCGAATCTGAAATTGAAGAAAATTGAGTCAAATATCCTCTTGCGAGCTGGATGAAAAGGAGGGGGGTTTGGGGGCGCGAGCTCGAATAATGGACAAGAAAGATTTAGGCAGAGACCCTTTTTTGCGCCAAGAAACAAGGTAGCTGCTGGCCAGAGGAGGAAGACAACAGGAGAGAAGAAAGAAAAGAGGGGCGAGATGAGTAGGGAGAGGAGGAAGACACCACTTTCCCTCCCGCAGCCGTGCGGGCGTTGGTGTCCGCACGCACGCCCTGAGCGCCGAGGCTGGCCTGCCCGCGAACTGACCGGACGAGCCATGCCGATTTTGTCACGCGCCCTGGATTCACGCGGACAACCATCAGCGCGCCCTCTCAGCTGCCCCCTATAGCCCTCTATCTGGTACACCGGTTATATCCAGCGGGCAGAGTCTATTCTAAAGAAATAGGAAAACCGTGCGAGTCAGTAGAGTCAGCGCCCTTTTATCCACTACACGTGACTGTACAAGGCACTGCACCCCCTGTGTTGCAAGGATGATGGACGATGATCAACTCTCATACCTGACACGCGTAGCCGGGCGTAGAAAGTAACGCAGCGCCATGACTCGCACGCTCCCGTGAAAAATGGAGGAAACCAGCGCATCCATCGGGACATAGCGGGAGATTTCAAATTTTGAAAAGATAGGTTCCTCTCCCTTGTTGCGTTAGCCAGCCTGCAGAACTGAGCCCTCTTTCTCCTCAAACACACAACGAACTCAAGAATCAGAGCTCCAAACTATGCTTGCATCTTTTTCTGATTTTATTGTTAAAAGCAGCAAGTTCAGACCAGGAGACAATATACGATGCTTTTCATAACTCGTTTTCAATGTCTGAAAACCGAAAATTTTGATTTCTTTCATATTTTGCCCTAATTCAGCATGATGCGATGCCTTTTGATGATCTGGTTCACAGAACCCATTGACACAATCAGGATTTATCAGAAACGATATACAGTTAAAGAAAGCAAAATGAAATTTTTTGCGATTCATCACAGTTCGAACATCAGACAAAAGCAATAAGCGATTCGCTAAGTTGACGGTACAGAATGACCATGCCATCAGACAGAGGGTGGTTGTGGTCACTGATGTGCTGACTAACATACCACCCATGATCTTCAGTGCGAAACAACTTTATGGAAGCCCTACATCCACATCGCCGCGACTGGAATTTGCATCTCTTGTCTTACCCTGGAAAATAACAGCAGCGATCAGGTAATGTAAACACAGACGATGCTTTTACAAAAAAACTGTACCAAAAGACTAGAATTGGCGGTGACATTAAGCTTACCGCATTGCCACACTCGATGACCTGCTTGGTTTTGTACTTGTTCCCTTTGTTTGTATTGCTGATGCCATACCTAATCCCGAAACCAACCTCCCAGGAGTACAAATTATAGAATTCGAACGCTTCTTCAAGCGAATCAAACACAAGCCCAATAGTGGGGGTGAATATTTGTGTTGTGTTCTTGCCTGCCGAAGCCCTCATCGCAGCCTCCACAGCACCAATCCCGCTTGCTGGCCTGCACGCAGGGAGCTGCTGCCCTTTTGTTGTACGCTTGCTTCAAGTTTTCAAAACAAAAAGCAAAATAAGGAAAACAAATATATCGGGTGCTAGAAAAAATATCTCAAAACAGCAGCATCCCAAAATGTTTTTGTGGTTTGGTTTTCTTTAAAAATGAAATATTAGAACTAAAAATTACAAGACGGACGGCAACATCTTCTACGCATGTGACAGTTTATCCCTAACAGATCCCATAGAATCCCATAGATATAGTAGAAACTGCGGACAAGGTTTTGAAATCCCATACATGTCCATTATTTACAAACAAAAAAACATTTTCAGTTTTTGTAAGGAAAACGGTGGCTGGGAGCCCCAATAAAGCCGTCAATTCAATTTCTTTTCATATATGCTACAACAACTAATTCTAACAACATACAGTACTGAAAAATATACTAAACAGATAATTAGTTTTTCTCAAGTTTGTCATGATAAGAACCAAGAATAACACACATAAATTAAAAGTTCCAGCACTGTAATTCCCTAACAAAAACGGAAAAAACACTGAAAAGATTGGAGAATTGCTAACCGTTTGACATAATGAGACTCAGGGGGGACGTAGATCTTTGGTGCTTCGGGCACAGCTGCCGAGTGCATCTCTTTGGCGAAAGCTTCCGCTGCGGCAGCATAAACATCCCCGTCAAGGCAATCGTCAGCGTCATCAGGATACGACGACGGGCCACCGTCAGAAGAAAACGGGCCATCATCGTGGAACTCTTGCGGCGGGCCGTCCTCCAGAAGAAAAGTTGGGCCACCTTCCTCATCCGGATCTGGCGGCTCATCGTCCTGCTCCGAGGCGCCGTCCTCCTCCCATCCAGCCCCCCCACCGTCGGCGGATGGACGGCGCGGGGGGGGGGGAGGGGGGAGGGGGTTCGCTGCTGTGGTCTGGTCCGTCTTGGCATCCTTGCTCCCCGAGGCGACTGTCCAATCCATCGACGGCCGGCCACCACTGGTTGCCCGACACCCTGCAACAAGTGGGCGGAGGAAAACACGGCAGAGGAATCAAGATCTATAACATTTTGGATCTCCAGTATCCTACATGGATATGGCGGCGGACATGGAGGGCGAAGCGAGGGTGGGGGGAAGGAATAGATGGGACATACCGCAAGAACGCCGGGTCGGATACCCTGCCCAGGAGCTCCGTGAAGCTCCCTGTACCATCCATGGCGGCGCTCGCAGAAGAGTGAGCGATGGGGAAGAGGGGGTGGGGTGTGGGGGAAGGAATAGGCGAGCCAGCATATCGACTGCGTGGAATTTGGGCCCACCAACTTAGCGGTACAAGATGTTATTAGACTAGTACTTGGGCAGGCTTCCCTGATTAGCCGAGACGGACGGGCGGTCGCTAGGCAGAAAAGAATCCGAATCTCCAACAGATGTGCGGTCAGGATAAGCCCTACGGGTTCATAGCTATGTGGGAAAACTGCATTCGTAACCATCGCCAAAAAGCTAGAAAGTGCGGACATCAACATTGAATCGACGAGCTGTAATTTGGATTCTTGGAGGCAAACGATGTGGCAAGAGGGATCGGAGATGGTTTCCAAGACTGTCGGCGGTCCTGATCGTTGAGGCCTCTGAACATTCCAGCAGATTATCTTGGTTTCGTTGTCACTCATTGGATAAAGTGAGGAACCCCAGTGTAAACAAGCAACTAACAAACATGCAAGTCATTAGTCTGAAAGCATACATAGCGGACTGGGAACAAACCCAGCAGTAGACAGTAGCTAGCTGATTATTGACCGTGCATCGATCGGCGCTACACCGGGCGGTACACGGTGGGCACGAGCACGAGTGGCGTCTTCCGGTGGATGGTGAGCCCGCCGGCCTCCTCCATGCTCACATTCTTCACCCCGTCCGGCAGCGCCCAGTCGAAGCCGCCCAGGATGTTCGCCAGCGTGAACTCCACGTTCCCCACTCCCATTGCCAAGCCAGGGCAGACGCGCCGCCCGGAGCCGAACGGCAGCAGGTCGAAGTGCGCGCCGCGGAAGTCCACCTCGCTCCCCTCGAACCTATCAGGCATGAACTCCTCGGCGTCGGAGCCCCAGCTCGCCGGGTCCCGCCCGATGGCCCAGGCGTTCACCAGCACTCGCGTCCCCGCCGGCACCTCGTATCCGCCGATCTCGACGAGCTCCGTCGTCTCCCGCGGCAGCAGCAGCGTCGCCGGCGGGTGCAGCCGCAGCGTCTCCTTGACAACCATCCTCAGGTACCTCAGCTTCGGCAGGTCCTCCGGCTGCACCGACAAGAGTTCGCCGGTGTCTCTGTCGCCGTCGACGGCAGCCACCGCGGCCCTGATCTCCGCCTGCGCCTTCCCCATCACCAGCGGCTGCCGGACGAGCTCAGACATGGCCCACAGGATCGTTGCGGAGCTCGTGTCGATGCCGCCCAGGAACGCGTCCAGAAGGATGGCCTTCACGTTGTCCTTGGTGAATCCCTGCAGACCCTGCTCCCCCTGCTTCCAGAGGCCGACGAGGGCGTCCACCAGCCCGCCGCCATCGTCGTCCTCCTCCGGCCTGGGGTCCATGCGCTGCTCGATGACCGCCTCAAAGAAGGCGTCGAGGTCCTTAAAGACCCTCTCCCGCCGGGCGATGGTGCCGGCCAGGCGGTCGATGAGGCGGCCGGCGGCGTTGGGGAAGAAGTCCTCAACGGCGAAGCCGGCTAAGACGTCCATGGCCTCGTCCAGCACGTGCTGGAACCGCTTGTACCTTGCCGCGAACGTCGCCGCGCCGTACACGCTCCCGAACGCCACCGTGCCGATCATCCCGTCGGCGACGCCGTACACGTGCTCGTCCATCTCCAACGGCACCGACCTCGCTGCCGCATTGCCCAGGACGGCCACGAGCTTCTGCACCTGCTCCCGCCGCGAGACCCAGGCGGCCCGGACGCGCCGCGCGCCTAGGAGCTCGGCGGCGAAGACCCGTCGCATGTGGCGCCAGTAGGTGCCATATGGCGAGAAGGAGACGGTCCTGAACTCGTAGGACAGCAGCTTGCTCCCAGGCGACGCCGGCCGGTTGCAGCACTCAGGGTCGTGGTCCCTCAGCACGTCGCGCGCCGCTGCAGCCGACGAGACCGCCAGTGCCGGGGTCACGCCGAGGCGGAGGAACATGACAGGCCCGTGCTGCCGGGCCAGGTCGCGCAGGCTGCGGTGCGGCAGCTGGCCGATCTGTAGCAGGTTGCCGAGCACCGGCACACCAGCCGGGCCCGGCGGCAGCTTCAACCCTTCCTCGGCGCCGCGCCTGGTTGTCAGCAGGAAGGAGACAACGGGAAGCAAGAATGCTAGGAGGAGGAACGGCCACTGTTGCGGTACCTGAGCTAGGAACTGCGAGGGTAGCAATGAGATCGCCATTTCTCGCCTCGGAGGTTTAGCTATCGATCGCCATTGCCACTAGCTTTTCTTGTGAACCTGGATATGTTGGCCGAAAGCTCGCAGGCCATCAAATTTGGCGCGGATATAACCTATCTGAAAATGTTGGCACATGGAAATATTTCATATTTCTAGGAAAACGACAAAGGGCAGCGAGTGATGCGACGATAGGCTCTAATAAATCCGAGTCCATGAGTTGGGCACAATATCCCTCTCACCGATCAACCTCTGTACATGCCCCTTCCACATTTGTGAATCCCACCAATCAGTCATACTGTAGTTACCAACGGAGGCGTAGTTTTGGTGATTAGAGTGAGCGCAAGCTTGGACATGGTATTTCGGGTGTGTATTTGTTGTTTTGAGGAAAATAAGTCTGCATTAGATATTTAGATCCAGGACACTCGGGCTAAACTACACATTTATGATAGAAGAAAGTAGTACTCCCACCCCTTGACTAAATTTATGTGACAGGAGTGATAACCCCTGAAAATAAATTTTGTTGGATTTACACACTCAAATGTATATATATTGCCGGATAATTCACACCCTTGGTGACAAGGGTATAGATAATAGAGCCCGTTAGTTGTGTACCCCTGAGGCCCGATAAGCTAGGCCCAATTGTAATGATAGTCGAATACGAGTTATTACCGTATGTCGATATTTGTAATCTGTATCGAACCCGACCCGATCCTCGAGACCTGACCATCTATATATAGGGGCCAGGAGGGGACGGTAGAGGTCAGATTGAAAGCAAGCCAGGTTGAACACCCAAGTTTACTTTCGATACACACCTATTTCGACTAACTTTACCTTCGAGTTCATCCGACGCCCTATCTCCCCGATCCTAAGTCCTTCATCTAGGACATTTGTCGAGTTAACCCTCGTCAATTGACGCCGACCGTGGGGACTCTGGGCGTTGGAATCATGAACTCGACGGCTTTTTCGCTTTTAGCCAACAGCAGTCCAGAAGTCGACGGAAGACAAGAGGTGGAACTAACAATTGGAAGTTTGAGCATCATCATCGGGCCGTCGGGTTCCTCTCGCCTTTCGGATCCGACAAAACAAGATCAAGATCCATTGGCAAGCAAGCCCGAAACAAAGGAAGCACTGGAATCATCAGAAGGCTCTTCCAGCGAGGTAAACTCGCCGGTCAGCTTAGAAAAAGCATTAATCGCAGAAAGCGACGAAATTCAGGAAAAATTCGATTTAGAAGAAAAAGCGCGTCAGGCGCATAACAACGTAAGGGACTTCGCCGTAGGAAGCAGCGGCGTCTCCAAAGTACATCAGTTATGCGTTATTATCACTGAAGCAGAAGATGGAAACAACAGCGAAGGAAGCAAAAAGTTCGACAGGCAAGTCGACAAATTGAAAGATCACAGCAAAAGGGAAAAAGAGAAAATACACATTTCGACTGGTGAATGGAGAATGATTACGTCAGCCATTAATCATGGTACAGAAGTCCCCGAAGGATCACGAAGAGAAGTTCTAATGGGATATCAGTATGCACTACACCAACACAAGAAGAAACTAAGGGAGGAAAGAGACATGATGTTGCAAGACAACAAAAGCATATCGAGGGAAGAATACTGGGAAGACTATAGTGAAGACTCAGAATATAGCAGAGAAAGGTGTGGGGATCCAAAACACAAAAGAGAGGCAACAGCACGCAACAGAGAAGAAAGGTACTCGAGGAGCCCCACCCCACAGCTAGAAGAGGAAGACGAGGACCTGATACAAAAAACGCCAGAGGCGGCATTAGCAGCAGCACAAGCATACTTACTAGCCACAAGACCAGAGCATGGGGACCCGCGAAAAGACATGCACCGAGCCGCGATGCGAAGCCTCGGAATAGTAGAAGGTAAAATCAGGGAGCAAGCCCCAGAGTTGAAGTCGACAAGCTACAAAGGAAGCGGCAAGGAGAAATTCAGGTACAAGTATTCAAGCGATGAATATAGTGAATCATCAGAAGAGATAAAGCGACATGAAAGGAAGGAGGATGCAAGAAATATAATAGCACAAGCTCGAGTAGACAAATCGCGGCATGCTTGGAGGGAAGAAAATTACGAAGATGATGATAAAGATATGGGTGCGTTATGCTTTACCTGTAGGGTTTGCAAGACGCGAGTACCCAAAGGATTTAAGTTACCTCATGATCAGAGCAAGTACGATGGGTCGCAGGAACCCACATTGTGGCTATCAGATTATCTGCAAGCAGTACAGATATTAGGAGGAACAAAGGCGACCACAATGCAAAGTTTGCAACTACACCTCACCGGCGCTGCCCGGTCTTGGTTGAACACCCTACCCGACGAATCCATTGGAAGCTGGGGAGAACTCGAAAGACAATTCGCAAGAAATTTTCGTTCCACCTACAAGCGTCCAGCATCACTGGAAGAAGTTAAAGCATGTGTGCAAAAGAAAGGCGAAACGCTACGATCTTATATACAACGCTGGAGTATAATCAAAAACTCAGCAGAGGACGTCTCCGATGAGCGAGCAATAGACGCCTTTTCAGAAGGACTTCGTCGCTCAGATCTTGTGGAAGAAATAGGAAGAACAAGACCTACGACAGTAACGGAGCTAATGGAACAAGCCAACAAATTCGCTGATGGAGAGGACGCGTATAACAATAAAAGAGGACGTTCGCCAGAAGTCGACAGAATAAGTCGACAAAAGAGACGATACCGCAGCGGGGGCAACCAAGGAAGGCGAAATCAGGTAGCCGCAGGCTATATACTAGAAGAAGAAGAAGGATACGAAAGTAGGAGGTTCCCAGCGAAAGGAACAGAAAAATCAAGATACTCTGGTCCTTCGGCCGAGAATATGCTATACGGACCTTGTCGAATCCACTACGCGTACCTCGACGGGAAAAGAGTCTCAAATCACCAAATGAAGGATTGCAGAACATTCCTAAGGTTGCAGGGTGCAATGGGCTCAAGCCAAGAAGGAAGGCAAGGAGAAAAACGCAGAAGTCAAGGATATCAAACTCAAAGATTGTCAAAGCACCTAGAGTCAAAAGTATACATATCAGCCATGATTCAACCGGTGCCCAAGTCGAAGAAAGAGCGAAAGAGCATAACCAGGCAAATGAACCTGGCAATATCATCACCACCGGCAACCACAGAGTACCTACGATGGTCAGAGCAACCAGTCAAGTTCAGTAGAGCAGACCACCCACGGAAAGTTCCTAGGCCGGGCCACTCGCCTATGGTTTTAAAAGCGCAAATAGGAGGATACGACATCGGAAGAGTGTTCATGGATGCGGGGAGCGGCATAAACTTAATATATGCTAGAACACTAAAGGCTATGTGCATATCACCGACGAGTCTGAAGCCTACAGATTGCTCTTTCCATGGGATAGTACCAGGAGCAGCAAACTACCCTTTGGGAAGAATAGAACTCGACGTCTGCTTTGGTAGCAGCGAAAACTATAGAAGAGAAAAACTGGAATTCGAAGTTATGGATTGGCCGTCACAATATCATGCAATCCTGGGGCGCCCAGCATTTGCAAAATTCATGGCAGTACTGCACTACGCGTATCTCACGCTAAAAATTCCAGGGCCCAAAGGAACAATCACAGTACAAGGGAGCTTTGAAGTAGCCAATACATGCGACAGAGAATTCAACAAGATGGCGCAAACCTTCGGCATGACAGCAGAATACGAGAGGTTAAAAGGAGAAACAGATCATAATGTGCTACCCGACGTTGGACGATCCCTGCCAGATAAGGCTTTCGACACAACGCAGGATTCAAAGAAAATACAGGTCCACCCTACGGACCCAAACAAGACGACATCAATTGCGGTCAACTTGGACCCCGCATAGGAAGGCGCGCTCATCGAGTTCCTCCGTGAGCGCTGGGAAATCTTCGCCTGGTGTCCATCGGACATGCCAGGGGTTCCCAGGGAACTCGTCGAGCATGCACTAAACGTAGATCCCAAGGCGAAACCAGTCAAGCAACCACTGCGACGATTCGATGAACCCAAGAGGAAAGCAATAGCGTCAGAATTGCACAGATTAGAAAGTGCTGGATTTATCAGAGAAATCAAAACTTCGAGTTGGGTGTCGAACCCAGTAATAGTACCCAAGAAGAACACATACGTACAAAGAGTATGTGTCGACTACACATCTCTCAATAAGCACTGTCCAAAGGATCCCTTCCCCTTACCCCGCATCGATCAAATAATCGATTCAACAGCGGGCTGCGCAAGGCTTTCCTTTTTGGATGCATATTCTGGCTATAACCAGATCAAGCTGAGGAAAGAGGACGAGGAAAAAACGGCCTTCATCACACCGTATGGGGTGTTTTGCTATCAAGTGATGCCATTCGGCCTAAAAAATGCAGGAGCAACCTATCAAAGGATGATGCAAAGTTGCCTCGGGAGCCAAATAGGGCGCAACATACAAGTTTACATTGATGATGTAGTCATCACTACAAGAGAGGAGAAATCTTTAATCAGCGACTTGGCAGAAACTTTCGACAACCTGAACAAGTTCAAGCTTAAGTTAAACTCGACAAAGTGTTCCTTCGGAGTTTCAGCAGGGCAACTTTTGGGATTCTTGGTATCAGCACGAGGAATAGAGGCAAATCCAGAGAAAATTCAAGCAATTCTAACAATGGGGAAACCCACGAAACTCCACGATGTGCAGAAGCTGGCAGGACGTGTCGCGGCACTAAGTCGCTTCGTTGCTCGACTAGGAGAGAAGGCGCTTCCTTTTTATGCACTTATGAAAAAATCAGACGATAAATTTGAGTGGACAGAAGAAGCAGATGCAGCGTTTGCACAATTGAAGAAAGTGCTTTCCACGCCACCAGTGCTGGTCGCACCAAAAGAAAAAGAGCCACTGCTGTTGTACATCGCCGCAACTCATCAGGTGGTGAGCACAGTTCTGGTAGTCGAAAGAAGCGAAGAAGGAAAAGCTCATGGCGTCCAGAGGCCGGTATATTTCATCAGTGAAGTATTACTCCAACCAAACAGAGGTACCCACACTATCAAAAGCTGGCATACAATGTCTTCACAACTGCACGAAAACTACGACAGTATTTTGCGGTACACCCAATCATAGTGGTCAATGAAGCGCCACTATCAAACATATTAAACAACCCTCTGGCGACGGGACGTGTCTCTTTATGGGGAATCGAGTTATCTCCCATGGACATCACGTACGAAAAAAGGAAGGCAATCAAGTCGCAAGTCTTGCCAGACTTTACAGCAGAGTGGCTCGAGTTGCAAAGCGTGGGACCGCCGGATTTATCGAGTACTTGGACAATGTACTTCGACGGTTCTAAAAGAATCCAAGGCGCAGGCGCAGGAGTGGTGTTGATATCACCCCATGGAGACAAATTAAAGTACGTCTTAAGGATGAGTTTCTCGCAGGCCTCCAACAACGAAGCAGAGTATGAGGCCTTGTTGCACGGAATGAAGATGGCTAAAGCATGTGGAGCAACTCGCTTAAAAATATTTGGAGATTCCAACCTCGTTGTTCAACAAGTTATGAACAGATGCGACACAGTCAACGACAATATGATGGCTTACAAGAATTTGTACCATTATCTAGAAGGAACGTTCGATGGATGCGAAGTCTCGCACATCAGCAGGAACAGCAATGAAGAAGCCGACACTTTAGCAAATATTGGATCACAATGTTTACCTGTGCCATCTGGAGTATTCTGGGAAGAAATAGCGGAAAGATCAATAAAAAGGGCTAGAAGTTCGACTACCACGGCAGGCTCGGGGGCTACGACAGAACCAGAGGAGGTCATGATGATAGAAGAAACATGGATGCAGCCATATCTTGCCTACATGATAAATAAAAAGTTACCAGAAGATGCAGTGGAGGCTAAGAGGATAACTCGAAGAGCGAAAGCGTTTGTCGTGTTGGAAGGAAAACTGTATAAGAAAAGTATTACCGGCGTTTTACAGCGTTGTGTCACACCCCAGGAAGGGCAAGCAATACTGAAAGACATACACGGAGGAGTGTGTGGCCATCACGCCAGCAGCAGAGCAATAGCGGCAAAAACTTTTCGAGCGGGATTCTATTGGCTAACAGCCATCGAAGACGCAAAAGATATAGTTCGAAAGTGTGAAGCATGTCAAAGGTTTGCATCCAGACCACATGCACCAGCAGCAGAGTTACAAACAATACCATTATCATGGCCCTTTGCACAATGGGGACTCGACACGGTGGGAAAATTGCACAAATCTTGGCCAGGAGGGCATGTTTACATGCTAGTAGCAGTCGATAAATTCACCAAATGGGTAGAAGCAGCTCCAGTAACAACTCAAGATTCTGCAGCAGCGATCAGCTTCATCAAGTCGATAGTTTTCCGTTTTGGTGTACCACACAGCATCATCACAGACAATGGAACAAATTTTACTTCAAAAGAGTTTAAAAGTTACTGCGAAGGATTGGGGATCAAGCTCAAATTTGCGTCTGTGGCGCACCCGAAGACAAATGGGCAAGTCGAAAAAGCCAATGGCTTGATAAGTAGTGGAATCAAAAAGAGGCTGTTAGCACCTCTCGAGAAAGCCAAGAGCGCTTGGGTGGAAGAACTGCCCTCCGTTCTTTGGAGTCTAAGAACTACTCCTAACGCAGCAACTCAAGAAACTCCTTTCTTCCTGGTCTATGGCGCCGAAGCCGTGCTTCCAGTCGAAGTTACACACGAGGCTCCAAGAGTGACAACATATGATGAGACAGCGTCAACGGAAGCATTGCAAGATGATGTCGATGCGTTGGATGAAGCAAGAGACAAAGCATTAGAAAGAGCGACGCAATATCAACAAAGTCTACGAAACTACCACAGTAGTCGAGTTCGTCCACGATCCTTCGTGGTGGGAGACCTTGTTTTGCGACTTAGGCAAGACAGCCACGGCAAATTGGAGTCCCCTTGGGTGGGACCTTACATCGTCACCGAAGTAATACCAGGAGGAGCGTATCGATTACAAGACAAGAAGACTGGGAAGGACAAAAGCAACCCGTGGAATGCAGAACAGATACGACGTTTTTACGCGTAGACTAAGTATAGAGATATCAATATATTCGAGTTAACCTTCTGGACCCAGAACATGAGGCCACAGGTCGGGTTCTTTGGGTTGAACTCAACAAAATTGTATAATTCTCGTGTTACTTCTCCGCTCGGGGGCTTCAACCCCTGGGTCGTATGAAAACATCATTATGACAAGATGGAAGGGTTTTCCTTCACTATAAGGTTGTTTACACAACCCGATAAATACAGAGAAAACTTGGTTCATCAAAAAGAACCCGATATCATCCTTACATTTATTGGTTCGTAAAGAACCCGACATATGGAAAGCATATCTCAGAACATGACTTGTTCTCATGGTACTAGTAAACGATATCGAGACAAAGTACGAAAGTTTATTGCAAATATCATTGCAGGAAGGACATTGTCGAACAAAATTACATGGATAAACAGATACTAATAAAAGAGGGCTTCAAGCTTCATATTTCTTCTGGCAAAGAGTACCATTGTAGATCTTCACGTCAAACTTTGACGTACCGATGTGGAAGTCGAAGGCCATGATGAAGCCTTGATGGATGTCATGGTCTTCAGCAAATTGCGACCAGCCCCCTCTAAAGTATTGCTCACCGTCGCCATCATACCACACCTCCACCTCATAAGGGACGCCACCGCCAGATTGTTCACGAAGAACAGCTTCTCGTAGTTCGCGGCCATCCATAAACTTCGTGAAATCTAGCGGCAAGCGCTGGATTTCACGGCACTGCGCCATGGCAATGCAAAGGAAAGAAAAGATACGGGGAGGTGCAGAAGGAGCAGCTGGAGCAGCAGACGAAGGAGCGATTGGATCTGGAGTGACGTTAGTCACTTTGGGTTTGTTTTTACTACCAGGTGGGCGGCCGGGACGGCGCTTAGCCGGAGCATCTGACGAAATCCCTGCGGCGGCTGGCGCGGTGTTCTTGTTCTTGCTGCCGCGGGGACGACCTCGACCTCGTGGTGCTGCCGAGGAACCAAGGTTCAGACGGGAGCCTGCAGCATCTGCCATGGGCGCGAGAGAGAAACCTCAGAAAAACCCTAGATGGAGGAGAGAAGACGATGCGGCGGAAAGGATCTGATTAGGGTTTTTATCCTTAACAGATGGTGCTTTATTTATAAGCGCGTATTATTGGGCCTCCGTGCTACGGCGCAGCCCACAAATAAATCTCAAGCAAGGAGTTAAATTCTGCGTAGAGCAGACGATAATATCAATGAAGGAAAACAAGACAGGAGGCTATGATCGCGTGATATGGAAACCTCGACTTGGACTCGGGGGCTCGTCTGAAAGTAAAAGGTCCATAGTAGAAAGAAGAGCTGAACTTTGAGCCTATGCTTGACTACAAGTTGCCAAACATAGCCTCGGGGGCTACTCCCATCGGGAGCGCTGAGCGCGCACCCGATAGAATAATCAATATTGAAATTGCAGAAGGATAAGCATACAAAAACTTCGACTACGTAGTCGATAAATTAAAGAGAAATTACTCCCATCGGGAGCGAGTTTTATGGTTGTATAAACCCGAATATTTTCAGTCAAACTTTGACTGCGACATGAGATTCTCGAGTTGCGTTATCGCAACGAAACTCGAATGCCGTGATTTATCACGAAGGTAAGACCCCGGGATCCGTCCTGTGTGGCCTGGTATACGCACATGGATGCGCTCTACTGGTATGTATCCGTGTCTA